>OZ023170.1:26154402-26776604 GCA_963678695.2 Diplodus puntazzo
TACTGACCTCTCCTTCAGGACTGTTTTAAACATTTTAATGTTGGAGATATAACAAAATAATAGACATTCCACTCAAATGCAAAGGTAACAAACAAACAGAATAAAACAAAAGAGTAAATGACAGGTAAAACTGAGGGTAGTTTATTGGATGATACTTTGGTTAATAATACAAGAAAGCAGTTCATATCCCAGCATGCTTTGCTGGGTTTGGCATCCCTCCAGATATGATCATATATGCCTGTCTTGTTTCTGTGTGCAGTGATTATTAACAGACAGAGGCAGAACACAGGGGGACACATGACTTTGTTTCCAAAGAAAAGCTTTACTTTCTCTTCTATGTTTATTTTAGACATTACAGTAAAGATGATATTAACATAGAAAAGTCAGATTAGTTTTGGTTAAACAAGATGTTTCATGTCCCTCTCAGTGTGTACATAATTTTGACGGGTCCTTTAGTTTATGGTGTTTCATTTCAAAACACATTTGTTCTGAAACATTGGAGATATTTAGATGTTTCTTTCAGCATAATAACTTCACCTGTTTTGTCTATGTGTATATATCACAGAGAAACAGCTATAGGGTTTATGAGTTAGGTTTCTTTATTAATTTCTTAACACTTCACCACATATATGGTTAATTCATTCACATGCACATCTAAAAAAGTTTTTTATAAACATGACATGAGAGATTTACATGACAAAATGTATATAAAATACAAAATACACGTTTCTTAACAAGAAAGCAAGTTCATGAAAAAACAAAACCTCAACAGGCATCATGTTTAAGTAACACAGAAAAATCAGTCATTCTCAAGCATTAAAATGTTCTCCAACAGAAGATAACATCTATATAAAACGTTTTCAAAATTGATCAAATATATTTAAGTATTTTCAATCTAATTATGCATTAGTTTAAAATGAACCATTAAAACAGAAGAAAAAGAACTGATACAGAATACTATAAATCATTGGGGATTATAATCACACAAACGGTACACAGTGTTAGTGAAGGAGGAATCAGCTTCACTAATTATAGAACAATATTCAGTGAATATGAAACAGACAACACTCTGCCTTGGTCCAGAATAACATAGGCAGTATGCTTAAACTGATGACACTGAAGATCATAATCAAACTTTCATGACATCAAATTTGGTGATTTAAGTTAGATTTGAAGCCAAACAATCACACAGAATCACTGGATGGTGGTTGATTTGTTTCCTTTTCTGTCTCTGACTGGAGTTTCCTCTCAGTCTCTTCTCTCAGTCTCTCTTCCTGCTCTGATTGAAGTTTCCTCTCAGTCTCTTCTCTCAGTCTCTTGTTCTCTTTCAGGTTTCTACATATCTGCTCTTTATCTCTCTCTAGGTTTCCCTTCCTTTCTGTCATTTTATTAATCAGGTCATCTGTTGTCGACAATAGGGTGTTTGTTTGCTTCAACATATTCTCATGTTCTTTCTTTGTGTTCTCCAGACACTCTTTGATTTGTTTATACTTCTCAATTTTTTTGTCTTTGTCCATTTTTCGTTTTTTCTTCATCCTCTCCTCCTTCTCCTTTATCAATGTCTTCTCCTCCAGTTGCAGTGCGATGAGTTTCTCTTTCTGCTTGTTCAGATTCTCCTTCTGCTCTTTCAGTTTATTAATCACCTGTTTTACATGTTCCAGTTCCCCCTCAGTCTTCTGTAAGTCCTCATCAAGTTTAGCCTTTGTGTTGTCCAGATAATGTATTTTGTCTCTTCCTGTCATGAGCTTCTCTCCGTCCATCAGTGGCTGAAGTTCATTACTGCTGGTTGTTGTTTCTATGTGGACAGGAGAGGAGTCTGTTAAGTTAAGTCTAACCTTCTTTGTTCATGCAGTGTTACCTCTAAACATTTATATCATAGCCAAAAAAGAATTATTTTATTTTTGAACATATTGCCTTACATTAACAATATTGTAGGGATGACAAATTGGGTACAGACAAGGTAAATACAAGAATTAGAAATAGAACAGTTCAGGGCTAAAGACATCACTTATGACTCATCATGATATAATACTTACATAAATCTGAAACAATCTATATTTATATATCATGATCACCATATAATCTCAATATAATGCCCAGATCTATGTGAAAGTAACTTTAAGTCTGGAAAAAGTAGTTAATGTTCAAGTTGTGACTTACTGATTGTGTTTTGTCGACCTTTCCACACAATGAACACAGCTGTACAAATGGACACGACACACACAGCGAGGCAGATGGAGACACGAACAGCAGAACTGGACTGGGCCAAAAAGAGTTCATCTGAAATTCAAAAAGAAATAAAACCCACATGTGTTGCTACGACAAGACTGTATCCAACTAATGAAGTGATGACATCAATAATACCATTTCCTACCTGGAACATGTATGAGTGTCTCTCTGATCTGGTTGGTGCTGTTCTGTTGGACTCTACAGGTGAAGCTGTTGCTGTGTCTCTTCTCCACAGTCACTCTGCTGCTGACAGTATAGAGGTCATCAGGACCTCTGACTGTCTCTGTAGGTCCAGCAGAGAGGAGGTTTCCCTCACCGTCCAGCCAGAACACCTCAGGTTCTGGATACCAGCCTTTGGATTTGCATACTAACAACACTCCATTGCTGACTTTAGAGATCTTTATGTCGGGGAAGGAAACAGAACCTAGAAAAGAGTTCAGAGTTTAAAGAGTTAACTGTCCTTTAAGATTTTTTTTACATTTCAAGTGGTAAAGTACAATTTCTGAGTATCATGGGACTATGTAATACATTTAAACCTCTGCAGGATAGTTTTTATAAGTGCACCACAAATTAATATCGACTTACCTACAGCGAGCTGAACCACACAATCTGTCGGCGTACCACTTGTGGGAACAAAGCCTCTGTATGTTCCCTCATCAGACACTTTCACCTTGGAGAGTTTCAGTGAAACGTCTCCACGCTTCAGTCTGTTGGTGGACAGTGACGTTCTTCCCTTGAACAATGGATTCTCCTCAAGCACCAGCTCCACACTGTCTCGCCTCAAATGGACAAATCTGGGGTCCAGGTCGGGTCTTGACCACTCAACAGTCAGACTGCTGGCATCCACAGCACGTTCCATTTGACATGGCAAAACTATGTCATCACCTATCATGGCCACTATTGGCTGAGATGATTCACCTGAGGGGAAAAAAGCATGTATTTTTCGTTAACTCCTTCTTGTACTTCTTCACAAAGTGTAGTTTAGTACAAAAAAAATTTCAGTGCCATTTGAATAATTTAGGCGTGACTAATAATCACCACTATGTAAAAGTGAGACCAGAATATATAAATATGCAACTAACATCTGATGAACTGTGGTGACAAGTAAAAATAGCAGGATGATGACACATTATCTCATCTCATTATCAACCGCTATCAACATTACATTTCTTGAATCTCCCAAGATTCTCAAAATTCAGAAAACAGAACACCTCAGAAACGAATGCCCACCTCTTCAAAGTGTCCTGTTGTATTGTACAGACACTGTTCTTGGCTATTTCTCCTATATGTATGTATGTATGCATATATATATATATATATATATATATATATACACACAGTATATATATATATATATATATATATATATACACAGTATATATATATATACACAGTATATATATATATATATATATATATATATATATATATATATATATATATATATATATATATAGAAGAGCCTCTCGTCAGCATGACACTATCTTAGGCCTGCAGTCATTGAATTAACAACTGACATCAACATGAGGAAGCCCTGAGACAGCTGGAAAAGACTATTTTTGTATCTCATGTACAGCAAAACTGTCACTAATGTTACATTGGAGACCTTATTTACGTGTTGGGCCACAGACTCATGACATTTACTGCTTCAGTTTACCAAAAACTAGAGGCTGGTCTGAGATAACAAAGATGCTAGCAAACCAACAAAGCGCATCAAAATATCACAGTAGAAATGTCAGATAGCTCAGAATAATGTCTTTTGTTGTCCATCTTTGGATGTTACAGTTACGACTGAAAAAGACAACAGGAAATAACAAAGTTAACAGTTTTCACATTTCCTAACAATGCAAATCAACACCAGTTTTATACCCAAATGTTTGTGTTGTTACTACGACATCACAGTGATTCAGTCTGCAGTGTGCCCTTCTGTAGAATTCCACTGCATTATGTTTTATATTATTATTTAATATCAATGATCATGCAACCATTATGTTAAAATAATGTGTTTGTTGAGTGTAATTTACCTGCACATGTCAGGAGAAGGATAAAAACAGTGTGATGCAAGATTAATGCAGTGACACCACTGAGCTGAGGTCTGAAGAGGAGTCTCTCCTTCATGTGAAACATCCTGGAGTTCTGAAAAAAAAAAAAACAATGAGTCAACTATAAAATATGTGATATCAGTTCAAGACACTACGCCTCTGTGCAGTGTAATAAAACTGAAGCTGTGTAAACCGCTTTCAGCCAGTCAGTGACCACACTGCTGGTTGTGCTGTTTTTAAAACCTCAACATTGTGATAAATTTGTATAAATAAAACCAAACACTGTAGTTCAAACCAAAGGAATGCTAGGAATGAATATGTGAAAAAGAAGGTAAAATGCTGTGATTGGTCACAGATTAGAGAAGCCATTCACTGATAAAAAAAACAGTCACTCTTTCATATTTCACATATTTGGCAAATCACCTTCATTTTTTTCATGTCACCCAAAGTTACAACACGCCTCATTTCATAAGTTATTCTTTATGCAACTGTTCAGTAGAACAAAATCCACAGAGAGCTATGAAATAAGTTTGCAAATGAAGATTGCACTATGAATCTAAAAATGTCTCCAAAATAATCCATTACAAGTTATAAGTATGAGTTTTATTATAAAAAGGCTACATACCTGTTTCATTTGTGTCACCATGTCGTCTCGACTCAAAGAGTAGGCTGCAATGTCAAAGTCCAGTAAAAAACAGCCTCAGATAAAATCCCGCCCACTGTAATTCAGATAAGATCCGTTAATAGATAAAGATAAAACAAAGAGTTCAATGAATCTATTCAAAACACAGAAAACAAAGCAAAATGAAATGCATGAATCCACAGTGACTTACCCCGACTGGCTCAAATCACAGACCAGCATTAGTCGAGTTTACTGGAAATTGTCAAGTGAGTGTTTGTCCTCCAGCTGTACTTTCGTTTTCTCCCACTCTGTTAATATTTATAACCTGTTTTTTACAGCTGCAATAAATGTTGGATCTGCCTCCAGCTGAAAGCTGTGAACAGCAGACTGCAGTAGCACTGAGTCAACAGCAGATGTAACCAGGAAGCTGCTTCAGTAGAAATGTGAGTGATAACAATAGAAGGTCAAAGGTCAGAGTCTCCACTTGGTTAACCATTTAACAACACTGTCGTTGTCGCAGACATGATTTTACATGTGTTGTTCCATTTAATGTAATTCCTAGATCGTTTGTGCTATCGAAATAATTCTAATGGTTCCTGAAAGCAGCAATACCGATTCTGTCGGGTTGCCTGGGCCACCCCTGAAAACTCATTGGCCACCCCAGATCTGATAGGTAGTTGGTCAAGTTCGTCAATACAAGAAACAAGAGAAATGCTGTCAGTCAATGATGACAGCTGATTCAGGGCCAGTTTTACATTTTTAACTAACAGTAATGGTCGTACTGAGGCTGTGAGAGCTGATTTCTGGTCACCGGACGTTTGGCCAATGGCCATAAGTTCTGCGACGACTAGTCACGATTATGTCGACTATTAAAATCGTTGATGACTAATTTAATAGTCAACGTGTCGTTTTTGTTTTGTTTTTTTTAAACTTTGTTTTTCTCTCGAAACTGCTGCGGCACCTTCCACGCTAATGGCTGCAGCCTTCCCGCAGGCTGCAGGTCCAACTCCCCCCACAATACCATTTAGGATCAGTGTGCCGGCCGTCTCTGAGCAACACAGAATCCAACTTCCTGGCTAACTTTTCTCCAAGCTCTCTGCTGCTTCGTCCAACTCGGTGTATCTGTTTCTGCCCCAATTAGCGCAGCAATAGAGCAGCTAGCTTTTCTCGCTTGTTGTGTCGCTCAGAGCCGGGGCTGCAGCACTGACAGCAGCGCTCCAGTCCGCTCCCTGAGCTGTGTACCGCCGCTGTACACACATACAGAGACCGGACAATAAAGCAGAGTGCTTGGAGAAAAGTCAGAGAGGAAGTTGGACTACCTGCTCAGTTATAAAAACATGTGTCTGTTACTTGATTACAGCGGTCTGTTTTACTTTACTATGAACTACAGTAGCACAATCACAGCTGACTTTCCCCGCATACTAGCTTGAGTTTACTCGCTTCTTCTCAAAGGAGTCATTGTAGGAATAGTGATATTATTCACATGAACTGAGTTTATAGGGGAAACAGTGAGTAATAATTACATTCATGTGTCCTACATTTCCATAACTCTGCCTCATATAGAATCATACAGAATGTGGTATCTACATATATTGCATCTTTTAATATAGCCTACATTGGCTAGCGTTACAAACAAGATTTGTAAACCATATTCAAAGTATAAACTACTACGTATGTTTGATGCCAGAGTATTTTTGTGTTGTTCAGGCCAGTGCCTTATCCTTATTTTCCTCAGCTGTTTGCACATTATGCTACACAGTTAAAGAACTGTTTGTTGCTACAAGCTGTATATTTCATTTAAGGTTTAATGAACTATCATCTTAATTGTCTTTATTTTTAGTTAGCATATACCTTAAACACTTCAAGCTGAAAGCTAATGATGGTTATATAAGAGCAGCTGCATGCTGGTGCCATACGCTGTATGTTTTACATTCAATTCACGTATGATCCGATTAGTTGACTAATCGAAAAAAAAAAATAATCGGTGATTAGTCATGAGCAAGCTGCTGCTGCCGGTCTGGTCCGGTAATTTAATGTTTATGTGACGTGGTGGTGAAGGAGTTAAAGTTGCAATAACGCCACCTGGGGTACTTTCACCCCCAGGAAATCCTAAGAGAACTGAATGAAGGTCACACAGGTTCGATATACCACAGGGGCAAGAGACGGTTTTCAAATTAATAGACGCTTTATTTAACAAATCAAGCAGCAAAATAATCAAAAATTCACACACACACCAGTTGATAATACGTGCAATAGTGGAGATTAAAAGGCAGGGCTGTAGTCCACAGGGCCAAACCAAAAGTAGGGAGGTCTGTAAATTAAACACCTGTGAAACAGCACTCACACACACACACACACACACACTGGACACTCCTGAAGGGGACCACCACCAGGGACTGAACTGCCGCCTTGGACCACAGCACCTAACCAAAACACACAAAACAAGTTAAAACATGCAACAGGGTGCAACACAGGGCTGGTGTGACAACACAATGAAAACAAAATACAGAAGTACAAACACAAACTACAAAATAGAAACTAGGGGGGGGGGGGGGCAGCCACACAAATGATTAACACACGGAAAATCAGTGAGACGAGGACGTCCATCAATTTAAAAGAGCCAAAACAGCAGCGTGGATCTTCAGGAGGGGTGGCTGGACACAGGCCAACCATTCACCACGGCCTCTACGAGAAGGCACACTGCTATAATTTAGCAAACATATACACACACATATTAAAATAGACATATCTAGAAAAATGAATTCATACATATCACGACGCGCCGCTACAGTGACACCCAGAGCGACGGAGGGACAACGGCAGGCAATTGTGAACTTACTGAGAGGAACAGGTGAGCGCATCCCGGGAGGGCCTCCGGCAGAGCGCCTCGTCTCCCACAGCCCCGGCAGCCGCTTGCGCTGCAAAGAGCGGAGATCGCGTCATCAAAATGCCCATTTACGCACGGATGCACAACGGAGGACCGGCAGAGAGCATTACCTGAATGAGGAGGCTTGTACACCCGCAACAGCCACGCTGAACCGCGACAAAGGACAGGCCGCACCCACCGGAGGGAAGCGGAGGAAAAAGGAAGAGACAGGTGTGTCTGCACCTCTATATGTAGGGGCGCATCGTGCCGCCCCTCATTCAGGATTCCCAAATAATTGGCACAGTGCCATAAAGTGGCAAGGAGGGAAACGACCTGTCACATTTAGTGATGTCGTAAGTTCACTCTGAATGTGTAGGAAAACTTTATCTAGCATTAAGTAGCTAAAAGACGAACTACACTGCTCTGGCTAGTTTAGGAGCCTGCAAACCAAGTGAAGCATTTAACGTTAGCGATTCTTTTTATTATTGTTATTTGCATACCGCTGTGAAATATGAACGGCTGTTTTCTGGACTGATAGCTGATGGTGTTTTATGCAGATGTGTTTGTTCAGTAGAGCTAATGTTATATTTTTGACCAGCCAGTGTGTGAAATATGGTGAGACAGTCTGGATTCAAGTAGCTATAACACAAGAACAAGCTGTGATTTATGTATTTGCTCTGTGATTTAAGGGCTGTTTAAAGACTTTTTCTCTTGAAGATAAAGGACTTTTTGTTTGTATCAATTAGCTGATCTTTACAGTTCACATATTTTAAGACGTGTAAATAGGCAGAGGCAGAGCAAATTGCATTCAAATGCCACACGTGCTTGAGATGCAATATGTGTTAAGTGTGTTATTAAAAGTAATCGAAGATGTCGGTAGTTATGTAAAAACAAACCTTTGTAGTTACTATAAATAGACAAAATTGGGCACATTGTTGACACCTCCTTTCTTTTTTGACATTTTAATGGAGTCAAAGCTGTTATTTAAGGGGTTCGGAGCCCCGTGAACACCTGTATTTTGCACACTGATTCTAACTCAATTTGACAATGATCCTGCTTGATGTTTGTAGTTAGAGCTATTACTTCAAAGTGAATTGACCGACTGATTGATTGAGTGATTGAGTGATTGAGTGATTGAATTACATTTTACCCGGGGTCCTTAAGAGAATAGCTATGAAGAGAAGCAGAGATATTCAGAGCTTCTTCTTCTTCAAAAAGGAAAGAGTCAGAGCCAGACACACTTTCAACCAGCAGCAGTGAACAGGCCCGGTCCAGTCAGCAGCCTCGGTACAGCAGTAGTGACCAAGAGCAGTCAGCTCCCCCTGCACAGGATGGGAGGTCATGCTTGGATAGTTCAAGTTGTTTTTCACTCCAGTCATAATATATAATTACAATTGTCTGAAATATCACTACATAAGAACAATAGTTAAAACAGTTGTAAAAGACAGAAGACCAATAATAAAATGTGCATAATACATAAATACACACACACACACGGTATGTCAAGTTCTGTTTTGTCCAGATGTGTCATTCATGAACAGTTACAGTTGTCGTGTACTCTCATAAATGATTTAATTTAAAAAGGATGGTCCAATTTTGCACAAAGTGTATGCTATTTATTTGCTAATACACAGCAAACCCCACACTTAATCATAGACAATCTTTTGTTTAAATCTCAACCACGGTCAGCTGCGTACGTGGCATTAAACTTCGCTATGCCACGGCCACCCCACACTAGGTTTGTGTCCCATCTTGGCCACCCCAGTAACAAGAAGCACACAGAGACAAGGTCCAGTCACGACCACTTCCCTCTCCCCACAAACAATGGACAGGACAATTCACAGAGAGCCAGCAAGGAGGAGGAGTGTAATGTGAGCCTGGTTCTGCAGCTGGACAGGAACTGCCTCAGAGAGTAACACAAAGGCCAAACAACACCCTGACATTCTTAGGGAAAACAGGCCAAACAAACAAAACTATGAGGCCAAGGCTCACAAACTCTCTGTGACAGATGTTTTATAGTGAGAATTGAACATGTGTAACATTTAGTCAATGTGCAGCTACAGTTTCTACTTCACAAAAAACCTCTGAAATCCAATTATGTTTTGTGTTTTCTTCCCCTTTGAACTGTAATAACACACTCACAACATACAGTAATGTCAAATAACTGCCCGATATTGAAAGCTGAAGTAATCTTGGAAAAGGGGTGAGATCGTGATGCTCACTGGTGTCATTTACACTAACTTACACATTAAAACACTTTGCTCGTCATTGGCCCCTGCTGCAGTAACTAACATTCTGACGTAATGTGAATCTAAGACCCGATGTGTAGACTGTAATAAACTCAGGGTAAGCCACCGCCTGTAACATAATACATATAATATAATACAGTGCTGCTTGGTATACTGCAGCACATTTGATATTTCAAATGTCTCTTCCTATTATTCCTATCAGACGTCTTGCGGTTTAGGCTGGTATAAATTAAACTACACTTTTTAAACTTCGTAGCCAGATATTGTACTTTTCTCTGATTGTCCTGTTGCATCCTTTATTGGTGGAAATTGACACTGGTGATTTTGGATATTGGGTGACTGTAAAAGGAACAATGCACTCTCACACCTAAACGACGGAATAGGTCAATAGTCAGCGTCTCCAAAAACAAAGACATATTTCATCATTCCCAAAACAGCATGATCGTTTACATCACGTACTTGATGAACTGCTCTTTTCTGAATAAACGTCCACTCGTCTCTTCCTTCTTTATAGCTGTAATAATTACTACAGGTGCTGGAAGCTGTCATGAATATCAGTCAAAAGTAGCTTAAATTGACGAGGACAGACTCAACTTAACATCATAGAAAAGGTTAATTTTCTTCCTTAAGTCAATGTTGTCAACTTTATTACTTCAGTTGTTTCTATTTTGTCATATTTAAAGCAAAAACATTTTGTCATAACTGATATGTGACATTGGCATTGTTGCTACTGCTGTAACTGATTGCTGAAGACCGATAAGAACTGTAGTTAACTGAGCCCTTACTGTATGTTCTCACCAGGTAACAACACAAAGTCAACCCCTCGGTGGTGTTACCTTTATATAACACATTTCATTTTTTTGTTTTTTATGCTTTTTTTATAGGTTTTTGTTTGATTTTTGATGGAAAAACCCTAAAACAAGAATCTGCCCAGATACAACACCCATTCAGAGGAGGATTCAGACATCCAATGATTAAAATCAGGTGCTCTGGCACCACCTGTTGACACTGTGCTGTATTTAAACTCATAGCTGCTCTGTCTGTCAGAGACCAGGAACCTTTCTGCTTCCTCAGTCGTCACACCAGAAACAGGAAGAGGAGGAGCAGCTTCTGATTTGATGATATATTTGCTTCAGTTTGATGTTCAGACTGTCAGAAGTGAGGCAGCATGGAGGTGACAGCTCTCTGCATCAGACTGTGTGAGTACTGACTTCTTGATTTCTAACGCAAAAAAAATATGAATCGTCCAAATTTGAAGGAAAACTCATTAATGTGCTCGCTGAACTCAGAATTCTTTGCCAACGAAGCAGAAAATACTACAGACATTTACACGTTACAGTTTGGTTACATGCTAAATGGCAGGTTTGCTGATCTTGTCTCTCCAGTGATGACGGTGTTGTTGCTGCTCATCGTACAAGTTGACTTCAGCTGCTCTCAAACAGCTGGTAGGTAGCAGTCAGATTTGGATTGCTGTATTAATGTTGTTCAAGAAAAATAAATGAATTTCAAACTTTTGACAATTTAGTCCCATAATAATCAGTGTTTGTTTCTCTGTATCTCTGTCGTAGATGAAGCTTTCCCTCAGGTTGTTCCAAACAGGCAGCAGCACTTTCAATATGATCCCATTGAGGTCAGCTGTGAGGGACTGGAGGGACTGACTGGATGGAGAGTGATTAGGAAGGTCAAAGAAAAAGATGTTAACACATGTTTTCCTGACTGGTCGAAGTCAACCGGACCCTGCAAAATTACGAACGCCTATCATACAGTAGACAGTGGAGAATACTGGTGTGAAATGGGAGGAAAGAAAAGCAACACTGTCAACATCACTGTGACTGGTATGCAAACAGTTAAACTTAATTTCTGGGAATTAGAAAGAGTCAATTTGAGTTGATTCGGTTTGACTCACATTTTCAGAAGGTATCGTTATCATGCAAACAAATGTCCATAAATCTGCTTAGAAACCATCTGGAACAAACACTTAAGAACCAAACTTGCTTGAGAAGTTTTCTTCAGATTCAAAGAAATCCAGCGATAGTTAGTAGAACAGAAACAGCTAATAAATTATTGGCCATTCTTTGAATTGTGACTTTGAATTCCAAGTTTTATAGAAAAACGATGTGTTCTATCAGCTGGTTCTGTGATCCTGGAGAGTCCTGTCCATCCTGTGAAACAAGGAGATGATGTCTCTCTGTATTGTAAAAGCACAGTGATTTCCTCCAACATCACCGCTGAATTCTTCAAAAATGGCCTCGTCATGGAGAGCAGATCTACAGGAAACCTGACCATCGAGAGCGTTTCTGCATCTAATGAAGGACTCTACACTTGCAAAATCTCTGGGGTTGAATCACCAGGGAGCTGGCTGACTGTCAGAGGTGAGTCATACCACTGGTTCAACATACATTTGTTGTACTTACCTTACCTATTATATGCTGAGGTCTGTGGATGATCACAAATGTACATGTTTCAGAGGATATGTTTAAAGTTACTTCAGGAGAATGGTTGTATCTGATGTAAGGTAATGAAATCAAAAGGCATGTCTTTTACAGCATTAGCATCAAGTCTGTTAAGCAGCACTTACCATTATCTCTCCAGTAGATGATGAAGACTCATCCTCCCATCATGCCTCTCAGCTCTCACTGCTGCTCTGGATTGGCCTCGGTGTTCTGGCTCTGCTGCTGCTGTTGGTGGGATCACTGGCGTGTTGGAAACGTCAATCAAACGTACGAGGTACAGAGATGAAAAATAACTGACACTGAACACACTAAAAGATGCTTGTTCTGCATGTTCAAAACTTAAGAGTGAGCACTGATCGTCTGTCAAATGTTAACACGTTTTCTTTGTTTCAAACAGAAACCACAACCGCTTCTTACTACTGCCAATCGTCCTCTTCACCACAAACAGGTGAACCAACACACACCAACCTCTTCTCAACATAAATGTATATGTGGAGATTGTCAGTATGTAAATTATCCAACACATCAGCCAGAGCAAATGCTAGCTAAAAACGTCTCAGGAATAACACAGATTCTTTAAATTATATTTATTTTGTACCAGTGTTTAATTTTGTTTTGTAAATCATTGTGTGCCTTCATACTATCTGCTCCCTGTATGTAAGTAGTTGAGTTTTCATTATGTTTCAGTGTCTGAAGCGGCAAGTGAAGCTGCTCCGATCTATACTGAGACGACATATGCTCTTGTCACCAAACCCAGGAAGAGGGTAAAGTAACAAGTTGACACAGAGGAATACAATACATAACAACGTTATTGTAAAAGGCTAGTTAATGAAAATATTTGTTAAAGGCAACCTTCCTTTAGGGTAAAGTTTGCAGTATCACATTTTGTTTTGGTTATATGGTGAAAACCACTCTGTAAGCGTGTGTCTATTTAAGGAGTGTTAGCAAAAGTCAGCGCATCTTCTTTCACAGCGTAGACAAAAACCACGCGAGAAACTGACATACCGTCAAAACGTTGATGGGCCCCTCGTTTACTGAGTAGCTGCTCTTATTGTGGTTGTAGTCACAGTTATTCATAGAAGTTGTTTGCTGTCAAGTAGCCACCGTGCAAGTACCACACAGACAAAGCACACGCTATATTTATTTTGATCAGGACACCAAGTACTTTCAGCCATACGAAGACTTCAACTGAGTGGGTGGTCAGTATTTATATAAATAACAATCAGCAGACTCGTGTAGCGTAGCAGTTTTGGACCCCTATTTTTCTCACAGATACACTTTGTCCTCGATCCAAATAACATGACGTGTATCCGTACTAACTGTGAAAATGTGTAATGGGGCAAACTTGTTAAATCAATAGGACATTAAAACCAAGATTTAGACTTCAGGCTCTGTAAATTGTCTTTCCGTCAGATGATGAATCCTTCCATTACCCTGTTTACCACACGTTAGAGTTCTCAACGGTTCGGGCCGGCCCGACAAACCCGACCGGACCCGCAGGTTCGGGCCGGGTTCGGGCCGAAAAGATGCGCAAATGAGCCGGGTCGGGTCGGGCCTCGGGCTTCCTTTTTTATAAAACACATTTCATATAACACATTTCTTGCTGGTTGTAAATTATATAGCCTGTTGTGAATCATCGCTGTTCAGGTGTGGTGAAGAGTGAGTCTGGCTGCTGCTTCATGCAGAGGGGCAGACGCAGAACTGACGCCGCTGCGTGACGTATACTCGCGTCTATAGCCTGGCTGGAGAAGATGGAATTGGCTAAACTTGCCACAGGTGAATTCACCCTTGCTTTTCGAGGAGTGGGGAAATCGTCTGTTTCTGTCTCTCCGAATATATTTTCCCACTGGTCGAAGCGCGGTGTCTTCTTTGCAGCGGGAGCTGCTGCTGACGGTGACGCAGCACCTGTCTCCTGGCTCGCGTCACCTTTCCGCCAGCTGTCTGTCGGATCATAACAAGTGTATGAGGAAACCAATTCAGGCGCGCGGAGGGTCGGGTTCGGGCCGGGTTCGGGCAGACAATTCATGCTGGTGTGTCGGGCTGCGTCGGGTTCGGGCTTAAAACCGGCGGGCCGGGTCGCGTCGGGCTGTAATTTTCAGGCCCGTTGAGAACTCTACCACACGTTAAAGTGAAACTCTCGCCAAAAATCAACCGAGGCTTTATTTGGGATTGAATATGAGTCAAACCTTCGTGTAAAAGCATAATTGCGACGAAAGAGGCATTTTTAAGATTTACCATAGTTTCGGTTTTGGGCACGTTAATTTTGAACGGGAGTGCTCGGGGCAGGACACGCTAGCATCAAAATCTCTAGTTTTAGAACAGTAAGAAGGCTCGACACAACATGAAACTTTGCTCTTAGTGTCACCAGGGTCTCTACACATGAACACGAGCATTGAGAACATTGTTTGTGTACGCAGAGTTTATGAAAAAGAAGGTTTCTGAACAACTCACGTTAGCTGCTGCATCTCCTGCGCGTTGCAGTCATGGCAGGCAAAAACGTGAGTTGTTCAAAAACCTTCTTTTTAGTAAGCTCTGTGTACACAAACAATGTTCTCAATGCTCGTGTTCATGTGTAGAGACCCTGGTGACACTACGAGCAAAGTTTCATGTTGTGTCGAGCCTTCTTACTGTTCTAAAAATAGCGTATCCTACCCCTAGCACTCCCGTTCAAAATTAACGTGCCCAAAACTGAAACTACAGTAAATCTTAAAAGTGCCTCTTTCGTCGCAATTATGCTTTTACACGAAGGTTTGACTCATATTCAATCCCAAATAAAGCCTAGGTTGCTTTTTGCCGAGAGTTTTGCTTTAAGTCTGGGGATGGATTGACAAGTCCGCCATAAAAAGGTAATACAACAGATCTTATTTCAATGTTATTTAGGGTCATGCAGTTTTCCGTTTTCGGGTAAATGAAAAAAAAAAAACTGAAATGAAATTTGTCTTTCCAACAGAACCAGGAGGATCCAGCTACTCAGTGATGCCAGTTCCGTTTGCAGGTACCACCTCACAAAGGATCACCTCTGTTTTACATTGGATTGGGCAGAACTGAGCTTAAAACTGGTCTCAAGTATCTTTTTACTCTCTGTCTTGTTATACAGACAGGTGGAAGAAAGGGGTAACCTGTCCTATAGTTTAGATTTTTATAATTGGAGTTCACAAACAAGAGTGTTAATGTTTTACCCTATGTGATGGTACTTTGTAGGTTACTGAGAGCAGAGACACCTGACTGAATACAGGAACAGAAACCATTCAAGGCTCTTTAGAGTGCACAAGGCAGGGGTCATATGACCACACACATCTGTTAAAATGACTGCCTTTAATGGATATTTTGTGCCTTAAGCTATTTTTGGCATGGTTTGGGATTTTTATATCCTCATGTGTCATGTTTTATTTCACACTTCCTTTTTTTCTTTTCCTGCCCCATGTGCTCCTCACTTGCGCTTCATTAAAGAATCACACCCTGTGTTTATAAGCCTGTTTTCTCCTCACTCTTGGTTGTTTCATTTGTGTCTCACCTGTCCACCAGTCCTGTGTTCTTGCTCATGGATTTCAGTTTGGTTGCCTGAGTTTGGACCCCCTGCCTTTGCCTTTACGGATTTTAGTTTGCTTTCCTCTTTTTGCATGTATTTTGGATTTCATATGTTTGTATTCTAACGATCATCTTACATTAAAGCTCACTGTTGTTTACAAATCTACCTGCCTCTGGGTTTGCATTTGGGTTTCCTTTTGTGTGACAAACAATTTTGATCTGTTAGGCTACATTTCATAAAACCTGAAGGTAGTTGTTACGACCTGGGCCTAGGGGAAACCTTGGTGTAACAAGAAAATGAGACTCCCCCCCCTCCAAGCACACCAGCAGCAATAGCACTTTTAAATGGTTTTATTAACAAACATATTTTGTGCAGAATCATATGTGCTGGCAGTCTGGGACAGCAGAGGAGAGCCTCCAGGAACTGGGAGGAGCCGGCCTTTAAACTTATGGCTCCAGGAAAGCAGCCAATCAGCTCCACAGGGCAACCTACAATCAATTGGACACACCTGCAACCAATCTCACACACACACACTCATACTCACAGGTAAAAGAGGGATATTAAAAACAGACAAATAGAAACATGACCTCTAGGGTCGTAACACCTCCCAGCTTAAAACTGAACATTTCTCCCTAAAGAAATGTTCAAGTTAATGCAATCAGATGTTGAGCAATCACTGTCTGTTCCCTCTTAAAACCAATCTACATAAAAACAGGACCCAAAACCTGGTTAGTGGGTGCCACTCCCACAAACAAAATGGCCGCCACCATGAGGAGAGAACATGAAACATACACCCCACTGTGGTAACAGACACACACACACACCAAAAACAGCAACAGGTGAACACAACCGTGGAGTGCAACAGCTACTGCACAAAAGGTGTCACTGTATAGACACTGCTACACACAAATGTTGCCAGCTTACACCTAAGCTGCAACCACAAGTGACCCAACAAGCGTGAACTGCCACTACCACACCCAAAATGGACACCTTGTGATTTCCAAGCACACGTACTGATAATGGAGTGCAACAGAAAGAGACAAAGTGACCGGACAAACTGGGAAGCCATACCCAACACTCAAAAGTAGTCACCACTACACAAATGTTGCAAGCTTACTCTTAAGCTGCAACCACAAGTGACCCTACAAAAGTGGAGTCCAGTTCCACAACCAAAAGGTCACAAAAAGATATTGCGCACAAGTATTAATTAGGGCCACACATCACAACATGACCAACACAAATGTAGCCATCTCCCACAAAACCACGTTGCTGTGCAAAGTATAAAACAAAGGGACACAAACTGCAGAGACACCCCAACTACCTGCCAACCAAGATGGCTAACTCGCCTAGCTAGTCCTCAGTGGCTTGCCCAGCTCGAGGCGTCTTTAAACGCTGAAATCAGTGCATCACCGTAGACCAGGAACCTAGTCAACTGCGAAACACTGAAGCGTACCCCCGCTCAGGATTACCACCAAAAATAAGAAAGGCAAAATAACAAACATGGCAAATCCTTAAAAATGCCCAGCAGCTTACTGGTTAGGGTGCTCAGACAGACACACAACATGCAGCAACAACAACTTAACAAAAAAAGATGACCACTACACTTAACTAAAGGCCACTTACACAAACAAACTAAACCAAACCACATCTACCTCGCCTCATGGACATTCAGATCCCGGACGAGCCCCCAATTGTAACGACATGGGCCTAGGGGAAACCCTGGTGTAACAAGAAAATGAGATGTCGTGTATGGAGTCTGCTTGTCTTGCTCTACTGTGTCACATGGGCCAGTTTGACCCCTGAACCCGGTACTCTGACCCCTGACCAGTTCTTAATTTTCATTAGGGGTAATGGTAATATCAGCTAAACTGCCCCTCAGTGAGAGTGATGAGAATTGTTCCTTCTTTTTCTTTTTATGTTGTGTGGAGAAGCAGTCTCTTTACTTATGTCTTTGGTTTCTATCCTTTGGATAAATCCCCCTATCTTTCTTTTTTAATTCCTTTTTTAATTATTATTATTTTTTTTAAAAACGGGGTTGAATTGAACGGGAAAACTTGCACTGTTCCTTATTTAAAAAAAAAAAAGAAAATGTAGTTTGATTCTGGGCCTCACAACAGGAGAGGCACCTAAACATTTCTCTGTTATTGTCGCACTGTTTGTGCTATAAGGGTAACATTTTGCTCTGCGGGAGTGGTGAAGTTATGGGGATTGGTGAGCATAAAAAAGCTGGAAGCTATGCAGGGATCTTAAATGTGTTAATAGGGTTTTCTGTTATGTGTGAATCACGTTCGCGAACGTGAGTGACTTTTACTGTGCAGTAAAATCACTTAACATGATGCTACACAGATGTTAGCAACACAGCGCTAATTTTAGCAGTACGGTTACTGAACGTGAATCAACTCCTCTGCCCTGAGTGAGTGAGTGAGTGAGTGACACAGCGCCAGTTTCAGCACAGTACATGAATGAGAATCACGTCCTCACTGACAGTTCTGTGTGCAGTAGGTTCGAGAATCATGAACGAATCACAGCGCGAACGTGAATCACGTCCTCACAGTTCTCTGAGTGAGTCGCGGCAGTTCCACTCCCGGCCGGCTGAGCTCAACTGAACTGAGAAAGGAACGAATCAGTTCATGAAGTGATTCCGTTCAGTTCGTTCACTCAAAAAATTTGTTAGTTCGAACGACACGTTCGCAACAGACACAACACTACAGCAGAGTGTTTGTTTGCTGCAACAGATTCTTATGTTCTTTCTTTGTGTTCTCCAGATAGTGTTAGTGTTTTCCCACTTCATCTTTTTTCTGTCTTCTCCTCTATCAGTGTCTTCTCCTCCTGCTGTAGTGCAGTGAGTTTCTCTTTCTGCTTGTTCAGATTCTCCTTCTGCTCTTTCAGTTTATTAATCACCTGTGTTACATGTTCCAGTTCTCCCTCAGTCTTCTGTAAGTCCTCATCAAGTTTAGCCTTTGTGTTGTCCAGATAATGTATTTTGTCTCTTCCTGTCATGAGATTCTCTCTGTCCATCAGTGACTGAAGTTCATTGCTGCTGGTTTTGGTTTCTATGTGGAAAAAAAATGATTTGATATTTTTGAACATAAGAAGTCACAGAGAAGGATTAGAATTAGAACAGTTTGAAAATCACATTACTAAACTGTAACACAGATATAAAGACACCACTTATAACATATCATGATATAATACCACGATCCGAACAAACAATATATATTTATATATTAAGATCACCATATAGTCTCAATATAATGCCCAGCTCTATGTGAAAGCAACTTCAAGTCTGGAAAAAAAATAGCTTACATTAAAGTTGTGACTTACTGATTGTGTTTTGTCGCCCTTTCCACACAATGAAGAGAACTGCAGAACTGGACATGATGCACACAGCGAAGCAGATGGAGACACGAACAGCAGAACTGGACTGAACCAAAAAGAGAAAACAATATGTGTTGTTAGGATGAGATTGTATGGAACTTATGGAGTGATGACATCAATAATACCATTCTCTACCTGGAACATGTATGAGTGTCTCTCTGGTCTGGTTGGTGCTGTTCTGTTGGACTCTACAGGTGAAGCTGTTGCTGTGTCTCTTCTCCACAGTCACTCTGCTGCTGACAGTATAGAGGTCATCAGGACCTCTGACTGTCTCTGTAGGTCCAGCAGAGAGGAGGTTTCCCTCACCGTCCAGCCAGAACACCTCAGGTTCTGGATACCAGCCTGTGGAGTTACATACTAACAACACTCCATTGCTGACTTTAGAGCCTATAACACCTGCATGACTTGTGTTATTAGATAATCATTTGAGCACATTCTGAAATGAGCTAGAATAGCTCGACTGTCACTTATAATATAGTGCTGCTGCTTCTCTTGACATCTTGCGGTTTGGGTTGGTATACATAAGACTACACTCTTTAACTTTGTAGCCAGATATTTTACTTTTCTCTGATTGTCCTGTTGCATCCTTTCTTGGTGGAAATTGACACTGGTGATTTTGTTGTTTGTTCTTGATGGAAAACCCCTAAAACAAGAATCTGCCCACATACAACACCCATTCAGAGGACATCCAGTGATTAAAATCAGGTGCTCTGGCACCACCTGTTGATGCTGTGCTGTATTTAAACTCTGTCTGTCAGAGACCAGGAACCTTTCTGCTTCCTCAGTCGTCACACCAGAAACAGGAAGAGGAGGAGCAGCTTCTGATTTGATGATATATTTGCTTCAGTTTGATGTTCAGACTGTCAGAAGTGAGGCAGCATGGAGGTGACAGCTCTCTGCATCAGACTGTGTGAGTACTGACTTCTTGATTTCTAACGCAAAAAAATATGAATCGTCCAAATTTGAAGGAAAACTCGTTAATGTGCTCGCTGAACTCAGAATTCTTTGCCAACGATGCAGAAAATACTTCAGACATTTACACGTTACAGTTTGGTTACATGCTAAATGGCAGGTTTGCTGATGATCTTGTCTCTCCAGTGATGACGGTGTTGTTGCTGCTCATTGTACAAGTTAACTTCAGCTGCTCTCAAACAGCTGGTAAGTAGCAGTCAGATTGCTGTATTAATGTTGTTCAAGAAAAATAAATTAATTTCAAACTTTTGACAATTTAGTCCCATAATAATTATTATTTGTTTCTCTGTGTCTCTGTTGTAGATGAAGCTTTCCCTCAGGTTGTTCCAAACAGGCAGCAGCACTTTCAGCAAGATCCCATTGAGGTCAGCTGTGAGGGACTGGAGGGACTGACTGGATGGAGAGTGATGAAAAAGATCCAAGAAAAAGATGTTAAAACATGTATTCATGACTGGACGAAGTCAACCGGACCCTGCAAAATTCCAAACGCCTATAAGACATCAGACAATGGAGAATACTGGTGTGAAATAGGAAGAAAGAAAAGCAACACTGTCAACATCACTGTGACTGGTATGCAAACAGTAAAACTCAATTTCTGGGATTAAGAAAAGTGTGAACATGGAGACATGAAACACATACTTGATTCAGTTTGACTCACACTTTCATCGTTATCACGCAAACAAACATCCATAAATCTGTTTAGGGTTGGGAACAAACACTTAAGAACCAAAATTGCTTGAAAAAGATATCTTCAGAATCAAAACAACCCAGCGTGAACAGGAACAGATAATAAATGATTGGGCATTCTTTAAATTGTGACAATATGCATTCTACATGAAAGAAAGATGATTTTTTTATTCTTTATGTATAACAAGTATTACTTTCCTCACAATCTTCCAAGTTTTATAGAAAAATGATGTGTTCTATCAGCTGGTTCTGTGATCCTGGAGAGTCCTATCCATCCTGTGGAACAAGGAGATGCTGTCACTCTGTATTGTAAAAGCACAGTGACTTCCTCCAACATCACCGCTGAATTCTTCAAAAATGGCCTCGTCATGGAGAGCAGATCTACAGGAAACCTGACGATCGAGAGTGTTTCTACATCTAATGAAGGACTCTACACTTGCAAAATCTCTGGAGTTGAATCACCAGGGAGCTGGCTGACTGTCAGAGGTGAGTCATACCACTGGTTCAACATGTTTTACTGTGTTAAGTTGTATTTACCTTACCTGCTGTATGCTGAGGTCTGTGGATGATCACAAATGTACATGTTTTCGAGGAAATGTTTAAAGTTACTTCAGGAGAATGGTTGTATCTGATGTAAGGTAATGAAATCAAAAGGCATGTCTTTTACAGCATTAGCATCAAGTCTGTTAAGCAGCACTTACCATTATATCTCCAGTAGATGATGAAGACTCATCCTCCCATCATGCCTCTCAGCTCTCGCTGCTGCTCTCGATTGGCCTCGGTGTTCTGGCTCTGCTGCTGCTGTTGGTGGGATCACTGGCGTGTTGGAAACGTCAATCAAACGTACGAGGTACAGAGATGAAAAATAACTGACACTGAACACACTAAAAGCTGCTTGTTCTGCATGTTAAAACTTTCAAGTGAGCACTGATGGTCTGTCACATGTTAACACATTTTGTTTGTTTCAAACAGAAACCACAACCGCTTCTCACTCCTGCCAATCATCCTCTTCTCCACAAAGAGGTGAACCAACACACACCAACACACACCAGCCTCTTCTCAACATAAATGTATATGTGGGGATTGTCAGTATGTAAATTATTATTATGTAAACACATCAGCCAGAGCAGATGTTTGCTAAGTATGTCTCAAGAATAACACAGATTCTTTAAATTGGCTAATTTCATTTGGAAGTAAATTATTTTTATTTTCTGCCAGTGTTATATTTTGTAAATTACTGTGTGCCTTCATACTATCTGCTCCTTATGTGTAACAGTTGTGTTTTCATTATGTTTCCGTGTCTGAAGCGGCAAGTGAAGCTGCTCCAAGCTATACTGAGCCGACATATGCTCTTGTCACCAAAACCCGGAAGAAGGAAGGTAACAACTTGACACGGAGGAATACAATGTGTAACAACGTTATTGTAAAAGGGTAGTTAATGAAAATACGTCACTGAGTATTAAAGACAACCTTCCTTTAGGGTAAAGTTTGCAGTACCACTTGTTGTTTTGGTTATAAGGTGAAAACCACTCTGTAAGCGTGTGTCTATTTAAGGAGTGTTAGCAAAAGTCAGCGCATCTTCTTTCACAGCGTAGACAAAAACCACGCGAGAAACTGACATACCGTCAAAACGTTGATGGGCCCCTTGGCGCACTAAGTAGCTACTTTTGTTGTGGTTGTAGTCACGGTTACAGAAGCTGTTTGCTGTCAAGTATCCGTTGTGAAAGTACCACACGACAATGCACTCGCTATATTTATTTTGGTCAGGACACCAAGTACTTTCAGCCATACGAAGACTTCAACTGAGTGGGTGGTCAGTATCTATATAAATAACAATCAGCAGACTCGTGTAGCGTAGCAGTTTTGGACCCCTATTTTTCTCACAGTTGCACTTTGTCCTAGATCCAAATAACATGACATGTATCCGTACTAACTGTGAAAATGTGTAATGGGGCAAACTTGTTGATTAAATAATGCATTAAAACCAAGATTTCGACTCTGATGTGCAAGTAATGTTAACATTTTGTAGATGTCGACCTGTCAAGAAGAAATAACAAAAGCAATGGCTATTCTAACATTTTTGAGGAACTGCTGTCAGTTCAGTCATCTAATGGATTTTTAGCGCAGATTGTAAGTTGTGTATCATCTGCATAATAATGATTAAAAGAGCATCAAAATTGTGGATGGTCTATCTGAGGAGAAAAGACTGATTAAACCTGCAGGTATTCAAATAAATGTTGAATCATGTTATTAGTGTACGTCTCAGGCTCTGTAAATTGTCTCTCTGTCAGATGATGAATCCCTCCATTGCCCTGTTTACCACACCATAAGTCTGGGGATGGATTGACAAGTCCACCAGGAAAAGGTAATTATCTCATTATCTTACAGATCTTATTTCAACCCTTTAATTTAGGGTGATACAGTTTTTCGTTTTCGGGTAAAAAAAAAAAAAAAAAAAACTGAAATGAAATTTGTCTTCCCAACAGAACCAGGAGGATCCAGCTACTCAGTGATGCCAGTTCCCTTTGCAGGCACCACCTCACAAAGGATCACTTCTGTTTACATTGGATTGGGCAGAACTGAGCTTAAAACTGATCTCAAGTATCTTTTTACTCTCTGTCTTGTTATACAGACAGGTGGTAGAAAGGGGGTAACCTGTCCTATAATTTAGATTTTTATAAGTGGAGTTCACAAACAAGAGTGTTAATGTTTTACCCAATGTGATGGTACTTTGTAGGTTACTGAGAGCAGAGACACCGGACTGAATACGGGAACAGAAACCATTCACGGCTCTTAAAAGAGTACAAGGCAGAGGTCATATGACCACACACATCTGTTAAAATGACTGCCTTTAATGGACATGTTGCACCTTAATGCTATTTCTGTCACAGTTTGGGGTTTTTTCCTGTTTATGTTGTAGTTATATCCTCATGTGTCATGTTTCACTACACACTTCCTTTTTTTTCTTCTCCTGCCCCATGTGCTCCTCACCTGCACTTCATTAAAGAATCACTCCCTGTGTTTATAAGCCTGTTTTCTCCTCGCTCTTGGTTGGTTCATTTGTGTCTCACCTGTCCACCAGTCCTGTGTTCTTGCTCATGGATTTTAGTTTTGTTGGCTGAGTTTTGACCCCCTGCCTTTGCCTTTATGGACTTTACTGTGCGTTCCTTTTCTATGCTTGTATTTTGTATTTTATATTTTTGTATTCTGACGGTTATCTTTCATTAAAGCTCACTGTTGTTTACAAATCTGCCTACCTCTGCTTTTGGGTACCCTTTTTGTAACTACCAATTTTGATCTCTTAGGCCACATTTCATAACACCTGAGGGCAGTTTTGTTTGCTCATGACAATAAAATTATTTTAAATAATATCCATGCTTGTGCAAAACATTCTGAAAAATATTTTTTGCAGGTCATGTACTTATTGTAAGGAGAGTGAATGTATTACATTTATGATAATGTGTCCGGAATTGATTCTTCATCATTTTCATCATCTGGAATTGAGAGTTTCAGCAAACTCATGACATCAGTGTTTAAAGGTGTCAGTTCATTATAGTTTAACCGCATTTTTTTCTCTTCTCTATTCACATATCTGAGAACTGTTTCTAAGACAAAGGCTGCTGCTGCCTATAAATACACTCACTGTGGCCTCTGTGGTCGCACTCTGTCACAAATGCTGATGTAATATTGACCTCTAGGTCGATTGTAACGTTAGTGTCATAAACCATCAGCATTCAAGTCATCACAACACCTTTTTTAGAATACAATTACACCAGTTGATGAAGTTACAAGACGTAAAACAAAGCATAAATGCAGCCATGTCATCAAAGACTGTGTAGTATATGTTGTCAAGTATGAAAATGAATACTTCATAATTGTTTTTGAAAGCTTTTAAAAGAACAGCACTGCAGTGTTCATGTGCTACATGATTTCTAGTAAGATTTGTAGTGAGATGTTGGTAAACAAAAAAAGACAGTCCATAAAGACAGTGCTGCCACCCAGTGGTCAATATTGTGAATAAAATAGTGGCAAAAACATGTTACATACAGTTTAACCACTATCATCATTACTCGTCTACAGTATGAATACAAAACAACTCTGATGAATGATACACAACTTACTCACATGTAAAACCGCTCAAGACAGTCAAAGTGCACAAGGCCTTTTACGTTTAAATAACTTCATAGCACATGTGGATATGTGTCCTTTAATGTCAATTATTTATTTATATATTTATTTTTTTGCTGCAGCCAATCCCAGCTGTCTCAGGGCGAGGGCAGGGTGCTCCCTGGACAAGTTGCCAGCTCATTGCAGGGCCAGGAATGACCTAATGCAGCCAAATAATCCCAGTGAATGCTCTTAGCTCAATGCTGCCCCCAATGGAGCAGTTCTGCTTGTGGAGACTTGCAGTCTCATGGTCAGTAGTAAACAAAATTCAGTTCAAAAATTAGAAAATTATTATAATGTGTAGTTTCATTGCATTTGTAAGGTAAAATATGATTAAATATGCAAATAACTCTATATAAATAAAAAAGCATAAATCTCTAGATCAGGAATGAGAACATTGGATAAAGGTTTCTAATGCTTGTTTTATCTTGTTGACATATTAGAGTGAAAGGTTTTTACAGAGATGTTAGATGTCTCTTTTTATCACTCAGTATATCCGGAAAAAACAAAAAAGATAAACTAGTTCTCACAAAGAACAATCATACATCACACAGCCACTAGAGGTCCCCGCCAGGTTAATTCAAATATAGTTTGTCTTAGGCATTTTATGCATCCTGAGTTGTATGTAGCTTCTACTTTTTTGCTTTTTAAATTATGCGTTTTTTATTGTAGCTGTTCAGAATCTATGATACAATCCCCTTTTGTGTTTGTCTCTGAATTGTCCGGCTTGAATTTCTTTTGAATATCATCTCTCCGCACCTCTACCTCCATCAGTTGTTTATTAATTTTCTCCTTGAGTTTATCCAACTCGTTCTTCTTCTCTTCTGTGATCTTAACCCCTCTAAATACAGACTTTAACAATGTGTCTGTGTCCTGTAGTTGTTTCTCAAGCTCTTTCTTCACTGTATCTATATTTGTTTTGGTCTCTGGAGACTCATGTTCATTCTTTTTCTCATCTATGTATTTAACATTTTCTTCTATCGATATCACTACATCATGCTTTTTTAATACGATGAGATGTAACTGGTTATCAAGATCTGTCTTGTAAGCCTTTAATAAATTAAGCACCCCCACCACATCTTTCCTTTCTTCCTCTACTTTCCCTAACTGTGCATCGAGATTTGCTTTTTCCTCATCCAAATCCTTGATTTTTGCATTCTCACTAATGACGTCCTGTGTTTCTCTTTCCTCCCCATTAAGCATCTGGAGTTCTGTCATGTCCTTTCGAGATGGAAGTTGCTCCCTGTTGTTGTTCCCTGTTGTAAGGCGAAGACAGAACAGTGTCAGATTGTTGTGGGCAGAGGCAGGAAATGCTTATTAATGACCAACTTACTGTTTTGTTTCTGTCTCCATTTCCAAACAGCAAGGACAACTGCCAGAAAAACCACAAGAACCACAGTCAGGCTGACGCTGATAGGGGCAGCAAAACTACATGGAGAACTGAAGAAATCATCTGCAATGATAAAACAAAGAACAACTACAACTTGCACCCAAATATTTGAGCCCCAAACAGTAAACTTACAAGTACAGAACTCATGTCCTACCTGGAACATGTATGTGTGTCTCTCTGGTCTGGTTGATGCGGTTCTGTTGGACTCTGCAGGTGAAGCTGTTGCTGTGTCTCTTCTCCACAGTCACTCTGCTGCTGACAGTATAGAGGTCATCAGGACCTCTGACTGTCTCTGTAGGTCCAGCAGAGAGGAGGTTTCCCTCACCGTCCAGCCAGAACACCTCAGGTTCTGGATACCAGCCTGTAGACTCACACTGGAGAACCACCCCAATGATGTTTTCATTAATCTCAGTCCTCATTAAGCTGATGGTAAGTGAGGCGACTGCACCTAATGATGAAGAATTGAAAATGTTGATTATAGTTAAAATTCTTGGAAAGACATGGATAGCTTATGTAATACAGGCAAAAAAACAAATGCCCTCTACTTCCTTAACAGCTTTGAAATTGGCCTCCAGCTGTCCGGGTTTGACTGATCAACAGTGAGTTTTATGTTCTACCATAGGAAGCCAATCTAGTTTATCCACTCACCAACCATGAGCTCAACTGAAGATTCCTTGTCCAGCGTGGGATTGAAGCATCTGTATGTTCCCTCATCTGAGAGTTTTGCTTTGTAGAGTTTCAGTGAAATGTCTCCCTGTTTCAGTTTGTTGACAGATAATGATGTCCTCCCCACAAAGGATGAATGTTTTTTACTCTCCAGTTCAACTCCATCACGCCACACATGCACAAATCTGGGGTTCAGGTCAGGTCTCGTCCACTCTACAGTCGTGTCAGCAGCATCCACAGCAGGTTCCAGATGGCATGGTAACATGATGTCATCACCAAGTGTTGCCACAATTGGCTGTGATGGACCAACCACCTGAGACTGACCTGAAACGAAATGAATGAATGCATCTGGTCCTTATTTTGAGAAACACAAATTGACATATTTGATATTTTTAAAAGCTGGTTCAACGTTCGGAAAAAGTGTTTAATGTGTTAGAGCATGAAGGAATCTTAAGTTTATATGGTATGAAAAAAATGTACAGTACCAGTACATTTTAGAAATGAGTTAAGTTTATTGTGCTTAACAACAATTTTAAATTGGGCATAATGATAACAATGGTAAAAAAAAAAAAAATGGACCAGTGAATTAGGGTTCACAGGCTAAAGATGCAGTGGGAAAACAATATTGGTTTCAAAATTTAACCCTGTGAAATCTCACATCTTTCTGTAAAGCTGAATCCATCATGTACTTGTAGTTGGAGATATGTCTGACAAAGGCCAGGACTAGTAAAGTAGACAGAATGGAGGGTTATTGCAGGGTTAATTATTCCAGTCTCTCATCCTCATTTTTTTTCATGTGGTCTCCCTTAACACCTGCGAAAAACGGTCGACTGTGTTTAGCCTTTTTTCACAAGTTTCTGTGATATTTGCATTTGTGACATACTAGGTTAGGGTCAAGCACAGGGTACGTGGTGTGGGGGCAAAATGTGTTGAGGTTTGAGCAGTTCTGAGACTTAAGATTTTGAAAGTTCTGACATCTTTACCTTTACAACGATGTGTTAAGAAAAGGAAGACAACAGCGTGGAAAACAAAAGTGCAGATGACATCGAGTCGAGATTTAGACCACCACCCATCCATCAGGTGAAGCATCCTAGAGTTTGGAAAATGTTAATTAAGTGACTTTGATGAAAATGTTAATCTTTTAAAATACATACAATTTTATATTTTATTCATGCAAAAAAGCGAAAACAGTAAAACAGATTCATTATCTTTAGACTATTATCACTGGTATTGTATTTGTTGCAACACATGAGATCTATTTGATTGCTTGACACCTATTGATTCACAGTATTTGAATATTCTTGCCAAAAATGTAATGACAAAAACTGTTAGAAATATTCTAGTATATATGCTCTACCATTCTTAAAATGCAAGCAATATTTGGATCAGACATCAGAAACAACCCTACATTAGTACAGATAACAAGGAAACTTTAAATTGTACACGACAGTCTTTGGGACTAAGGTTTCCTCGGTGTTTAGTCACATAATTATATGATACTGTGTAGGAGAGTAACGTTAAAATAACAACTTTAAAATGTGAAGTTATATCAAAACAATAGATGAGGAATAAGGATTTTAGTTACACTGCATAGAAATTAAAATATTGTTTCAGCCTACCTGTTGACAGGTATAGTCACTTCGCTGTAGACGGTGGAACTCCAGTGTCAAAGTCCAGTTAAATCACATGCAGTACATTCTATTAATCTTTAGCAAAACTTTGATTGATTAGTAACTGAGACAGCACTCTACAAGATGGCCAGGAAACAAGTAATTAAAAAAAGACACAAAGACAGTAAAGCTACTTCATGATCCTGTCATAAGCTAGCAACCTTCAGATCATCAAGTTATTGGAGATATTAAAACAGTAACAGTAATTGCAATCGCGATTTAAATTGCACAATTAATCCTCAAACAAACACAATAATTAAGAAAATAACATAAAAAGCATGTCCTGACCATTGGCAGATGAGGGAGACAGTGGTCGAGGTAAGTGGATGAAGGAAAGAAGGGGATCGTCGAGTTTCTGGTCTGTCTAGAAACCAGGGAGGCTCAGCGTGGTGGTATGTCTCGATGAGCGCACATCTCGTTTTGCACAGCTTCATTACCTCCAAAAAGGTTTACTATTGGATATCAGATATTGCATATCGGAGTCAAGGAGACAGGCTTCAGACATGGATGGTGGTTGAAAACGGAGAGACAGGTATAGGGTGAGAATCCAAGTCTGATGCCAAAGATCTGAATTTTGAAGATAAGAAGGGAGGAGCACCTGCCCCCAAAGAAGTGCGGCGGTGGCGACTGAATACATTTGCAGAGGACGAAGAAAGGAGAGAGTGACGTACTAATACATTCGGGAGGAGTGCACATGGGTGGGGCAAGAGGATGAGGAAGTGGGGAAGTGGTGATGCATACAGTGGCTGGGTGTGAGGGAGTTCTGCAAAGGTTGCAGGTCAGGGAGGGTCTCGCTGCGAATAGAGTCCAGGGCCCCCCAGTAGGTGCCCTGGTTAAACTGGTGGAGATGGCCTGCGGCTTGGGAGGACAAGAGGATGTGGTATGTGTAAAAACCTGTGCTGCCAAGCCGCAGAGCCAGGCCAAGTTTGGTGGAGAGGTGGTTGTCAAGCTCGGCACTGTTGTCAGGAAAGACTGGGCAAAGTGGGTAAAGAGAGAAAACAAACTCACTGGTCTGAGTTCCTGGGAACATGGCAGTGGGGGATACCTGAGCGGGACTCTGCTGGAGGGTGTGGGCAGGGGCGCCGCCAGGGGGGGGAAAGGTTAGGACGATTCCAAGGGCCCGGCACTGACAGGGGGGCCTTTGAGACATGGGCAACCTATACAAGGGCCCAACTAGATTTTTTTTCATGGGGCCCAAAATCCCTGGCGGTGCCCCTGGGTGTGGGGAGCTCCCTGGAGCGGTGGATTGGCAATTTGACAGTTGAAAAAGTTAAGTAAGTTCAATGTATTCACCAGATAGGATCTGCTGCTTGAGGGAAGTCGAAATGGGCCAAGGTCATGCGGATGAAGGGGGGCAGTTGGGAGGGATAGCGGAAGCCAGGTTGAAGTTGCTGGTGGTCATAGGATTGATGATGGGAGTAGCAACAGGTTGATGGTAGAGGGCGCTGTTGGAACAGAATAGACAGATTGGTGTTGGGGGAGGGAGGAGGAGGGAGGGGTAGAAGGATAGAAAAGGAGGAAGTTGGGAAGGAATGGTGGTGGACGCGCCATGGCCTGTGGTTGCAGGGGCTGCATGTGCGGTGGCTTAGTTAATGATAGCTGCTGGAAATCAGTAACTAGCTGTAGCTGTGGGAGCTACTTTAGTGGGAGGGAGGGGAGAAGGAAGAGAAGAGGAAAGCATGCTGGGATGGAGAGATGCATGTGCAAGGGATGGTTGTGCAGACCTGGTCCTCTGCAGGGGCTGGAGGAGATCTAGATGAGTCCAGAGGAGTGAGTCATACAATCGTTGCCCCTCCCCTTGGCGCTTTTATCTTAATGTCATAATGGTGGCAGCGAGTTCAACCCGGAACACGTATGAAGAACAAACCAGAAGACTGTCACTGAAGAACACATGACAATGTAAAAAATATCAAAATAAAATGAAATAATTTGTTTTTAATGGCAAATTTTACTTCCATCCATATTCTTAACCTTTGTAAGCCTGCTTTGTTTTTTGGCTCCACCCTCTGATATTCAACCTAACCACTGAGTTTATTTCTACCTGACAGCAGCTCTGTCTCTGAGAAAACCCACACAGGAAGAGACCTGTCCTCACCAACGGTACACTTGAGTCTGAGGTTCAGACAGTCGGCACTGAGACAACATGGAGGTCACAGCTCTCTGCATCCATCTGTGTGAGTACTGACCGCCTCTGTTTGATAAAAACTGATAAAGAGCTGGTTTGAACTTCAGACCGTGAGACAAATAATGTGACAGGTTTCGTGATGCAAAACTGTGTTATCAAGGAACAATGAGTCGACCCACAAGAGTCGCTGTAAGAATCTTCTCTTTTGTGTCTCCAGTGATGAATGTTTTGTTCCTGCTGAGTGCACTTGATCATGAAGTTGGTAAGTACCAGCTAGCTGCTCATTTACATTGATCAGTTAGTTTGAAGGATACGTATTTTGCTGTGCAGTGTTTGTAGACGAGTATTAAAGAAAAGCAGGAAGTAGGAAAATGTCTTTGTGAGTTTGATGAATTGATCCTTTATGGTGGCCATTCATTCATTCTTTAAAAAATGTTTCATATATATGTGTATATATATATATATATATATATATATGTGTGTGTATATATATATATAAATATATATATATATATATATATATATATATATATATATATATATATCAACATATTATAGGTGAACAAACCTCTTTTGTTTCTTTGTTTTAGATTCATTGTCTCTTCGTGTCGATCCAAACAGAGTGCAGTTCTTTCGATATGACCCTGTAGCTCTACACTGTGACGCATCATATGGCTCAGTTCAATGGAAATTTGTACATAAGTCCAAAGTAGAGAAACCCAAATGTAAAATAGCTGATGGGGCGACATCAACAGGCTCGTCCTGCATCTCTAAAAATGTTTATCCAGAAGAGAGTGGAGAGTACTGGTGTGAGGACAGAGAGGGGAAGAGAAGCAACACCATCACCATCACTGTCACTAGTACGTTTGTATTAAGACAACAAGAATCTTGCTCATCATAAATTAAAGTTGAAATGATAATCAAATATATGTTGTTCAGATGGTTCTGTGATCCTGGACAGTCCTGCTCTTCCTGTGATGGAAGGAGCTGCTGTGACTCTGCACTGCAGATACAAGACGACTTCCCCCAACCTCACAGCTGGTTTCTATAAAGATGGCCGCCTGATCAGGAGCAGCTCTACAGGAGAGATTATCATCCACAGAGTTTCCAAGTCTGATGAAGGACGGTACAAGTGCAACATCTCTGGAGCTGGAGAATCACCAGAGAGCTGGTTGTTTGTCATAGGTGAGACTTTGAAAAGCTTCAGCACTGCATCTGTTAATTGTACATACTTTTTGTAACAGATTTTTTTATCTTTTTGCTTATAATATTTGCAATGATATTCTTGATTTCTTTTGGTTTCTCCGCTTAAAACAACCATGTCTACTGCAAAACATGTTTTAATTACATTAATTTACTTATAAATGTAAATTCTGGGGAAAAGACACTGCTGCTGGATTCTGTTCACTGGCAGTGTTTGTTTAATCCAGAAAGTGAGAGAAAGACATGACACTAGATAAATTCTTACCAGATACAACATTCATGTTTCTTTATTGTATATACGATACTATAATGTATTATACTATATATATACTATACTATTTTTAAGTTCAATTATAGAAGCCATGTAACACAGTGACTCAACACTCTGTCTGATCTCCTTACGGCAGATACTCTTTGTTGTCCTTACAGCACTTCACCCAGAGACTGGTCACTCCTCTGATCATGTCCTCTTCACATTAAGAGTCATTCTCCCCATTGTGCTGATGGCCATGCTGCTGGGGCTGCTGGGAGTGCTTCACTGTGGGAAACTCAGAGTTCAACAACACAACCTTGTGTCCACTCAGATAGAAATGCAACAACCACAATAAAAGAATAGAGCGGGGTCGACGACAAAGAAATGACAGGTATCCTAACAGCTTGTGTGTTTGCTAAGATAATAATTAAGATAATGAAGCAGTTAATATCCCATCATGTTCTAACATCCTTCTTGTTAACTTTTGCATGCTCTACTTGTGTTGTTGAAGGTTCTCAGTCATCCGGGTCATGGTAATACGGGTTGCTGTATTGCAGGCAAATGGACATCTTTCAGTTTCTTGAAGACATTTCACCTCTCATCCAAGAGTCTTCTTCAGTTCTAATGAGCTGGAAGAGAGTCGCTGGGTTTAAAACTCTGTGTGGGAGCGTCCTTACAGAGTTGTTAAGGACATGCGTGAGATCTGAGTTTCAGAGTCATTAGGGCCACTTGTGGGTAGTTGACCTAACCTGCTCTCATGTGGGTTGCTAGGGCTAGGTTAGCCCAGGTGTGAAGAAGCTGAAACAAGTCCAGTTGCCTGCGATCCAGAACTTTGAATATTTTACCTGAACATTTTGATCTGATGTGTCACTAATATTGAACGCCTGTTGTGCAAACGTGTGATCCCAAAACAAAAACAATCGCGATAAAAATAAATCTGTAAATATGCTTGATAAAATGATGCTAATTACATCTCCTGCTGCTCTGAGACATGTTATTCGTTGATTAACTCTTGTCTCTGAGGGTCTAGAAGCTGATGTGTTACTTGTTGCGACGGTATCAAGACGAGTTTCTCACAAGTTGATTGACCACAACTCTGACAAACCATCCGCGGAGTGACCAAAGCGTCTCTGCATATCTATGAATACACTGCTTGTGTTTTCTGCCTACAATTATAAAACACATTTTTAACAACTGAAATACAATCATGACCATATTGTTGTAATATTAGAATAGAAAGTGATATAAAATGTATCTATATAATTTGTATATATAGACGCATGTATGTGTAACTATACTAAACACTTGTATTGATATATGTGAGATAAAATGTATTTTCTTATCACTGGTTTTCATATGGTGTAGTGTGAATGATGTACAGCAGGGGGCAGTAGGACTTGTAAATCAAGTGTGTATGTTTGATTCGGTTGGGTTATTCCAGAGGATGAATCCCAACTACAATAAACACTGCCACGTTTCCTCTGGTGGCACCAGGAGGTTGACATTTTTGTTTGCAATTGAAGTATCTCAACAACCGATTACACTCCCATCAGCCTCAGCTGTAGGCCTGCTTTGGATTCGGGTTAGCATGCATGTTAATGTGCTAAACTAAGGTGTTGTATCTTCATCACCATCACATATGAGGTTTTTAAACGGCTGTCCCAAAAGGGGGAGATTTACTCCACTGAATGTGACTCTGTTCTCGGCTGCAAGGGGCCAACTGGAAATGCAGTTGAGCTTTAGATGTGTTTGAGCCTCACTGATGCCTCCAAAAAGAATGTCAAGTACTCTCAGTTCCATGTCCTGTTTTCAGGTCTGTGAGTCTCCACCCTCTGATACTTAACCTAACCACTGAGGGCTAATTTCTACCTGACAGCAGCTCTGTCTCTGAGAAAACCCACACAGGAAGAGACCTGTCCTCACCAATAGTACATGTCAGTCCGAGGTTCAGACAGTCAGCAGTGAGACAACATGGAGGCCACAGCTCTCTGCATCCGTCTGTGTGAGTACTGACTGTCTCTGTTTGATACAAACTAAAAGATAAAGAGCTGGTTTGAACTTCAGGCTGTGAGACAAATTCTATCAGGTGTCATGATGCAAAACTGTGTTATCAAGGCTTTTAACTGAACTGTTGTATTTTTATGTATCAGTGACGAGTTTTACAAACAATGCGTCGACCCACAAGAGTCGCTGTAAGAACTTTCTTCTCTTTTGTGTCTCCAGTGATGAATGTTTTGTTCCTGCTGAGTGCACTTAATCACACAGTTGGTAAGTACAAGTTAGCTGCTAGTTTATATTGATCAGTTAGTTTGAAGGATATGTATTTTGATGTTTGTAGACGAGTATTACAGAAAAGCAGGAAGTAGGAAATGTCTTTGGTTGTGAGTTTGATGGACTGATCCTTTATGATAGCCCTGTGTTTATATTTTTATGTACTGTTATTCATTCTTTAAAATGTTTAATGTATATTCAAATATGTATATATATTTCAAGATATTATAGGTGAACAAGCTTCTTTTGTTTCTTTGTTTTAGATTCATTGTCTCTTCGTGTCGACCCAAACAGAGTGCAGTTCTTTCTATATGAACCTGTAGCTCTACACTGTGACGCATCATACGGCTCAGTTCAATGGAAATTTGTACATAAGTCCAAAGAAGAGAAACTCAAATGTAAAATAGCTGATGGGGCGACATCAACAGGCTCGTCCTGCATCTATAAAAATGTTTATCTAGAAGAGGGTGGAGAGTACTGGTGTGAGGACGGAGAGGGGAAGAGAAGCAACACCATCACCATCACTGTCACCAGTACGTTTGTATTAAGACAACAAGAATTTGTCATGAACTCATCATAAGTGAAAGATGAAATGATTATTAAATATATGTTGTTCAGATGGTTCTGTGATCCTGGACAGTCCTGCTCTTCCTGTGATGGATGGAGCTGCTGTGACTTTGCACTGCAGAAACAAGACGACTTCCCCCAACCTCACAGCTGGTTTCTATAAAGATGGCCGCCTGATCAGGAGCAGCTCTACAGGAGAGATGATCATCCACAGAGTTTCCAAGTCTGATGAAGGACGGTACAAGTGCAACATCTCTGGAGCTGGAGAATCATTGGAGAGCCTTTTGGATGTCAAAGGTGAGATAAAGAATTTATATATAAACGACTTCTGTAGCACCAGAAACTAGACATCATTTTCAGTTTCAAACAATAGACATAAAAATAAACTTTTAACCTTTTCTTGTGTCATGAAGTTACAGAAAAAGAACATGAAGAAGAGCACTCCTCCAGTTCCACCCCTTGGATCATTGTCACTGTTGTATTGCTGGTTCTGCTGATGGTGGTGGGACTACGTCAACTTCGCAGAGGTACGGATGCATTTCACAAAACACTACAAACACATCAGCAAAAGCTGGGCACACTTTGTAGGTGTTGATGCAGTTTGTCTGTAGATGGAGCTCTTACAGTGGATTGCTCGTCTTCACAGCTCAGTTCTGCTTTACACTTTAGTGCACTTCCCCTTAATGGCATCTCTGCATCGGATGTGCTTTTATTCTACAATCAAACATTGGTCATTTTCAGATATCAACCTGTCAGGGATTGAAGTACTTATGTGATCTCAAGGAAATGATAATGAACACTTCACACATAAAACAGACAGATGAAACACAGATCTCAACCAGCAAAGTGATGATGATTTGGGCCAAGTGATTTTACTTTTGTTACTCACATGAAAATCTTTGGTATTTAAGGTACAGTTTGGAACAGTGTCAGGAGAGGCGCAGTGTGGGGTTGATACTGGAAATCCAGCAGAATATTTTAGGAAAAACACAACAAAATCAAAAACCTAATGGGGACCAACTGGTCACTAGTAGTCTATAGTGATACTACGTCAATAAATAAATAAATAAATACATTTAATGTAATACTTGCTGTCGCAAAAACAGAACTAACTCAAACTCTTTACACAGGGGAGTTGCTATATTTGCTGTATTGTGTCGGATACTTCTACTACTACCTTCTAATCCTAATTTGCTAATGCTGACCGTTATTTTCCCTTCTGCAGTGTGGCTCTACCTGTCCACACTATCACCTGGGTCAGGCTCCACTGAGGATCAAACAGGTGAGAACAATAACTATGTATCACTATAATGTTGCAGGAATGTGACGTTGATTAAGATCTTTACATAGAGAGTAAAGTGCTTTGGAAAAGGAGCGGATCAATATGACCTCACAATGACCTTTTGAGCTACAAAGTGAGTTGGAAATGCTAAAGCTACGTCTCCCTGTCTGATGCAATCACTGCTACTCGTTGAATCATTTGTGTTGTGAAACAGGAACAACTACAACCAACGAGCCAGCAGACAAGAATACCCAATATGTTCATTTTGGAGACATATACATCACATATTTTCTAAAGCGAGAGGGATTCTCTGTTTGTGTGAAGAAAAATGTCGCCTTAAAGTCTTAACAAAACAGCTTAACATCAATATAAACACTTTTACTTTTCCAATGCCTTTGTGTGTTTTAGTCTGTAGGCAGTATCTGCTATGTGAGCTGAAAAGTAGTTTTCTTTCTCCGCAGAGGACAGGCCTGCTGATGCAGCCAGAGTGACGTATGCTACTGTAAGAAAAAAGAAGAAGAAAGGTACTTCACACTGATATTGTTGCTTTCATTTAACTTTATGTAACTCAAAAGCATATAAATGTGGTGTAAATAATGTTGTACACAGTAGTGCTGCTTGTTTTGTCTCAGTCACTGTTGGATGTGGGAGAGTGTGATAAATGTCTAGGTGCTCGTAGTACCTTGAGCTTCCTGGTCTTGAACCACAGAAGAAAACCACAGAGCTAAAGAGGTTGAAGGGCCCCTCAGCAGTGTATGCAGACTTGAGGTCATAGTCTTATTTAGCAAGGTTTAGAGATGTTAGCTGGTGTATTTTTAAACTCTGGACAGACCAAAGCAAGCTCCGTCTTCCTGCTGACAGCCTTTATGTTAGGCTAAACTAATCTCCACATGGTTCCTTGTTTAATGAACAGGTGTAAGAATATTTTTAAATATTATTATGTTTCTCCTAGCAAGAACTGAATCCCCTATTTTCCTCAAATGGCTTGTTTGGTTGGTGACATGCACAAATAATAGCTGCCAAAAAAAAAAAAAACAGGGTGGATAAACTCAAGATGCCTTTCATATACATTACCATTGCTATAATTCCATTATAGCATACAATCATGCTATTTAAACACTTTGTGTGTGTACGTAGGTTACATCAGTCAAAACATCTCACTGTTTGGTGACATACCAGACAAGAACAACAGTCTTCTGGGTGAAAGTCCTGTGTTTGTTTTTGACTGTCGCTCTTTCTACTGCTTAAAGTGACTTCCTCCTTTGCTTCTGCATGAATTTCTGTGCCCACTAGAGGTCGATGCTCAACAGGAAACATAAATGACTAACACTGTCTCTCTCTCTCTGTCAGATGAGGAGGAAATGTCTAAACCGGTTTACTACACCTTCGGCGAGGATGAAAACGAACAACTCGGTGAGTCTCATTCTGATCTAATTCCATTTGATCGGTAACTGCTGTTGGGAATATCACAGATTTAGTAAAACACTGAATTAGGTGTTCTAGTACACTGACACAATCACATCTGTTTTCAGGAGCTGAAGCAGAGCCACCGGGAGCATCCTACAGCAAAGTCAACTATAAGGGACATAACCGACGTTTACCAGAGGACGCCTTCTACTCTACAATCCAGTTGGTAAGCATGAAAACGCAACTGACTTGTTTGCCACATTTCTATCATATGGGTTTAATAGTGGAGATTGGACCGTCACAGAAAAAACACATGAATTTTCCATATTTTCCTTGTTTTGTTTACAATCACACCCAAAGTATATTTCTGTATGCAAGATTTTACATGAACTTCACATACAGTAAATAGGTTTACATGGGGTTCACATGGGCTTTACATGTGTGTTGAGTCCACATAAATGGAAGGCTGAGTTCTATTTGAATTTTTTCTCTAAAAATGGTCAGGTAGGGAGGGACTTGTCAGGCTCGTCAAGGGAGACGTGGCTCACCTGCATTTAAGCAGGCTGCAGACCATGTTCTGGTTCTCTCTGCATCAGCATGCCAGACTACATGCACAGTCCAGTTCTCCACATTAAGACTAATTTTGTAATCCTCCTTACTGGATTCCCTGTTGTCAAATGGCTGCGACTGCTCTTGGAGTCTTTGTTTGGTCTTGACATGGCTCACTGAGGTCGCTGTTAGCGGTTACTTTAGCAACATGTATTGCTATTTTTTGTTATTAACATGGGTTTCATATATTATGTCTTGAAAATGTTCCAAAACCATGATATGGTGCGACGTACATGTTTCAAAGCATGTTTCACATTTCACATGTGATTTTAACATGAAGAATGTGTGTGGTTTCTCTGTAAGATTGTTATATTTCCATCATTGGGCAACTCAAGATGGTGTTAGAAGTTAGGAAAATACACTGTACACTACAAATACATGTGGGTTAATTGTTATTAAATTATGAACATTGACCTACAACAGACTTCTGTTCTTTATGTATTTTTTTTATATATCTGAGCTTTTAGAGTTTAGGAGATGCAGTTATGAGCCAGGAAAAGAAGACTAAACGTAACATGAATGAAACTTTACTCTGTCAACATTTCTGCCTGAGTCGAGCAGATTTTCATCCATAATGTTGGTTGTTTAACAGTGAATATTTCAATGATCCCAGGCAACTTACAGCTCATGTTCTGTTGATTCAGAGACCCCTAGTGGCGGAAATGACACACTGTATGTTCAAAAAAAAAAAACTGTTGAAGCAGGTTTTGGACACTTACTTTTATTTCTTTGAAGCATATTATTTAGCGTTGTTTCTGTATGTCCTGTGTGTCTTACAGGTTGATTAGTGACAGCCGACAGAAGGAGACGGCTTCACACTGAAACCCAGTGAATTGTTGGTACTGTAATGAAACAAGCTATTTCTGCTCACTGAAAGGTTCTCTCTCTTTCAGATTCATATCTGCTTTCTGTTTTACAAATATACTCCACGGTTATTCCTGTACAAATAATGTGGACAGCCAAATGTACTTCAGGTGATTCAGGTATTGTGTCATTACACTGATGAGCATGTTGATAAAAATAGTAGTGTGTGCATGCAGGTAGTACTGTGCATGTATCATGTCTCTTATTATATCTCAATGAACTGGACTGACGTGATTGTATGGGAAGTTTAAAGCTTTTGAAGGTGGACAAAGGCCTTCATTTTTGCAGCTAGCAGTTAGCTAAAGCAGTTCTCAACGGGGGGGGGGCATAGAGCTACTGTGGGTGTGGGGGCTCACCAGGGTAAGAAAATGGAGTGGAAAAAAAAGGTGAATGAATATGATTTATGTAAATAAACAAGACTTTGTTGATGTTATCATGCAGACTTAATTTCATTCAAATTCAACTTGAAGCCTTTTAAAGTCACTGCTTTTGTCGTGTGGGGACGTGAACCTTTATCTACCCATTAGAAAGAGTTTCAGAACCACACAGTTTCACAGTTCAACCAACTTGTTCCATCTGCTCTTCCTGTTCGCACCTGTGAGGCCACAGTTCACACGAGTAAAGCTGCTGCAGCCTGTTATTACACGCGCTGTGGTGAGCTGCGAGCTGTTGGTGCTGCATCATTTTTATCTGATGCAGACACACTGAGTCTGTGGTCAGTGTGGTGGTCAACCCTGATATAGTTAACGTCTAATGAAAGTCTGGAGGTTACTGATGAGAAGAAACAAATATAACTGCTATTAAAGAGCATGGAGGTCATGTTCCACGCGTCAGCGTGTATTTCTGTTTGTTCTGTGATGTAAAACATCACCTTTGCCTTTCCTCTGAGTCGTTGATAGATTGAGCAGGCCCATTTTGCATTAAAGAATGTGTTTTAAGAATGTGAGTCGTGATTCAGACATGATTTAATAATAATTTACATTAAAATGAAAAGGCAAAGATGGCCAGTAGAAAGCAACACTTTTCACAGTTGTCTTAATTAATTTCCGTTCCGTTTTCTTTTCCGCTTTTTCCGTGAGGGTCGCGGAGATATTTTATCCCCCCTTTTTCAGGGGGGGTTACTGGGGCCAAATCCAGTTACTGTGGGCGAAGGCCAGGGTACACTCTGGATGAGTCACCAGCTCATCGCAGGACTCTTAATTAATTTGAAGTAATTAATTTTATCATTGTTTCTTTGTTGTCTGTCAATGTGTTATGGAAGACTAGCCTAAACACTACAATGTACTCCAGTCACCAGGATATACTTTAATGTTAGCCGTTTCCACAAACCACAGATACGTCTAAGACTGACATCTGTACCAAACGTGTCATATCTTATTCACATTATATGCTTATTTACAGCTGACGTTCATATCAGGAGGTGGAGGGGAAGGTGGTGGTATGTCAAACGGGTGACCAGCTGTTTGTTCGGTGACCAAGACAGATATTTTAAGACAAACCATGATGTGTTCTAACTCTGAACAGGGTGTAAATAGAACAATTCAACCTAAACAAACAACATAAGGAAACAATCAGATTTGATTTATCTGTGGTTTGTTACTTAGCAATAATCTGGTGATTGCGTTGTAGTACTAGTACTACACTTTATTGAAGGGGTTAGTTAAGCTCTTGGTGAACACATTAACTATCAGTTAGCATGCTAGTTAGCGCCACTGGTTCCCATCTCAAACCAATGTTCATGGATCACTGAGACATCATGCTGTAGCAACAACGCTGTCACCTTTAGGTAAAAAACTTGATTTGTGTTGTAGAGATTAATGACATTGGTTAACTTGCTCATTTATATTGTTATTTTATTGTTATTAAGTCTGTGGCCCAACAGTGAAAGTATTATTAATGACTGAGATGTATACACTTCGAAATAACATCAGGAAAACAAAATAAAAAAAAACACTCACATGTATGCAAGTTAGCACGTGATGCAGGGGTTTCCTACTGTGGAGTTACTGTAATTTGGTCTTTTGAAATGAACTTATCTGGCCTCAAGATTACGCTTTAAAACAACCACCACATTTGTCAAACAGAAAGTGGCTCTCTGGAAAGCAGAAATGTTGGTGCCACACCTTCCTCTGGGAATTTGACCACAAGTGAATGACAATCATGTGGTAAGAACAATAAGTCCAAGATGAATCAATGACCAAAATCGCGCTTTGTTTATTTCCTCCTTTCCGTTCTTTCCCCTATATTTTTTCAGTAACTGATAGTTCTGCATCACCTGATTGTGAGCTCTCTGGAACCAAACCACAGCACTGAATCAAAGTATTTAAGTGTCCAAGATCTCACTTCAGGTTGCTCTAACAGATGCCAACATTTAGACTTCTCAAAGGGTAAGAATCTGTCATTTAACTTTTTTTTATCTTCATATTTATAAGCATAAAATGTTCTATATTTAACATACAGCTTAAACAAATTGAAATAGGGCACGTTAAGAAGATTTTTACAATGTTTTTAACAGCACATATTTGAACATAAAATATATAAATATAAGGAATTTACAGAAAGTTTACAAATGATGTGAAGTCCTTCCATCAGGTGTTGTGTTGTTGAAGTCATTTTGTATTTGTTTGAGTGCCAGCAAATTAAATGAATGGGGGGAGTGGGGGCACTGGGTGAATGGGATAAAAAGTTTAAATCATAGATATCACCATGATGGTGCAAGTACTGCAAATTTTCTGATATTTTATTGTTTAAATAAGCAGATGAGGCATTATCTCATTAAAAATACACACAGTTACTTGAATTCCCAGAGCAGAAATCTGAACATCAGATTCAAAATCTTGTTTGTTTTTGTCTACATGTTAGAGTCGATTGTTTTTACAGAGAACATTTTGGATATCTCTTTGTATAACTCCATAAATTAGAAAATACTGTCAACAGCAATAAAAAATTAATATTTTTTGTCATTTTGTAGGAGTAAAACTTTTTATGAACCAGGCTGTGAAGTTGCTGTTTTGTCTCATGTAAAACCAAAAGTGTGTATTTTGTGCATTTGCTTCACAGTAGTTTCAACGAAAACATTTTATGGAAGCAATATAGCTCAAGACAAGCGATTGAAAAGGCAAATGAAAAGATTATGTTTTTGCCTGTTGTGCCGCCACTTATCGACATTCATAAAAGAATGTTTTGTCAGAAAGAGAAGTTAAGGACTTTCCAGGATTGAAACATGATGTGTAATGATTTTTGTTTCTTTCACTTGATTCCTTCCTGATCAAAGAGCAAAAGAAGACACACTTAGTTAAGATGGACCTGCCAGAGACAAGATGGAAGTTATGTGAGTATTTTTCAAGCCTTGACACTGCAATTGTCAATTGAACCTTATTTGTGATATTAATCACAATATATAAGTTATTAAGTCCCAAAGGTAGTTTGACCAATGCCCTCCCACTGTGAGTTTGGGCTTTATATGAATAAAGCTGCAGTCAGAGAGAGTAATATGTTGAAATTGCTCATTTCCTCTCATCAGTTCCTTGATTTATTCCTTGTCAGCAACTCAGACCCTTTGAAGAAAGTTCTGCTTTTTAAGTCGAAGGTTGATACTGTGCACCAGTGTCAATCTTGCGCTAAAAAAGCAGAACTTTCTTAACTTTCAGAACTAATCACTGTCTGGGACTGTCTGGGACATTTACTACATTTTCCAGTAAATTGATGCTGTAACGAGGAGTAAAATATTGAAATTGAAGTTCCTTGTTTAGAGTGTTTTTCTCTCCATGTGCGTTCCCAGTTGCCGTCAGTGTGCTGCTGCTCACACTGTACCCCGGCCATGCTGCCTCTCTCAGCATGAAGGAACATCTGGCTGACTGTCTGAAGGACAGCAACTACACAGAGCTGCTGCACACTGTGCAGAACGGCCTCCCACACGTGAACACATCTCATCATGTTGTTATTGTCGGAGCTGGCATGGCTGGATTGACAGCTGCCAAACTACTGCAAGACGCAGGACACAAGGTACAAGCAACAGGTTAATGTGCTATGCATGATTTTATGAGGGAAAAAAAAAAAACAAAGCTGCACAGCCCCTGTTCAACTATGACAGTGTGTAAGCCACTGTGCAAAACATGTACAAAGACGATCAACGTCTTGGTCGAACTTTCAAAAGACGTCCACCGAGGAGCTTTCCCCAGCAATAACCAGCAGTAATATTAGTAATTGTGGTGATTTTATTGCAGTTGTAGCAGTAGCAGCATTGATTTTAGCAGCTATTTTGGCAGTAGTAGTAGTAGTACTTTATGTAGTTTGTGTAGTTATACTATTGTGACCCTTGTAGCTGTAGTAGTAGATGTGCCAACAGCAGTGGGAAAGGCAAAAGCAGTAATATGTTGTTGGAACATTAAAAATAGAAGTGCTCCTACTATGAAAAGCCTTTGAATCATTCCGTGGCTGGCCTCACTTTGTTGATCTGTTTTGGTATCCAGGTAACCATATTGGAGGCTAGTGGTCGTGTTGGAGGACGGGTGGAGACCTACAGGAATGAGAAAGAGGGCTGGTATGCTGAACTGGGAGCCATGAGGATCCCAAGTGATCACAGGTGAGTTAATGTCATTTTAAAAAAATGTAGCATTTAGCAGATAAACATGTGCATGAATCCCTTTCATCTCTTAAGGGCTTTTGAACACTGCATATTCTTAGCTCAGTGCTATACCTAGTGTAGCCTAAGCAACTGCAGTCGCAAGCTAACACTTACACCATCACCTCCTCTGTTGTACAGAATTGTCCACTGGATTGCCCAAAAGCTTGGGGTCAAGCTTAAAAACTTCACCATGTATGACCCAAACACCTTTTATTTGGTTAATCGGATCAAGAAGAGGACATACATAGTGCAAGCAAACCCAGACGCCCTGAAGTACAACGTGTCAACAAGTGAGAAAGGAAAGTCAGCCGACAAGCTGGTACAGCAAGCTTTGCAAAAGGTATGTAAACAAAGGAAACAAAGTAAAGGAGTGAGGGATGGAATCAAAGGCCATCGACCAAATCACAATTAACTGAATTGAACTGAATGCCTGGTGATCACAAGAAAGTTGCACAAAGACACCTGAGCTGAGCTTATTTAACACAAATCCAGCAAATGTATTTGACTCAGTAACTCAACAGTTGAGTTACATTGTCTTGGTTCAGTACATAAAGATAGCAATTTACAAGCACTCGTGATAACTACATCAACTCAACAGATGATTTAATTACCTTCATCCATAGGAGTGACCTTTTATTCACTACTTTTTCTGTAGGTGAAAGATGAAGTGGAGGCTCATGGTTGCAAGGCTGCGCTGAAGAAATACGACCATTATTCTGTGAAGGTAAAACACAATAACCCCTAACCCTCAATAAAATGATAAATCAATGATCAATAAAAGTAGAAAAAAGTCAGTGGGATAAAGGTGTTGTTTTCCCCAGCAGTTTTTATAATTTCTATGAAGTTAAATATTTCCAAAATTGTCAACACATTTTGAACTTGGTGAGAATTATAGAATGCAAGGCTGACAAGTGGTTGCTGAAACTTCCCATTAGGTGGTGGGATACACACATACTCATAACTACCTAACTACTTAAGTGTGAGACATGATGCTTGAAAACCTGTCAAGAGAAATTGTTCTGTTATAATGAATTTCAAGCCTTCTCTCTGAACCTGACAGAAAGCATGACTTTGTCTGTTGAACAGGAGTATCTAAAAGAAGAAGGAGGTTTGAGCTCAGAAGCACTGAGAATGATTGCAGACCTCCTGAACGAACAGAGCCTCATGTACACAGCGCTGACTGAGATGATCTATGACGAGGCTGACATCAATGACAATGTTACGTAAGGCCCTACATTCCTCTCTGTCAACTATTACAGATTTCCTTCACACAGTAGAGATAATAAAATGATAAAATCCCTGGCTGTGATGGAAACCAAAGTCATCAATAAAGGTCTAGGAAATTAAATTCTTCACTTATTTGCAGATGATACAACTCTATACGTTTGCATTTACACGGTTTTGATTTACATGTTATCTGTATATGACCTGATACACATCCAACAGCAATGGCAGTATAAACCTAATCTCAATAGACATGAATAACTGTGGGGTGGTCCCCCAATCTGGATCTTCTAAACAACATATCATCATCTAAATACCTTTAAACCAGAGCGTATGGACATCATTGTAAATATGCCCTTTGCCATTTGTCTTTCTGTTTTAAAGGTATTATGAAGTGACTGGTGGGTCGGACCTTCTCCCGATGGCTTTTCTCAATGTCCTTGATGTCCCTATTCTTCTCAACTCTAAGGTCAAGCGCATCAGCCAGTCAGATAAGGGTGTAACTGTATCATATCAGACAGACCAACAGTCCTCTTTGACAGACCTTCATGCCGATTTTGTCCTGGTTACAACCACAGCCAAAGCAGCCCTCTTCATTGACTTTGATCCACCTCTCTCCATCAAAAAGATGGAGGCCCTGAGGGCAGTCCACTATGACAGCTCCACTAAAATCATCCTCACATTCAAAAATAAGTTCTGGGAGGAGGACGGCATCCATGGAGGAAAGAGCATCACTGATGGACCTTCTCGTTTCATCTACTACCCCAGCCACAGTTTCCCAGAAAATGACAAGATTGGCGTCCTCCTGGCTTCCTACACCTGGTCTGATGACTCCCTTCTCTTCGCAGGTGCGAGCGATGAAGACTTGAAAGAGCTGGCTCTGAGAGATTTGGTGAAAATCCACGGCGAGCGTGTCAGGGAGCTCTGCACAGGAGTGGTGGTGAAGAGGTGGAGCTTAGATCCGTATAGCTTGGGTGCCTTCGCTCTCTTCACACCCTATCAACATTTAGAGTACTCCAAGGAGCTCTTCAGTAGTGAAGGCAGGGTGCACTTTGCTGGTGAACACACAGCCTTCCCTCACGCCTGGATCGAGACATCTATGAAATCTGCCATCAGGGCAGCTACGAATATTAACAATGGTGGGCTCAAGAATTCAGAGTCAGCTAAAGGACCAGCACGAGATGAGCTCTAGGGTCTAAAGAACCACATATCATGGTATTAATAAAGAGAATACAGGTGCAATATGTCTAACTAATGCCACGAAAATTTAATCAGAGAATATAACATAATACAAATAAAGCCTGTATGGCACTGCATTTGGAAATTAGCTTTGACTACATATGTGTAGCTTTTCGAACACTGCATATGTAACTGTCAATGTTTCTCTGTGCTTGTCCCTTAAGAAATGAATTAATAAACATAAATTTAAAAAAAATATGAATTCTTTCTTTCATTGTGATTTAAGTGTTACACAAAAACGTTTTCCAAAAAGAGGACCTCCTCTTGCAAACTGACCCTCCATTCATAAATTCCTTTTCTTCTTGCCTCGGTTTTATTTCTACACCAACATTTCTGTATCATACATAATCAAAGGGAACAGGTATGTTTGACACATCTCTCAAACTTGTATCCATTGCCATTTGATTCAAATGGCTGTGATTAACAAATGAATGCTTTATTTTGGAGAGTTGAAGAGATAGTGATGAATGCAGTAATTTTTGTTCCACTCAGTGGATGTTAAGTTGAATATTATCATAGCATATTATCTCTCAGTTTACCATTTAAACCATTTATCTGTTGCTATTATTGGGTAACTACCTCAACCTTTCTGCTCCTTTACTGCCTAGTTTTCATGCACTTTCAGAGACAACATGTGGCTGAAATGAGTCCAATTTAATTTTGTCCACATTTTGCCATACCATATCTAACGTTAGCATCTTTATATGCATGAGTTTCCAGTAAGTTATCCTTCATTCATTCACATTGGGAACATAGTTCACTACATGTAACCCATCCTAAGTAATCAAATTTTAAGCCTTTTTTAAGGACACTGACAGGATGATTAATGGGAGAAAAGTACCCGGGGCACTGGATTTATATGTGATTTTTGGAGCTATGTGTAGAATACAAGATTTAAGATTAATTAAATTGCTGCTATGCAATACAAAATTGTATTATTAATTTTATGTATGAATACAGACTAATTAATAAACAATTAAAATATTCAAGTCAGAAAAATAAACAATTTGTATCAGTGCAGAGGATGAGTTCAGGAGCCTCGCAACCTGAGGAAGAAGGTGCTCTGGTGTCTCAGTCGGGTGAACAGATTGTCACTGGGTTGGGTGTTGTCTTTGAGTATCCTCTGGGCTCTTTGCAGACACATCACTTCAGCGATGTCACTGATGCTCATTAGATGATTTTCTCTGCTCTTTAAAGCACCCAATGCAAGACCTCACTGTCCTGGGCCGTGCGTGAACCATGCTAGTTTGTGACATTTCCAGTCAAGATGCTTTTGTTTGCTCCTCTGTACAAGATGACAAAGAATGGGATATGATTTAACTTCATGTTCCCTTAAGAAAAAGAGCCTTTTTTTGTACTCACCAAAGGGCGCCAAAGTATAGTCCTCCAAGAGTTGACCAAGAAATTCACAGCATGTAGATAAATGTGTCATAGAACACCAAAATACACTGTGGTGAAGCTAAGAGTTCACGTATTTTCCTGACTTCTTTAAAAGCTAACCCAGTTACCACTATGAGTCACGGTGAAAACATCTGACTGTCAGATGATAGATGTGGTTGGCCAATTCAATCCAAAGTGAATGGCTGGTGAAAAAAAAATAAAAATACTTGCATTTCCTCATTGTAGTGTGTTGTGTGATGTTGAGTAATATAAAAATTTTACTGTGGTCATGAGCCTTGAGCAGGTTATTGCAGATCACCTGATTGCAAGAGCTGGTGAAAAACTGAAACTAAAAACCACACATTTAGGAAGTCACGTCCATTTGAGATCAGGCTTTCCAGTAAAATATCCAGTAATTTGGGTGGAGTACGTTGTATAAAAGCTGCTCTGCTCAGTGTAACATCAGATGCTGCTGTTTCAGGACCTTGACAGGTAAGAATTTATCATATCATACTATATTAAATTGTCAACAGCATAACAATTTATCTGTTAATATGTTCTTCTCCTTCTCATAGAAGGTATTTGCAACTTTGCAAAACATGACATATACAAGATTGACTTGAATCAGACTGTTACATAAAGTTCCGTCTTGCATATGTTGAAGACCATTCAATTTATTTGTCATTGTACCCGAATGTTCGTATTGTTCAACACAGTAATGTCCTTGGAAAAAAAATCATTAAAGTACTGTTCAAATTGAAATATTTAACAAATATGTTAAAAGAAACAAAAATAACATCAGCATCAGCAGGCACAAATGACACAAAAGAATTAATGTAAAATGAAAATGTACTTGAAATATAAATGGCAATGTGTATTTACTTTCCTCCTCGACCTATCACCATGAAGACTTGAAGAAGACAAGCTTACATACCATTTACCTGGATGGATTTACATGCCATGAGGTGGAAATTATGTGAGTATTTTAAAGCAATATTATAATATACTTTTATACATAGACAAAGCAGTGAGAGCACCGATCCTTTACAATTCCAAAACTCTGTGCAAAATAATAATAAGTGCTTGCCTACAGCGATGTTGATATTCCACTTACTGATATATGCAAGTTTAAAGGTTGAATTTGTTTTGATTTTGTTTTTTTTATGTAATGATTCTTTCCTTTCAAATATGTGCTGCACAAGCATACTTTGCTGCTGTCACTTCCTTAATCCTCCTCTGAGGTTTTGAGTCACACAAGCTGTGCCTCATTCTGCTTTTGAGTACAGGGTTAACATGGGTGCAGTTTCACTTGAATCACAGCATGATGAAATTAGAAGAGGGAAGTATTTTGTGGACTTTACAGGAATAAACACCACATGCTCAGTAGAAGAAGTCTGATTTGTGAAGCAAAAAACCTATTCACTTTTGACTGCGGAAGATTTTTGAAATTGAAATCCTTCATGTGTCCAAATGTTTTAATATGCCTACTGTGCAAAAATGTGAAATTAGTTAACAGGGAAGCATATATGTAGAATTAAGTTACCATGAATAATACATCAATATGTATTTTCGCTTCAACTGAGCTTTTCTTTAAGGAAACTCCTCTCTTCTGTACATTAAGTACCAAATTCCAAAGTTTTGAGAAAAATATTGTACTTTTGACGCCAATTAATTTATAAATCACTTGGCTGAATTATGCTGCAGCAGAGCCAAAGAACAACACGTTTTAACAGATGTATTTTATTGGCAATTAAACAAGAAAAATCACTGATTCTGAAAATCAGAAAAAAGGCAGAATATTCAATCTAGACATCAGTCAACTCAGTGGTTATACATCCAAATATATATTCACTTTAGTCGTACTTGTGCTTTTGGTAGTTAAGTATTAATACTTGTAATCAAATAACATCTACATGGATAACTAAATAATTCAACACAATATCTTTACTTTTAATTTTAAGTATGACTTTCGGGTACTTTTGTACAACACTGATCATTGTTTAATCAATACTTCTGGATATAAGCTGCACTAATGAACACATTTTCCCATGGGGCCTAGAGTTAAATGTCATCACATACTCACTGAGGGGTCGCAGTTAGTTCATAAATGTCTGAGAGAGTGTTGGTGGGCTGAGAAGCTAGAGGAGAAGAGGCTCGACTAGACATGATGTCATGTGACGTGACCTTTTAATATAATAGGCAGTTTTTCTTCTTCCCAGAATTACAACCATTCAACCTGACTTTGGCTCTGCAGGTCTTTTTAAATGTCACTTGAGTTGCCTGTTGAAGTGACCATTGTGTTTGTTTCCAGTTGGTGTCAGTGTGATGCTGCTCACACTGTACTACAGCAACACGACAGCTGTCAGTCTGAAGGAACATCTGGAGGACTGTCTGGAGGACAAAGACTACAAAAAGCTGCTGCACACGGTGAAAACTGGCCTTCCACGTGTGAATACATCTCATCATGTCGTTATTGTCGGTGCAGGCGTGGCTGGACTGACAGCTGCCAAGTTACTGCAAGATGCAGGACACAAGGTAAAACAACTACTTTAAATATTCTGTTGGCCACCGGGGGGCAGAACAAGTTTAAACAGGCTGAAAGATTTGAAGCCTCCACATATCACAGGCTTATCAGAACAGTTGTGGTTTTATGACTGTCAGATCTCTCAAAACTTAGACACTGTGGCCCCAATGGCTCAAAAGCAAGCCCCCTTAATGTTGGTGCAGGTGTAACACAAGGGTCCATTCTTGGTCCTCTTTTATTCACCATATAAACAGTATCATCACCATCATCCCAAAGATTTTCATGCAGATGACGTTGTTTTAACATGGACTGCATGGACAAATGTATTTATATGAGTGCATAAGGGTTTTTTTGTCATTATGAAGCAGACTCCTATGGTAAAGCACTTTGTCTGTTTTAAAAGGTAACCATATTAGAGGCTAGCGGTCGTGTTGGAGGACGGGTGGAGACCTACAGGAATGAAACAGGGGGCTGGTATGCTGAAATGGGAGCTATGAGGATCCCAAGTGATCACCAGTGAGTAAAAATGTGTCATGAATTTGGGAGATTTGTACTCAAGGGAATGTCTGTCACAGTGATTAACTCCTGTTAGAGTTGGCTAAATATGTTGTGTTGTCTTGATAGGCCCATTATAAACAGTACTTCAATCTACGTGCTACTGAATCATTTACATTACTTAACTTAAGTTTCAACATCAACACGGTTACACCCCGCCTTTCCGAAACATCGTAATGGCAGGGTTTCCCTTTTTTTCAAAGACCCCTCGATTCCAAAAAGGCTATTGGGGAAACCCCTCCATTTCGAAACCCCCCCACTCCGAACTAACCCTAACCTTAACCGACTTCAGAACTGTGCAAGTGCGGCTGGAAGTGGACATCAGCACCAGGGATAGCTGTGTTTAATTTCGGAACAGTGGTGTTTTGGGGGGAGCGTCGGAACAGCGGTGTTTTGGAGTGGCGTGTTTAGGAATGGAGGGGTTTCGCAGTGGAGGGGTGTCGGAATGGGTGGCTGTCCCCCATCAACACATAACATCTTCAGATATATTTTAGGCTTCATTCACCAGGGCACTCCAGTAGTTGTTGCACAAACAGAATGTTCCCTTACTTTGCTTCAATATTTTGACTCCCATATTTATCACCCCATCTTTTTACAGGATTGTCCGCTGGTTTGCCCAAGAACTCGGGGTCAAGCTGAATAAGTTTGTCATGGAAGACATAAACACCTTTTACCTGGTCCATGGGCTACGAAAGAGGACGTACACAGTGAAGGCAAACCCTGCCATCCTGAAGTACAAGCTGCGGAAAAGTGAGAAGGGGAAGTCACCAGACCAGCTGCTACAGCAAGCTTTGAAGAAGGTACAGTACATACAAAGAGAGGAAGGATTGATACAGCACATGGTGAGGTTGGGTTGGGTGGTAAGGCTTTAAAATAGTATCTCAATATTTTTGGCCGACAATGTGATGCATGATACATATCGATCTTTTGAATAAACGCTTGACTGGGCACAATATTACAATGGGGTTTTTTTTAACCAAAAACCTTGATACTTATATTGCAACAATGTCGTAGGGATGACTATTGGTACTTTGACAAAATGCATTTTTTGATCAATAATGAAGGTGGGTAAAGACAAGTAACAGTCTGTTAAGGTCACAAAATGACATCAATTCACTGTAATGCAGTCCTTAGGGCCAGGAAAAGACAGCACTTAAAACATAAAACCTTGTGCAGTTATCCAAAATCGAAGAGGAGAGTCTGATAACACAATGACGTTATATATATTGTATATATTGCCCAACCCTGGAATAAGGTGAATAGATAATGTTCTAAACATACATATATTATCATATTCAGATTTAAGTAATATCCCCTTAGATGTCAATTTATCAATATAAAATTAAAGTGTAGTTCCCAGTAAGTTGTTTCAGTTGTAACTTGGCTAAATTAAAAAAAATAATAATTAAATGTCATGGTTTATTATGGTTTATACAGGTATACAACAGGTGGTGGATGATTGTGTGTTTGCAGTGGCATCGCTGTTATTAAGACCTGGATGTAAATGATCTTTTCTGTAGGTGAAAGATGAAGTGGAGGCACATGGCTGCCACGCTGCGTTACAGAAGTACGACCACTATTCTGTGAAGGTAAATCAAAATGAACATCACGAGTCAAAAACAGAAGACTAAATTTGAGGGATTGAACATCAAATGTTGACACCACTTGTTTGTTTGACAGGAGTACCTGAAACAAGAAGGTGGTTTGAGTCCTGAGGCAGTCAGGATGATCGGAGACTTGCTCAATGAACAAAGCCTCATGCACCTTGCACTAACTGAGATGATCTACATCCAGAGTGATGTCAGCGACAGCACCACGTAAGATTGGTTGATTTAATATATTTATGTTTCTTGGGTTTGCTCAAATAAACACCATCAACAACTACTGATGATGTCAGTATGACGCTCTTGGAGGGTTGTCCTATTTAATTCTGGGGGAGAATTTAACCATTCCTCTTTGTAACTCTGTTCTGAGCTGCAAGGAGGAACCTGAAAATGAGAGTTAGGGATGACAACTACAAAGGGGATTGAGCAAAAATGTTAGGGGTAGAATTCATATTTCGGAAAAACTTGGATGTTGGGATGTCGGATGCTATTTGATAATCCAGTTTGGCCTGTTATGAAAAATCAAAGAAAATCTAGGAAACTAAAAATGTGTGTTTTTGTTTTGAAGGTACGATGAAGTGACTGGCGGGACGGATCTCCTAACAACAGCTTTCCTCTCTGTCCTTGATATCCCCATCTTTCTCAACTCTAAGGTCAAGCGCATCAGCCAATCAGATAAGGGTGTAACTGTATCATATCAGACAGACCAACAGTCCTCTTTGACAGACCTTCATGCCGATTTTGTCCTGGTTACAACCACAGCCAAAGCAGCCCTCTTCATTGACTTTCATCCACCTCTCTCCATCAAAAAGATGGAGGCCCTGAGGGGAGTCCACTATGAAAGCTCCACTAAAATCATCCTCACATTCAAAAATAAGTTCTGGGAGGAGGACGGCATCCATGGAGGAAAGAGCATCACTGATGGGCCCTCTCGTTACATCTACTACCCCAGCCACAGTTTCCCAGAAAATGACAAGATTGGCGTCCTCCTGGCTTCCTACACCTGGTCTGATGACTCCCTCCTCTTCGCAGGTGCGAGCGATGAAGACTTGAAAGAGCTGGCTCTGAGAGATTTGGTGAAAATCCACGGCGAGCGTGTGAGGGAACTCTGCACAGGGGTGGTGGTGAAGAGGTGGAGCGTGGATCCTTACAGCTTGGGTGCCTTCGCTCTCTTCACACCCTATCAACATTTAGAGTACTCCAAGGAGCTCTTCAGAAGTGAAGGCAGGGTGCACTTTGCTGGTGAACACACAGCCTTCCCTCACGCCTGGATCGAGACATCTATGAAATCTGCCATCAGGGCGGCTATGAATATTAACAATGGTGGGCTCAAGAATTCAGAGTCAGGTGGAGCTAAACACCATCATGAGTTGTAGAGTTTTTATATTGGCACATTTGCTTGGTGACTGAATTTCTTATCTTAAAAAAGAGGCTCAGTGTTTCTCCAAGCTTGATGATAAAGTTATCAAACTTCCCTCTGCGGTTTAGAAACCTGTTCAGCATTACTCACCCCAACCTAGAGAGGTATTGCTTCACAAGAAGCACTCTGAGATCTTTGTCGACCTCAAGTGACTTGTAGGTGTTACAGTAATTTTTTAAAACATATTCCTATATCATAAATGATTCGTCGAGGGAAATTGTTATATGCACTAAACACAGAATGAGTCTATATGTACACAATAAAGTTAAGTAGTTTTTAAATTTTCTTTGTGCTGTATTCAGTTTAATAAATTATTCAAAATAATTTTTGAAATCATTGTATTCTATTTAATGTTTTTATTTGGCACAGCCTCACAACTTCTTTGGAGTTGAGGCTGCAGAATTTTGAGGCTGCTTGGTTTTCAGTCTAACAAGATTTCTCCAGATTCTCTGAAGGATTCAATCATATTATTGATTATAGATGCTGAAATTCCAGTATTCTTCACGATTGTGCATTGAGAAACATTGATCTTAAATTGTTGGATGTGAACAACGGAGTCTTTTCAAGATGGTCCCTTCTATACCCAATCATGATACTATCACTATCACCTGAACCTGTTTACCTGTGGTATGATCCAAGCAGGTTGTATGTACATGTTGAAACATGTTGATGGCATCAAATTCAGAATGAGTGTGTATTTACAAAAAACACTCAAGTGTGTAAGTTTACGTTCACTTCGACCTTGTATGTTCAATATTTGCGTAGCATGAATTTTGTTATGCAGCCCTGTGTTGTATAATAACAACTCAATCACCTTTAACCTTTGAAGTGCTGTTTAAACTGCTTTCATGGAATAACAAAAAAGTAATGTAACAACTAGTGTAATTATTACTTTTCACAGGGAGTAAAACAAGTGAAGAAAAAGTAATTTTTTATACTATGTGTACATTACTTTTTTTTAAGTAACTACCCCAACACTGATGAAAATACTCCACCCGTCCTGCATTGGATACATAACTTACGTGAAAGCAAGTGTCATCAATAAAGTTTACTGGACGAATGTTACTGCTATACGCCTAACACCTTGAATAACAATTCCACATTGTCCACAAACACACAGCAAACACGTGTTACTGACATTGTTGTTCATGGTGTCAGGTTTCTGGCTTTTGTTAAGATGTGCATGTGTCTATCATCCAAGCTATCAGTGTCTGCCAGCTGAAGCTGATGCCAACACGAAAACAGGTTGACATGGTTGTAAACCCACATTTTCCTGAGAATTTCTGTTTAAGAAGCAAGGGCGACACCACATCAGATTCTGTGTAATTTGATAAGATCGAGACATCCTCCTCAGTTGAACATATAAAAGCAGCTACAGGAGAGTTCTGTGAAAAACAGTGTGCCATCGAAACACCAGCAACGGACCGAGAGAGAAAAACTGTCCGCTTTGGAAACCAGACTGAAGACTGATTGGAGCAGGTAGACTCAAACTTTTGCACCAGAGACTTTAATGAGAAATGTAATAAAGAGCGTCTTTGGGTTAATCAATTTGTGGGAAAATTATATAAGGGTCATTTTAACCATTGATGGAGAAAGTTTTTGAGGTCGAGAGGTTTTAATTGTATCTTTTAAAAACCCTCAATACTGTCATAAAAATGATATTTTATGGGTTTTTTTCAGTTCATTTGATATTATTATCATTAATAATAATGTTAATAAAAAGATCTCATGTTTTGTTGTTCTATTTTACAGTGAATACTATCCTATGAAAAAGGTGTTTATAGCATTTGTCTGGTAGTCGTGGTGTGTCAGTTGAAGATAAACCTACATACAACAGTAAAGAAAGAAAAGATTCTGTGAAATTCTTTGTCGCTTACGTCATTACTGCAGATCATCTCATTGCTACAGCTGGTGAACAATGAAACCAGGAAGGAATCTGTCATTTCATCCAATAAAACTATCACTACTGTCAGCATACAATGTCATTTCTTTCCTTCTACTTCTTAAATGAGTTGTTAATTTGAATGACAATGCACAAAAAACATATGTGTCTGTTTCTCTTCCTCATCAACATCCCACGAAGGCGAAAAAAAGAGAAGCTTCAAAAGCTGAGATGGATCCACGTGTCATGAAAAGGAATTTATGTGAGTATTTTGCGGCAATATTGTGTTGGAGTCAGTGGACACTGGACACCCTAACCTCCTCCTCTTATCTCATTTTGTAGTATTTACGTTGGTACTAAATACAGGTAGAGAAGAGCTCGTACAATTGGTACAATTTTAATAAATTATTTGTAATTGATTTCTCACGAATGAGCAAAATATAACATTTGTCTATGATTCCAATAAGATGGATTAAAAGTTGCCATAAATAGTGAATGAATCATGATTAAGTCATTTATGGGTCTGAGGGAGCTACATTTTTAAGGAACTTTGGTAAATTAGGAAACTTTAAAACTAAGGATTTTTTAAAATTAAATCCCTAATGGTCCAAAAGATGGATGGAACAATCGCAGTTGCCGTAATAATATCAGATAAAAAAATTAAAATAGAAATCTAAAAACAAAATAATGAGTACCATGGAGCAATTTTGTCTACCTGAATCTCAGCTCAAATACACTCAATAAAGCACCGCTGAAGGTTACATGTCTTTTGATAGTTTCCAGTTGGAGTGTGTATTTTGTTCTGTGTGTTTGTTTCTAGTTGCGGTCAGTGTGCTGGTGCTCTCACTGTGCCACAGTCATGCTGATGAGTACGACCTGAAAGACACTCTGGCTGCATGTCTGACCGACAAAGATTACGATGAGCTGCTGCGCACGGTGAAGGAGGGCCTCCCACAGAAGAACACATCTTATCATGTTGCTATTATCGGAGCTGGCATGGCGGGCATGACGGCCGCCAAGTTACTGGCAGAGGCCGGACACAAGGTACATGTACTGCTTATCAAAGTAACACAGAGTTGCCAAACAAATTACTTCCCATAAAGAACACCTATACACAGCAGCAATACACACACACATACTGGCAAGCATCCAAAAGCAGAATGTGCTGTGTATGATAACAAAGTTAACGTTAATTGAGCTGCAGCTGACACACAAAGAGCAACATGGAAAAACAGTTGCATCAGACCAACTCATTATTAAGTTGGCTTCAAATGAGGCTTTACATTCACACAAATTCTTTTGACTGTCCTTCAGTATTACAACATTATTGCAATATTCCAACATTGCCTCGGACTGGGAGTCAGCAGATTTGCTGAGCAACATGCTTACACCTGATTCAACAGATGGACCAAACAGTAAAACAACAAAACTTACAGCCTCCAAGTTTGAAACCAGGTCACCGGTCCTTATTGATAATGGAGTCCGTAGTAAAACTCACACATCCTCAAAGTTTGAACAATTCAAAGAATTATTGCAAGATGCATATTCAACTCCCTATAACCCCTGTCATAACTTTAGTAATACGAATAATAATATATTAGTAAGAGCAGTAATATAATGTAGAACATCAAAAGTAGTAGACAGATCAATTATTCCATGACTGGCCTCAGTTGTCTCTATCTGTATCGATCTGTTTGGGTAACCAGGTAACCATATTAGAGACCAGTGGTCGTGTTGGAGGACGGGTGGAGACCTACAGGAATGAAGAAGAGGGCTGGTATGCAGAACTTGGAGCCATGCGGATCCCAGTTTTTCACCGGTGAGTTTATGCAATTTTTAAAGTTTTGCATTTACATAAAGATATGTGCATGCCACTTCTCAGACTACCACCTTAAGTAAGTAAGTAAGTTAAACTTTATTTATATAGCAATTTTCTAAACACAAGTTACAAAGTGCTTTAAAATCAATACTTATATGGATTAATTGATGATTGGATGGCCTGAAAGGCTGGTCAGTGATGTATTGGGTCAGAAGTTCAGAAATATAAACAGAGGCTAAGCTGTTTAGTGCCTTGTAAGCAATTAAAAGTGTCTTGACATTAATTCCAAATTGAACTGGTGAACAGTGCAGAGAGGCTAAGATCGTTGTGATATGGGATTGTCTATCAGTTCTAGTTAACAGCCTTGCTGCTGCATTTTATACAAGCTCGAGCTAGGTCAGTTTGATTAAGGCAGGTAAAAAGTGAATTACAGAAATTGAGATGAGAGAAGGTGAATGTGTGAATAATGCCTTCTAAGTCTGAAGTAGGTATTATTGACCTGTTTCTAGAAATGTGTTTTAATTGAAAGAAACAGGATTGAACCAGTCTTTTGATATGAGAAATTCAGGAGAGGATCAAATATGACACTAAGGTATCTGGAGTGTGGTTTGTCCAAGGGGGCAAGTGGACTAATATGCTGAAGGATATTATTTGAGGAATTATTGGGACTGATGATAAGAATTTCGGTTTTTTCAGAGTTAAGTTGAAGGAAATCATGAGACATCCAATTCTTTAGCAATTATTATTAGCATTTTTTAACTGATGACTATATACGATAATAAAGTAAAGAAACAGCATTTAGATTTTTGAGACAGATAGCATGTTTTTTTTTGGTGCAAAAAAAAGTAAGTCTGGATCTCTCAAATGGAAAATGAAAAGGAAAACTGACAGAACCCAAAAACTCTGAGGTAAACAGTTACACTATTGAAAAAGTCATACAATTGGAACAGTAGAATTGACTCTGAATATGGTCTGTTGTCAACAGCATCGTCCTTAATTATATTAACGAGCTGGATATCAAGCTGAATAATTTCATCATGGATGACAATCACACCTTCTACTTGGTGAATGGGGTACTGGCAACGACAAAAACTGTAAAAGAAGACCCTGACATCCTGCAGTACAACGTGACAAATCAAGAGAAAGGGATGTCAGCTGACGAGCTATTTCAGCAAGCTATACAGAAGGTATGTAAAAACAGAGGAAAAGAAAAAACAAAGGAGGAGTAATGGAGTCAGAAAACTAATCTGCTGATTAAGCCTCCTGAAACTTCACATTATGACCTGAACAACACAAAAACAAGTTGCACAGCCACACAGTACAACAGTATAGCTGTTTTTGTTTTTCAGGAGCTACATGCTTTCTTGGTGCAAAACATAAAATAGAGACTACTTTGTGTTGATGTTTAATCATGAATTCGAGTGAACGAGAATCACACGTGGTGTTCCTCAAAAGTCTGTTCCCGGACCTCCTTTATTAGAAATCTTCAAGGTCGTTAATGCTCAAATTATGGAATAATTTTTATGATTTCCTCGTGACTTTCTAATTTTTCCTTTTTCTTTTCGGTAGGTGAAAGATTACGTGAAGGCTCATGGTTGCAAGGCTGCGCTGGAAAAATTTGATAAATATTCTGTGAAGGTAAAACACAACCTGATCTAATGAAATCAGAAAACTGTAAATTAGTATTGCTGATATTTTAGCTTAAGGTTATCTTTGAGGAAAAGTTTTTCATGCAAGTATTTTAAAATGTTTGTATGTTAAGAAGTCTCAGCTAATGAACTAAGTGTCCAGTCATCACCAATAAACAAGTAGGACTGGTTGAACAGAGAGGTGTTAGCTTCATCGCTCCATGATTGAAAATCTAATTACGTGGGGAAGCTTTCAGCAAAGGATTTTGTCTCAACAAGGTTTTAAGAGCTTCTTTCAGAGCCACTCCGACAGCACGACTTTTTCTCTTTAACAGGAGTATCTGATAGAAGAAGGAGATCTGAGTTCAGAAGCAATCAGAATGATTGGAGATCTGCTTAATGAACAGAGCCTCATGTTCACAGCGCTGAGTGAGATGATCTATGACCAGACTGACATCAGTGATGCCGTTCAGTAAGGCTCTACTCCCCGCATTAGTCAAAGGAGACTGCCGGAGACTGCCCACTGAGCACCAACCAGGATTTCAGTATTGATTTCTAGTTGAATGCTGGGTGATATTCGATCTCTGAGGTTCAAAACATGTTATTGCAGGTTATGCAATACAGACATCTTGCAGATGACAACATTTTATTTCCTAACAATATGTTTTTGCATTTCATTGTCATGTCAGTTGTCACAGAAAACCAGAAAACTAAAATAATAATGTGGTTGATGGTGTTAACTTTATCATATCAGAGATTTGTGGTATGATGGACATTATTTCCCATTTGCAGTGGCAGCATAGAACTAATCTCAGTTGGAGACAAATGATGTTGCCCTGACAGTTTGCATCTTCTGAACAGTTGACTTAAACTAAACCACAGCATAAAAGAACGAATAAGAGCATCTTCTTTCCTTTTCTTATTAAGGTACAAGGAAGTGACTGGTGGGTCAGACCTTCTCCCCAGAGCTTTTCAGAAAGCCCTCGAAGACCTTGATGTCCCTATTCATCTCAACTCTACAGTCAAATGCATCAACCAATCAAATGAAGGTGTATCCGTTGAGTATCAACAGTCTGATGCAATGCATGCCCTTCTTGCCGATTTCGTCTTGGTAACAACCACAGCCAAAGCAGCCCTTTACATGAGCTTTTATCCCCCTCTTTGCATCAAAAAGATGGATGCACTGAGGGCAGTCCACTACGACAGCTCCACTAAAATCATCCTAACTTTCAGCGAGAAGTTCTGGAAGAAGAATGGAATCCGAGGAGGAAAGAGCGTCACTGATGGGCCTTCTCGTTTCATCTACTACCCCAGCCACAGTTTCCCAGAAAATGACAAGATTGGCGTCCTCCTGGCTTCCTACACCTGGTCTGATGACTCCCTCCTCTTCGCAGGTGCGAGCGATGAAGACTTGAAAGAGCTGGCTCTGAGAGATTTGGTGAAAATCCACGGCGAGCGTGTGAGGGAGCTCTGCACAGGGGTGGTGGTGAAGAGGTGGAGCGTAGATCCTTACAGCTTGGGTGCCTTCGCTCTCTTCACACCCTATCAACATTTAGAGTACTCCAAGGAGCTCTTCAGTAGTGAAGGCAGGGTGCACTTTGCTGGTGAACACACGGCCTTACCTCACGCCTGGATCGAGACAGCTATGAAATCTGCCATCAGGGCGGCTACGAATATTAACAATGGTGGGCTCGAGAATTCAGAGTCAGGTTAACACCATGAAGAGTTATAAGGTTCTAATAAGTCCCTTCCAGCTGTTTCACAAAATGTAATAGATGTTCTGGTAATTATCTGATTAAAGCTATCAAAAGTAGAGATGACATTGATGCTATTAACAAACAGTATTGTGTATATTTTGTGTGTTTACCTTCCAGAGGATTTGAGTATATAAAGTTTTAGTGAAAACAACACCATAGTGGTCCCGTTTGTTGCCAATCTGGGGTAATAACCAGTTAAGAATTGTAATGTTAAATGGTCAGTTTTATAAACATAGAGACAGTGTTTGATAATCAAGCATTTAGAATACACTGCTAACAGCTGTTCACATCTGATCGTAATATACATGAATGCATTTGTTTGAGAGTGCATGAATATTAGTGTGTTAGTGTGGCATGGTTCTGTGCCTGGTTGTGCCTTATGTTTTGATTTGCCCTTTTGTGTCTTGTCCGTGTCTTCTGTGTTTTTTCCCTGCTTTTCCCTTTCATCTTGTGCATGTTTGTCTCCCTCTGTCTGCCAACGTTATCTCCTCTGTGCTTCCCCCTCGTTACCTCACCTGCCCTCTTCCCTCCTCTCTCTCCTCACCTGCTCCTCGTCCCCTCATCAGTGTCTGTGCATTTAAGCCTTTGCTCTCCACTTACTCCTTGTCAGTTTGTTGTGTGTGTTTCCCAGTGATGTTCCCTGACTCTTCTCCTGTGTTTCCTGATGGTATGTTTTGGATTTTGATTTCTTACTTTGTACTTTTGGATTTGAACTTTGTTTTTATTGGTTTTGTTGCACTTTTTTTTTTGGTCTTTTGACTCCTTTGAGTTTGTTCACTTGGTTTTGTGTATCTCTCAGCTTTGGTTTCATTAAAGTTCGCTTTTTGTTCACTCTTACCTTGCCTCCTGTGTGTCTGTATTTGGGTCTACCCTTTTTAGTTTTCCCCCCTTAAAGCAGAACAGTAGGACTTCTTTGCATGTTGTCAAAGATGATTAATGTTTTTGTAGATGGTGGCAGGCAAATTTTTTTTTAACATTATTCTTCCACAGCGAGTCAGAGTCTGCTGGTGAACATCACTGGTGATCTGTGGGCGTACTCAGACATTTCAGCAACAGAATCACAACTTGTAAAGTGGTTTTTGGATTTTGTGGATTGATGATACACAGAAACTGATAAAATGACAGTTAATGTATATTTATTTCAAATAAAGCTTCACTCATTAATCATTTGAGTCACTTGTGGCCTTAAGGTGTGCCGACATCCGTACCTATCATTAATTTTTCTGTCCGTCCCGTCTGACAGGATTCAAATGACCTGAGGACTAATGTTTATTCAAATGACACATTGTCATGTAGACTGGAAGTCTCTGGAAGTGCTCTGTAGGCTGCTTCATTAAGTCCATTAATACAAATAACTGGAACGTGTTATCTTCTCAGGGCTATTTACAGGCTGTTTTTAGCTACAACACTGTCAAAGAATACATTTTATTTTTTGTATACATTAGTGGATACATCACATAAGATGAATGTTTTGTAACTGATGGTTGGAAATTGTAATTACATTGACCTCCATAAAGGAAAACACAAATCCAACAACTTAAATCAAGATATTTATTGAACTACTAAGGGTTGAATAAGGACCATTAGGCAAACTTCCCTGAAAGTGATAACCATGGTGAAGTGGTTTCAAAGATCTTTGGGTTAAAGTTAAAAACTGCCAATGCTCATAAAGTTCCTTCAGGCTGTGCAACCAACGAGACAGGCTCCACAAGACGTGGAGCCCAAGAAAGGATGAAGAGACAACACTGGAAACTCACTCATTCCATCGTCAATATGTGTGACATATCATGAGAACCAGTGGAAGTACAGAGAACTTGTGATATCAAATAATACAGAACAATTCATTCTATAATCTGTAGCTAAGAATCATGCATCAGTGGAGTATCTGAACTAATATATAATATCACTCATAACTAAATTAATAACCTGGTTAATTTCAAATACACTCATGCAGTTTTCGCATTTCCTTATATCATTATGTTGGAAGTTATTATCAACAGGTATTACATAGCATGAGACAGCCAGTAAATTAGCAGGGTTTGAAGTAGTGTTTGAATGTTGTAATATCTAAAGATTACATGTTGTAACACACAATGTATATACACACAAATAGCACATTGCTTATACATATATATATATATAGATAGATAGATATATGCACATATTAGTAGACAATTTAACACACTAATGGTGATTAAAAGGAGGGAAACAGAGAGATCCAACTTGGAGAGGGATGCAGTGATTGTTTGTCTGAGATTGAGATTGATTTGAGTTTTTGGTTAAGATATCCTTGTCTCATAGTTCTCTCCTCATGTGTCACGTTTTGCTTTGCACTTCCTCGTAATTTTCCCACTTTTTTACCTCTTCACATGTGTTTCATTTGTTAATTAGTCCCTGTCTATTTAACATCGTGTATTTCTATTGATCTTTGTCCGTTTGTCTGTTCAGTTTCCACAACAGACCCACATCTCCTGTGTTCCCTGAGAATCTGGGTTATTCATCTTTAGTGGATCCAGCTCTGCCTGGTTTGGACTTAAGTTTGAGGGTTTTTGGATTTTAAACAAAACTTTCGAGAGGAGCAATAATTTTTTTTATTTTTTAAAAACCTTTGTCCCACTTAAAAACTAAAAACCTACTTCATGTATCGGGACTTTCACACATTTCTGAGAAGGGGATATTACTCTCAAAGACACATTATATCTAATTCTCAGGGCATACACAAAAATATTCAGCCAAATAGCCTTAGAACTTTCAAGGAAGGCAATGTAAGTGTCATTATGTTAGAACTGACTAAGAAAAAGGCAAATAAAAACATGTCTCCAAGCTATACATTCTACAAATATTAAGATATTTGAATATCGAATGTCTATTCGATGTATTATTTTGAGAAATGGTAGTCATGTTTTTGTCTGCAAGTATTTTCTGTTTCTTCCGCTATGAGTAACATTTAAGTCACATGCATTGACTATTACTGTTTCCTGTTTTTCCTCAACTCAATCTATCTCAAGTAATCTGATCCGATCCTCATCCTGGCTCAGTGTTGTGTTTACAGCCTGGTAGTTTTCCTGCTCTGTGTAGAAACAGCAGAGGTAACACCAGACTGCTGGGCAGGCTGAACCAAAGTTGAGCTGCCTCCGCCACAGACTGAACATCAGGGCTCACTCCTGGTGAGAGTAACACAACATAGCAAACCAGAGTCCCTCCAAACCTCAACCACAGCACTCCCATTATGATCATGATCATGTGGAAAGCTCTTCGCTTTGATTGGTCAACACGTGCCCCATTCCTGCCCGCCTCCCCCGGCCGTGGCCGAATCAGAACACAGAGAATAGAGAGGCTGGAGAAAGTAACAGCAATTAAAAAAAGGGACATCAGGCAGACAGCTGCTGTAAGTAAGACACCAGAATTGTTTCTGTACAGGAAATGACACGTAACCCCAGCAAAGCACAGCAGCCAAACGAGACCAGTGCTGATATTTCTGATGTAGACACCGGCCACTTGCTTCAGTCGTCGGTAGGTGATCGGGTAAACAACGGCCACGTAGCGATCCAAACAGGTCAGGATGGGAAAGCACATCTGTCCATTCCAGGGGAAAGCTACTATGACGGTCCCCATCTCCACCAACCCAGAGAGATGGACGTAGTTTTTGCAGATGTTTATGATACACCCAAATACTCCAAACAGCTCCATCACAGCCATGTTGTAGGTGAAAAAGTCAGAGAAACTCACGACTGCTGCTGAGGAAACAGAACGCTGTTGTTTCCATCGCTGGAATCCCAGATTGAGGACAAGGACAGAGAGAGGGAGGAGAAGGATGACATTTGTAAAGGAGAAGATAGTGTATATGCCTACATTAAAGGACGAGTCAGGGCATCCAGGGACATAGAGGGAGAAGTTAGTGGAGGATGAGTTGACTGACATTTTCAAACAGCAGATGCCTGTAGAGGAGAGAAACATTAACATACCTGTAATCAGTTGTGTGAGTCTACAACCATGCTCACATGCCAATATTAACAATGCCAACAAGGTGATGTTGAGCATTTATAATGTTTACTAAGTTCACCACCTTTGAGTATTGGACAAATTAAAATGTAGGTAGATAAAAAACCAATGGATAAGTAAAATTCATCCTTATGAGATGTTTTATATATTTGTGTAATACCTATTGAGCCTGTTTTTCACTTAGATCATGGAATTGGCAAGTTTCAGCTTTGGTTACAGCGCATTTACTTTATCTCTCATTTGCTATGATATAACACTTGTTTTTGCATCAGCATGCCATTAAAGGTACTTTGTAATAAAAGTTTATATTTCAGTCTCGTTCCCAACCCGCCAGACACTGATGCACTGGGATTGTAGGACGGATCTTCTGCCACCCCAAAGCATCAGTGTTTAAAGAGTTGGGAATGAGAATAAAAGATCAACTGTTCTTACAAATTGGCCCTTTTAAAACATATAAAGACCTTCACATAGCGTTAGCCACTTTGTCACTTTTAATACAGAATCACGTAAAACATTATTAAGTCAAACCACGATAAGATGATTACCTCACCAAAGTTGTCAGTTCCTGATCGTCCTTCTCCTGAGTCAAAGGCATTGACTGTTGAGTTAGAGCTTGTCGTCCAAACATAAGTGCACCTGTGTGTGTGTGTGTGTGTGTGTGTGTGTGTGTGTGTGTGTGTGTGTGCGTGTGCACCTGTGTGTGTGTGTGTGTGTGTGTGTGTGTGTGTGTGTGTGTGTGTGTGTGTGTGTTTGTGTCTGTGTGTGTGTGCATATGTAAAGTGTGGTTGAAGGCAGTGCTGCATTTTCTTTCAATATGGAAAAACAGCACTCATCAGTCATTTACCTGATGTTGATTTTTCATTGTCACATTATTCTTCCACAGGGAGGTCAGGACACAGGTCAGCTGCAGAACAGCAGCACTGATGGTGAACCAGAGCCTTGCTAAAGGCACTAAGGCAGGTTTAGTGGATGATCCTGGCTTCCTAAAAGTGAGTTCAACTCAAGTGTGTTTTGAGCACAACTCCCTACAAGTACACTTATGACTGCATCGTGCTTAATCATGATATCAGACTTTTAAAGGGTTCAATCATGACTTTGGGTGTTACTTTAGCTGCTTGGTCTATCCAGTCTTCTGCTACTTTATACTTCCACTGCACTACATTTTGGAGTCAACGACTCTTCCTTTTTTACTCCACTACATTTATGTACTTAACTTTAGTCACCAGTTCTCTCACAGATTACCTTCTGCATCAGAGCCAAGGTTGTAATCAGTCGACCCATAGTGTACCTCTCCCCGCACGCACGCACGCACACACGCACACACGCACGCACGCACACACACACACACACATTCCTTGAGGCTAGATCATATCACATTCACATGTGATATCAGTGACCGTCATTGATTCTTTGTTCTGCCAGGCACACACGCACACACAGGGACTTTCCCAGGGAGGCTGAGGAGTGTGATCCCCTGATAGTTGGAACACACCCTCCGGTCCCCCTTTCTGAATAGGGGGACCACCACCCCGGTCTGCCAGTCCAGAGGCACTGTCCCCGACTGCCATGCGATGCTGCAGAGACGTGTCAACCAAGACAGCCCCACAACATCCAGAGACTTGAGGTACTCAGGGCGGATCTCATCCACCCCCGGTGCTTTGCCACTGAGGAGCTTCCCAACTACCTCAGTGACTTCAGCTTGGATGATGAATGAATCCACCTCTGAGTCCCCAACCTCTGCTTCCTCTATGGAGGTGTGTCAGTGGGATTGAGGAGATCCTCGAAGTATTCCTTCCACCGCCCGGACAGTCGCATCAACCATGGAAGTGGAGAACATGGTCCATTCGGATTCAATGTCCCCAGCCTCCCTCGGGATCTGGTCAAAGCTCTCCCAGAGGTGGGACTTCCCCGACAGAGGGTTCCGCCAGACGTTCCCAGCAGACCCTCACAGTACGTTTGGGTCTGCCAGGTCTGTCCAGCTTCCTCCCCTGCCAGCGGATCCGACTCACCACCAGGTGGTGATCAGTTGACAGCTCAGCCTCTCTCTTCACCCGAGTGTCCAAGTCATACGGCCGGAGGTCAGATGACATGACCACTAAGTCGATCATTGACCTCCGGCTTAGGGTGTATGGACACCCTTATGCTTGAACATGGTGTTTATTATGGACAAGCTGTGACTAGCACAGAAGTCCAGTAACAAAGCACCACTTGGGTTCAGATCGGGGAGGCCGTTCCTCCCAATCACACCTCTCCAGGTAACACTGTCGCTGCCCACGTGAGCGTTGAAGTCCCCCAGTAGAACGATGGAGTCCCCGGTTGGAGCACTCTCCAGTACCCCTCCCAGGGACTCCAAGAAAGTCGGGTACTCTGCACTGCTGTTCGGCCCATAAGCCGAGACAACAGTGAGAGACCTATCCCTGACCCGAAGGCGCAGGGAAGCGACCCTCTCATTCACTGGGATAAACTCCAACACATGGCGGCTGAGCTGAGGAGCTATAAGCAAGCCCACACCAGCTCGCCGCCTCTCACCGCGGTCAACTCCAGAGTAGAAGAGAGTCCAGCCTCTCTCAAGGACTTGGTACCACTCAACCTCCCGCACCAGCTCAGGCTCTTTCCCCCCCAGCGAGGTGACATTCCATGTCCCCATGGCTAGAGTCACCGTCCGGAGATTGGGTCGCCGGGGTCCCCGCCCATGACTGCGACCCAAATCCCACTGCACTGGCCCCTTCTGAACCCTCCTATAAATGGTGAGCCCACTGGAGGGCGGGCCCACGTCGCTCTTTCGGGCTGGGCCCGGCCGGGTCCCGTGGGCAAAGACCCGGCCACCAGGCCACCAGTAAACGTCCTTGATGTTCTATCTGTCATTAGGGACTTATATATATATATATATTTATATATATATATATATATATATATATATATATATATATGTATATATATATATATATATATATATATATATATATATATATATATATATATGTATATATATATATATATATATATATATATATATATATATATATATGTATATATATATATATATATATATATATATATATATATATATATATATATATATATACATATATATATATATATATATATATATATATATATATATATACATATATATATATATATGTATATGTTGGGACCCACATATTAAGTCATTCCTTGTGGATTTCAAAATGGACTCTGAACTGAACACAGTGTCCCAGAATTCCCCATTCTTCACTTCTAGGTGCCCCAGATCGACGCCCCCTACTCCTACAACTTCAGATCTTCAAGGGCTCCTCTCCGCCTCCCCCCACGGGGCTGCGTGCCCTCAATATCTCTTCTTCTGGGCCCAACAAGCTGTGGAGAGCTACAAGCTGCATTGGCAGCAGGCCCAAAGAACTTCTCCTCACTGCAGCAACAGGAGGTCCTGCCAATCTGAGGATCTGAGGAACACCAAGCGGGTTAGCACTGAGCTGCTATCCTTACAAAGGAAAGGAGCGACCAGTTTCCTTCTCTGCCGACTGTCATCAAACCGCGCACAGCAAGAGCAGCTTTGTGCAACATTGGAGCCCCAACCTTCTCCTGCAACCACCAGCACCTTCCCTTCAAAGACTGGTAACGTTGAACTGGGCTTAGATAGCATAGCATAGCATGGCTAAGCATAGGACTTGAAACCCTGGTTGATGTAATGTGTTCAGTTTATGTGTTTGTCCCCTGTTTGGTGTTATTGTGACCTCAAGTCAAGTTATTGGTAATTTGCTTTCCTAGACGGCAAATTCGGCATTAGTCGAATGATGCTTTTTCTACAACCTGGCATCATGTCACACGCACGCACGTACGAACGCACGCACGCACGCACGCACACACGCGCACACACACACACACACACACACACACACACACACACACACACACACACACACATTCCTTGAGGCTAGATCATATCACATCCACATGTGACATCAGTGACCGCCATTGATTCTTTGTTCTGCCAGGCACACACACACACACACCTGTATATAGTGCATGTTAGTTAGATTGTGTGCTTTCATCTTTGTGTTGAATAAAGACTTTTGAACCTTCTTGCTGTTTAATATTGTACAAGAGTGAATGTTGCGAACCTCTACACTGTCAAGAACTCCAAAATCCTTCAACCATTACTAGCTGTTATGGTACATTTGGTTGTAGTTATTAAGTTAATTATTAACCAGAGTTATGAACAGTTCAGTACATTTTTATGAGACTGATTAAGTAAAATTGCTATCCTTTCACTTCTTTAAGGGTGGTGCCCCGAGGTGATCTAATGCAAATTAGATCATATTATTTATCATAATTAATAATTTTCCCAAAAGATTATTAATTATTATTGATAGCCAAATTTAACCTAAATCTCCCTTTTATTGTTGCATAAACATTACTTAATTGGGCCTCGTGCAAGGCCCAAAATATACATGAGAAATATATGAATCATTTACTTGTACTTTTGATACTCAAGTTCATTTAAGTTCAGATAATTTAAGAATTTGACTCTGATATTATTCATGTAGGTTTTTAACTTTTACCAAACTAATATTTTAACACAATGTCTTTTACTCAAAAGTATGACTTTTGGGTACTTTTTACAACACTGTTTGAATGTACTGCATGTAGTGATTGAACGTTTCTGAGTACATTTACTCACATATTTTACTTAAGAACAAATTTAAGGCCGGTGTGCGTTGAGTATGTCCATTTTTTTCTACTTTACACTTCCAATCCACATTTACGTGATACATTTAGTTACTCGTTACTTTGCAGATTAAATGCTGCATCAGAGCCCATTGGATTAACAAAAAACACTGATTCTGATACATACATAAAAAATACATGTATGTTTTACTTTTTCTTGTACTTTCAATACTTAAGTTAATTTGTAATCAGATACTGTAAGACTTTGACTCCATTACTACTCAAATTGGTGACATTTACTTTTGACACCATAGATAAAGACAACTCTTTTCATCTCAGGCTCAGGGAGTGAATGCTAACAGTACTTTTATTTCTTGAACAGCATAGCGTTATAACATTACAATACATTATATTGCAAACCTGTGCTTTTGGAAACAGAACGTGATTCTGAGAGCCACTACATCAAAGTGATAAAATGAAGTACATGCACAAACATTTTGATAAACCATTTATACAACTTAGAAAACACAGAAAAGGTAATAAAATGTCAGCATCAGTTTAAAGTATAACTTAACATCCATCCTTAGAATCAATTCCTGTTTCAATAAAACATTTAGTTAAAGAACAAAGACACTTTGGTCCGTTATTAAGCAGTAAATTACACCCAGAACCTTTCCCAACATAGTTAAAAGAATATACAATGTTAAAAAAGTTGTTTATACAAAAACCATGAATACAGAAGACATGTACACATACAGATCTCAGATTGAAGTAAATTCTTGGAACGAGAACATTACATTGATTAGGCCGTCCTGACAATTCAGTCTGAAAGAGTTCCTGATGTGGTTCATATTTTCTCGGAGGTCACAATTAATTCCCCTCACATAAATTATTCGTCAAACTGCAACCTTGACTAAAAAATGAACAAACTGAATATGAATGGACTTTGGAGCTTTGTACATTCACAAGAAAGGGGATGATAATTCCTCAACATGTTCACCTACACACCCTAATTGTCTTTGATTGGTACCTTGAAGAAGGCATCGTATGTAAAATTGTAAGTGGCAATCATCATGGCATCATAAAACTATTTTCTCCATCCAAATGTAACACAAATGTTTACTGAATGATCATGAAATGGTCAAAAACAAAGTTTACACCCACGAGTTGAAACAAATTTTATGAATTGGGAACATTAAGATAAAGTCGGTGGTGAAGATTCTCCAGTCAGGCGATAATCTACGTTAACTTCTCATACTCTGACCTTAGGCGATCCTCATCCGGACTCAGTGTTGTGTTTACAGCCTGGTAGTTTTCCTGCTCTGTGTAGAAACAGCAGAGGTAACACCAGACTGCTGGGCAGGCTGAACAAAAATTGAGCTGCCCCCGCCACACACTGAACATCAGGGCTCACTCCTGGTGAGAGTAACACAACATAGCAAACCAGAGACCCTCCGAACCTCAACCACAGCATTCCCATGATGATCATGATCATGTGGAAAGCTCTTCGCTTTGATTGGTCAAGGCGTGCCCCCTTCTTGCCCGCCTCCCCTGGCCGTGGCCGAATCAGAACACAGAGAATAGAAAGGCTACAGAAAGTTTCAGCAATTAAAAAAATGGACATTAACCAGATAGCTGGCATAAGGTTGGAAACGGTGTTGTATCCTGCCAAGTACCAAAAACCCACCCCTGCAAAGCACAACAACCAAACGAGACCAGTGCTGATATTTCTGATGTAGACACCGGCCACTTGCTTCAGTCGGCGGTAGGTGATCGGGTAAACAACGGCCACGTAGCGATCCAGACAGGTCAGGAAGGGAAAGCACATCTGTCCATTCCAGGGGAAAATTAATATGACAGCCCCTATCTCCGCCAACCCAGAGAGACGGACGTAGTTGTTGCAAATGTTTATGATACACGCAAATACTCCAAACAGCTCCATCACAGCCATGTTGTAGGTGAAGAAGTCAGAGAAACTCACAACCGCTGCTGAGGAAACAGAACGCTGTTGTTTCCATCGCTGGAATCCCAGATTGAGGACAAGGACAGAGAGAGGGAGGAGGAAGATGATGTTTGTAAAGGAGAAGGTCCTGTATATTTCTGCAGTCAAGGACAAGTCAGGGCATCCAGGGACATATAGGGAGAAGTTAGTGGAGGATGAGTTGACTGACATTTTCAAACAGCAGACGCCTGTAGAGGAGAGAAACATGAACATTCCTGTCATCAGTTGTGTGAGTCTACAGCCATGCTCACATGCTGACAATAACAATGCCAACAAGGTGATGTTGAGCATATATAATGTTTACTAAGTTCACCACCTTTGACTACTGGACAAATTGAAATGTGGGTAGATATAAAGTCAGTGGATTAGTACAATTCATCCTGACGAGATGCTTGATATCTTTGTGTAATACCCATTGAGCCTGTTTTTCATTTAGATCATGGAAATAGCAAGTTTCAGCTTCAGTTAAAGTGTATTTACTTTATCTCTGTGCTATGATGTAACACTTGTTCATGCATCAGCATGCCATTAAAGGTCCTCGTTGTAAGAAAGAAGCTTATATTTGAGTCTCGTTCCCAGCCCGTCAGACACTGATGCACTGGGATTGTAGGACGGATCTTCTGCCACCCCAAAGCATCAGTGTTTGAAGAGTTGGGAATGAGAATGAAAGATCAACTGTTCTTACAAATTGGCTCTTTTAAAACATATAAGGACCTTCACGTAGTGTTAGCCACTGTTGTCACTTTTAATACACAATCACATAAAACATTAATAAGTCAATCCAGGATAAGATGATTACCTCACCAAAGTTGTCGGTTCCTGGTCGTCCTTCTCCTGAGCCAAAGGCATTGACTGTTGAGTTAGGGCTTGTCGTCCAAACATAAGTGCACCTGTGTGTGTGTGTGTGTGTGTGTGTGTGTGTGTGCGTGTGCACCTGTGTGTGTGTGTGTGTGTGTGTGTGTGTGTGTGTGTGTGTGTGTGTGTGTGTGTGTGTGTGTGTGTGTGCATATGCATATGTAAAGTGTGGTTGGAGGCAGCGCTTCATTAATCGATATGGAAAAACAGCACTCATCAGTCATTTACCTGATGTTGAATTTTCATTGTCACATTATTCTTCCACAGGGAGGTCAGGACACAGGTCAGCTGCAGAACAGCAGCACTGATGGTGAACCAGAGCCTAGCTGAAAGGCACTAAGGCAGGTTTAACGGAATATCCTGGCTTCCTAAAAGTAAATTTAAAGTCTGATATCATGACTGAGCACGATGCAGTCATAAGTGTACCTGTAGGGAGTTGTGGTCAAAACACACCTGAGTTAAAGGGTTCAGTCATGACTTTGGGTGTTACTTTAGACACTTGGTGACTGACAAAGTTGCTCTCAGTTTTATTTGAAAGAATCACAAGTAAAAAGCCACCGCATCCATCTAATAACTGACTAAGACAGTAAAGGTACACTGTGGACTTTTTTTGTAAATATACAAAACTTCTCTTAAGGTTTCTCACCAAGATGCGTTACATGTTTTTTTTCGGCACTGGATTAATGTCCTTCCTAATAAAACCTCTCAATCTGTGATTTGTTATTGAATATTTGTGCATTGCCGACATCAGTGTTGTCTTCCAGGGGCCCAGTCACATCATTGCCCCACAGGTTACCTCTGACGACCAGTGATGGAATGTAACCTTTAAACGTTAACTCTGGTATTGTACTCTAGTGCAACTCTGATGTACTTGCACTTTATGTGAGTATATCCAATCTTCTGCTACTTTATACTTCCACTGCACTACATTTTGGAGGCAACAACTCTTCCTTTTTTACTTACATTTACGCTATGCACTTACCTTTAGTTACCAGTTCTATTACAGATTACTTGCTGCATCAGAGCCAAGGTTGTAATCAGTCGACCCAAAGTCTATAGTATATATATACGAGAAATATATGAATCATTTACTTGTATTTTGATCCTCAAGTTCATTTAATTTCAGATACTTTAAGACTTTGACTCTGATACTATTCATATGGGTTTAACTTTTACCAAACTAATATTTTAACAAAATATCTTCACTTTTCCTCACAAGTATGACTTTTGGGTACATTTTACAACACTGTATGAATGTAATTGTGTGTAGTGATGGAATGTCTCTGAGTACATTTACTCAAGTATTTTACTTAAGAAAAAATTTAAAGGCGCCATATGTAAGAATGTGGCCAAAAACGGTTACTACACTCAAATTCAAAATACTGCGGCGAGTCTTGTCCGCCTCCCCCTCCACCCCCTCCTCTCCAGACTCGAGGTTGCCATGTAGCTAAAGAGATGAGCGTTTTATCATAAATGAGTGGCTCTCAGACACAGAATTCTGTTCTCTCAGTAAAGATCAAGATGCATTATTATTTATGATACCGTTAGCTGTTGACTAGGGATGGACATATCAGATGGAATAATGTTATGCACGATATTTGACAGAACGGTCTTCATTTTTGCCTCCCCTTTTATAATGTTATATAGTTTATGGTCATATACATGCAAAGACCTAAAGAGGACTCGCATTTGGCTAAGTATCAAATGTAAGATTTCGTATTGTCCAGCCGCTGCTGGCAAACGCGCCGACAGCGGCTGGACATCGACTGGACAGCAGCACGCTGGAGACCGGATGCCTGTACCAGGACAGTGCTAATGCTGCTAGCGTTAGCTGTGCTGCTAACGTTTGTTTCTATGATCGAAATGAATAACTTTATTACTCAACAGTTCAAAGTATCGGTCAAGCTATGATGCTAACTTAGTTAGCCAAGCTTAACTTACCTGTCTAGGAGAAGAGGAGCCAATTCTGCATCCGTTTTCAAATTCCTCTCAGCTTTCAACTGTCCCCAACGTTCAAATGCATCTCCTATATAGACCCTCGCTTTGCCTCAAATTTTATCTTGGCGTTTTTGTGATTCATAACAAGGTCTTTCAGATTTTGTTGCCTCCGCCATTGTACCTCAGCCGTAACTGGCAACCTGTGGCTGCTCGGCAGCTGAGACTCTACTGACTGCAATGATTTGTAGACGGCGGTGGGTGGCGCCACTTGCCAAAACATGATTTCAAAACATCAACATGATTGTGGTCTGCAAAAGATTTTTTTTAATACGAATATTTTGGCAGTACTGTTGTTGTTGGTGAGTTCAGCATGTTATATGAACATTATTCCTGAGTCTCTGTGACATATTAGGATGATTTTACGGACAGTTGCTTTTGATTTCTTACATATTGTACCTTTAAAGGGATAGTTCGGGTTTTTTGAAGTGGGGTCATATAAAGTACATATCTATAGTCGATCTGTTTCCTACCATAATCACCGATCAGCGCAGCCTCAGTTTGGAGGAACAGAGAGCCGCTCCAGCCAGACGCTCAGCTTTGTACTGCAGTGAACGGGGTCCAGAGAAAAAGCTAAATTAACCACCTAAAAAAAAGGCTCACCTTAAAAAATCTATGACAGTTCAAGTGTACGTTGTAAAGGGAAAATTCACACCGCTTTACATCGCTGCCAGACCGGCCTTTCTTTTGGCACTACATTTTCTCAACCGTAGAACCTCCGTATCCCTACGCATTAGCAAACTGGGCAACAGCTGATCTGCGAGTGGAGAAATACAGTGCGAGGCCCAGCTGCAGGATGAGGGGTTTACTTTTGATAAAAGTGAAACTTAACTCTCCGTATCCCTCCGCATTAGCGCAACTGCGTAGGAATACAGAGGTTCTACGGCTGAGAAAATGTAGTGTCAAAAGAGAGCGCGGTCTGACAGCGATATGAAGCGGTGTGAATATTCCTTTTACAACGTACACTTGAACTGTTATAGATTTTTTAAGGTGAGCCTTGTTTTAGGTTGTTTATTTCGCTTTTACTCTGGACCCCGTTCACTGCAGTACAAAGCTGAGCGTCTGGCTGGAGCGGCTCTCTACTTCTCCAAATTGAGGCTGCGCTGATCGGTGATTATGGTATGAAACAGATCGACTATAGATATGTACTTTATATGACCCCGCTTCAAAAAACCCGCACTATCCCTTTAAGGTAGGTGGACTTCTACTTTTCTTGAGAATGTCCATTTTCGGCTACTTTATAATTCCACTCCACCACATTTATTTGCTCCATTTAGTTACGTGTTACTTTATACATTACATGCTGCATTGTTCAATTTGATGAACAAAAAACACTGATTCTGATACATACATAAAAAAAATATATGTATGCTTTACTTTTGTTCGTACTTTTAATACTTAAAGCGAATTTCTCGCCAAAAAGCAACCGAGGCTTTATTTGGGATTGAATATGAGTCAAATCTTTGTGTAAAAGCATAATTATGACGAAAGAGGCACTTTTAAGATTTACCGTAGTCTTGGTTTTGGGCACGTTCATTTTGAACGGGAGAGTTAGGGGCATGACACGCTAGCATCAAAATCGCTATTTTTAGAACAGTAAGAATTGACACAACATGAAACTTTGCTCGTAGCATCATCAGGGTCTCTACTCAGGATCACGAGCATTGAGAACATTGATTGTGTCGATCCCTGAGTGCGACCTGACAGGCAGGCTTAAGGAGCGATTCACCATTACTCTCCTGCCTGTCAGGTCGCACTTGGGGATCGACACTTTTTGCCTGGCATGACTGCAACGCGCAGGAGATGCAGCAGCTAACGTGAGTTGTTCAAAAACCTTTTTCATAAACTCTGTGTACACAAACAATGTTCACAATGCTCGTGTTCATGAGTAGAGACCCTGGTGATGCTACGAGTAAAGTTTCATGTTGTGTCGAGCCTTCTTAGTGTTCTAAAAATAACGATTTTGATGCTAGCGTGTCATGCCCCTAACTCTCCCGTTCAAAATGAACGTGCCCAAAACCAAGACTACGGTATATCTTAAAAGTGCCTCTTTCGTCGTAATTATGCTTTTACACAAAGATTTGACTCATATTCAATCCCAAAAAAAGACTTGGTTGCTTTTTGGCAAAGTTTCGCTTTAAGTTAAATTACTATCATATACTTTAAGACTTTGACTCCATTACTGTTCATATTGGTGACTGTCACAAACCGGGCCGCACGGCCATGACAAAGCAAGGAGATGCACACATGAGACAATTAACTAGTTATTTATTAAAGAAAAAGTAACTTTAAAAGGCAACCTAAACTAATCATGGCGTGTGTAGTCAGTGGAATCAGTGGCGTAGGTGAATGCATGAGTGGAAAAGTGTGTGTGTAAGGTTGTAAAAAGGATGTACAGAAACCCAAATGCCAAACAAAAGCTGAACAAAGTGTCTCTGTGAGGAGAGCCAGCCAGCTACTGAGCTCCAGGGAGAGTTACAAGCACCCAGACTCTCCCAGCCCAGGTGGTGCCAATGCTGCTGACGACCCTGCTGATGTCAGAAGAGGGAGAGAGAGCAGGGAGGGTCGTCACACACACCCCCCCCCCCCCCCCATAAGACGGGGGTCCTCACAGGATCTCCGTCACAACCTAAGACATAAAACATGATACCAAAATGAGAACTACCTAATCAAATACTACAATAATTACAGTATACTTACAACCTGCCAGTTCCAACATCCATTCCTCAAAATAGCAACATCCCCACCTATAAGGGCCAATTCAATTAATACAGAGGGGAAGGGAGAACAGGAGGTGAACAGGTTTCTACTCCATCACTGGAGCCCGAGACAGTGCATCTGCAACCACATTATCACGGCCTTTAATGTGTCGGATGTCCAGATTACAAGACTGCAGGAAAAGCGACCACCTAATCAGCCTCTGATTTGGGCACCGCAAAGAATGTAAAAAAGTTAGTGGATTGTGGTCTGTGTAAACCACAACAGGTGCCACACCAGACTCCACATAAACTGCAAAGTGCTGCAGGGCCCAGACCAAAGCAAGGGCCTCCTTCTCAACCACGGAGTAGTTAATCTGGTGTCGGTTAAACTTCTTAGAAAAAAAACTGACTGGTCTGTCAACTCCCTGCTCATCTGCCTGCATCAACACCGCTCCTGCTCCTACATGGCTTGCATCAACCTGTAAAACAAAAGAACAGTCAAAACGAGGTGCAGCCAGCACTGGTGCAGAACACAAAAGACACTTGACATTACTAAAAGCCTCCTGGCACTCTGTTGACCAAACAAACTGAACCCTGGCCTTCAGCAAGTCAGTGAGTGGTGCCACCACAGATGAAAAATTCCTACAGAAGCACCGATAATATCCAACCAGCCCCAGAAATCTCATGAGCTCTTTCTTCGTCATAGGCTGTGGAAATCTCTGAATTGCCAACACTTTAGCATGCACAGGAGCCACCTGCCCCTGTCCCACCACCCGACCCAGGTAAGTCACAGTAGCATGAGCCAACTCACACTTAGCCAGGTTTACTGTGAGCTTTGCCTCGGCCAGCCGATCAAACAGTGCCCTAACCCGCTGCATGTGAGAACACCAAGAGTCGCTGTAGACCACCAAATCGTCTAAATAAACTGCACACCCAGCCAGCCCAGCCACCACACGATTCATAAGGCGTTGAAACGTGGCTGGTGCGTTCCGCAACCCAAATGGCATCACCTGATAAGAATACAGTCCAGAATGAGTGATAAACGCTGCCACTTCTTGTGCTCGTTCGGACAAGGGCACTTGCCAGTAGCCCTTCAGCAGATCAAATTTAGTGACATATCTGGCAGCACCCACCTGGTCTACACAATCCTCCATGCGAGGCAGTGGAAAGGAGTCTGGCTTTGTCACCTTGTTAACCTTCCTGAAATCGGAGCAAAACCTAGATGTTCCATCACTCTTAGGCACTAACAGGCAAGGAGAGGCCCAGCTTGAACAGGAAGGCACAGCAATGTTATTTTCAAGCATATATTTAACCTCAACATCCAAATATTTGCGCTTCTCAGGAGAAACTCTATAAAAATGCTGACGAATAGGGGGTGTCTCACCCACATCAATGTCATGTTCGGCCCAATCGGTGCGGGACGGCACGTCACCAAACAAGCAAGAGTATTTCAAAATCAACTCCTCAAATTCCAGAGCGTGTGCTTCTGGCAAATGGCCAACCAACCCTTTAAGATTCTTCAAGGTCTCTGAATTTTTCAACCGGCCCGACAGCACCCCCTCATCAGGCTCAAGAACACCATCAAGACACTCCCCTGAAACCACTCCCACTGTACCAACTACCAAGGCAGGAGTCACTGCCACTGACCCCTGCTGGTCAGCACCGGATGCACTGGGAGAGTGAGCATTGTAGGGCTTAAGCAGGTTCACATGAAACAGTTTAACTGACTTCCTCCGACCAGGGGTGGAAATCAAATAATTTAGGTCGGACACACGTTTAACCACTGTATAAGGTCCCATAAACTTGGCCTGGAAGGGTGAACTCACCAATGGACACAGAGCCAAAACTCGATCGCCCTAACTAAACTCACGCAGCTCCACTCTGCGATCATACCTCTCCTTCATTTTAGCCTGGGATGTAGCCAACATTTGCTTTGCCAGCTCCCCAGCGGTGTATAGCCTATGCCTAAACCCATTGACATAGTCAATTAAGTTAGTGGGTGGATCTGACCCCTTCCATCCATCCTTAAACACAGTGGGCCCCGTACAGTTTGACCAAACACCAAATCATTTGGGCTAAACCCTGTGCTTTCTTGCCCTACCTCCCGTGCAGCTAAAAGCAACCAGGGGAGCCCATCTTCCCAGTCACCATCAAGCTCAGTACAGTATGCCCGTAAGAGTGATTTAAGTGTTTGATGAAAGCGCTCCAGAGCGCCTTGACTCTGAGCGTGATAAGCTGAAGACCGATTGTGCCCAATTCCCAGGAGTTTCAACACTTGGCCCAACAGGTGTGAGGAAAAATTAGATCCCTGGTCACTTTGAATCACTCTAGGGATGCCAAAAACCGAAACAAACTGTGTCAGGGCTCTAACCACAGCTTTTGCTGTAATGGTACGCAAAGGATAAGCTGCTGGATACCTGGTGCTCTGACACATAACTGACAGCAAATACTTACAACCAGACTTGGCCTTGGGCAGCGGTCCCACACAATCAATGAGCAAATACTCAAATGGCTGATTGATAGCTGGAATCGGCTGCAGTGGAGCTGGTTTAATGACCCAATTTGGTTTCCCCATTAGCTGACAAGTACTACAGTTTTTAATGTGAACAGAAACATCCTTTTTAAGTCGTGACCAGAAGAAATGACGCAAAATCCTGTCATAGGTTTTATGGACACCCAGATGCCCTGACCCATCATGGGCCAACTTTAACACCAAACCACAAAATTTGAATGGAACAACCACTTGAAAGATGGGATCCCCAACAAAATCCTCCCCATGGGGCATCCACTTCCTCACTAAGATCCCATCCTGGAGAAAGTACCCGCTGGCAACACTCTTCAGCTCACGGGGTGTCAGCACAGACCCAAACAGCTCATCCAATGATCGGTCAGCTCTCTGTTCACTCTGCAGTTCACTGTGGGATACAGACAAAGGAAAATCAGGCAAAAATGGCAAAACAGTATCACTCTTCCCATCTGTCCCCTTGGCCTCAGCACGACTCATTGCCCGCGTAACTGCACATGCAGAAAAAACTTGCGGAAAGCGCAATGCACTTTCATCAGGATGTTCTGGCCCTGAAGGAGAGAGGGAAACTACTGGAAAGCGCCCCACACTTTCAGGCAGTTTTTCCCCCAAAGGAGAGAGAGCGAGATGAGGTGGTGAATAATTAGCCCAAACACGACTACTGGCCAAATCGTTGCCCAGAATTATATCAACCCCCTCTATTGGCAATGCTGGTCTCACACCTATCGGAACCTCACACTGCACCAATTCACAGTCCAAGTTCATCTTATGCACTGGGACAGGCACTACATCCAAGCCCATTCCTCGCATAAGGATCTTGTCACCAGTATCAGTCTTCTCGGAGAAACACAAAACGGATTCCAAAACATATGAATCAAAAGCACCTGTGTCTCTCAAAATCTTAACAGGCACTTGAGTGTCACTACCAACCAGTGATACAAACCCATCTGAAAGGAAAGGCAGATAGGACTCGTCAATGGCACCAGTCAGGCCAGATTCCCCCCAGTTACGTTGCCACGCCCCCACATCCACAGGCCCTGAAACACTCGCAGCCATGGCAGCTGGTTTCACACACCCGCCTTCAGCATACTGCTGCTTAGTTTTTAGCATTGGGCAGTTCGACTTCCAATGGCCTGCCTCACGGCAATAATTACACCTATCCTCTCCCTTCTGAGGTGTTGCCCGGAACCCCCTACCTGAGGAAAAGCCAAAACGAACAGGTGATCTACCACCCTCCTTTCGCCCAACAGGCTCACCAGGCCTGCCCTTATGAACAAGCACATACTCATCAGCCAGCCCTGCAGCCTGAGCAGCAGTTGTAAACTTATGCTCATTAAGATATGTGGCAACACGACTGGGCAGAGTGTCTTTAAATTGCTCTAGGATAACCAGATTGCACAATCCCTTAAAGTTATCAACACTTGAGGCTACACACCAACGATTGAAATGATTAGTCAGCTCCCTTACAAACTCCATATGTGACTGATTAGCCCCCTTTTCAGATGTCCTAAAACGCTGGCGATACGCCTCTGGGACCAACTTATACGCCTTCAGTACAGCAGCCTTGACCGATTCATATGTGAGGTCACCGCCCAAAGACGCATACGCCTCCTGTGCTTTCCCTGTCAACGTGCACTGCAGCAGCAATGTTTGGTCAGAATCTGACCAGCCTCTCGCCTCTGCCAGCCGCTCAAACAAAGAAAAAAACACATCTGGATCTCTTTCGTTGAATTTAGGCAGGAGACGCAGACTACCCACCACGTCAGAGGACTTTGATGGTGAAGATGAACCATCCCCCCCTTGCCAAACCTCTCCAGACAGCTTACCGTCTTTGACCAACCCCAGCCTAGTAGCCTGCAAGTCTATTTTTGCCTGCTCTGTCTCACGCCGCAAGCGTTCAATTGCAACTTGCTTCTCCAACTCCATCCTTTGTTTGTCCTTCTCGTGAGCTAGCTGTAACAACAGCAATTCTTTTTGCTGCTCAAAAGTTAAATTACCTGATGGAAACTTCAAGGACTGTGCTGCCTGTGGCTCACCAGACTCTCCCTGTTTAACCACCAGCACCCCTTTACCAATCAACTGCTTCTTTACCGGAGCCTTCACATTACCTTTACGTTTATCACTAAGGCCACTCAAATCAATGTCATACTTCTCAGCAACTTCCAACAGCTGGTCTTTAGTACTCACATCCAAAAACTCCTCACGCGGCAAAGCAACAAAATCCTCTATACCTGCCATAGTAAGCTACAAATACACCAGGCCCAGAAGACAAAACAATGCAACTGGCAGTAGAAAACAACCACCAACAGTGACTCCAAGGTCATCCAATGCAACAAGAAGACATTACAAATGTCCCTGAGACTAATGTGAAGTCCCCCTCTAACTAAACTGCCTATCCAAAAACTAATCTAACTCACTATGCCTAGTCTTCATGCAGATTAGCGGTGGGTTATTTAAACACTCAAACCAACAACCAAGTTAAGCCCCCAGCATGCTGGTTGCTCACCTACTGGTTGTGGATGTGTCCCAGAGACCACTGCTCCAACCGCACACCACACAAAAATAACAAACTAAAACAAAAAAAACCAATGAGCCCAAATGGACCACATTGCTGAACCTAACCAGGGAAACTCCACAAAAGCCAAGACCTATTACACTAGAAGACCATGCAATCACCGCTGACAGTCCACACCTGCCCACTCAGGCCAACACCTGAGGCTGCAGGACAAAAAGACTCCCCAACTGATACAACAATCAAACCAAACCAAACAACCAAATCAGCTATCTCAAAAATGCATCTCCCAAACGCAAAAACAAAAACCAAACAAAACCCTACCTCAAAGGGCCACAAATCACCGACCTCGAACAAAGCAAAGTAGAACTGGACGAGCCCCCACTTGTCACAAACCGGGCCGCACGGCCATGACAAAGCAAGGAGATGCACACATGAGACAATTAACTAGTTATTTATTAAAGAAAAAGTAACTTTAAAAGGCAACCTAAACTAATCATGGCATGTGTAGTCAGTGGAATCAGTGGCGTAGGTGAATGCATGAGTGGAAAAGTGTGTGTGTAAGGTTGTAAAAAGGATGTACAGAAACCCAAATGCCAAACAAAAGCTGAACAAAGTGTCTCTGTGAGGAGAGCCAGCCAGCTACTGAGCTCCAGGGAGAGTTACAAGCACCCAGACTCTCCCAGCCCAGGTGGTGCCAATGCTGCTGACGACCCTGCTGATGTCAGAAGAGGGAGAGAGAGCAGGGAGGGTCGTCACAGTGACATTTACATTTGACAACACAGATGAAGACAACTCTTTTCATCTCAGTCTCAGGGAGTGAATACTAACAGTACTTTTATGTCTTGAACAGTATAGTATTATAATATTATAATACATTATATTGCGAACCTGTGCTTTTGGAAACAGAACATGATTCTGAGAGCCACCACATCAAATTGATAAAATGAAGATCATTCACAAATATTTTGCTAAACCATTTATACAACTTAAAAAAACACAGAAAAGGTCATAAAATGTCACCATCAGTTTAAACTACGGCTTAACATCAATCCTTAGCATCAATTCCTGTTTCAATAAAAAGAACTAAGCTCAAAAAATGACAAAATCACAAGTGTTCCTCAAGAGGCAGATAAACATTTAGTTAAAGATTAACAAACACACTCCATTATTAAGCAGTAAATAACACCCAGAACTTTTCCCAGCATAGTTAATGAATATACAATGTTAAAAAAGTTGTTTATACCAAAACCGTAATCACAGAACACATGTACACATACAGATCTCAGATTCAAGTAAATTCTTGGAACGAGAATGTTATATTGATTAGGCCGTCCTGGGAATTCAGCCTGAAAGATTTCCTCATGTGGTTTATGTTTTCTGGGAGGTCACAATTAATTCCCCTCACATAAATTATTCGTCAAACTGCAACCTTGACTAAAAAATGAATAAACTGAATATGAATGGACTTTGGAGCTTTGTACATTGACAAGAAGGGGGATGGTAATTCTCCAACATCTTCACCTACACACCTTAATTGTCTTTGAATGGTACCTTGAAGAAGGCATTGTATGAACATTTCTTGTTCTAACACTACCAGCTAAAATCCCTATTTAAAATTCCCACACTTTAGCAATCTTTTATAGGTTTAGGGATTTAACCCTTGATAACGGAGAGCTGGTCGAGTACCTCCTGGACAGGCGTAAAGCTCGGGATCTAACAGTGGTAATTAACCATAAAACAAATTGTTGCATCCAAATGTAACACAAATGTTTACTGAATTATCATGAAATTGTCTAAAGAAAAGTTTACACCCACGGATTGAAACTAATTTTATGAATTGGGCACATTAAGATAAAGTTGGTGGTGATGATTCTCCAGTCGGGCGCCCTAACATCATCGAAATGAGCAGATCACAAACCACAGAAACATTGTTTGTTTCATGTGAGAATCAGATCATATGTTTGTCTTCCACTATTGTTTGTCTCTTAAGCGTTGAGTGACATTTAGTTCACATGCCTTGTGTACATCATGATTTCAGCTGTTTGCTACCATGTGTCGCGACACAACCTTTTCCCTCAACTCCCCTGTTCTGCTACCTTGTACCAAATAAACCTACTGCTTTAGTGGAATTTATTCTTAGCTTAAATAATCTACATTCACTTCTTATACTATGACCTGAGCCGATCTTCATCCTTACTCAGTGTTGTGTTTACAGCCTGGTAGTTTTCCTGCTCTGTGTAGAAACAGCAGAGGTAACACCAGACTGCTGGGCAGGCTGAACCAAAGCTGAGCTGCCCCCACCACAGACCGAACACCAGGGCTCAATCCTGGTGAGAGTAACATAACATTGCAAACCAGAGACCCTCCAAACCTCAACCAGAGCACTCCCATTATGATTATGATCATTTGGAAAGCTCTTCGCTTTGATTGGTCAACGCGTGCCCCATTCCTCCCCTTCCCTGGCCGTGGGCGAACTAGAACACGGAGAATAGAAAGGCTACAGAAAGTTACAGCAATTAAAAGAATGGACATCAGGCAGACAACTGTTGTTGAAAAGACACCAGGATTGTTTGTGGTCAGGAAAAAAAACGTAGTCAACAGAAAGCACAGCAGCCAAACAAGACCAGTGCTGATATTTCTGATGTAGACACCGGCCACTTGTTTCAGTCGGCGGTAAGTGATCGGGTAAACAACGGCTACGTAGCGATCCAAACAGGTCAGGATGGGAAAGCACATCTGCCCAATCCAGGGGAAAATTAACATGACGGTACTCATCTGAGGCAACCAGGAGAGATGAAAGTATTTGCTACAAATGTATATGATAGAACCAAATACTCCAAACAGCTCTATCACAGCCATGTTGTAGGTGAAGAAGTCAGAGAAACTCACGACCGCTGCTGAGGAAACAGAACGCTGTTGTTTCCATCGCTGGAATCCCAGATTGAGGACAAGGACAGAGAGAGGGAGGAGGAAGGTGACATTTGCAAGGAGAAGGTAATGTATATTTCTACACCAAAGGACGAGTCAGGGCATCCAGGGACATAGAGGGAGAAGTTGGTGGAGGATGAGTTGACTGACATTTTCAAACAGCAGACGCCTGTAGAGGAGAGAAACATGAACATTCCTGTCATCAGTTGTGTGAGTCTACAGTCATGCTCACATGCTGACAGTAACAATGCCAACAAGGTGATGTTAAGCATATATAATGTTTACTAAGTTTACCACCTTTCAGTATTGGACAAATTGAAATATGGGTAGATAAAAAGTCAATGTATTAGTACAATTCATCCTGACGTGATACTTTATATCTTTGTGTCATCCCCATTGAGCCTGAGTTTTTCATTTAGATCATGGAATTAGCAAGTTTCAGCTTTGGTTAAAGTGTGTTTACTTTATCTCTGTGCTATGATGTAACACATATTCATGCATCAGCATGCCATTAAAGGTCCTCTTTGTAAGAAAGAAGTTAATTTTTGAGTCTCGTTCCCAGCCTGTCAGACACTGATGCACTGGGATTGTAGGACAGATCTTCTGCCACCCCAAAGCATCAGTGTTTGAAGAGTTGGGAATGTGAATGAAAGATCAACTGTTCTTACAAATTGGCCCTTTTAAAAACATACAAAGACCTTCACATAATGTTAGCCACTGTTGTCACTTTTAATACACAAACACATAAAACATTAATAAGTCAATCCACTATAAGATGATTACCTCACCAAAGTTGTCAGTTCCTGGTCATCCTTCTCCTGAGTCAAAGGCATTGACTGTTGAGTTTGGGCTTGTCGTCCAAACATAAGTGCACCTGTGTGTGTGTGTGTTTGTGTGTGTGTGTGTCTGTGTGTCTGTGTCTGTGTGTGTGTCTGTGTGTGTTTGTGTGTGTGTGTGTGTGTGCATATGTAAAGTGTGGTTGGAGGCAGCGCTGCATTTTCTTTAATCTATATGGAAAAACAGCACTCATCAGTCATTTAGCTGATGTTGATTTTTCATTGTCACATTATTCTTCCACAGGGAGGTCAGGACTCAGGTCCGCTGCAGAACAGCAGCACTGATGGTGAACCAGAGCCTTGCTAAAGGCACTAAGGCAGGTTTAATGGATTATCCTGTCTTCCTAAAAATGCATCTAAAAGTCTGTCACATCATTGCCCCACAGGTTACCTCTGACGACCAGTAATGGAATGTAACTTTCAAACATTTACTCTCGTATTGTACTTCAGTGCAACTTTGATGTCCTTGTACTTTATGTGAGTATATCCAATCTTCTGCTACTTTATACTCCCACTCGACTACATTTTGGAGGCAACAACTCTTCCTTTTATACTCTACTACATCGATGTACTTAACTTTAGTTACCAGTTCTTTTACAGATTACTTGCTGCATCAGAGCAATGGTTGTAATCAGTTCACCCAAAGTGTACAGTATATATACATGAGAAATATATAAATTATTTACTTGCACTTTTGATACTTAAATTCATTTAGTTTCCGATACTTTAGGACTTTTACTATTTTTTAGTATTTATATTTGTTTAACTTTTACGAAGCTAATATTTCAATAAAATATCTTCACTTTTACTCACAAGTATGACTTTTGACTTTTGTTTTACTTTTACTTGCACTGTTAATACTTAAGTTAATTTAGTCTCACATATTTTAAGACTTTGACTCTGATACTGTTCACATTGGTGACATTCACTTTTGACAACACAGATGAAGACAACTCTTCATCTCAGGCTCAGGAAGTGAATGCTAACAGTATTTTTTATTTCTTGAACAGCATAGCATTACAACATTATAATACATTATATTGCAAACCTGTGCTTTTGGAAACAGAACATGATTCTGAAAGCCACTACATCAAATTGATAAAATGAAGTACATGCACAAATATTTTGATAAATCCTTTATACAACCTCAAAAAAACACAGAAAATGTAATAAAATATCAGCATCAGTTTAAACTACAACTTAACATCTATCCTTTGCATCAATTCCAGTTTCAATAAAAGGAACTGGTCCGAACATCACAAATGTTCCTTAAAAGGCAGATTAACATTTTGTCAAAGATTAACAAACACACTGCATTATTAAGCAGTAAATAACACCCAGAACTTTTCCCAGCATAGTTAAATGATATACAATGTTAAAAAAGTTGTTTATAACAAAACCATGATCACGGAAAACATGTACACATACAGATCTCAGATTAAAGTAAATTCTTGGAATGAGAACATTACGTTGATTAGGCCGTCCTGAGAATTCAGTATGAAAGGGTTCCTGATGTGGATGTCACAATTAAATCGCCCCACACAAATGATTTATCAAACTGTAAACTTGACTAAAAATTGAACAAACTGAATATGAATGGACTTTGGAGCTTTGTACATTGACAAGAAGGGGATGGAAATTCTTCAACACGTTCACCTACACACCGTATCTGTCTTTGAATGGTACCTAGGCCTCGTATGTAAAATTGTCAGTGGCAATTAATCATAAAACACATTTTTCCATCCAGATGTAACACAAATGTTTACTGAATGATCATGGAATTGTCAAAAGCAAAGTTTACACCCATGAGATCAAACTAATCTTAGGAATTGGGAACATTAAAATAAAGTCAGTGGTAATGATCGTCCAGTCAGGCACCGTTACAGCATCGAAACGAGCAGATCACAAACCACAGAATCATTGTTTATTTCATGTGAGAATCACATCACATGTTTGTCTGCCACTATTATTTGTCTCTTTGGTGTTGAGTGACATTTAGGTCACATGCCTTGTGTACATCATCATTTTGGCTGTTTGCTTCCACGTGTCGCTACACAACCTTTTCCTTCGACTCCATTGTTTTGTTACCTCGTACCAAATAAGCCTACTGCTTTAGTTGAATTCCCTCTTATCTTAAATTATCTACGTTAACTTCTCATTGTCTGACCTGAGCCAATCCTCATCCTGACTCACTGTTGTGTTTACAGCCTGGTAGTTTTCCTGCTCTGTGTAGAAACAGCAGAGGTAGCACCAGACTGCTGGGCAGACTGAACCAAAGCTGAGCTGCCCCCGCCACACACTGAACACCAGGGCTCACTCCTGGTGAGAGTAACATAACATTGCAAACCAGAGACCCACCAAACCTCAACCACAGCACTCCCATTATGATCATGATCATGTGGAAAGCTCTTCGCTTTGATTTGTCAATCCGTGCCCCATTCCTGCCTGCCTCTCCGGGCCTTGGGCGAATCAGAACCCGGAGAATAGAAAGGCTGCAGAAAGTTACAGCAATTAAAAGAATGGACATCATCCAGACAACTGTTGTAAGGAAGACTCCAGGATTGTTTGTGGTCAGGAAATGAAACAGAACCGCTACACCGCACAGCAGCCATATGAGACCAGTGCTGATATTTCTGATGTAGACACCGGCCACTTGTTTCAGTCGCCGGTGGGTGATCGGGTAAACAACGACCACGTTGCGATCCAAACAGGTCAGGATAGGAAAGACCATCTGTCCAATCCAGGGGAAATGAAATATGAGGGTACTCATCCGCAGCAACCAAGAGAAATGGAGGTATTTGCTGCAAATGTATTGGATACACCCAAATACCCCAAACAGCTCCATCACAGCCATGTTGTAGGTGAAAAAGTCAGAGAAACTCACGACCGCTGCTGAGGAAACAGAACGCTGTTGTTTCCATCGCTGGAATCCCAGATTGAGGACAAGGACAGAGAGAGGGAGTAGGAGGATGACATTTGCACAGGAGAAGGTAATGTATATTTCTACACAAAAGGACGAGTCAGGGCATCCAGGGACATAGAGGGAGAAGTTGGTGGAGGATGAGTTGACTGACATCTTCTAACAGCAGACGCCTGTAGAGGAGAGAATCATGGACATTCCTGTAATCAGTTGTGTGAGTCTACAGCCATGCTCACATGCTGACAATAACAATGCCAACAAGGTGATGTTGAGCATATATAATGTTTACTAAGTTAACCATCTTTGACTATTGGACAAATTGAAATGTGGGTAGATAAAAAGTCAATAGATTAGTACAATTCATCCTGACGGGATGCTTGATATCTTTGTGTAATACCTATTGAGCCTGTTTTCATTTCGATCATCGGATTAGCAAGTTTCAGCTTTGGTTGAAGTGCATTAACTTTATCTCGTTTGCTATGATGTGACATATATTCATGTATCAGCATGCCATTAAAGGTCCTCTTTGTAAGAAAGAAGCTTATATTTGAATCTCGTTCTCAACCCATCAGACATTGATACACTGGGACTGTAGGACGGATCTTCTGCCTTCAAGCATCAGTGTTTGAAGAGTTGGGAATGTGAATGAAAGATCATCTGTTCTTACAAATTGGCCTTTTAAAATATACAAAGACCTTCACATAGTGTTCGCCACTGTTGTCACTTTTAATACACAAACACATAAAACATTAATAAGTCAATCCACAATAAGATGATTACCTCACCAAAGTTGTCAGTTCCTGGTCATCCTTCTCCTGAGTCAAAGGCATTGACTGTTGAGTTAGAGCTTGTTGTCCAAACATAAGTGCACCTGTGTGTGTGTGTGTGTGTGTGTGTGTGTGTGTGTGTGTGTGTGTGTGTGTGTGTGTGTGTGTGTGTGTGTGTGTCTGTGTGTGTGTGTGTGTGTGTGTGTGTGTATGTGCGTGTGCACCTGTGTGTGTGTGTGTGTGTGTGTGTGTGTGCATATGTAAAGTTTGGTTGGAGGCAGTGCTGCATTTTCTTTAAGCGATATGGAAAAACAGCACTCATCAGTCATTTACCTGATGTTGATTTTTTATTGTCTCATTATTCTTCCACAGGGAGGTCAGGACACAGGTCAGCTGCAGAACAGCAGCACTGATGGTGAACCAGAGCCTAGCTGAAAGGCACTAAGGCAGGTTTAACGGAATATCCTGGCTTCCTAAAAGTAAATTTAAAAGTCTGATATCATGACTGAGCACGATGCAGTCATAAGTGTACTTGTAGGGAGTTGTGGTCAAAACACACCTGAGTTAAAGGGTTCAGTCATGACTTTGGGTGTTACTTTAGACACGTGGTGACTGACAAAGTTGCTCTCAGTTTTATTTGAAAGAATCACAAGTAAAAAGCCGCCGCATCCATCTAACAACTGACTCAGACAGTAAAGGTGCACTGTGGAGTTTTGTTGTAAATACACAAAACCTCTCTTAAGGTTTCACACGAAGATGCATTATATGTTTATTTTAGACACTAAATCAATGTCCTTCCTAATAAATCCTCTCAAACTGTAATTTTTTATTGAATCTTTGTGCATTGCTGACATCAGTGTTGTCTTCCAGGGGCCCAGTCACATCATTGCCCTACAGGTTACCTCTGACAACCAGTGATGGAATGTAACTTTTAAACATTTACTCTCGTATTGTATTTCAGTACAACTTTGATGTTCTTGCACTTTATGTGAGTATATCCAATCTTCTGCTACTTTATACTTCCACTGCACTACATTTTGGAGGCAACAACTCTTCCTTTTTACTCCGCTACATTTATGCACTTACCTTTAGTTACCAGTTCTCTTACAGATTACTTGCTGCATCAGAGCCAAGGTTGTAATCAGTCGACACAAAGTGTACAGTATATACACATATATATATATATATATATATATATATATATATATATACATGAGAAATATATGAATCATTTACTTGTACTTTCGATAATGAAGTACATTTAATTTCAGATACTTTAAGACTTTGACACTGATATTATTCATATGGGTTTAACTTTTACCAAACTAATACTTTAACACAATGTCTTCATTTTTACTCACAAGTATGACTTTTGGGTGCTTTTTACAATGCTGCATTAATGTACTGTATGTAGTGATGGAATGTCTTTAAGTACATTCACTCAAGTATTATACTTAAGAACACATTTAAGGTAGGCGTTCTTCTACTTCTGTTGAGTATGTCCATTTTCTCCTACTTCATACTTCCACTCCAGCACATTTATTTGATCCATTTAGTTACTTGTTACTTTGCACATTACATGCTGCATCAGAGCCAACTGGATAAACAAAAAACACTGATTCTGATATATACACAAAAAAATATATGTATGTTTTCCATTTGCTTGTACTTTTGATACTTAAGTTAATTCACTATCAGATACTTTTAGACTTTGAATCCAGTACTATTCATATTATAGACATTTACTTTTGACAACATAGATGAAAACAACTCTTCACATCTCAGGCTCAGGGAATGAATGCTAACAGTACTTTTATTTCTTGAACAGTATAGCATTATAATATTATAATACATTATATTGCAAACCTGTGCTTTTGGAAACAGAACATGATTGTGAGAGCCACTACGTCAAGTTGATTAAATAAAGTACATGCACAAATATTTTGATAAACCATTTATACAACTTATAAAAACAGAGAAAGGGTAATAAAATGTCAGCATCAGTTTAAACTACAACTCCATCTTAGCATCAATTCCAGTTTCAATAAAAAGAACTGGTACAAAAATCACAAATGTTCCTTAAAATGCAGATTAACATTTAGTTAAAGATCAACAAAGACACTTCGGTTCGTTATTAAACAGAAAATTACACCCAGAACTTTTCCCAGCATAGTTAAACAATAAACAATGTTAAAAAAGTTGTTTATACCAAAATCATAATCACAGAAACATGTACACATACAGATCTCAGATAAAAGTAAATTCTTGGAACGAGAACATTAGATTGATTAGGCCGTCCTGACAATTCAGTCTGAAAGAGTTCCTGATGTGGAGGTCACAATTAAATCCCCTCACATAAATTATTTATCAAACTTTAACCTTGACTTAAAAATGAGCAAAAAACTGAAAATGAATGGACTTTGGAGCTTTGTTCATTGACAAGAAGGGTTATGGTAATTCATCACCACAATCACCTACACACCTTAATTATCTTTGAATGGTACCTTGAAGAAGCCATTGTATGTAAAATTTTAAGTGGCAATTAACCATAAAACCATTTTTTCATCCAAATGTAACACAAATGTTCACTGAATTATCATGAAATTGTCAAAAGCAAAGTTTACACCCATGAGATCAAACTAGTTTTATGAATTGGGCACATTAAGATAAAGTCGGTGGTGATGATTCTCCAGTCGGGCGCCCTAACATCATAGAAATGAGTAGATCACAAACCACAGAAACATTGTTTGTTTCATGTGAGAATCAGATCACATGTTTGTCTGCCACTATTATTTGTCTCTTTAGTGTTGAGTGACATTTAGATCACACGCTTTGTGTACATAATGATTTCGGCTGTTTACTACCACGTGTCGCTACACAACCTTTTCCTTCAACTCCACTGTTTTGTTGCCTCGTACCAAATAAGCCTACTGCTTTAGTTGAATTCCCTCTTATCTTAAATTATCTACGTTAACTTCTCATTGTCTGACCTGAGCCGATCCTCATCCTGACTTAGTGTTGTGTTTACAGACTGGTAGTTTTCCTGCTCTGTGTAGAAACAGCAGAGGTAACACCAGACTGCTGGGCAGACTGAACCAAAGCTGAGCTGCCCCCGCCACACACTGAACACCAGGGCTCACTCCTGGTGAGAGTAACACAACATTGCAAACCAGAGACCCTCCGAACCTCAACCACAGCACTCCCATTATGATCATGATCATGTGGAAAGCTCTTCGCTTTGATTCGTCAATCCAGGCCCCATTCCTGCCTGCCTCTCCGGGCCTTGGGCGAATCAGAACACAGAGAATCGAAAGGCTGCAGAAAGTTACAGCAATTAAAAGAATGGACATCAGGCAGACAACTGTTGTAAGGAAGACTCCAGGATTGCTTGTGGTCAGGAAATGAAACAGAACCGCTACACCGCACAGCAGCCATATGAGACCAGTGCTGATATTTCTGATGTAGACACCGGCCACTTGTTTCAGTTGCCGGTAGGTGATCGGGTAAACAACGGCCACGTAGCGATCCAGACAGGTCAGGGTGGGAAAGCACATCTGTCCAATCCAGGGGAAATGAAATATGAGGGTACTCATCCGCAGCAACCAAGAGAAACGGAGGTATTTGCTGCAAATGTATTGGATACACCCAAATACTCCAAACAGCTCCATCACAGCCATGTTGTAGGTGAAGAAGTCAGAGAAACTCACAACCGCTGCTGAGGAAACAGAACGCTGTTGTTTCCATCGCTGGAATCCCAGATTGAGGACAAGGAAAGAGAGAGGGAGGAGGAGGATGATGTTTGTAAAGGAGAAGGTAATGTATATTTCTACACAAAAGGACGAGTCAGGGCATCCAGGGACATAGAGGGAGAAGTTAGTGGAGGATGAGTTGACTGACATTTTCAAACAGCAGACGCCTGTAGAGGAGAGAAACATGGACATTCCTGTAATCAGTTGTGTGAGTCTACAGCCATGCTCACATGCTGACATTAGCTATGCCAACAAGGTGATGTTAAGCATAAATAATGTTTACTAAGTTAACCATCTTTGACTATTGGACAAATTGAAATGTGGGTAGATAAAAAGTCAAAAGATTAGTACAATTCATCCTGACGGTATGCTTGATATCTTTGTGTAATACCTATTGAGCCTGTTTTTTCATTTCGATCATCGGATTAGCAAGTTTCAGCTTTGGTTAAAGTGCATTAACTTTAACTTGTTTGCTATGATGTGACATGTATTCATGTATCAGCATGCCATTAAAGGTCCTCATTGTAAGAAAGAAGCTTATATTTGAGTCTTGTTCCCAGCCCGTCAGACACTGATGCACTGGGATTGTAGGACAGATCTTCTGCCATCCCAAAGCATCAGTGTTTGAAGAGTTGGGAATGAGAATAAAAGATTAGCTGTTCTTACAAATTGGCCCTTTTAAAACATATAAAGACCTTCACATAGTGTTAGCCACTGTTGTCACTTTTAATACACAATCACAAAAAACATTAATAAGTCATACCAGGATAAGATGATTACCTCACCAAAGTTGTCAGTTCCTGATCGTCCTTCTCCTGAGCCAAAGGCATTGACTGTTGAGTTAGGGCTTGTCGTCCTAACATAAGTGCACCTGTGTGTGTGTGTGTGTGTGTGTGTGTGTGTGTGTGTGTGTGTGTGTGTGTGTGTGTGTGCGTGTGCACCTGTGTGTGTGTGTGTGTGTGTGTGTGTGTGTGTGTGTGTGTGTGTGTGTGTGTGTGTGTGTGCATATGTAAAGTGTGGTTGGAGGCAGTGCTGCATTTTCTTTAAGCGATATGGAAAAACAGCACTCATCAGTCATTTACCTGATGTTGAATTTTTATTGTCACATTATTCTTCCACAGTGAGGTCAGGACACAGGTCAGCTGCAGAACAGCAGCACTGATGGTGAACCAGAGCCTAGCTCAAAGGCACTAAGGCAGGTTTAATGGATGATCCTGGCTTCCTAAAAGTAAGTTTAAAAGTCTGATGCCATACCTTTTCATAGGCATATAAAGATGACTCATGATGGCTGTGAATACAAACAGTTGTGTTCTATAAAAGCACTGTTTAATTGTCATCGTTAGAGGTGTTTGAGCACCATTGCAGTTATGGATGCACATGGTTAACCGTTTTACCGTTAACCGATAACAGGAACTTTGACCAATTAATACTATTGGTTAAAAATTTTTTTAGCTACTTGTCAATCAACTCATGGGAGCGTGTCGACACGTACAACACGTGCCTTTACGTGCTTTCCGCCACAGCCCACTTCACAGCAAAAATGAAGCGAGCAAAAAGGAGTTCTGTGTGGGACAATTTTGACCGAAAAGGAGATGAGGTTATTTGCAAACTATGCGGTACAGCACTGAAATATTCAAGCAGTACCAGTACAATGCAGTACCACTTGCGAAGCAAACATCCAGGATCAGATGATGGAGGACCATCACAGCAAACTTTGCCCTCCATGATGGCAGGGAGAAGATACGACGCGCGGCGGTCTGAGGAGATCACACACGGTACTTTTGAATGGGTCACAGACACTCAATAGAGCATTTAAATCTTATCGGTTAAGTAAGGGATGATGTATAGAACGGCGGTCATTATGTATAGAACGGCGGTCATGTTCCGTCCAGACCCCTCTGCTTCGCGTCGGGGTCCGGTTCGTCCTGTCGGGACTTATTTTCCCGATAATGACCGCCGTTCTATACATTATCCCGCTTATTACACGGTATGTCTTTTTACAATTAATTTGTTACCGTTCAGGCGTTCACAGTGTTTTTCAGCAGAGAAATAGTTCGCCAAACCGATGCCGTTTCGCTTCTCCCTCTTCGTTACTTTCCTTTTCGTCTTTTCTTGACCTTTGATGACAACTCAGCCTTTTACCAAGACTCGAAATCACCGTATTTACCAAAAATATTAATGTCAATGTGAAACCCATCCATACTAGTGGCATAGGAGTAGTTTTTTCCCATATGAAGTAGACTACAGATCAGCTGACGTCGCTTAGCAACCGAAGACGCTGCGGTGATAAGTGACCGGGACTACTTGCGGAGCAAAGATTTTAGAGCGCGGAGTGATGCGAAATACGTGAATCAGTGGCAAAAAGGCCACTCCATTCAATTGAATGGAGCTTTATGCAGCATTAAGAAGAGCTGTGTAATAACGGTTAGTAATCGCTTAATGAGCGTCGGTTATCGGTCATAAAAAAAATTAAAAATGCGCATCCCTAATTGCAGTCATAACTGTGCCTGTAGGGAGTTGTGGCCAAAAAACACCTGAGTTAAAGGGTTCAATCATGACGTTGGGTGTCACTTTAACTACCTGGTGACTGACGAATTTGCTCTCAGTTTTAATTGAAAGAATCACAAGTAAAAAGCCACAGTATCCATCTAACAACTGAGTCAGACAATAAAGGTACCCTGTGGAGTTTTGTTGTAAATACACAAAACTGATTGTTAGCCTCACTGCTCCCAGGATGGGGGAGGGGGCACAAGGAAGAGTCAGCGTTTCTTAAGTTAATTGACCATTAATCCGGGGCTCCGGCAGAAGACGTGGCTCAACATGAAGCCAAAATGAAACACAAAATAAACAGGCATCAGGATTGGATGCTTGTGCTGCCTTTGCTGCCGTCTCTGCTCTAGTCCTCTCACAGGACCCAACCTACTGTGAGAGATCAGAACCAGGTTACAACCGTACTTATATGGCTGACTGACTACATGATTCTGTCCAGCTGTCTGATCGCTGGCTGAGCCACTCCTCCCTCTCCTCCAGCAGCCACCGCCTTAACCACACCCCACTGCCACACTTCTCTTAAGGTTTCTCACCAAGATGCATTATATGTTTATTTTAGACGCTGAATTAATGTCCCTCCTAATAAAACCTCTCAAACTGTGATTTGTTATTGAATATTTGTGCATTGCTGACATCAGTGTTTTCTTCCAGGGGCCCAGTCACATCATTGCCCCACAGGTTACCTCTGACGATCAGTGTATGCAACTTTTAAACATTTACTCTCGTATTATACTTCAGTGCAACTTTGATGTACTTGCACTTTTTGTGAGTAAATCCAGTCTTCTGCTACTTTATACTTCCACTGCACTGCATTTAGAAGGCAAAAACTCTTCCTTTTTTACTCCCCTTCATTTATGTACTTACCTTTAGTTACCAGTTCTCTTACAGATTACTTGCTGCATCAAAGCCAAGGTTGTAATCAGTACGCGCGCTAAAGTGCCCTCTTGGGAGCCAAAACGCGTGCTAAACTGCCCTTGTGGTTGGAAAAAACATATTAAACTGACCCTTGGCTGGTTAAAACATGATAAACTGCCCTCTTGGGTGGCAAAAACGTGCGCTAAAGTGCCCTCTTGAGTAGAAAAAACACACTAAACTGCCTCCTTGGCTGGTTAAAACATGACAAACTGTCCTCTTGGGAGGCAAAAACGCGTGCTAAAGTGCCCACCTGGTTGGCAAAATACAACTGCCCTCTTGGGTGGCAAAAACGCATGCTAATGTGCCCTCTTCGGAGGCAAAAATGTGTGCTAAAGTGCCCTCTTCGGAGGCAAAAATGTGTGCTAAAGTGCCCTCTTGGGAGGCAAAAATGTGTGCTAAAGTGCCTTCTTGGGAGGCAAAAACGCATGCTAAAGTGCCCTCCTGGTTGGCAAAACACACTAAACTGCCCTCTTGAGTGGAAAAAACACTAAACTGCCCACTTGGCTGGTTAAAACATGATAAACTGTCCACTTGGGTAGCAAAAAGGCATCTTTAAGTGCCCTCCTTATTGTCAAAACACCCTAAACTGCCCTCTTGGATGAAAATAAAACAGTGAATTGCTCTCTTGGGTGGTTAAAACAAGTTTAAGCGCAATCCCCGTTGGCAAAACATGATAACTTGCCCTCTAGTCTTGGGTGGTATAAATGCGTGCTTAAGTGCTCTCTTGGGTGGAAAAACACACTAAATTGCTGCCATTGGATGGAGAATATTGATTTCAATTAAGGTAATTAAGGCAAGCTTTCCCAGAGTCATTTTATGGTGTCAACAAGTTAAACCCTGTTTATGTTCAGTACACTTTGTATGGCCATTAGCCCATATTTTCTGTTTGTTTTTTAATAATTTATTTATTTATTTAATTTTTGCAAATGGCTGATGGGCTAATAAACTTTCTAGATTTTATTTTCAATTAACATTTTAGGCTAGGTCAGTTAGATTCATTGTCTTTAGTAAATGATGAAATAAATTGATGGCAACTAGATAGATGGTAACTGAAGTTTTAAAAACACATTCCTGTTGTTAAAGTAAGTCCATTCCATCCATTTAAGTATTCAGTTTTAGTCACACTCTATCAAATGGTCACATGTCAGTGGGGACTTAATACTGACTGAGGTGCAACCCTGCATCCTACTGCTGTGTGAGGTAGGTAGCTAATATAGCAAGCTGTCTATTAAGTTACCAATTTAACATTACTAAATACTAGTGTATGTAGCCTGGAAGTGCTATTATTAGGTAGTGATGCCTATCACATGTTTAAGCCTAGGCTGAGGAGCTAGCCTTGCTAAGTCTTGTGGGAATAGCTTTTTAAAGCTAGCCAGTAAAATTAAAAGTGGGGTTAGCATTGCATATCAGGGTTTCCGCCAGGTTTAAGTTGACCCCCCGCCAGGCTAAGCATTTGGGATCTTTTATTCTATTTACATTTTTTAAAATGCTTTTCTTTAAAATGCCTTTTTAAGTGCACAGCTCAGTTGGAGCTTTTCCACATTTTGTCACGTTACAACCACAATCGTAATTGTATTTTAATGGGATTTCATGTGATAGACCAACACAAAGTGGTGCATAATTGTGAAGTGAAGAGAACATTGTTGAACAAACAGCATCATGAAGCCCAAGGAACACACCGGACAGGTCAGGGATAAAGTTGTGGAGAAGTTTAAAGCATGGTTAGGATATGAAAAAATATCCCAAGCTTTGAACATCTCACAGAGCACTGTTCAATCCATGGGATGGGAAGATGGATGGAGCCAAATACAGGACAATCTTGGAAGAAAACCTGAGACTGAGGCGGAGGTTCACCTTCCAGCAGGACAACGAGCCTAAGTATCCAGCCAGAGCTACAATGGAATGGTGTAGATCAAAGCATATTCATGTGTTAGAATGGCCCAGTCAAAGTCCAGACCTAAATCCAAGTGAGAATCTTTGGCAAGACTTGAAAATTGCTGTTCACAGACACTCTCCATCCAATCAGACTAAACTTGAGCTATTTTGCAAGAAGGAATGGGCAAATATTCCAGTCTCTATATGTGCATCGCTGGTAGAGACTTACCCCGAAAGACTTGCAGCTGTCATTGCAGGGAAAGGTGGTTCTACAAAGTATTGACTCAGGGGGGTGTATACTTTTGCACACCACACTTTTCTGTTTTTTATTTTTAAAAATGTTTAAAAACCATGTATAATTTTCCTTCCACTTCACAATTATGCACCACTTTGTGTTGGTCTATCACATAAAACCACATTAAAATACATTTACTTTTGTGGTTGTACCATGACAAAATGTGGAAAAGTTCAAGGGGGGTGAATACTTTTGCAAGCCACTGTATGTCCATGCTTCATCATGGTTTGTCTCTTTTGAGGTGTCAAATAACTATTTTAAATGTGTATTGTTCCCTGCCCTATTGGGTGAAGAAAACACACTAAACTCCAGAAGACTATGAAACATTACTGTTGCATTGACTTTTATGTTGGGCCCCTTTTTGATCTATATTGAGCCAGAACTGTATCTCACAGAACCAGTTTGGATTATCTGGTGCTAATATGGTGTTAAAATGCACTAGAATACAGGAAATGGCATCTACTTAATTGAAAATATTCTGGGGGAGGACGCCCAGACCCCCTAGGGTTTTATTTCCTTCATACATCTATGTCTCTGTGTTCTTCACAGTTCAATGTTGAATCTACACAGTTCTTGTGGATGCTGATCCTAACTACAAATTAACTTAAGTAGTCTGTCTAGTTTTTTTTTCTTTCTTTTCTTTTCGCCCCTGCCCTTCAAAAAGTCTGTGCACGCCACTGCTTTTGGGTACTTTTTACCACACTGTATGAATGTACTGTATGTAGTGATGGAATGTCTCTAAGTACATTTACTCAAGTAGTTTACTTAAAAACAAATTTAAGGTAGGCGTAATTTTACTTTTGTTGAGTATGTCCATTTTCTGCTACTTTATACTTCCACCACACCACATTTATTTGATCCATTAGTTACTTGTTACTTTGCACATGCTGCATCAGAGTCAATTGTATAAACAAAACACACCGATTCTGATATATATTTATATATATATATATATATATATATATATATATATATATATATATATATATATATATATATATATATATATATATTTGTTTTACCTTTGCTTGTACTTTTGATGCTTAAGTTAATTTACTGTCAGATACTTTAGGACTTTGACTCCATTACTATTCATATTGTTGACATTCACTTTAACCACAGTGATGTTTTAACACAATGCCCTTACTTTTACTCAAGTTTGACTTTTGTGTACTTTTGACAACACATATAAGGACAACTTTTTTCATCTTAGTCTCAGGGAGTGAATGCTGACAGTACTTTTATTTCTTCAACAGTATAGCATCATAACATTATAATACATTACATTGCAAACCTGTACCACTACATCAAATTGATAAAATGAAGTACATGCACAAATATTTTCATAAACCATTTATACAACTTATAAAAACACAGAAAAGGTCATAAAATGTCAGCATCAGTTTAAACTACAATTTAACATCTATCCTTAGCATCAATTCCACTTTCAATAAAAAGTAGGGGTCTGAAAATCGCAAATGTTCCTTAAAAGGCAGATTAATATTTAGTTAAAGATCAACAAAGACACTTTGGTTCGTTATTAAGCAGAAAATTACACCCAGAACTTTTCCCAACATAGTTAAAGAATATACAATGTTAAAAAAATTGTTTATACCAAAACCATAATCACAGAAAACATATACACGTACAGATCTCAGATTCAAGTAAATTCTTGGAACAAGAGCATTAGGTTGATTAGGCCGTCCTGAGAATTCAGTCTGAAAGAGTTCCTGATGTGGTTCATATTTTCTTGGAGGTCACAATTAAATCTCCTCGCATAAATTATATATCAAACTCTAAACTTGACAAAAGAATGAACAAACTGAATATGAATGGACTTTGGAGCTTTGTACATTGACAAGAAGAAAATTTTTCAACATGTTCACCTACACACCTTAACTATCTGTGAATGGTACCTTTAAGAAGGCATCGTATGTAAAATTGTTAGTGGCAATTAACCATAAAACACATTTTTCCATCCAAATGTAACACATATGCTGACTGAATTATCACGAAATTGTCAAAAGCAAAGTTTACACCCACAAGTTGAAAGTAATTTTATGAATTGGGCACATTAAGATAAAGTCGGTGATGATGATTCTCCAGTCAGGCGCCCTAACATCATCAAAGTTAGCAGTTCACAAACCACAGAAACATTGTTTATTTCATGTGAGAATCAGATCACATGTTTGTCTGCCACTATTATTTGTCTCTTTAGTGTTGGGTGACATTTAGGTCACATGCTTTATGTACATTGTGATTTCATTTGTTTGCTACCATGTATCACTACACAACCTTTCCCTTCAAGTCCTCTGTTGTGTTACCTTTTACCAAATATGCCTACTATTTTAGTGGAATTCACTCTTAGCTTAAATAATCTGCGTTAACTTCTCATATTCTGACCTGAGGCGATCCTCATCCTGGCTCAGTGTTGTGTTTACAGCCTGGTAGTTTTCCTGCTCTGTGTAGAAACAGCAGAGGTAACACCAGACTGCTGGGCAGATTGAACCAAAGCTGAGCTGCCCCCGCCACACACTGAACACCAGGGCTCACTCCTGGTGAGAGTAGCACAACATTGCAAACTAGTGACCCTCCAAACCTCAACCACAGCACTCCCATTATGATTATGATCATGTGGAAAGCTCTTCGCTTTGATTGGTCAAGGCGTGCCCCCTTCCTGCCCGCCTCCCCTGGCCGTGGGCGAATCAGAACACAGAGAATAGAAAGGCTGTAGAACGTTACAGCAATTAAAAAAATGGACATCAGGCAGACAACTGTTGTAAAAAAGACACCAGAATTGTTTGTGGTCAGGAAATAAAACGTAGTCACTACAAAGCCCTGCAGCCAAACGAGACCAGTGCTGATATTTCTGATGTAGACACCGGCCACTTGCTTCAGTCGGCGGTAGGTGATCGGGTAAACAACGGCCACGTAGCGATCCAAACAGGTCAGGATAGGAAAGACCATCTGTCCATTCCAGGGGAAAGCTAACATGATGGTACTCATCCCCGCCAACCAAGAGAGACGGACGTAGTTGTTGCAAATGTTTATGATACACGCAAACACTCCAAACAGCTCCATCACAGCCATGTTGTAGGTGAAGAAGTCAGAGAAACTCACAACCCCTGCTGAGGAAACAGAACGCTGTTGTTTCCATCGCTGGAATCCCAGATTGAGGACAAGGACGGAGAGAGGGAGGAGGAAGATGATGTTTGTAAAGGAGAAGGTAATGTATATTTCTACACTACAGGACGAGTCAGAGCATCCAGGGACATAGAGGGAGAAGTTAGTGGAGGATGAGTTGACTGACATCTTCAAACAGCAGACGCCTGTAGAGGAGAGAATCATGGACATTCCTGTAATCAGTTGTGTGTGTCTACAGCCATGCTCACATGCTGACAATAACAATGCCAACAAGGTGATGTTGAGCATATATAATGTTTACTATGTTAACCATCTTTGAGTATTGGACAAATTAAAATGTAGGTAGATAAAAAAGTCAATAGATTAGTACAATTCATCCTGACGGGATGCTTGATATCTTTGTGTAATTCCTAATGAGCCTGTTTTTCATTTCGATCATCGGATTAGCAAGTTTCAGCTTTGGTTAAAGTGCATTAACTTTATCTCGTTTGCTATGATGTGACATGCATTCATGTATCAGCATGCCATTAAAGGTCCTCTTTGTAAGAAAGCTCATATTTGAGTCTCGTTCCCAACCCGTCAGACATTGATGCACTGGGATTGTAGGACGGATCTTCTGCCACCCCAAAGCATCAGTGTTTGAAGAGTTGGGAATGTGAATGAAAGATCATCTGTTCTTACAAATTGGCCTTTTAAAATATACAAAGACCTTCACATAGTGTTCGCCACTGTTGTCACTTTTAATACACAATCACGTAAAACATTATTAAGTCAAACCACGATAAGATGATTACCTCACCAAAGTTGTCAGTTCCTGATCGTCCTTCTCCTGAGCCAAAGGCATTGACTGTTGAGTTAGGGCTTGTCGTCCAAACATAAGTGCACCTGTGTGTGTGTGTGTGTGTGTGTGTGTGTGTGTGTGTGTTTGTGTCTGTGTGTGTGTGCATATGTAAAGTGTGGTTGGAGGCAGTGCTGCATTTTCTTTAATCGATATGGAAAAACAGCACTCATCAGTCATTTACCTTGTGTTGAATTTTCATTGTCACATTATTCTTCCACAGGGAGGTCAGGACACAGGTCAGCTGCAGAACAGCAGCACTGATGGTGAAACAGAGCCTTGCTGAAAGGCACTAAGGCAGGTTTAATGGATGATCCTGGCTTCCTAAAAGTAAGTTTAAAAGTCTGATGCCATACCTTTTCATAGGCATATAAAGATGACTCATGATGGCTGTGAATACAAACAATTGTGTTCTGGACAAACAATTGTTTTCTATAAAAATTCTATAAAATGTAATCTGCATCGGTCAACCTACCCTCAAGAGATTCGCTCTGATCTCTTATCCATTCGTCCCACCCTAACATTTTCGTCTCATTTTTATTCGTTGACTTAAGTGTCAGTTATATTTCGTCACAGTCTTCGTCATTATATCTGACTTTTTATTTAGTTTTCATTTAGTTTTTGTCCGTGAAAAAGGTTCGTTGACAAATATTTTTCGTCATAGTCTTCGTCAATTAAATTTAACACTGCCGGACAAAAGGTACATGTAGCAGGCGGATGTTAGCAAGCTAACTGCTGCCTTTTAAAGTTACACTGAGTTGCTGAACAAATTACTTGCCATAAAGAACATCTATACACAGCAGCATTACACACACATACTGGCAAGCATCCTAAAGCAATATGTGCTTCGCATGATGACAAAGAGTAGGACCAGTTGAACAGAGAGGTGTTAGCTGAAACCTTCGTTGCTCCATGGTTAAAAATCTAATTACAGGGAAAGGATTTTGTCTCAACAAGGTTTTAAGAGTTTCTTTCTGAGCCACTCTGACAGCTTGACTTTTTCTCTTTAACTGGAGTATCTGATAGAAGAAGGAGATCTGAGTTCAGAAGCAATCAGAATGATTGGAGATCTGCTTAATGAACAGAGCCTCATGTTCACAGCGCTGAGTGAGATGATCTATGACCAGACTGACATCAGTAATGACATTCAGTAAGGCCCTATTCCCCACATTAGTCAAAGTGTAGCAAATGATGTAAACCCTCCCTGCCGGAGACTGCCCAGTGAGCACCAACCAGGATTTCAATATTAGTTTCTAGTTGAATGTTAGGTGATATTCGATCTCTGAGGTTCAAAACATGTTATTGCAGGTTATGCAATCCAGACATCTTTGTCTATTAGCTTGGCTAATAAAGTCCAACAGCTTTCTTAGATGAAAGCCAACATTGGAAATCCGAGTGAAATATGGTCTTAATGTGAATGATTAATCAATGCCATCAAATAGTCTGTGACAAAAGTTTCACTTTGAGCAAGGTTTGAACATCTTTTCATCAGCGACCGTATTCTTATGTAAACCCAATGGGTTGAATTTGTTTACTTCTTTGCAGATGACAAAATTTTATACATGTTATTTCCTAACAATATATTTTTGCATTTGATTTTCATTTGAGTTGTCACAGAAAACCAGAAAACTAAGATAATACTGTGGTTGATGGAGTTAACTTTATCATATCTGAGATTTGTGGTATGATGGACATTATTTTCCATTTGCAGTGGCAGCATAGAAGTAATCTCAGTTGGAGACAAATGATGTTGCCCTGACAGTTTGCATCTTCTGAAGAGTTGACTTAAACTAAACCACAGCATAAAAGAACGAATAAGAGCATCTTCTTTCCTTTTCTTATTAAGGTACAAGGAAGTGACTGGTGGGTCAGACCTTCTCCCCAGAGCTTTTCAGAAAGCCCTCGAAGACCTTGATGTCCCTATTCATCTCAACTCTACAGTCAAACACATCAACCAATCAAATGAAGGTGTATTCGTTGCATATCAACAGTCTGATGCAATGCATGTTCTTCTTGCCGATTTCATCTTGGTTACAACCACAGCCAAAGCAGCCCTTTACATGAGCTTTTATCCCCCTCTTTGCATCAAAAAGATGGATGCACTGAGGGCAGTCCACTACGACAGCTCCACTAAAATCATCCTAACTTTCAGCGAGAAGTTCTGGAAGAAGAATGGAATCCGAGGAGGAAAGAGCGTCACTGATGGACCTTCTCGTTTCATCTACTACCCCAGCCACAGTTTCCCAGAAAATGACAAGATTGGCGTCCTCCTGGCCTCCTACACCTGGTCTGATGACTCCCTCCTCATCGCAGGTGCGAGCGATGAAGACTTGAAAGAGCTGGCTCTGAGAGATTTGGTGAAAATCCACGGCGAGAATATTAGTGTCAGACAGCAGTAGGACTTCTTTGCATGTTGCCAAAGATGACTGATGTTTTTGGAGATGGCGGCAGGCAAATTTTCTTCAACATTTTTCTTCCTCAGCGAGTCAGAGTCTGCTGATGAACATCACTGGTGATATAAAGTGTTTTTGGGATTTTGTGAATTGCTGATACACAGAAACTGAAAAATTAATTATTATTTTAATTTAAGCTCCACTGATTAATTATTTGAGTCACTTGTGACCTTAAGGTGTGCCGACACTTGTACCTATCATTATTTTTTTTCTGTCCGTCTCGTCTTGACATGATTCAAATGACCTGAGGACTGATGTTTATTCAAATGACATATTGTCATGCAGGCTGGAATTCTCTGGTGAAACTGCTCTGTGGGCTACTTCATTAAGTCCATTAATACAAATAACCAGAACATTTTATCTTCTTCAGGCTACAACACTGTCAGAGAATACTTTTTATTTTTAACATTTTAGTGCTTATGGTTGACGGTGATATGATCGTCACTATCTAGACAGATGATCTGTTATCATGACGAATCTGCAAATTAACCATCAGATTAACGACCAACACCGATGTTCCATTGACGATGTCACCAAGGGGACTGGACCTCTGACGGGGCCACTCAGGCAGCTCACGCCCACCTTCCCACGTCGGGGGCGATGGTCGAGGCTGGAGCTTCATCAGGGGTCCACCTGCCTCGGTGTTACCTAGGAGGGACAACGCTGTTAGCTTAGCAGCGTCCGCTGCATCCATGGAGTTATTATAGAAAATAATAGCCAGCATATAATGCCTCCATGGCAGCATCCCATGGTTTGTATATAATAAATAAATAGTGGTGTCCCACTGTCCTGGCTTCATGCACTCCATGCCTGCTCTGCAATGATGTGACGTTCAAGGACAAATCATTCGAAAAAATCATTTTGGTGAATGGAATGTAGTGAATCATTTGCGGAAAAAGATTTCTCTATCAAAACATTTTAGTCCATAGTAAATGCCTCACACAATAAATATTACAAAGATATTTCTATATGACATCATTCAGTGTTTCAGGTTATCAGCTGTAAACACTATAATAATTGCAAATAACAATGCATAAAACTAAAATAATCATTAATAACAATGAATATCAATATCAATTAGTGGAAACATCTCATAAGATGAATACGTTTTATAGCTGGTAGTTGGAAATTGTAATTACACTGACCTCCATCTCTGTCATTAAGGAAAACACAAATACAACAACTTAAATCAGGATATTTATTGAACTACTAAGGGTTGAATAATAACCGCTAAACATATACATAAAAAGAATGGCTGACTGAATGAATGCATGAATTAATGGTTGAATTAGTGAACAAGTCATTGCTGGTAGAATGAATGAATTAAATGACAAATGTTCTAAAGAAAATTAGAAAAAAAAACACAGTCAGACCAACTAGCCAGAACACACTCACTCATTCAATGATCAGTATTTATAACACATCATGAAAACCATTGGAAGTACTACTGGAGAAAACTTGTGATATAAACTAATCAAATAACACAGAACAACAATTCATTCTATCATATGTCACTAAGAATCATACATCAGTAGACTATATGAACTACTACATGATAACATCACTTAAATCACTAAATTATTGAACTGGTTCATATCAACTATACTCATGCGGGTTTCGCATTTCCTTATATAATTATGTTGGAAGTTATTACCAACATGTATTAGTTAGCAGGTATCCAGTAAATTAATGGTCTTGAAGTAGAGTTTGAATGTTGTAATATCTAAAGATTACATACTGTAACACACAAGGTATATACACACAAATAGCACATTGCATATATATAGATATACATATAGATATGTATATGCAAATGTAAGTAGACAATTTCAGACATGAATGGTGATTAAAAGGAGGGAAACAGAGAGATCCAACTTGGAGAGGAATGCAGTGAATATATGTCTGACATTGACAGAGATTGATTTGAGTTTTTGGGAAAGATATTTCCTGTTATATTTTGTAGGTCTCTCCTCATGTGTTCCGTCTTGTCAATTTACCACTTTTTTACCCATTCACCTGTGTTTCATTTGTTGTCCCTGTCTATTTAAACCTGTGTTTTTCTATTGATCTTTGTCAGCTTGTCTGTACAACAGTACCGCGTCTCCTGTGTTCCCTGAGAATCTGGGTTATTCATCTTGTGTGGATTCGGCCCTGCCTGGTTTGGATTTAAGTTTTAGGATTTTTGGATTTTGGACACCCAAGAGGTGCAAGGATTCTTTTGTTTTTTAAAAACCTTTGTCTCACTTGAAAACTAAAAACCTATTTCATATAACGGAGTTTCACACATTTCTGAGTAGGGGGATATTACTCTCAAAGACACATTGCGTCTAATTTACAGAAGACACACAAACACTTTCAACTGCATAGCCTTAGTAGCTTTAAAGAAGGCAGTGTAGGTGTCATTAGGTTAGAATTGACAAAAAAAACTGAAATGAATGCAATTTTTCAGCCACCAGATTATACAAATATTAAGATATTTGAATATCGAAAGTCTATTTGTTGTATTATTTTGAAAAACGGTAGTCATGTTTTCATCTACAAGTATCTTCCGTTTCTTCAGCTATCAGTAACATTTAAGTCACATGCATTGACTATTTCTGTTGCCTGTTTTTCCTCAACACAATCTACCTTATATCTCAAATAATCTGATCTGAGCCTCATCCTGACTCAGTGCTGTGTTTACAGCCTGGTAGTTTTCCTGCTCTGTGTAGAAACAGCAGAGGTAACACCAGACTGCTGGGCAGATTGAACCAAAACTGAGCTGCCCATGCCACACACTTAACACCAGGGCTCACTCCTGGCGAGAGTAACACAACATTGCAAACCAGAGTCCCTCCAAACCTCAACCACAGCACTCCCATTATGATTATGATCATGTGGAAAGCTCTTCGCTTTGATTTGTCAACTTGTGCCCCATTCCTGCCCGCCTTCCCTGGCCGTGGGCGAATCAGAACACGGAGAATAGAAAGGCTACAGAAAGTTACAGCAATTAATAAAAGGGACATCAGGCAGACAACTGTTGAAAGGAAGACACCAGGATTGTTTGTGGTCAGGAAATAAAACGTAACCCCAGCAAAGCACTGCAGCCAAATGAGACCAGTGCTGATATTTCTGATGTAGACGCCGGCCACTTGCTTCAGTCAGCGGTAGGTGATCGGGTAAACAACGGCCACGTAGCGATCCAAACAGGTCAGGGTGGGAAAGCACATCTGTCCATTCCAGGGGAAAATCAACATGAAAGCCCCCATGTCTGCCAACCAAGAGAGACGGACGTAGTTGTTGCAAATGTATATGATAGAACCAAATACCCCAAACAGCTCCATCACAGCCATGTTGTAGGTGAAAAAGTCAGAGAAACTCACAACCGCTGCTGAGGAAATAGAACGCTGTTGTTTCCATCGCTGGAATCCCAGATTGAGGACAAGAATGGAGAGAGGGAGGAGGAAGATGATGTTTTTAAAGGCGAAGGTAATGTATATTTCTGCAGTCAAGGACGAGTCAGGGCATCCAGGGACATGGAGGGAGAAGTTAGTGGAGGATGAGTTGACTGACATTTTCAAACAGCAGATGCCTGTAGAGGAGAGAAACATGAACATTCCTGTAATCAGTTGTGTGAGTCTACAGCCATGCTCACATGCTGACAATAACAATGCCAACAAGGTGATGTTAAGCATATATAATGTTTACTAAGTTAACCATCTTTGACTTTTGGACAAATTAAAATGTGGGCTGATAAAACGTCAATAGATCAGTACAATTCATCCTGACAGGATATTTTATATCCTTGTGTAATACCTATTGAGCCTGTTTTTCATTTATATCATGGAATTAGCAAGTTTCAGCTTTAGTTAAAGTATGTTTACTTTATCTCTGTGCTATGATGTAACACTTGTTCATGCATCAGCATGCCATTAAAGGTCCTCTTTGTAAGAAAAGTTTATTTTTGAGTCTTGTTCCCAGCCCGTCAGACACTGATGCACTGGGATTGTAGGACGGATCTTCTGCCACCCCAAAGCAACAGTGTTTGAAGAGTTAGGAATGTGAATGAAAGATCAACTGTTCTTACAAATTGGCCCTTTTAAAACATACAAAGACCTTCACATAATGTTAGCCACTGTTGTCACTTTTAATACACAAACACATAAAACATTAATAAGTCAATCCACAATAAGATGATTACCTCACCAAAGTTGTCAGTTCCTGGTCATCCTTCTCCTGAGTCAAAGGCATTGACTGTAGAGTTAGAGCTTGTCGTCCAAACATAAGTGCACCTGTGTGTGTGTGTGTTTGTGTGTGTGTGTGTCTGTGTGTCTGTGTCTGTGTGTGTGTCTGTGTGTGTTTGTGTCTGTGTGTGTGTGTGCACATGTAAAGTGTGGTTGGAGGCAGCGCTGCATTTTCTTTAATCGATATGGAAAAACAGCACTCATCAGTCATTTACCTGATGTTGAATTTTCATTGTCACGTTATTCTTCCACAGGGAGGTCAGGACACAGGTCAGCTGCAGAACAGCAGCACTGATGGTGAAACAGAGCCTAGCTCAAAGGCACTAAGGCAGGTTTAATGGATGATCCTGGCTTCCTAAAAGTAAGTTTAAAAGTCTGATGCCATACCTTTTCATAGGCATATAAAGATGACTCATGATGGCTGTGAATACAAACAATTGTGTTCTGGACCAACAATTGTTTTCTATAAAAATTCTATAAAATGTAATCTGCATCGGTCAACCTACCCTCAAGAGATTCGCTCTGATTGGATCTCTTCTCCATTCGTCCCACCCTAACATTTTCGTCTCATTCGTTGACTTAAGTGTCAGTTATATTTCGTCACAGTCTTCGTCGTTATATCTGACTTTTTATTTAGTTTTCATTAAGTTTTTGTCCATGAAAAGGTTCATTGACGAATATTTTTTGTCATAGTTTTCGTCAATGAAATTTAACACTGCCGGATAAAAGGTACATGTAGCAGGCGGATGTTAGCAAGCTAACTGCTGCCTTTTAAAGTTACACAGAGTTGAAGAACAAATTACTTCCCATAAAGAACATCTATACACAGCAGCATTACACACACATACTGGCAAGCATCCTAAAGCAATATGTGTTTCGCATGATGACAAAGAGTAGGACCAGTTGAACAGAGAGGTGTTAGCTGAAACCTTCATTGCTCCATGGTTAAAAATCTAATTACAGGGAAAGGATTTTGTCTCAGCAAGGTTTTAAGAGCTTCTTTCTGAGCCACTCTGACAGCACGACTTTTTCTCTTTAACAGGAGTATCTGATAGAAGAAGGAGATCTGAGTTCAGAAGCAATCAGAATGATTGGAGATCTGCTTAATGAACAGAGCCTCATGTACACAGCGCTGAGTAAGGTGATCTATGACCAGACTGACATCAGTAATTACATTCAGTAAGGCCCTCCTCCCCGCATTAGTCAGAGTGTAACAAATAATGTAAACCCCCCTGCCACTGGGATAAACTCCAACGTATGGCGGCTGGCAGATATACGATATGATATATACGACACTCGTACCTATCATTAATTTTTTTCTGTCTGTCTCGTCTTGACATGATTCAACTGACCTGAGGACTGATGTTTATTCAAATGACATATTGTCATGCAGGCTGGAAGTCTCTGTTGAAAGTGCTCTGTATGCTGCTTCATTTAGTCCAGTAATACAAATAACCAGAACATTTTATCTTCTTTGGGCTACAACACTGTCAGAGAATACATTTTATTTTTAACATTTTAGTGCTAATGGCTCCATGGCTGCATCCCATGGTTTGTTTATATTAAATAGATAATGGTGTCCCACTGTCCTGGCTTCATGCACTTCATGCTTGCTCTGCAATGATGTGACGTTCAAGGACAAATCCAAGGGCGTAAACATGGTATAGATATTGGGGAGGTCCAAATGAGAGCCCTTTCCCTGAATGTTTTTTTAAAGGTACATTTCCCACAATTCTATGATATTTTATATATGAAAATTCGCACATTTAGAAGTTTTGAGGACAACATTGACCATTTGAATTCACATGTAAAGGAATATTCTGTGAAATTGCATGGATTCCTACAGAATCAAGATAAAGCTTCTCTTTAAATTCCCATTAAGTGAAAATCAATGTTTTTATCTCAAAGGTTTTGCTCTATATCTCACCTATATGCCAGTATCAGACCCAATGTTACTAGTTTTATTTACTGCTGACATGTAGGACTAGATTAAAACTAATGTTATCATCTGTATCCCAGAGCATGTCCCTACCTGGCCACTGCTCACCTGCCTCTCCCTCTCCCTGTGTCTCTGTGCTGCCTACACTGGGACCAGATACCATTATTTTATCAGAACAATGGCTGACCTTGATGATCATTTTAATTTGATACATTGATTTTTCTGCTTGTGTTACTAGTTTATTTGCTTTAGCTATATAGTAAGTGCATAAATAACAGTGTACAATGTACAGTAGTGTAGGCCCTTTCACACATGCACTGCTATTCTGAACTTACCTGGACATTACCTGGAGGAGCTGTATGTGTAACAAATGAGAGCAGTGACAGGGATGAGTTGATGTAGGAGATTTTCTTCATTGAAAAGAAGGTTTTAAGCTCCAACAAATAGCTTTAAATTACGTAAATGAACACCTACATGGCATTAATGCAAGAATATGAATGTACTTCTGTCACATAACTCCACTTACATGACAGCTTGACTTGAAAAATAAGTCAATCTTCTGCTGCCTCTTCCTTTTTGGCATTCATGATCATGGTAAATAACATAAAAATCAGTGGATGTTTCTAGAAAACTATCTGTCAGTTACCATTAACTTTACCTGGCTTACCTGGCTTGGCTAATTGTTTGCCACCTGGCTTGCTTAATGTTAGTTAACATGCCACAAAGCAAGACGGAGTTATTTACAGACAAAATTCTACATTATTAACTAGTTAAACAACAGTTTCATACCTCCACTCTGTTCGCTGTCTGCCAGCCAGTGACTGCAGCTCCGTGTTAGCATGTAATTGTTTACGTTCCGAGCGGCCGGGACTAGTGGGTTTGGTCAAATGGCTGTGATTGGCTTGATGGCTGTCAATCACTCTAACTTAACCAATGGGTTTTCATGTATGGGGGAGCTACTCAGCGTACTGAGGTGCGCTCCATTTCAATAATGCTGTTACACCGCGAGGGCGGGCAAACGGTTTAATACCTTAGGATGGGCGCAACCAAGTGTACAATTGGGAGGGGGGTTCACACAATTATGTTTTCCTTAAAAACGGAAATAACTTGAAATATATAACGAATAACAAGACAGATCTGTTGACAGGGTTTATAAAAGAGTCCATAATTTACATATGTTCTACTTTATATTGGGGGGGACAGATTGCCATTTTCTCAATATTGGGGGGGACACGACCCCCCCAAAGAATGCATGGTTACGCCCATGGACAAATCATTCAAAAAAATTTCTTTAGTGAATGGAATGTAGTGAATCATTTGCGGAAAAGATTTCTCTATCAAAACATTTTAGTCCATAGTAAATGCCTCACACAATAAACATTACAAAGATATTTCTATATGATATCATTTGTTTCACTTGTTTCAGTGTTTCAGGTTATCAGCTGTAAACACTATACTAATTGCAAATAACAATGCATACAACTAAAGTAATCATAAATAACAATGAATATCAATATCAATTAGTGGAAACATCTCATAAGATGAATACGTTTTATAACTGGTTGTTGGAAATTGTAATTACACTGACCTCCATCTCCGTTATTGAGGAAAACACAAATACAACAACTTAAATCAGGATATTTATTGAACTACTAAGGGTTGAATAATAACCGCTAAACATATACATAAAAAGAATGGCTGACTGAATGAATGCATGAATTAATGGTTGAATTAGTGAACAAGCCATTGCTGGTAGAATGAATGAATTAAATGACAAATGTTCTAAAGAAAATTAGAAAAAAAAACACAGTCAGACCAACTAGCCAGAACACACTCACTCATTCAATGATCAGTATTTATGACACATCATGAAAACCATTGGAAGTACTTCTAGAGAAAACTTGTGATATAAACTAATCAAATAACACAGAACAACAATTCATTCTATCATATGTCACTAAGAATCATACATCAGTAGACTATATGAAATACTACATGATAACATCACTTAAATCACGGAATTGTTGAACTGGTTAATATCAAATATACTCATGCGGGTTTCGCATTTCCTTATATAATTATGTTGGAAGTTATTACCAACATGTATTAGTTAGCAGGTATCCAGTAAATTAACAGGTTTTGAAGTAGAGTTTGAATGTTGTAATATCTAAAGATTACATACTGTAACACACAAGGTATATACACACAAATAGCACATTGCACATATATAGATATACATATACATGTATAGATACATATACAAATTGGGTCTAATTTACAGAAGACACACAAACATTTTCAACTGCATAGCCTTAGTACCTTTAAAGAAGGCAATGTAGGTGTCATTATCTTAAAACTGACTAAGAAAAATTTAAATGAATGCACTTTTCCAGCCACCAGATTATACAAATATTAAGATATTTGAATGTTGAATGTCTATTTGTTGTATTATTTTGAAAAACGGTAGTCATGTTTTCATCTACAAGTATTTTCCGTTTCTTCAGGTATGAGTAACATTTAAATCACATGCACTGACTATTACTGTTTCCTGTTTTTCCTCAACTAAATCTACCTTATGTCTCAAGTGATCTGCTCCGATCCTCATCCTGACTCAGTGTTGTGTTTACAGCCTGGTAGTTTTCCTGCTCTGTGTAGAAACAGCAGAGGTAACACCAGACTGCTGGGCAGGCTGAACAAAACTTGAGCTGCCCCTGCCACGCACTGAACATCAGGGCTCACTCCTGGTGAGAGGAACACAACATAGCAAACCAGAGCCCCTCCAAACCTCAACCACAGCACTCCCATTATGATTATGATCATGTGGAAAGCTCTTCGCTTTGATTTGTCAACTTGTGCCCCATTCCTGCCCGCCTTCCCTGGCCGTGGGCGAATCAGAACACGGAGAATAGAAAGGCTACAGAAAGTTACAGCAATTAATAAAAGGGACATCAGGCAGACAACTGTTGAAAGGAAGACACCAGGATTGTTTGTGGTCAGGAAATAAAACGTAACCCCAGCAAAGCACTGCAGCCAAATGAGACCAGTGCTGATATTTCTGATGTAGACGCCGGCCACTTGCTTCAGTCGGCGGTAGGTGATCGGGTAAACAACGGCCACGTAGCGATCCAAACAGGTCAGGGTGGGAAAGCACATCTGTCCATTCCAGGGGAAAATCAACATGAAAGCCCCCATGTCTGCCAACCAAGAGAGACGGACGTAGTTGTTGCAAATGTATATGATAGAACCAAATACCCCAAACAGCTCCATCACAGCCATGTTGTAGGTGAAAAAGTCAGAGAAACTCACAACCGCTGCTGAGGAAATAGAACGCTGTTGTTTCCATCGCTGGAATCCCAGATTGAGGACAAGAATGGAGAGAGGGAGGAGGAAGATGATGTTTTTAAAGGCGAAGGTAATGTATATTTCTGCAGTCAAGGACGAGTCAGGGCATCCAGGGACATGGAGGGAGAAGTTAGTGGAGGATGAGTTGACTGACATTTTCAAACAGCAGATGCCTGTAGAGGAGAGAATCATGAACATTCCTGTAATCAGTTGTGTGAGTCTACAGCCATGCTCACATGCTGACAATAACAATGCCAACAAGGTGATGTTAAGCATATATAATGTTTACTAAGTTCACCACCTTTGACTACTGAACAAATTGAAATGTGGGTAGATATAAAGTCAATAGATTAGTACAATTCATCCTGACGGGATGCTTGATATCCTTGTGTAATACCTATTGAGCATGTTTTCATTTACATCATGGAATTAGCAAGTTTCAGCTTTAGTTAAAGCGTATTTACTTTATCTCTGTGCTATGATGTAACACTTGTCGGGGTTCGCGCTTTACGATGGATAGATGATGGCCCAGTCGGCAAATTTTTGTACAGTGAATTTTTATTTACACCAAAAACCAGACAAAATTACCCACAGGTGGAAGCAAAGTGACAGGAATATTTACAACTGAACAAAGCGAACCTATTTACAGCGATCCAGGCAGCAACTGGGACCCACATGCCTCTCAGCCGAATGCTCTCCTCAAGTGAGCTGAGCTCCCTTTAAATACCCCCTTGGCACCTCCCCCGGGCAAACCAATTACCCCAACACAGGGGTTTCAACACAGAAACTGGGAAACAGAATATCAAAACACAAAAACCCCATTAACTTTCACTCCAATATTGTGGCACTAACAACCCTTCATATGGCTGTGCCACTGTTCACTCAGAACACATACATTCTCAATGCATTACCTACAAACAATAATATTAGAAGAGTCCGTGGTCACCTGACCCATTGAAGCACGCCAACCAGCGCTATTTATGCCATGATCCGGAACTGCCTCGGTTCGGCCCGCGATCCCGAGACAGACCTCCGCAGCAACAGCAGGTGAGCGTGTGTGTATGCGTGTGTGTGTGTTGCGCAGGCGCCGAGTGTGCACCCTCGACGACCTGCGGCGGGCAAACAGAGTTCAGGAAAATGGGCGAAAGTTTGTGTCACTGCTGGACCGCGAGATGCGGTCTGTGAGGAAACAGTTTGGACGGAGCTTGGCTCCGCCGGAACAATGAGAGCGCAGAGTGCGATCCCTGCACCGGCACTCTCTGAGAGAGAGCGCGCCGGTCAGGGAATGACGGGCGTTCAAAGGCGCTCCGTCACATTATCCCCCTCCTCCCCGAGGTTGACGATGTGCGGCAACCTTTAGAGATAATCCGCGACCACGTTGTTCTTGCCAGCTCGATGTCGGATCTGGAAGTGGAACGGCTGGAGAGAGAGGTACCAGCGGGTGAGACGACTGTTGTGGTCTTTCATCGAGTTCATCCAGGTCAGAGCCCGATGATCTGTCTCCAAGTCGAACTCCCTCCCCAGCAGGTAGTACCTCAAACTCTCCAGGGCCCATTTGATGGCCAGGCCCTCCTTCTCCACAGTGGAGTACCTTGTCTCCCGTGGCAGCAGCTTGCGGCTCAGGTACAGCACCGGTCGCTCATTACCAGGCTCACCTTGGGCCAGGACTGCCCCGAGTCCCACAGCTGAGGCATCGGTCTGGACCAGGAACCGCTGGCTGAAGTCAGGGCTTCTCAGGACTGGCGAAGAGCACAAACCGGCCTTGAGAGCGTGGAATGCCGACTCGCAGTCCTCGTTCCAGATGACCGGGTTTCTCTGGTCCTTCGCCGTCAGAGCTGTCAGCGGAGCTGCGATGGTGGCAAACTGTGGGACGAACCTCCTGTACCAGCCGGCCAAGCCCAAGAAGGACCTCACCTCCTTCTTTGTGCAGGGGCGTGGGCAGCTACGGACGGCCTCGACCTTGTCCACCTGTGGTCGGACCTCCCCTCGTCCAAGCCGGTACCCCAGGTACTTCGCCTCCTCCCTGGCCCACTGACACTTGGCCGGATTTAACGTTAGGCCTGCCTGCTGGATCTGGCCCAGGACTCGCTCCAGATGACGCAGGTGCTGCTCCCAGGTGGCACTGAAGATAACCACGTCATCGAGGTAGGCAGCACTGCAGTCCTCATACCCCCGCAGAACACGGTCCATCAGCCTCTGGAAAGTGGCCGGTGCCCCGTGTAGGCCGAAGGGCATCACCGTAAACTGAAAGAGGCCGGTAGGTGTCTGGAACGCTGTGCAGGGACGACTGGACGCTTCCAGGGGTACCTGCCAGTAGCCCTTACAGAGGTCCAGGGTGGTGATGAAGCTGGCCCGGCCAATCCTCTCCAGCAGGTCGTCGATCCGGGGCATTGGGTAGGCGTCGAACTCCGACATTGCGTTGAGCTTCCTGAAGTCAATGCAAATGCGGAGGGAACTGTCCTTCTTCACCACAATGACCACCGGGCTACACCACTCCGACTGCGATGGCTCGATCACCCCCAAGCGCTGCATCTCCTCCACCTCCTTCTGAAGCTTGGCCACAAGGTGTTGAGGTACCCGGTAGGCCCTCTGGCGAACCGGCCCCTTGTCTTTCAGGCGGACCACGTGCTCGACAAGGTCAGTCTTCCCCGGGTTAGCCGTGAAGAGCTTGGAGACCCGTTGGAACACCTGGCACAGTTGGCTGGACTGGATGGCAGAGAGATGGCCGAGAGCAGGTTCAGCAGACTGGGTGAGGTCGGTGAGGGTAGACTCCTCCTCCCCTTCACTGTCCACCTCCGTCACCAGCAGGGACGCCACGGGAACCCGAACTGGAGCCTCCTTCCACTCCTTCAGCAGGTTGACGTGGTAGATCTGTTTGGCCTTTTTCTTGTCTGGTTGGTGGATCTCGTAGGTCACCGGGCCCATCTTCCTGAGGATGGTGTACGGGCCCTGCCATTTAGCAAGCAGCTTGCTGTTGGAGGATGGCAGGAGGAGTAGGACCTTCTGGCCGGGCTGGAACTCTCTGCGCCTGGCGTGTTGGTCATACCAGACCTTCTGAGTCTGCTGGGCCTCGCGAAGGTTGACCTCAGCCTCGTCCCGGTACTTTGCCAACCGGTCCCTCATCTCCAACACAAACTGGACCACACCCCGATCACTGGCGCCAGTTGCAGGAGCCTCCCAGACCTTCCGCAGCAGATCCAACGGCCCTTGTATCTCCCAGCCATACAGAAGCTCAAACGGGGAGAACCCTGTGGACGCTTGGGGAACCTCCCGGTAGGCGAACAGCAAGAAAGGCAACCACTGGTCCCAGTCTCTCCCAGTGTCGGCCACAAACTTCTGCAGCATCTTCTTCAGTGTTTGATTGAAGCGCTCGACCAGACCGTCTGTCTGAGGATGGTACGGGGTGGTCTTGATCGCGGAAATCCCCAACTGTCGGTGGAAGAGCTGCAGGAGTCTGGAGGTGAAGTTGGTCCCCTGGTCAGTGATGATCTCGTCCGGAACACCAACCCTGGAAAATAGTTGGACAAGACAACGCAGCACAGCAGGAGCAGTGACCGTACGCAAGGGAAAAGCCTCCGGAAACCGTGTGGCGTAATCACAGAGCACCAGGATGTACTGGTGCCCTCCCCTGCTCTTCACCAATGGGCCAACAATGTCCATGGCTATACGCCTAAATGGAGTACATATCACAGGCAGGGGTTGGAGGTAGGCGCGGTCGGACTGGCGGACATAGCAAGTTTTCTGACAGGTGGGACAGGTTTTGCAGAAGGTTTGCACATCAACATACATGGAAGGCCAATAGAATCGGGAGGATATGTGCAAATAGGTTTTGTTGCGACCAAGATGACCTGCCCAAGGCAAGGTGTGTGCCAGGTGCATTATCATCGGCCGACATGACCCAGGAACCACAAGACGTTTGACACCATCCGCCACCGTGTACAACACATCCCGGTCAACAATAAAACATTCTTTCTCCCCCTTTGTCACATCCAGCCCCCCAACCACCTTGGTGAACAAGGGCTTCAGAGTCCCATCCTCCCTCTGCAATGCCCCAATGTCTCCTGGCACCTCCCACATGCCCTTTGTCAGCCCCTTTATACAGTCTGGCTCCGGGGATTTCAGGCCCTTCTCAAACCGCCGCTGGCGGCGAGACTTCCTGGGCCCCTTCGTGCCCCCCTCAAACAAACTGCTGTCCAGGGTTGAAAAGAGATCTGGATCCGGACCCTTTCCCTGCAATGGGTCGGGTGTCACCCCCGCTCTGGCCTGGGCGCGGGTGATCACCTGCCCGGACAAACCCTTCCCAAGGTCACTGTCTTTGGGCCCGGCCTCCAGCAACACGTCCAATAGCACAGGTAAATCCCAACCCAGGATAGCAGCAACGGGTAACCTTTCCACCACCCCCACAGTCAGCAGGTAAGGTTGCTCATCCACCACCACCGTAACCTCAGCTGTGGGGTAGGAATGGCTGTCCCCGTGCACACACAAAATGTCTTCCTGTCTGCTATAATCCACAACGCCCGTTGGCACCAACTCCCTCCGGACCAGCGTCAGGAAACTCCCTGAGTCAACCAGAGCAGTCACAGCTTCCCCATTGATGGTAACGTCTTTGAAACGCTGTTGACCTCCCCCAGCACTTGCAACCTCAGCCCGGGGAGTGTAACATGCCCCGTTAAGCTTAGCTTTTCTTATGGGGCACAAAGAAGCCTTGTGCCCTGCTTGCTGGCAGTAAAAACAGATGAGCTCCTTACCGGGGCTGCGGTGGCGAGGTGTGGGCCGGTGTTCTCCAGACGGATGCTGGCTGGCTCTGGTTGCTGGTCTGGGCTGCGCTGAAACCAGACGACTGGGACCCCCCTGGTGGGCAGTCGGACCTCCCCTCCGTGCGTTGAGGTACTGCAGCGCTAGCTTGCCTGCAGCAAGCCCATCCGCCGGCTCGTGCTCCTTCACCCAGGTGCGGATATCTGCCGGGAAAACTCGCAGCAGCTGCTCCAAGATGACCTGCTCACCGATCTGTTCCTTGGTATGTTGCTCTGGCCGAATCCATCGCCGGTAGAGACCCTTTAAGCGGTGGTACGTCTCGGTTGGGTTCTCTCCTGGTGGAACTGCCAGGGCCCGGAACTGCTGGCGATACGTCTCCGGTGAGACGTCAAACTTGGTCAGGAGCGCTGCCTTCAGGTCCGGGTAGGAGTGAGCCCTGTCCTCGTCCATTGCCGTGTATGCCTCGAGCGCCTTCCCAGTGAGCAGAGGCACCAGGCGACACGCCCACTCTGCGTCTGGCCAACCCCACGTTCTGGCAATCCGCTCGAAGCGCAGCAGATAATTTTCTATGTCCTCTCCAGTCAGGTACTGTGGGATCTTGGGGTCGCCAAAGGGTCTGCTCTCCAGCCTAGGAGGTTCTGACTCGCTGCTCACCCCAAAACTTGGCGCCCTTAAGGGTGAACTGCGGCGCGGCACAGCAGGTGTGGGTAAGTCCATTCTGAGGCTCATCAGTGAGTCAGATAGCGATGGGGCCCTGGGTGGTGCTTGAACAGGTGCTACCGGCGTCGGCTCTGCCACTGCCTGACCCGGTTGGGGGGCTGGCCACGAAGCCCGGAGTCCCCTGAGCTCTGCCAGAAACCCTTCCTCTCTTCGCTGCTGTCCTTCCAGGAAGGTCCTCAAAACCGCCACCAGCTCCTCTCCTGCACTTGGAGCTCCCGGGCCGGCCTGTAGGACTGGAACCGCAGAACCCCCTCCTCTCTCCTCGTCTGTGGACCAGGCTGCCTCCTCAACATCTTTGTCCTGAGCTGCTTCCTGCTTTTGTGAGCGCAATCCAGTACGTCTTCCTGTGTACCGGCTACGTGCTCCTCGTCGACTGGCCATCCCACTTCTGACACCAAATGTCGGGGTTCGCGCTTTACGATGGATAGATAATGGCCCAGTCGGCAAATTTTTGTACAGTGAATTTTTATTTACACCAAAAACCAGACAAAATTACCCACAGGTGGAAGCAAAGTGACAGGAATATTTACAACTGAACAAAGCGAACCTAATTACAGCGATCCAGGCAGCAACTGGGACCCACATGCCTCTCAGCCGAATGCTCTCCTCAAGTGAGCTGAGCTCCCTTTAAATACCCCCTTGGCACCTCCCCCGGGCAAACCAATTACCCCAACACAGGGGTTTCAACACAGAAACTGGGAAACAGAATATTAAAACACAAAAACCCCATTAACTTTCACTCCAATATTGTGGCACTAACAACCCTTCATATGGCTGTGCGACTGTTCACTCAGAACACATACATTCTCAATGCATTACCTACAAACAATAATATTAGAAGAGTCCGTGGTCACCTGACCCATTGAAGCACGCCAACCAGCGCTATTTATGCCATGATCCGGAACTGCCTCGGTTCGGCCCGCGATCCCGAGACAGACCTCCGCAGCAACAGCAGGTGAGCGTGTGTGTATGCGTGTGTGTGTGTTGCGTAGGCGCCGAGTGTGCACCCTCGACGACCTGCGGCGGGCAAACAGAGTTCAGGAAAATGGGCGAAAGTTTGTGTCACTGCTGGACCGCGAGATGCGGTCTGTGAGGAAACAGTTTGGACGGAGCTTGGCTCCGCCGGAACAATGAGAGCGCAGAGTGCGATCCCTGCACCGGCACTCTCTGAGAGAGAGCGCGCCGGTCAGGGAATGACGGGCGTTCAAAGGCGCTCCGTCACACATCAGCATGCCATTAAAGGTCCTCGTTGTAAGAAAGAAGCTTATATTTGAGTCTCGTTCCCAACCCATCAGACACTGATGCACTGGGATTGTAGGACGGATCTTCTGCCATCCCAAAGCATCAGTGTTTGAAGAGTTGGGAATGAGAATGAAAGATCAACTGTTCTTACAAATTGGCCTTTTAAAACATATAAAGACTTTCACATAGTGTTAGCCACTGTTGTCACTTTTAATACACAATCACACAAAACATTACTAAGTCAATCCACAATAAGATGATTACCTCACCAAAGTTGTCAGTTCCTGATCGTCCTTCTCCTGAGTCAAAGGCATTGACTGTTGAGTTTGAGCTTGTCGTCCAAATATAAGTGTGTGTGTGTGTGTGTGTGTGTGTGTGTGTGTGTGTCTGTGCGTATGTGCGTGCTTGCGTGTGTGTCCATATGTAAAGTGTGGTTGGAGGCAGCGCTGCATTTTCTTTAAGCGATATGGAAAAACAGCACTCATCAGTCATTTACCTGATGTTGATTTTTCATTGTCACATTATTCTTCCACAGGGAGGTCAGGACACAGGTCAGCTGCAGAACAGCAGCACTGATGGTGAACCAGAGCCATGCTAAAGGCACTAAGGCAGGTTTAATGGATGATCCTGGCTTCCTAAAAGTACGTTTAAAAGTCTGATATCATGATTAAGCACGATGCAGTCATACTTGTAGGGAGTTGTGGTCAAACCACACCTGAGTTTAAGGGTTCAGTCATGACTTTGGGTGTTACTTTAGACACGTGGTGACTGGCAAAGTTGCTCTCAGTTTTATTTGAAAGAATCACAAGTAAAAAGCCGCCACATCCATCTAACAACTGACTGAGACAGTAAAGGTTCCCTGTGGAGTTTTGTTGTAGATACACAAAACTTCTCTTAAGGTTTCTCACCAAGATGCATTACATGTTTATTTTAGACACTGAATTAATGTCCTTCCTAATAAATCCTCTCAAACTGTGATTTGTTATTGAATATTTGTGCATGTTGACATCAGTGTTGTCTTCCAGGGGCCCAGTCACATCATTGCCCTACAGGTTACCTCTGACGACCAGTAATGGAATGTAACTTTTAAACATTTACTCTCGTATTGTATTTCAGTGCAACTTTGATGTTCTTGCACTTTATGTGAGTATATCCAATCTTCTGCTACTTTATACTCTCACTCCACTACATTTAGGAGGCAACAACTCTTCCTTTTTTACTCTACTACATTTATGTACTTAACTATAGTTACCAGTTCTCTTACAGATTACTTGCTGCGTCAGAGCCAAGGTTGTAATCAGTCGACTCATACAGTACCTATAAATGGAGAAATATATGAATCATTTACTTGTACTTTTGATATTGAAGTTCATTTAATATCAGACACATTAAGACTTTGACGCTGATACCATTCATATTTAACTTTTACCAAGCTAATATGTTAACATGATATCTTCACTTTTACTCACAAGTATGACTTTTGGGTACTTTTTGCAACACTATGAATGCACTAGTGATGGAATGTCTCTAAGTACATTTATTCAAGTATTTTACTTAAGAACAAATTTAAGGTAGGCGTACTTCTACTTTTGTTGAGTATGTCCATTTTCTGCCACTTTATACTTCCACTCCACCACATTTATTTGATCCATTTAGTTTCTCATTGCTTTGCACATTACATGCTCAAAATAATTAATTGGAATGAGTAGTGTAAACTCAAAATCTTCTTAAAAGTTGTACTTACTTAAAAATATTGAGTGCCAGCAGCAATTTGCTTCTTTTTGAGTTTATTAAACTTGTAATTTTGATTAATATGAACTTTTTTGCATTTTTCTGTAACTGCGACTTAAAATTATTAACTCAGAGTTACTTAAAACTATATGGATTAAACATGAATTTATGTCTTACTTTGAAAGAACAAATAAATCAAATCAAGAACGAATTAAGAATAAATCAATTGCATCAGATAGATTTGTATAAATTATCACACACACGCTACACACACGCGTGTACGTTTATAAAGAATTCATTGCTAGCAGTTTGCATGTTACAAGGTTGACTAGTTAATAGACTACATTTTTTTAAAAAAAAGGAAAAAAAACAAACAAACACGTGCTCACATATTTTATTTTGTAGTATTCGCCTGCACTTCCTCTTCAGGCAGCAGACCGGAGCACTCAGCTCTGCACAATTGAGTTGTCAATGTAAGTAGTCAACATAAAACTTGCTTGAATGTTAGTTTCTGGAGGTTCAACGTGTTTTTAAAACGGATGAAGTGAGTCATGTAAGCAATGTAAAACGGTTAACCGTTAGGTTAGCAAGCTAACATGCAAAGTCAACCCACCAGTTAGCTGTATAGGCTACATGGCTCCGGTGAAAGAGCTAATGGATCTCTGGCCTGCTCTTCCTATGCAGTCTGAGGTAATCTGGGTCAACTCTTTCATCTGTTTTTATCTTTGCTAAATAAATTAAATAAATAAATTCATTTTGTAGGTTCTTTTTTCTGTTTTTTAATCTTTGCTACTGTATGTCACATTGTGTGTAATGTTGCCTTATTTCATTCATCCTAAAATAAAAAATTGCCGTTACTGGCCTTACCTCAATGCAGGTGTATGCAGAGTTCCAACGTATAACCAACCAGAACCTACCTAACACTTTCTATGCCGAGCTTGATCGCCACACTCCTCGTTTGATGGCCTTATTCAGACAGAAAGCTTTCAAAACTGGAAAGACTGCAGATGCTTTGGCTGACATTTTCAAAGTCCATGATACACAGGTGATTATACATTTCACAGGTTAAGTCTTAGTTTAATGTTGGGAGTTTAATGCTTCAAAAAAGCTTTTGAATTCCACAATTGCACCAGATGAGTCAGCAGGTTATTAGTGGATTTATGTGCAGATATTGGTAATTAATTCATTAATAATGAGTCGGGACTGTTTGGCATTGGGTTTGATTAGTAAACTTGTCACAACACTATTTTAATCTTCTTAGGAATTACATGATGTCCACACAAGGCGTACCACTGTTCTCCATGCCCTGCCTGTGTATCTATGTGAGGAAGTCTCTGGATTTTTCAGAACATGTGTGGGAAGTCCCAGTAAAGAGATATCAGGCCTATTGCACTGTAAATTAACCAATTCATATGTTAACTTCATTTACAACACACATTAAAATTTCTGTATATGTACCAGTGTTTCAACTACAAACCCCTGGCAAGATGTTCATAAGTGTGAAGTGTCATTTTGAGCCCATTAGGGCATCAAAAAAATCAACGGCAAAGAAAATCAAGTAGCCATCAGCCGTCAAGGGTGGAACACATAAAAGTCCTCTCACTTTCTCAGCAAACGAGAGCACAGCGCAGCAGAATGAACAAGAGTCTTTCAGACTTGTGTATTTATTGTTATTTATAAGGCAATCAACTGTAATCAAAATTGCCACAGCCGTAGTTTCAGTGATCTCCCTTTCATTTTTTTAGGATGATATGGATGAGCCAGACCTGGGGGATGCATCACTGTCCTCCTTACAACTGTCAGTGACGATGCCACAAGTCCAGTCTACTACAGCCCAGTGAGAATCTCTGTCGTCCTAGAGGGTGATGTGGTTGTCAATCTCCCCAGGCTTGCTGATGCCTTCCTGGTAATGTTCGGCCTGATCTATGCACTACATCTTAGCTATCCCAAGGGACTGACCAACACCTTTGAATTCACACAGAAAATTTTACTTGGTCTTGATGACTCTAAACTGTCACCCAAGCTGCAGACTCTAAAAAATGTCCTGATGTTATATGTGTAACTCAAGATTCAAAAAGGAGTGGTGGATTCCGATGGCTCACTCTGTTAGAGCATAGTCCACAATGAGAATATGTCATGTCAGGTCAATGTTGACTACTGTTTAACTGTTGATGTTAAAGTTGCTGCTCCACTCAACTGGTTTTAAATGGCACAAAGTACACACTGTCATTGTCCTTTTTAGTGTAACTTATATTTTATTGTTGATAAACTGAAATGCAGAATTGAATTTTTTATATTATGGCATTTTGTTTATAAAAGGCGAACTATATAGTTTTGGGAAATAAATTTGTATCAGAAAAGAAAGCTCATCATTGATACATTTTCATGAATGAACAAACAACTATCCTCAAAGTTTCAGGCTGCTTTACTTTATAGTAAAGTAGCCACCTTTCTAGTTGGAAACAATGTTATAGGGACTTTATTTTCCTCTGAGGATGGGATGTTTATTCAGTTATGGAAGTGTATCAAATAACTAGTTTTTATTATCTTATTAGTATTGTTAATTTTGCTCTTTTCTAAAACAACACAGTGCACCCCAAAGTTGCTAGATTTAAACCAGATGGCCAAAGGAAGGCACAGTTTTAGCTGTGAAGAATTTATAAGCAATTTGTTTCTACATTGCTGCACTGCAAGTTTACAACCAGATGGCCAAAAGTGTGCCTTTGTAATTGTTTCTTAAATGCTCTTTTTTATTACTATTGTCTGTCAAATATTGTTTGTTTCATTTTGTGCTAAAAGGCACAGGTGTGGGCAAATAATCTTTCTACACTCAAAATTTTGGTCACCACCCAAGACTTGCTGATGCCCCCCTGGTAATGTTGTATTTACAGTTTATAAGCCATTTGTATTATTTTTGTATCATATTTTCTTAATGTAATTTAGCTTTTCTGAGTTTGAATATTTTCTACTATTACATGGTTCATCTTGAAGTATAAAAAAAATAGCCAGAGGTTGACTTGTTAATTGTTACTTTTTATTTATGTATTTATTTATTTTATTTTATTTTTTTTTTATTTCATATATTTTGTGCTAAAAGACTGGGCAAGAAAAGATGAGAAAGATGAATGAATATTCTGAGTAGCAGAAACTGAAAATGTTTGAGTTGGCTTAATCGGTAAATTTAATTTAATTATAATTTAAAATTACATTTAACATAAACTCCAAATATATAAGCTCTGATATACTCAAATGTTTGAGTTTATGAACTCAAAAAAAAAAAAATGTGGCAACTGATTGCCTCACTTCTTTTAAGTTCTGCTTACTTATTCGGGTTTACAGTGTATATACATAAAAAAAAATGTATGTATGATTTACTTTTGCTCGTACTTTTGATGCGTAAGTTAATCTACGATCAGATACTTTAACACTTTGACTCCGGCACTATTCATATTGGTGACATTTACTTTTGACAACACAGATTAATTTAATTCTCAGACTCAGGGAGTGAATACTAACAGTACTTTTATTTCTTGAACAGTATAGCATTACAACATTTTAATACATTATATTGCAAACCTGTACTTTTGGAAACAGAACGTGATACTGAGAGCCACTACATCAAACTGATAAAATGAAGTACATGCACAAACATTTTGATAAAAAATTTATACAGCTTAAAAAAAGAGACAACCTATAAAAACACAGAAAAGGTAATAAATGGTCAGCATCAGTTTAAACTACAACTTAACATTCATCCTTAGCATCAATTCCAATTTCAATAAAAAAGAACTGGTCCGAAAATCCCAAATGTTCCTTAAAAGGCAGATTAACATTTAGTTAAAAATTAGCAAAGACACTTTGGTCCGTTATTAAGCAGTAAATTACACCCAGAACATTTCCTAGCATAGTTAACTAATATACAATGTTAAAAAAAATTTAAATACCAAAACTCTAATCACAGAAACATGTACACATACAGATCTCGGATTGAACTAAATTCTTGGAACGAGAACATTAGGTTGATTAGGCCGTCCTGAGAATTCAGTCTGAAAGAGTTCCTGATGTGGTTCATATTTTCTTGGCAGTCACAATTAAATCTCCTCATATAACTTATTCATCAAACTGTAATCTTGACTAAAAAATGAACCAACTGAACATCAATGGACTTTGGAGCTTTGTCCACTGACAAGAAGGGGATGGTAATTCTTCACCACGATCACCTACACACCTTAATTGTCTTTGAATGGTACCTTGAAGAAGGCATTGTATGTAACATTGTTAGTGGCAATTAATCATAAAACACATTTTTCCATCCAAATGTAACACAAATGTTGACTGAATGATCATGAAATTGTTAAAATCAAAGTTTACACCCACGAGTTGAAATTCATTTCAGGAATTTGGCACATTAAGATAAAGTCAGTGGTGAAGATTCTCCAGTCAGGCATGCTTACATCATGGAAATGAGCAGATCACAAAACACAGAAATATTGTTTGTTTTATGTGAGAATCACATCACGTTTGTCTACCACTATAATTTGTCTCTTTAGTGTTGAGTGACATTTCACATGCTTTGTGTACATCATGATTTCAGCTGTTTGCTACCACGTGTCGCTACACAACCTTTTCCTTCAACTCCCCTGTTTTGTTACCTTGTACCAAATAAACCTACTGCTTTAGTGGAAATTACTCTTATCTTAAATAATCTATGTTAACTTCTCATACTCTGACCTGAGGCGATCCTCATCCTTACTCAGTGTTGTGTTTACAGCCTGGTAGTTTCCCTGCTCTGTGTAGAAACAGCAGAGGCAACACCAGACTGCTGGGCAGGCTGAACAAAGGTTTAACTTCCTCCACCACACACAAAACGACGGGGCTCACTCCTGGTGAGAGTAACACAACATAGCAACCCAGAGTCCCTCCAAACCTCAACCACAGCACTCCCATTATGATTATGATCATGTGGAAAGCTCTTTGCTTTGATTGGTCAACGCGTGCCCCCTTCCTGCCCGCCTCCCCTGGCCGTGGGCGAATCAGAACACGGAGAATAGAAAGGCTACAGAAAGTTACAGCAAAAAAAATGGACATTAACCAGATAGCTGGTATAAAGTTAAAACCAGTGTTGTTTCCTTCCATGTACCAAAAACCCCCCACTGCAAAGCACAGTAGCCAAACGAGACCAGTGCTGATATTTCTGATGTAGACACCGGCCACTTGTTTCAGTCGGCGGTAGGTGATCGGATAAACAACGGCCACGTAACGATCCAAACAGGTCAGGGTGGGAAAGCACATCTGTCCATTCCAGGGGAAAATTAATATGACAGCCCCCATCTCGGCCAACCAAGACAGACGGATGAATGTCCTACAAATGTGTAAGATAGAACCAAATGCTCCAAACAGCTCCATCACAGCCATGTTGTAGGTGAAAAAGTCAGAGAAACTCACGACCGCTGCTGAGGAAACAGAACGCTGTTGTTTCCATTGCTGGAATCCCAGATTGAGGACAAGGACGCAGAGAGGGAGGAGGAATATGCCATTTGTAAAGGAGAAGATAGTGTATATGTCTACATTAAAGAACGAGTCACGGCATTGAGGGCCATAGAGGGAGTCGTTAGCGGAGGATGAGTAGTTGATGGACATTTTCAAACAGCAGACGCCTGTAGACCTTAGACACAGACATGGAGGGAAAATAAGATTTACAGAATGAAAGAAAATGACACATGAATATTCAGAACAACATTCATTTTAGTTGCTTATAGATTATTTTACAATTCTATATGATGGTTAATGAAACACTTTACATTTTCGTCACCAACAAAAGTAACATTTATTGAACTTCACCTTTACCTTTGCTGCTTTTTCTACAAATGTCTTATAAAATGATTAAAAGAAAAGATAAAATGATTAAAAACTTCCACCTTACCTGATCTTCCTTCTCCTGTGTCAGCGTTGTTGTGTGAGGGCTTGTAGTCCGGATACTCTATTAGTGCATCTGTCTGTGCGTGTGCTTCTATGTTGTGTTTCATGTATATGTAAAGTGTGGTTGGAGGCAGGACTGCATATTTTCTGGAACGGGAGTGGAAAAAAACAATAGTCATCACTCAAGTACTCATGATTGGAAGATGGTGTGTCCATGGTGTGACAGTGTCCTGCGACAGAGAGGTCAGGACTCGGGATCAACTGCAAAAAAAGCAAGGCAAATTTAATGGATTGAAGCGTAATATTAATAATAGCAACACTTTTAAATATATGTTTCTATCGACAGAGACAGAGATTCATGTGAGCCAGTGTGTGCTCTATTCTTTTGTATAAAATGAATGTGGGACAGCCGTATCTATCACTACATTTATGTCGCAAACACGAAGCTCTAAAACAAGGATGACCAAGCTGCCAAAATTGAAAAGGACCACTGGACTATTGGACCACAGGCCAAAAGAAAAGAGCTAGTTTATAGTATTGAATTGTATTATAAGTTGTGCCAAATGACTGACTTCCTGTGCCACTCTGGACGCCATGCTCAGATTTTGAAAAATGTTTAAAAAATGAAGGAATCCTTATTAATCCTTATATTTAAAGAGCATTTTGCCTCACAAAAAATAAAACAGAACAGGTAGTAGCAGGTAATTTGTGACCTTTAATCGTAACTATTTGACTAGGAACCACCCTGGACCACAACTGAAGGCAGTGACATTTATAAAGGAGAAAAGTTATAGTTGTTCTTCTGATACTGCTACAGGTGTAATCAATCATCCAGTTAACTATAAGTAAATGTATAAAGGAAAGGTTGAAAATACAGTGTACTTACTGCTAATCACTATTAGTATAGGCAGTACTATGGGACCAAGTCACATATGTGCAAATTTCAAGTAAGTCCCAAGTCATTTTTTCTTGGGCAAGTCAAGTCAAGTCAAGTCACCTTATTATTGCAATTTAACCCGCAGAATCTGATCTTAATAAAGTGAAAAGACAAGATATAAGTAACTGTCAGTAAAAATCAATGGTCAATGTGTCCAACTTGTTTAAAAAATGACAATACTTTGGATTTGCATTGCAATTACTGATATTCAGTAGAATACAGAATGGAATCAAACAAAAAAGAAATTTACATTTACTCAGCTGTTAACCCAAATCACCTTCATATACTGTTTTTTAACTAGGGGTTACTTCATTTTAAAATCCTATTTATTTCATGTACTGTTTGAGCATACGTATTCCATTTTAAATTATATTTACTTACTTTGCTAAGTTTTAAAACCATATTTGTGTCATGATCTGTTTTAAGCAGTCTCTACTTTATTTACTAGTGTTTTAGCTTGTAGTAATTACTCAATTTTAAGACAATTGCTTCATTTAGTCCATCTCAAACAGTATTCATTCAACTTCACAACCTTAGTTACTACTACTACTACTTTTAGGTGACTTCATCGCTGCAATATTCACTTGGCAGGGATGACCCCCGCGCGCACACACACACACACACACACACACACACACACACACACACACACACAGAGGTAGCGGCCAAAATCATGCAGGCAGCCCGCTGTTGCTAAAGATAGGCAGGGAAAACACTGGGTAATGATTCGGTTTTGGCGGGCTGGTATGTTGTTTAGCTCATTTAACCCTGTGTTGCTCATTCGTAAAACATACAGCCAGTCTTGTGATGAACCGGTCGGAAGGTTCGCTCACGTTGTCTGGGGTCAGGCATGGATTGGCCATCTGGCGTACGGGGCAATGCCCGGTGGGCCGACGCACGTTTTTGGGCCGGGCTGTCATAATTTAATCAAAACAGTACATTATAAATCATTTTTATCGACCGCGACGGCCCATTGGTTGATTTTCTTGAAGGACATTGGGTTAATCCAATGAAATCTCTCAGCCCTGTTCTTTTTTTTTTCTTTTTTTCTAAGTGCAAAGAGGGGGCGGCCCATTGGCCCATCTTCAATATAGACAATGGACTGAACCAATCAGGATATAGTACGACAGCGGCCCCGCCCCTTCCCTGCGCTGTCACCTGTAACTTCTGATAGTTTCAAAGTGTTGAGCGCGAGGAGTGACAACATGGAGCAACCAAAGAGAAAGAAATTGGGTGCTGAGAAGTTGCGTGCTAAGAGAAGAATCTCACTGTAGATGTTGGAAAATGTGCAAAGATCACAGACATGTTTGCTGGAGGGGCTGCTGTGGCCTCCACGTCCTCTGAGACAGCATGGTGGTGATGGAGGTAACGTTAGCTGTTTTACATGTAGAGTTCTCAACGGGACAAACCCGACCGGACCACGGGCTCGGGCCGAGTTAACGTGGGGGGCGGCACACAGTTCATGCGGGTGTGTCGGGCTGTGTCAGGTTCGAGCTTGTAATTTTAAGGCCCGTTGAGCACTGTAATTACATGGGAATGATGATCAATGGCGATTGATAAGTATCAATATTAAGTGGTGTTGCATGCTTACCAAAATCTGGCAGCCATGACACCTTATTCTGAGCAGCAAACGGTCACGGCTGAGAAGTGTTGGATGAGCAGCAAGTGTCCATTTTAGGCTCCATCATGGCATTTTAGATATTTAGGTTAAAGGTGTGTTGACAGGCTGCCTAGTAGTTTGAATGTGTTGCAACCCTCTATGCTGTGGTTAAACATGTTTTAAAAAAATGATTATAAAACTGCTAAATGATAATAAAAGCTTTGCAATTTAAGAATTACTAAAGTAAGTGTAAAAAAAGTATAAAAGTATTATTAGCAAAAGATATGCCCACATTGAATAAGAGTAAGACAGTGTTAAATGCTTTTAAGACGTAGTTGCTTTGCATGAGTTCATAAAGCAGCCCTGTCTTTAGCCTGATATAACAATGTTATAGCTTTTTAAAGGAGGGAGCACCTTTTAACCTGAATTAGAACTGAGCTGCTATACCAGGGAAATTCAGAAAATACATATTAGAGATGATTTCAATAAAAAGGATAAAAGAATCAGTTGAACTACACAGAGCAGACAAAAGTGGTGGAGTTAACAACATATACTAAATTTCTGATATTTAGGATGTTGATGATACATTATGCTTGAAATAGAATATAGCTAAGGAGGTAGAACTGTGTTGAGTAAATTCACTTATTTGCTTTCCACAATGATGAATTTGATAAACTTCTAAAGTATTGATAAACTGTACATTTCTAATAAGCCTAAAGGCAACAATGTATTTTTTATTTTTTTCGGTTGTGCTCTGCTAATTATGAGGGGCCGGTCAAAGCCAAAAATGCCAGGGCCGATTTTTTGTCCCAGTCCACCCCTGTCTGGGGTTAATGTTGGCAAATTAAAAACAAGAAGTTCCACCAAACTGACCCTCCCCACCTTCACTTCCGTATCATATCAAGCTAAAGTTAGCTAACTACCGACTAGGCTAACAGGATAATATTAGCTAACGTTAATTGACAAGCACTAACTGGGCAGAGTGGCTCATCAAATGACTAACAAAGTTTGAAGTTGTCGCTTGGCTGTCCGAGATGTTTATGTCGCATGTCTTGCACTGTGCTGTGCGTCTTTTGCCACCAAAATGGTAATTCCGAAAGCCGAAGACGATGACTCTCAGCACCACTCCCGCTGCCATGTTGATGCAGATCTGATATAAGAGGGCGGGTTTCTCAAATAAACACAAAAGGTACGTAGAGAGAGCATGATTGATTGACAGGGTAGTGATCCAATCATGACAACGCCATTCTCAGCCTGCGCTCCTACCAGGTAATCGATATACGTATATATATATTTTTTTTTTTTTTTTTGAATGAATGAATGTATTAATTTATATTCAAACTGAAATCATGAACTGAATGACACTCAAGTCATTCAATCATTGTGTCTCAAGTCAAGTCAAGTCAAGTCCCGAGTCATTAACTTCCAAGTCCGAGTCGAGTCCCAAGTCTTTTATTTTTTTTCAAGTCAAGTCACAAGTCATCAAAACAGCTCTCCAAAAAAGCAGTCCCCATCTCTGGGCAGTAGTAGTGTAAAAGTTTGTAGTAGTAGTAGTTGTCATTGTAAAGGTAGAGGCCAGATTCGAATCAGCAACCTTGTCATCAAACAGTTAAATGGAAGTGCATGTGTCCTTAAAGAGCTGCAGCAATGCTCAGGCAAACAAAGCACAGTTTAATGATGATCATGCAAATGCAATGGACTGATAGAGAAGGTGATTACGTGAAGGATCTCTACTGACCCAATGGAGAATATATTATTAGGAAATGTTCCCACAAGCATGCTCACGCTTCACTCAGTCTCTGTGTTTGACAGGATTCAAATAACTTGTAAACCACCTGCTGCAAATCAGAACACCTGTGTTTTGTCCATTTGGCCATGTGTAGCTGCTGGTGTTGATTAGAAAACTCAATCATCTTGACAATCAGTTAATATTCATTTTTATTTGTGAAAGACTAAGAATTGAGGAGCATTAAAAAAAGCAATGTATTTACAAATTATCCCTAAATTTACACAAGGTTAAGATACATTTATAAAGTAATCATAAAACAACATTTTAAATGTAACGTGTAACTATCATCTTTTCTCTAGCACCATCATTAAGGTAATATTTAATTCAAAATTGTTTGTTTTTTGACTTAATACTTGAAAAACTATAATGACAAATTCCACCAACAACTCAGCAGGTTATCATGGTCAACATTCAACTACAGATTAGCATTTAAGTTGGGGGCTAGTGGGGTGAGTGCCAACTCAGTGCTACACATAACCGATTTAACTGATTTAACATGTTTCTGCCCTACTGATAACAATGATGGCTGGGGTCACACACTCAAAAACTGTTTTTATTGAATATGATCATCAAGCAAATACAGGAGATTTGCCAGCAAACTGCACTATGTCCTGTGTACACACAGTCTGCATGGCACTACTTGATTTGAATAAACACCTGTCTACACTTGCAGGCCATTTGAATCCTGTCAAAAGTAATGGACTGATGCATAGCATCCCACTGTATATGGAAATACGCCACAGATCCCTGCTATTAGACCACAATAAGAGCACTTTGAATAAGAATAATAAAATAAAAATGGACTGAATGGTACCAATCTGCAGCCTACTGTCATAAAATAATAAATATTTCTCAACGGGCTCTCAGTTTAATATATTTTTGTGTTTGCAGAACAACAGAAATGTATTTAAGGCCTAACGTTTTGTATAAACTTCAGTCTGACCCAAGGGTTTAAGAAGAATTTGAAAAGAAAAGCTGCCTAATTTACAGCATAGTCACACACAAAAAAATCTTGTTGTTTGTGTGACGTCATGGAAGAAAACCAACAGTCCTGTTGTTGTCCGACCCGAGAGCATGATCAACACACCCACACAAGTGTCAATGGAAAGTCCATGTCAGCAGTCAGTGAGCTTGGAGACGTGGACAATCAGCAACGAACACTTACTAGGTGAGTGTTTATAATAATGTAGTGATTATCAGTTCATATTTCTAAAGTTACACTCGCCTAATGCCCCGTTTTCCACAGATATTTAAGTCTGCCTTGTTTGTTTTGCAGTGATTTCACTGGCTCAAAAACACTTTTACCAACTTTAGTCCAATTTTGTCAATTTTACAGATATTATTAAAAAGTTATATAAACAAATATATGTCGACATAAACTTGAGTGAAAAGTCATCAACAGTGTTTATGTTTGAAAAAAAACATTTGCATGCATTGCACAGGAGCGTATACAACTGGAACCTCAAATATTTAACGATTTTCTACCTTCCAAGCAGTCTGGCAGCCCAACAATGTACTTCCTAGACAGCTTCAAAATCGCAATGGCCTAAGGATCAACAATGGTCCATTTGTTGTCATTTTTGCAGGGTATGGATATTAAACAGTTAAAGAAGCATTTCACCGGTGGAAACATTAATCTTTATTGAAAGAGGGTCATATTTGTAGTCAAACTGTAACATAATTCTCGAATTGTGTGCTTATTTGACCGAGAAAAGGCAGAAAGTGACTTTAGGGTGCATTTGTATGAAAGACAACAACTCCCACAATGCACCACAATGCACAGCTCTGCAAGCCACTCCCACTAATCCGGCACACCACACATATCTTCGTCCGCTGTAGATATTTGGTCGCGAACAAACTGGCATCTCTGGAATTCACTGCAGCAGACAGAGTCCAGTTCGGTGTCCATAGGCGCACAGCGAGAGCACCACCAGTCCGCCCCTGCTCGAGCCAGTCCGGGCTCCTCGTACGGGACAGGCAGGTCTTCCGCCTCAGCTGCAGCAGCCGCCGCAGCCGAGGAGGAAGACCTGCCGCCTCCATCTCCCTCAGCCCGTACAAGTAGCCGCGAACATCTGACTCGAGCGTCATGCTTTCGAAATCACTCTCTTCGATATCTGAATGATCATCTTAAATACAAGAGTACAAGCCTGGCTGCACAGAGTCTGTTCGCTTAGCGTCCAACAAAGATGGCGGCTATGTATTTTCGTTTCTGCAAGTGAAGTCCCGCCCACTGGTCTGTGATAGGTCTGTAGCGTGAGTGGGTCCCACCTCTAGCCCCCACCCTTGGAAAAATGAGCGAAGCGTTTGTAGTCTTACCCCCTCGACACAGATATAGGACTTCCTGCTTTCAATGACGTAAAATGACGATTTTTACATCATAGAAAGCAGGAAGTCCAAAACTGAAATCTGTATTTCTCCGTCTCAGGGCAAACTGAGGGAATGATGCACGGCCATTCAAAAACATGACTGTTTTCCTGAAGATACAAAGCTTAATGCAAATCGGTGAAGTTTCCCTTTAAAGATGCCATATGTAAGATCTCTGTATTAAAATGTTGGAAAACAACTGGACATTTGTTTTTTTTATTTTGTTAAGTCGTGTAATACCAGTATCCCTAATGCTTTCAACAATAACACCCAACAATAGAGGTCACACAAATGGCTCCGGATCAGAGCTGAAGCTGATATGACTCCAGGTGTTTAGTCCTCCAGTAAACACTTTCAGAACCAGTGTGAATATAACTTTTGTCTGAATCTCTCTCTTTCGTCTTTACCTTTCTCTACAACTCCTTTCTCCTTATTATCTTCTTGAGTCTTCTCAGGTCAACAACTACCTACAGTAGATATGCCAGTCAATTCCTCCTCCACCACCAACTCCAGCAGTTTTCTAGACTTCAACTGCATCAGTTACATCAGCCTTGCCGGTGTTGTTGTGAGAGGCATCCTTTTGCCATCCTCGTCTTCTACCTGGGTCACCAGCAATGGCGGCGGCAGCACTCCTTTAAAACAACGAGTCACTCTGACAGCTTCACCTACCACATGGCTGCCATGGATCTCTTCTGGGTTTTGGGGTGCATCTGCTTCTATTGTGGAACATATGCTAATCTTCCAGAGATGATGATGATAGGAGTCCATACTAGTGCCAGCTTTTTCTATGGAGCAACCCTCTTTCATCTCCTGACCTGTGTGGAGAAATACCTAGCTGTTGTTCACCCAATCATCTACATGAAGCTGAAAAATGTGCGTGGGGTCTGGATCAGAAATATCAGCATTGGGTGTGCTTGGCTGCTCTGCCTCGGATATATGGGAATAAGTGCTTTGTATCTGCCTAGCTACCCCACCATCCCACTTCTCTGCTATATGGTCGTCTTCTTAATAGTTGTGTCTTTTTGTGGCCTTTCTATTCTCTGTGTTCTGATTCGCCCAGGGCCCGGGAAAGGAAGAGATGAAAAGGAGCGGGTTGACCAAACAAAGCAAAGAGCCTTCCACACCATCGGAGCCATAACCGGAGCGCTGTGGTTGTGGTTCGGAGCGCTGCTTATTTCTATAGCTCTGGACAACTCACCACTGCTGAGCCACAGTGTCAGGTGTCTGGTGATCTCGTCAGTAGGCTGGTTTAATCTGCCCTGCTATTTGGTGCTACCTCTGCTGTATCTACATAGGGCTGGAAAACTATCATTTTGCTGTTATAACAATGAGTGAAGACATGCATTCAATTACAGTTGAGTAGATTTGCCTAACCAGACCACCATTTGGACAAGTATAGTTTAAATTATTAATAATAATAATAATAATAATGGATTGGATTTGTATGGCACTTTTCTGGGTACTCAAAGCGCCTCACAGGGTTCCAGGTTCCATTCATTCACACACAGTCATACCGGTGGTGGTGAACTACGAGAGTAGCCACAGCTGCCCTGGGGCAGACTGACGGGAGCGTGGCTGCACATTCAGCGCCAACGGCCCCGACCACCACCACAAACATACAGCAGTCATACACATTCACACGAGGCAAGGTGGGTGAAGTGTCTTGCCCAAGGACACAACGACCATGACCCAACTGGCAGGGGCGGGGATCGAACCGCCGACCCTCCGAACATAGGCCGACCCGCTCTACCAACCACGGTCGCCCCATTATACTGAAAATGAGAAATTTACTGTATACTGTAGTCTAGATTCTGCTGAATTGCCTTAAATGATGTGACTTGAGTCAGCATTGATTGGGTGTGATGAGTAAAAGTTTGGAGTAAAAAAGATTGCAGTTTAGATCATGGATTATAGTTGCAGATAAATTAATCACTATATTATTTTTTGGGCTGATTGCTCACCCCTACTATTGGGTATTGAGTTGTTTCAAGGGTGTATCAACCATTCTCAGTGACGTCTTGATTTTGTGTGACTTGTAATGTGGTTCATAAGGGTTTCAAGTTTGTTTCTATAGCATTTGTATTTGCTACATTTATGATTTGGGGTGGATGCTACTGAGCAGTTCATTTCTGCAAGGGAATATTTGATGTTTTCATTTGGGACAGTTCTAGCAGTATCGTTAACACTTTTACTTTATCGACGTGATATGCTGTGGTTTCTTTCTTGTGACAAATGCACTTACTAAATATCACTTTGAACAACAGCGTCTGCTAAATGCCCTAAATGTATTTGTAAATGTACACATAATCAAAAGTCAAATTATGTTGGACAGTTAAGGTCTTTTCCTAAATAAAGAACTCAGTCTGCCTAATTGCCATATTCCTTACTTACCAATAAAAATATTACTATGGATATTACATTGCATTTCTGCCTATAGATCTCCCTGAATCCTACACACTGGACCTCTACCTGTAAAACTCAGTCTTCACAAAACATTCTAAAAAATCATTTTGATGTCAACCCTCTGGGGTCGACGGACATGTCGGGCATCCAAATAATGTGACCGGTTTAAGATCATGTAGCAGCAAGCAGGGGTGCCGCCAGGGGGGGAAAGGTTAGGACGATTCCAAGGGCCCGGCACTGACAGGGGGCCCTTTGAGACATGGGCAACCTATACAAGGGCCCAACTAGATTTTTCTTCATGGGGCCCAAAATCCCTGGCGGCGCCCCTGGCAGCAAGACGCAGCCTCAGTGAGTTTCTGTTTCAAATTATGTGAAGGTGCGGCCTTCAAACTATATACCAGTTTTTAAATTGTGTTGATAGGCCAAGCAAAACAGTAAAAACTGGCTTTTCTCATGAAAGTGGCAAAAGAGTGACAGTGCCAGTGACGAGACAGCATTAAAGATAGCAAGTTTTGAGAGTTGACAGATTTGTGACATTTAGTTTAGCTTGGAGTATATGGTGAAGTGAAGACATTGATTTTTTCATAAACCAAAGAAAAACACAATGTACATGGCACATTTAAACAGCAAAACGGAAAGATATAGATAAACTTGACAGGACAGAGGAAACTCTCCAGAGGAAAACAAATTTGAAGGTTTAGCCTTTTCATCTTTTTTGGAGCTCAGGATTTATGAGGACAGCTGCTTTACTCAAAGTTATTTCACTGTACAAAACTGCACTCCCTGTGACCTGTTGGATGTGTAGAAGAACACAGAACATTAATTAAAAACCCTTTAAGGCTTGGTTTTAATACATCAGTCAGCAATTTCAGGACCATGATATGAATATACATAATCACATATGTAAAGTACCACATAATAAATAAATCAGTCATTTCAAATAACAAAGGAACCACATTGCACTCACTTACTTTCGCCCTTTTGGCTATGGTTAAAAAGTAACTACTCATTGATGTTGACCCTCAAGTTATAACAACACTAAATTCAGAATTTTAGAAATAGTTACAATTTATTAAATGTGTATAAATGCCAACCAACCTTGTCAGTAGAGTTTCCCTTTCCTTTCTCTGTATTGATGAAGCTGTGTCCCTTTGTTTTTGCCCACAGATTGCCATACACTGGTGCGCTGTCAGAACATATAGTTGATATAGGTGTGTCTCATGTATATGTTTATGGAAAATAAACATACATTTTGGGTTATTTGCATGATCTATGTGGGATAACCCTCATCTCCCTGTCTAGCTGTGGTAGATTTGTGCCCACTGACATGAGACTGCACAGCAGCAATGGAGACCAAAAACTGGGAACATGCTGATTAGCCAGTTTTTTAAATGGCACTTCACTTGAGATGGCGTTGAACAAATATAGCAATTTCCAAAGCCAATGATGTTAGTATGCAAATGTCACCTTTCAAAGCACAAATGTTCACAAAACCAAACCACAACAAATGGGAATCAATGCTTTATTTCAGTGTTGAGCATGTGTGAATATTGAAGAGACAGTCCATACCAGTGACAGACATGACAGATAGTAAATACAGAGAGAGAGAAAGAGCAGGCAAGTGACACTGTAAGAAACTATCAGCTATGTTTCAAAGCACTAAACATCCATTTGAGGAAAAGCGATGGTACACACCAAAGCCTGTTATTGATTAAGGAATTTCTACTTTATTTTCACATTACCAATTGATATAATAAATTCCATACATCATATTCCCTCAGATGGATGTGTAGTCTACAAATCAGCTATTTGTTTGGAGTTCTGTTGCATTCGTTTAACAAATGGCTATTTGTTACATTTGCAATAACTTTCAAACCAAGATTACTGAGAAGGCAGTTCCATCATATCAACTTTGAAACAACATTCATATGTATTACTGACATTAAGGCTGAATGTTCAGCAAACAAGGCCCAGATTAATTTAAGAAACACAATCTGGTTTTGTTGAAACAATCAATAATGCCAACAAATCCAAAAATGTTATCCCAGCTCAGAGTCAATGAGCAAAATTTGAGATTCAGTCACCGTTAGGGGGGGAAATGAACTCCTGTTTGGAACATTGACAACTTACATTTTGAACTGCTATTTTTATTGAACATGCACTTATCACATAACCCAAAAACCTATTTTGTCTTTGCTATGTGTAACAGAGACTGCAAGCATTGTTAGCATTCATCATTGAACCCCATGGCTACAATTAACCAAAATCCTCTAAGTTAGCTTAAAACTATGTAAACCATTTGAAGAAAAAATAGGAAAAAAAAACAGTACTTGAACCTCAAATATACCTCCTGACATAGACAGCTAATGGTTTATAAGTTTGTTCACTGTGCTGTATTCTTAGCTACAGCCAACATATTAGCTTTGTGCCAAAAGTGACCATTAGTTTCAATTAGAAATGCAATACTAACAAGCTAATTTTGCTGACTGGCTGGTGTGATTATTTTTCCCCCACAAAAACGTTCATTTAACAAAAAGATAATCAAATGAATGTTAAATGCTGATTTGTCCACTCACAACAGTCAATATAAAATGTATCAAATACCAACAATCATAGTTTAAGTCAACATAACAGGCAAAATGTACAAAAAGAAGAAATATAATGGGCACTTAAGAATGTCAATGCACATGGTGGAACACAATCAAATGGCAATATAGAAAGATTGAAAATGATGAAATAAATAAATAAATAAATAAATAAATAAATAAATAAATAAAATAACTGACTTGACGTTTACAAAAACGGTTCAGTTGTGAAACATAATATATTAATGATATTGACTTTCTCACTTCCTGCTTCAATAAATAGATTGACAGACAACATCATGTTAATAATTGAAAGGACACCACTTCCTCTACCACAAGCATCTGTTAGTCGACAACGATGTTTTCTTGTTTATCAATATTGAAGATTAAAGCGACCAACTGGATTCTGATGTGATTAAAATCCTTTTCTGTTTAATAATTAATGTAAATGCTTTGTATCACTATCACCACTTACACATAGCGCTTTTCCAAAAGTAATTTGTAAATGCTTTGCAATGTCTCATTTGTCCCATGTCCTTTGCAGTACTTAACTTCACTGTAAATCTTCTTAGGAGTGGGTGAACTGTAAATTTTTTAAGTGGTACGTTTGATGTCAACAATCACTTAATACAGAGGCATGCTTCTAGAACAATGAGGTATTGTCCGATGGGTGATGACAGAACATTTGGAATTGTACAAGCCAGCGACAGCACTTCTTGGAATTCTACAATCCTTGGCAATATGACAGAATGAGTTGAAACATTCTAGAATGCCCCTCCCCCGGGCAACTTGTTTTTCGAGAAAGCAAGCAGAATCTTTTCTTTTTTTTCCACAAGACCATTTGACCTAGTCTTGCCTGACTACTGTGATTGGCTGGTACCATTGATTTACCCACAAGTTTCCTGGGGAAGCAATTATGGGTGAAAATGAACTAGCATAAGTGACAACGTATCACAATAACTAATGCACTTTCACACATTAAAGGCTTTAGAAGCGTTAGCTAAGTGGGCTAAGCAAACAATGAAAGTGTGCGTAGTAGTCACTCAGTAAATTTCCTAACCTCGCTCTGTATGAATGAATGATACACCATGCACCATTTCTTCACGGGTACAGAGCCCACTGAGTTTCCCCCACTAGACCCACAAGTTCACACTTGGACCACCAACTTTTCGCTGTGATGCTGTAGCAGTTTTTCACACTTTTCTTGGTTCAAGGAAAGTTTCACAAATATACAACATAAATGAACGAACAATTGGTTAAAATTGTTGAATGATCCATACTGACCCAAATCATGATCTTTTCAGAAAATGAATTACTAGTTTTGTTACGTAAACCAAAGCAAGTAGTTTTTTGGGACAGAAAATTGAGAATATTTTTTTTTATACCCTGAAAATAATAAGCCATAATCCTGGTCTTCTGGGTGAACGTCAGATCCAATCACAAGGACTCATCAACGCAATGAGTTCAAGACAGTCATACCACAGTACTACCAGCCAATCACAGCACAGCAGGGCCGTGGGACTTGGTGAAACATTCTTGGGAAACAAAAAATAATGCAGAGCAGAAACAACTGTGTAAAAATGTGACTGATTCCAAATATGTTAATGACTGAGCATTTTACATGATATTATTAAAGGTATTCTCACAAATATATAGGATAGATTTATAGACTTTTTTTTCTCCTTGCAACAGATTTCTGAGAAAAAATATATGAGCACTCAAATCAAGCATAGATAGACAATGCTGCTCGTCAAAGCTACCGTGTCAATCAACCAAATCGATCAATCATTCAGTCAGAATAAGAATCAAGCAACCGTTTCTGCTAATGAATCTATTGCCTAAGACTTGTAAAGAATACTAGCATATGGCAAGAAAATAAGAAACATTCCATATTCAGACAATCCTAATGTACAAACAATGGACAACAGGCTAAAAGTGGCCCATGTCTTAGTTTCACATGTGATTCATGAGCATTGCAGAGTGAACAGTCAATGGAAATTGGGCTTGGTGAGGTTGCCCATTTCAAGCTTGCTTTATATTTACACATTTACACATTTACTACCACTGTTCTCTGCCACTGGACCAGTTGTTAAGTTAAGTGCTTTGCTCACAGGCACACAAAGGAGCTCCAAGAGTTGGTAGCTAATGTTAGCTTCCAATTGTTAGAGTTGATCTTTGTGTACAAATGTAAACTAAGGTACAGAAGCCATAAGGGAAGTCTATGATAATGACCTGGATTAGCAAATGGTGTCAAACCAAGACGTAGACCTGTTTCAGCTCACTGGCCACTATTTTGTCAATACATACAATAAGAGAAGGCAGAACATTAGAAAACGTTTAATCTTTCAATCCAACCTTTATGCATTCATCCATGCCTTCAATACTTCTTTGATTCCTCGATTCATCATTCACTCCATTGTGGATTTAGGAAGCAGTGGTTTCTGAAGACCTTCTCTTCATTGCAACCTTTACTTGTTCTTCTTTTCTTTCCTTTTTTAAAGCCTTATTGAATCCATTCTTCTACTAATGCCAAACTCAGAGAAAGAGGGACTTCTGGAAATTGACATCATGAATTACTCATTGCATAACTATTTTTTTTTTTTACTCCATCCTTGCATCACTCAGTGTTCCATTATGCAATATTTCTCAAATTTGGGTCTTGAATCCAACATCTTTCCGTACCTCGTCTGCCAAAATCATCAATTATCTTTAGAATTTGAGAGACTGTAGTTCAAGACCAGTGTTTGGCCTTCCTTTCTTTACATCCATGGATTAACTTTTGATGATCTTACTTAATCAAAACCATTGAAGATGTCAAAACTTGATCCAATTTTTGTTGTGGTTTTTATGATGTAATGACAGCAAATTCTTTTTCTTTGCTTCCTCCTCTTCACCATAATCCTCCATCCCTCCTTCCATCTTTACAGGCTGTGGTTCATGCAATTATTCCTAGAGTTTGACATCGTGCACAACATTTTTTCTCCACATCTGCTCCCTCTGTCTGTCTCTCCTGCCTCTGCTTCATTTCTCCGTCCAAGCCTCCATCATTGTAGGTAACGGTAGACTTTAAAGCAGTGGTTGCCAGAGTCAGCCACTACCACATGTCCATCTGAGGTCAGAGCTAGACCTTGGGGTCCGTACAGAGGGTCCGCTGATGTGTTGATGTAGGAAAGGAAGGAGCCACTGCCGTCAAACACCTGGAAATATTGGAACAACAAAGATGTATTACGATGACCGCCAAATCACTCCCAATAAGGGGCTTCTGATAGTTTGACGCTGCAGTACCTGTATTCTGCTGTTGCCCCAGTCAGCTACGATGATGTTACCATTAATATCCACAGCTACCCCAGTGGGAGCGTTGAACTGTCCGTTCCCCTCACCGTTAGAGCCAAATTTCAACACCAGCTCTCCCTCGGGGGTGAAAACCTGACCATGACAGAGAAAGAAAACGGTCATTGAGCAAGAAATTGACTATCTAGCTGTTCACCTTGAACAAGGGAAACATATGTGGGTAATTTTCAGTCAGTGAGGCCTCACCTTGACAGAGTGGTTGTGGAAGTCAGTCACAATGATCTCATTGTTTTTGTTCACTGCTGCAAAGTGTGGACCTTCAGGACAAAAAGAACAAAATCAGGTTGTGCAATCAGGACTTCAGCCAAAATATTTACCCGCTTTCAGCATGTAGGCCCATGTCCACATAACATTTTTTCTAAAAGAAAAGCACTGGCCATGAACAGGTTGGACCAGAAAAAGCTTCACCTACATTTTCTTAAATACCAGGGTGAAGGATGGCGAGTCCCACCCTATCTAATATATACTGTAATTGGTTGATTGAAAAAGAAAAAACATATTGTAGACACAGGCCCTGACACTTCATCATACACTTTAACTACTTTCAGTCTTTGCACTTTAAATGGACGATTATAATTTAATCTAAAAACATTTCAGACTGGAATGTTTATCAGTTTTGTTCTTTGGCTTTTTATTAATTTCTGGAATGTCTATGTCTTGAAACAAACTCTACCTGCAAATTGCTTGTCACCGTTGCCTCGACTACCAAACTTAGCGATGAGCTTGCCGGTCAGCTGGAAGATGAATACAGTGCACGCCTTGTTGTCAACCACGATCACATGACCATTCTGGTCCACGGACACACCCTTCGGCCCCATCAGTCTACCAGAGCCAAGCTTCGCCTGATGGATGTCAAAAACAACAAATGAAAAGTAAGAACCAGTCAACAAAACACAACAACAGTTGGTTTTTATGCATTAGAAATCTGCCAGCATGAAAATGTCCTCGAAAGGAAACAGTCATCATTCAAAAGCTCCAACCCACATTGATGCACCTACCTTGAACTTGCCCTCACAAGAGAAGATGCTGACCCACTTGTTGTCATAGTCAGCAATGATAATGTCACCACTGGGGTGAACAGCCACACCTGTGGGACGCTGCAATTGCCCCGGTGACCGTCCACGCACCCCAAAACGACTCTTAAATTCACCCTCGTTGGAGAAAATCTGGAGTGGGGAGGTAGAGACATAATGCATAATCCAAGTCCGAATCCTCAAACAGCCAGTTGAAGATGCGAGGACCAGACAAATCGTCCTTTACCTGTACACACTGATTGTTGCTGTCAGCAATTAGAATCCTGCCGCTGGAGGAAGCAGCCACTCCTTGAAGGTTGGTGAACTCTCCTTTATTCCTCCCCTTCGTTCCTGAAGAGAGCAAGAAAAGCAAAATAATCAAATTTAAGCGTCTGTTCAGATTAACTTTCTGGTTTCATTTGTAACTCTTGTACCAGTTTATCTTAATTAGGTGCAATAAAGCACCTGAATCTAATGGTGTATTTTGATGATAATGAATGTCTCACCAATCCTAAAGATGAGGTCATCCTCAATGGGGTTTTGGGTTTTGCGTCGTGGGGTGCCGAGTGCGCTGCTGGCTCTCTTTGAGCCCTTCTTCTTCTGTCCAGGAGACTTTCCCCTTCTCTTTGCCCCCTCAGAGGAGCCTGTGGAAGGGGTGGCGTAGGCTGCTGAGTTGGTTGCTGTGGTGGTTGAGGGGGACACCTAGAGACAATGATAGAAGGAGAAAACAGTTCTTACAAACAAGAATTTGGGATTTTTAGTAAATGTACACATTAACTTGAAAACATTTAGTACGTTTTCTTTACCCAAGGTTGGGAAGGGGGCACCACGCTCATGTAAGTCAAGTTAGTTGCTTGAATTATGTTGCATGACTGGTCTTTATGATAAATGTTAATGACTGCACATTAATGTTGCCTGTGGACCTGTTACCACCCACCTCGACTTCTGTCTCTGACACCCTGCCGACAGTCAGTTTGAAGGGACTTCCTTTGATGTGCTGGTCGTATAGACGGAGAGCCAATGAGAAGTCACCTTCTTTCGGCACTATGTACACAAACTCATAAGTCCCGTTCTTGTGGTCCACTATTTCACCGTCCACTATGCTGCCATCTGGGGTAAAAACCTGTATTAACAAACATAAACACAGGAAATGTTTAGTCTTTTTTATGTGAAAGTGTTTACAGCATTGCATCACATTTTATCTGAGTGGAAGCGTAAAACGAACCTCCGCCGACAGGATTGCATTTCCACTCTTGCAGGCTCCCCCTGACTTGTCTCTTGTCACTATGGTAACTGAGGCAGGATGTCCCACAATGCACTGCTCCAGGCCTGCGCCCATAGCCTCGCTCTGGCTCGCCACAGCACTGAGAAAGACGAGGTTGGAGTTAAATGCTCTTAAATGCATAAGTGCTTTTTTGTCTTTAATATTTTGTCAGCATGCTGTCACCTGGTTGTGACAATGGTCCCCAGGTTGTGTATGGACTTCCTGAGTCCATCAGTCTCCATCACCAGATCCAGCTGGTCGTTCTCCTCTGGCTGACATGGCAGCCCAAGGCAGCCTAGCTCGCCCAGCCTCTCCTGGAGCTCCTGCTCGACCTGCAGACTCGCCACGCACGCCTCCCCAGCCAGAGCCTCTTCTGACTGGGTACAGGTGGCCGTGATGTCCCCCTCTCCCCGCATGAGGTTGTCCACCTGGGCCTGGAGGACCTGGAGACACGACATAAAATGTTTTTGATGTGCTGTCTGATGTTTTCTATCTCACGTAGTAGAAATCTTGCTCTTGGCAAATCCTGCAGCTGACCTTCTGTTTGAGCCCATATGTGACCTCCAGCTCCATTAGCAGGACACTCTTCCGGACGTCCAGCTGCTTGTGCAGATCCTCGAAGCTCGACTGGATGTCCTCTTCGATGGAAGCTCTCTGGTTGGTCAGCTGTTGGAGGATCTCCTTAACGAAGGACAGGGCATCTGAAATCTGAGGGAGTCTGGGGCAATAAACATGAAGGGTAATGAGGACAAACAATTAATTTTTCTATCATTGTCATTCATTTACAAAATGACATCACCACAGTACACACAAGGGAATGCTTTGTTGTTGCTTGTTTATTTCATGAAATATTCATGTTTGTAACCCAGAGTGAATATAAGACTGTTTCATAATTTTCTTTATTTAAAATCTAAAATCTTCCGCATCCGGATGAATCACTAATGGATGGACGTAACAAGCATGCAAGACAGACTGTATATGTTTGTATGCGTGATCGCTATTTACATCAGCATTTCTCCTGTTGTGTCCTCATCGCTCCAACAGTCCTGTATTTCCCTGACTGTCCACTAGATGTCAGCCTCTCCTGTTCACTCCAACATGTGTCACATTAGTAGCTGTGTTTCCCCTGTGTGTCCCTATACAATGCTGGATTGTATGCCTAATTGAGTCCATTTACTTAAGTAGAAATTTAAGGTGCTTGTGATTGACTGTGATTTCCATTGTATGCTTCTACTCTCCTCCAGTCCAGAGGTAAACATTGTAGTTTTAAGTCCACTACAAAACACATGATCAGTAATTCAAATATGATGCATCCTTACAGGTGACGTAAAAGAAATAATAACTTTATTTATATATCACCTTTAAATACAGAGTTTATAAAGTACTTTTGAAGACAGACACAAGCCCAGACGAAATAGAAGCTAGAACAGAAAAGCCAAGAAAACACAAAATATATGAATAGATACAAGTTTTGATCACAAAAATGGGATTATAGACAAATAAAAAGGATAAGAACAATGAAAAGCAACATCATATTCAATAGCATGTCATAAATGTGGCTTTCGAAGAAGTAATTTAAAGTCAACTTAAAAAAATAAATGATTCTGCAAAGTCTTACAGTATCTACTCAGGTAAAAGCAAAGTCCCCTTCCACTATGAAATGTCTAGAAGGTCCCCAACTGAGGACGAAGTCGTAAAAATGGCTTGTTAACCAAGTTTACCTGTTCTGGATGGTCCCCAGCTTCTCCTGCAGGCTGCTGCGGTTCTGCTCCAGGGCCTGGCTGAGGGCCACCTTCGGGTGCTCTTCATGCTCCGACACACAGTCCTCACACAGCACACACTCGCAGGCCGAACAGTACAGGTCAGCCACCTGTAGATGAAAAGGTGAGCACAGAGAAAGAATCCAAAGTTGTGGACAAACTTCAGGTAACCTTCATCAACAGTCTCACTGTTGAACTTCAGTGTTTTGCTTGTTGTCATGCGTGTGAATTGGCTGACGGATACATTTCCCTACCTTCCCTGCATGTTGCGGGCAGGCGTTTTTGCCGGGCGGAGCCTCCAGGACGGTGCACTCCTCACTGCTGCTATCTGGGGAGTGTTGGTGGGCCTCCATCTGCGAGTGGCAGCCTGGTGGGGGTGAACCTCCGAACACACCCCTTATTCCACACGGCAGCCAGGGGAAGGGGCTGGATGTTCAGGTACAAGGTTTCCTACTGTCTGCTTGTGTGGTCCGCTTCAGTAAACTCCTTGTTTCACACTTTATTCCATTGTGTGTTTGAGAGGGAAAGGGCAAAACATTCAAATAAACTCCTTATGATGACCTTTGGCACGAGTTGGATCTTAGGATGAGCATGGCTTTTGCTGTCTGCCTCTGCAGCCAAGAGGAAGAGCTAAGCATCACACACACACCTGTCTGGAGCCTGCAGTCAAATCTGAGGGATTAAACATCCACCGCCTCCAGGATGTGAAAAGCAATCAGATGTAGGTGTTCTTTTTCTGTGATTTTGTGTTCAATCATCCACTGCTGTCAGAGCTTTAATTCCTTGATTTCTCTGAGACAAAGTGGGAGGGATAACATTTCAGACATGCCCTTTATTTGAGCCTGTGGTCCAGTCCTGTTGGATAAAAAGGCGTAAAGGGATCCAAAACTCTGCAAATCTTCCAATTATGCCGCCCGTCTGCTTCCATGAGTTGTCTGTTCCCAGAGCAATATACCAAAAAGTCAATCCTCTTCACGTCTTATTTGAGGAAAAAGCAGCAGACGTTGGCGTTGATTTAATTCACAGAGAGTTCAAACTGAGGACGGTTTCCTGGGGAGAGAAGAGAGAGGCGAGGACTAGGTGGAAAAGCAGATAAACATGGATGTTAAAAAATAACTTCTTGGCTGTTTTCTTCCCTGTCATGCTTAGTGACTGTGATGTTTCAAAGAAGGGCTTCAATCACAAAACCCAATTTGATTTAAAAAGATGTTATTTACACCCTCGACACGGGGGTCAAACACATGCAGCTGCTTCTAACTTCAGCTACAGTGAAGATTTCAGTAAACAGTGTAATTAAAGTCTTTAAAAATCAATTTGGGAGCTGTACGGAGCCATTTTGTGTTTTTCTTGGCTGTTTTTTTCTGTTTTAAAACAAGTCTGCAGCTACTTCAGTTCTTCAGCAGAATGCTGCAACTCTGTTTTACTGTGAAGCTCCATAAATGTTTTGTAGGCTACAACACTTCACCTGACTTTTCATCGGATAGTTGGTGAATTGTTCCTTTAAGTTAGAGTTACAGAAGAAAGGATGCAACAGATGGACCAAAAATGTAGTTGTATATAATGATGTGTAAATACAGATATCACAAATATCAGCCGACTAATTTGCCTAATCTTCACAAGTCTTTAGACTCCAGTGGATCTAGACTGAAACAGTTCCTGCGACTAAATGTTCTGGGCACTTTGTACCAAAAAGTTACCACCAAGATGGTTGATCTCTTGGCATCCTTCATCATCCGTGGCAGATTTATAAAAATTGAAAGAGCGTTTTTTTTTTTTTTTCGCACAATTAAGGTGTTTACAGTCTCCCCGTTGTCGGGTGTTGTTGATGAGATATAGAGCAAGTGCAGGCATCGATTTTGACTTCATGGGAGCTTTAAATTTATTTGCTGTTTCTTCTGAGAACTCGACCTGAACACTGTTTTATAGTCAACTGGACAAGAGGAAGTTATTGAATTTTGAACGTAGTCTATTACTGTTTCTTGTAAACATGAAATAATATAGACGGTTGAGGTTCATTTTTAAATGCATTTCCACTATTAAACAGTGCCTTTAAGCTGCAGTCCCTTTGAGCACCACTGGATGATACACCGAGAGGATTCAGACTGCCTGGAGGTGACTGGGAAAACCCCAGACTGCATCGCCTTGAAGGTGTTTCCCTCAACTGAGAGCTGTCCGATGTTGAAATCAGACAATGTGATATTTTTTGTCTTCAAACGTGTGCGATTAGTTGATAATAAAGTCAACAACGTGAGAGAAAACATGTCAACAGCTTGTCTTCCCCACTACAGGAATGCCCATACGTTCCACCCAGGTGGCGCATTAGATCCCTGCACACCCCTAATTACCTCCCAGACGGTAGTACGCTCTGCAGTGAGGAGCAGATGCAGATGGTACGATCCACAGACGGGGTGGTGGGGGGTGGAGGGTGGAGGGTGGAGGGCTGCGCTGCATGTCGGACCACCAGAGGGAGGTGAATGAGCAGTACGATACCAATAAAGAGCTTGTAGGAGCAGAAATGTAGGTCACCAAAATGTCTTCAAAGTGATGGAGAAAGAAAAGAGAGGCTGAGGTTACCATGGCGACAGACTGCATGGGGAGGGGTGAGGAAGAGACAACAGAAAGTGAGGCAGTTGTGGTCCCTTTAATCCTAAAAAATCCTAAATTTAACAGTGTGTGTGTGATGATTCACAGTGTCCCAGTTCATGAAAGACACACAGATGTGATGAGAAGGAGGTAGGATCAGTAGGAACCACAAACATCTGTAAAACTAATTTCACCTTGATCAAAAATGTGTTTTTGTCAAGTATTTCAAGGTTCTTTGTTAAATTTTCTTTTACATTTCCACAGTTTTTACAATATATAATATGTGAGATTTCTGATTAAAAATGTCTAAGAATGACTCGACCTTTGTTATTTATTTTGTTGAGTTATGCACTTACATTATCCCAACAATGTTCAAACCAGAGAAATCCACAAGTTCACTTAACGCTTATAAACACTCGTAAAACACAGGTTCATACAACTGTTCATACAACAGCTGTACGACTGGTATGAGGTCCGCGGATCGCTGCTGCAGTCAGGTTGATAAACAGAAATGAAGATAAATCCACTTTTTTATCCTAAACCTTGAAAAGTAATCTCTGAGGTGTTTGTTCCTCCAGATGTTCTGGATCTGCACTGGACTCTTGAGTAAAAATATATATACAAGCAACACAATCTATGATAACTGTTAAAAGGCTGCATTAAACTATATGTGACATTTTTATATGTATCTACATTTTGTTTTTGTTATTTTCTTTTTATGATATTCTTTTAAAAACAGATATATTTTCTATAAAAGGTGGTTAAAAGAGTTTAAAGTAATTTAAAAGCAACTCAACAAAAGCAAAAAAACAAAACAAAACAAACATTAGTAGCGAGAGATCAGCTGTCGTCCTCATTTAGTCTATTTTTTAATATTCGTAGACGAGGTAAAGTTTTCTTCACGTTACTTTTTAGTCTCGCTCTCCAACTCACTCATGGAATTTAAAGCGACAGACGACCAAATGAAACGTTACCTTGAATAAAATGAGAGATCTTTTATTTTTTACATTTCTAGTCCTGGAGTGGACGTTGGGAGTAAAGTACTTGATATTTAATCTGGTATCTCGTGTTGTTAGTCTTTCTCTGTAAATTAATTACATCTAAGTATATGAGCAGCAATTTATAAGTTACACTAAATATCTGCTGTGTGAACATCACCTTCTTTTTACTGTTTCCAGTTAAACCTTCAACACTTTCAGCCGTTCTTCTCTCCATCACATCTGTTTTCCTTTGTGTTATTGTTTCACGTCTCCCTTCCAGACAGTATTTTTTATTTTTGCCACATCTGTGCTGAATAATTCATAAAGGGGAGGGATTATGGCTATGAGTTGCCTGTGATCTTGTTCATAATCCTGTTCTAACACCTCCCCCCTCAAAGACTCTGTTCAGAAAACACAACCTTCCTGACACCAGAGTGGCCTTACACACACACACACACACACACACACACACACACACACACACACACACACACACACACACACACACACACACATACATGGATTTTTTAATCTAATTTTGTCAGGAAGATTCATTCTACACTCCTAGAACTGCTGCACCCCCACACTTCATTCAAGGATTCGCTGCAGTACAGTGCTGCAAAGGATTATGGGGTGACAGTGAGGCTCTATTAGCAGGGTGTGTGTGTGTGTGTGTGTGTGTGTAGTGTGTGTGTGTGTGTGTGTGTGTGTGTGTGTGTGTGTGTGTGTGTGTCAGGGCCTTGTGATTCTGTGGTGACTGTTTGTAACTGTCACTTACAGAGACAAATGAACCCTTTCTTCCTTCCTTCCTTCCTTCTTCCTTCCTTCCTTCCTTCTTCCTTCCTTCTTCCTTCCTTCTTCCTTCCCTCTTTCCTTCCTTCCTCTCTTTCTTTCGACACTTAAAAATGACGCAGCCTGATTTGAAATTTGGACCCAAACTTTTAACCATGTCCATGTTCTCGTTATCAACTTGATATATGATATGTACCGATGTTGAGCCAAACGTCTGTTCCCCATCTGCCACGGACAGATCGATCCCCACAGTTTGGTGAAGGTTCAGTTCTGTAGGAGGCATGCAGACTTCAACACACCATCGGAACATCATAAGTTCAGACCTGAAGAATAAGATTGAATTTAACTACTTATTTTTATCATTTCTTGTTACTTCAAAACTTCATCTGTGAGTTTTTGCACTTACGTCCGATTAAAGGTTACAACGTTAATGTTGGAATCATTAAAATCTTAACTGAGTCAAACTCAGTGTCTGAAACAATTTGCTCTCTGTGTTTTTTCTACGATCAGTAATTATCTCACATCTCGCCAGGGAGTGTTTTCTCTGTCGACGGAGGCTGGACACGTATTTTTACTGCCAATGCTAATTTTCCACTACTGCTGCTTCACAATAAAAGCATTCAACTCGAGAAACACGGGGAAACTTTTATTTTGAAGCAGTTGCAGGAAACACAATCTATTTGTCAATGATGCATCAAAAATGCTTCCACAAAACAACAAACAGTTTTGGCATTTTTTTGTCAGGAGACAATTTTTTTTATTTTTGCTAGTAAGTCACATCACAGTTGATGTTAATACTGATATACTTCTTTAATTTCAAGGCAATAAAATTAACATTAATCTGCTATTTCTTGTCTGTTTAATCTTGTAGAATGATTTTCACAATACAACATTATTTCACATTTTGATTTGAGACGAGGAATCTTAAAAAACTAGAAAACACTCTAAGCTGATTGGAAACCTACTCACGTCTTCTCGGCTCAACGGACCAGACTCCACTACATCATCCTGAGGTTCTGTATTTAAAAAATCACAGTCGTCAATGAGGATCAGCTTCAGGGGAGCTTCATCTGCACTCGAGACTGAACTGCAGGAGTCAAACCAGTTTCTGAGGAGCTGGTCAGTGAATCTGCTGCGTGACGTCACAGCGACAGACGAAGATACTAGTATACTATGCACACACACACACACACACACACACACACACACACACACACTCTGGTAATCTGATCTCATTCTCTTCATTTTCCCATGGGAAAGTTCACGGTCACTCTGTCTCTCTGTGTCAGGTCTTCTGTTTTAATCACTCGTTCTTCCTCTCCAGGTTTAGAATCTATCCGTCTGTGTTTTGGTGACGTTTCTTAAAACAGATTAACTCTTAATATTGTTAGTATGCAGAGTCTTCATGCAAAGATATCACCAGATTCACAATCTACAGAGCCCATCAGGCTTTTGTTCCACTATGAGCCCAGTGGTGGCTGGTCAGCAGAGGGCGCCAGGACGCTGACCCTCCCTCTGCCTGCATGAAGAAGAAACATGCTGGATCAGACTTTAAGAAATCACTTCATGGTGTATTTCTTTTTAATTTAGCAGTGTAAAATATTACATGGAAAGCTTATACTCGTTTTAAAAAAGCTTTGTTGTTTACTGCTGTTGACCTAAAATGTGACTGGTCATTGCTGCCAGGACTTTCCATCGTTTGGTTTATGATTTTGTGTCTCTTTCATAGTGGTTTGCATCTTCGTGGTCTTTCTGTGTTTCTTTACAGTCATTCTGTGTCACATTGCGTTCGTTCTCGGTCTCGTTGAGGTCGTTCTGTATCTCTTTGTGGCCGTTCTGTCTGTTTGCGGTCTTCTGTGTCCCTTCGTGGTTGATCTGTGTGTCTTTGTGGTCGTTCTGTGTGTCTTTGTGGTCGTCCTGTGTCTTTGATGTCGTTCTGTGTGTCTTTGTGGTCGTCCTGTGTCTCTTTGTGGTCGTCCTGTGTGTCTTTGATGTAATTCTGTGTCTCTTTGTGGTCTTCCTGTGTGTCTTTGATGTCGTTCTGTGTCTCTTTGTGGTCGTCCCGTGTGTCTTTGATGTCGTTCTGTGTCTCTTTGTGGTCGTCCTGTGTGTCTTTGTGGTCATCATGTGTCTCTTTGTGGTCATCCTGTGTGTCTTTGAGGTCGATTTGTGTCTCTTTCTGGTCATTCTGGGTCTCTTTAAGGTCGTTCTCTTTGTGGTCATCCTGTGTCTCTTTGTGGTTGTCCTGTGTCTCTTCTTTTTTTTTGAAGATTTTTTTTAGGCATAGACACCATAGACAGTGGATAGATTTTTGAAATGGGAGAGAGAGGGGGTGTGACATGCAGCAAAGGTCCGCTGGCCGGGATTCGAACCAGGGTCCACTGCGTATTTGGCATGCACGCTAAACTTTGTGGTCGTTGCATGTCTCTTCGAGGTCGTTCTGTGTCTCTTCGTGGTCGTCCTGTGTGTCTTTGCGGTCGTTCTGTGTGTTTACGGTCATTCTGTGTCTCTTTGTGGTCGTCTTGTGTGTCTTTGTGGTTGTCCTGTGTGTCTTTGTGGTCATTCTGTGTCTCTTTATGGTCTTTCTGTGTCTCTTCGTAGTCGTTCTGTGTCTCTTTATGGTCTTTCTGTGTCTCTTTGTGGTCGTCCTGTGTCTCTTTGTGGTCGTTCTGTGTCTCTGTGTGGTCGTCCTGTGTCTCTTTGTGATCGTCCTGTGTCTCTTTGTGGTCATTTTATGATATTTTGTGGTTGTTCTGCATCTCTGTGGTCGTTTGGTTTCGCTTCCTGGTCTTCTTGCACCACTTTTTTGTCTTCTTTTATTATCTTTTGTCTCCTTGTCATGGTGTCCTGTGTCTTTTTGGTACATCTCCAATCTGGCTGAGGTCATTTTGCATTACTTAGTGCTCATTCTCTGTCTTTATTTGGTCATTATGTGTCACATAGTAGTGGTTTGATTGACTTTCCAACAGTGAATGTGTATAATTCATCCAGAGGCTCCAGTCTCAGGGCCTCCTGACCCCTCCAGCCTGTGTGTCAGGGCCCGTCCAGTATCCATAGCTACAAAAAAATCAGGGTGGATGAGTCCAGTTTCTGTTCACAGAAGTGACGTACCTCCTGTTACTGTTAGCACACAGGATGCTAATGTGCTGTACTCACAGGCCTGACACACACACACACACACACTATTTGCTCTGAAGCTGAGATGGATCAGTCTGTTCCTGCGTTCATTCATTCGTACTCCACCCTCGTTCATCCTGCAATCTGTCCATCCTCATGTCCTCCATCACAGCTCCCTCCCTCCCTCCCTCCTTCATCCCTCTCTCTCAGGGAGGCACGCCACGCTACAGATGCTGCTGTCATCCCCAAACATTCCTCCACCCATAAATCCATCCATCCATCCTTCTCTCCATCCATCTAATCCATCCATCCACCCCTCCACCCTCCTAAAAAAAGAAAGAGAGCCAGCACTCACCATGTTCCCCTCAGTCGCAGGTGATCACTGAGCTCCTGTTTTCCAGCCTGAAGCCATCGCGTCATGATAGCGTCTTGTTTGCTCCCTCTCCTCTCCACTGAGTGTGTGTGTGTGAGTGTGAGAGTGTGTGAGTGTGTGTGAGTGGGAGGGGGAGGATATCATCGTCACGGCAACACCAGCAGCTTGCAGCAGCAGCAGTACCACCAGGCCAAGGAGGAGGAGGAGGAGGATGGGGGGATAGAGGGAGGAGAGGAGGCCTCACTCCTGCATCCACCAATGAGGAGCAAGAGGAGGGAGAAGGGAGAGAGGTGATTGGTTCATCCGTCTGTCAGTTATAGTAGTGTGGGAGTATGACTCTCTCTCTCTCTCTGTTTATCTTAATGTCTCTAGCTTTCACTTCCTCGCGTTCCAAATTTTGTTTAGTTTTCGTTTCTTGTTTTTATTCCATATCATGCTTATTTTGCTAAATATGTTGTTTATAAGCTTGTGTCATAAAATTATTATTATTGTGAATATAGTTTACTAAATACTTGTGATTATGTAAGTATCGATATTTATTAAAATTAAATATACATCATTTGACATGTGTCTTATTAGCAGTGATGCAACGTAACTTTTGAGGAACTTGAATATCTCATCTTCCGCTTATTCACACTTCCACTCCACTACATGTTTCTGATTACTTCAGTTACTAGTTACTTTGCAGATTGTGCAGAGGAAATTTCTTCAATCAATCTATTTTTATTGGTTTGACTATTTGTTGACTGTATACATACATGTAATTATGTGCATAATTTACATGTACTTGTACTTTTGATACTTAAGTACATTTATTGCCAGTTAATTACTTTTTCATATTTAAATATCGTCAGATACCATAAAAAAGTAAAGATATTGAGTCAAAATAAGACTTTGGTATAGTTGAAATCACCCATATAAATAGTACTCGAGTAAAAATCTTAAAGTATCTGATATTAAATGTACTTAAGTATGAAAAGTATACGTAAAAGTAAATGATACATATATTTACATTGGGTTATATTGGTTTTTTTTTAAATGTTATCATTGGAAATAAAATAAATTAAATTAAAAATCTGATGCTCTGATGCAGCATGCAATCTGTAAGTAACTAGTAACTAAAGCAATCAAATGAACATAGTAGAGTGACAAGTAGTACAATATTTGCCACCAAAATGAGGTGGAGTGGAAGAATAGTGACTTTAACTTTATCCAAAATAATACTACTAATAATAATGAAGAAGAAGGAGGAGGAGGAGAACAACAACAACAAAAAGGAAGAACAACAATAACAAGAGGAAGAAGAAGAAGAACAGAAGAAGAAAAAAAAGAAGAAGAACAACAATAACAACAATAACAACAAGATGTAGAAGAAGAAGAAGAAGAACAGAAGAAAAAAAGAAGGAGAAGAAGAAGAACAACAACAACAATAACAACAAGATGTAGAAGAAGAAGAAGAACAGAAGAAGAAAAAAAGAAGGAGAAGAAGAAGAACAACAACAACAACAACAATAACAACAAGATGTAGAAGAAGAAGAAGAAGAAGAACAGAAGAAGACAAAAAGAAGGAGAAGAAGAAGAACAACAACAACAACAATAACAACAAGATGTAGAAGAAGAAGAAGAACAGAAGAAGAAAAAAAAGGAGAAGAAGAACAACAACAACAACAATAACAACAAGATGTAGAAGAAGAAGAAGAAGAAGAAGAAGAACAGAAGAAAAAAAAGGAGAAGAAGAAGAAGAACAACAACAACAACAACAATAACAACAAGATGTAGAAGAAGAAGAAGAAGAAGAAGAAGAAGAACATGGTATGTTAACAGTACTTGATATCACAGTGAGTAATGAACAGTTCACCCTCCAGTCCAGCAGGCGGCGGTAAGGCGCCATTAACCAGTTTACCAGCCGCCATGTTGGCTCATAAAGAAGCGAGCGCTCGTCCGGTCTCACTTTACGCTGCGGAGGAGTCCAGACAGCAGGAGGGTCCGGACTCTCCTGTCTTCAACGGTAAATATACTTTAAAATGACTCTTTACACATCAAATACAAGCTTGTACGTGTTGAGAACAGTGTGTAGAAGGTAAAGATGGCGACGTTCGGCACAGATGGTGAGTGTATTTAACGGATGGCGGTAGATTTGTTTCAGAAACAACGCCTCTGCACACGTTGTTAGAAATATCACTGTTGGTGACTTAACGTGTTAAAACGGTTAAAATGGAGGTTTTACTGCATTACAACCACATTAATTAGTGGCACATTAAAGCAAGACCTCGTGTTTTTATCATAGGTGACAAATGTAGTTGTAGCTGCTGGAACTTTCCAATATGGAAGAGATGAAGCCATAAAATACATATTAGTGTTTCTGTAGCTTCTAGCAAAGAACACGTGGAGCACATGGACTTCAATTCAACAAGTATCATGAAAAATCATCTCATCCAATGAAGTCATCAGTATTAAAGTGCTTTATAGAAAAGAAAATGGATTAAAGAGGTCAAGATTACAGTAAAAGGCATAAATGATGTTATGCAGCTAAACGTGGGTCACTTTCCTAAGGAATAACAGGCATTTAACTGAATTAATGACTTCTATTTTATCTTTCCAGGTTTTAAAAATGTTTCATCTTTGGCGCCAGTTTGGTCCGATGATGCTGGCGTCACCTTGGAGATGTTGCCCACATGTTCCAGAAGGTGAGAGATGGTTTATTAAGATGCTTTCCCACCTTACCTTTCTGAACCACGTGTCCTTCTACGCTGTGATGACATTATTTCCTGCCATTCGTAGTTTCCACCAGAGGTCGAAAGACCAAAGACGGTCCAAACCTTCCTTGGATGTCTGAGCGTGTCCTTTAATTTGAAAGCTGTATTAAATGACGAGCTCCCACATGCTAATTAAATGTGACATTTGCTTGTTTTCAGGGGGATAATGACCTTCAGGGACACCATACAGAAGCTGTTCAACTGTGTCACAATGGAAGATGCAACGCTGAAATGAATCCGCTCCACTGGACCCTCGGTACCGGTGAGCTGATCAATACATTTACTGTGTTTTTATGGGATATCAAAATGAAATGACAGTGAAGTAATAAAAGTAGGTGCTGGGCTGAACCGATCAGTTAATGGAAAGAAAATTACTTGCCAACTATTCATGATTTTAATAATTTCAGTCGTCCAGTTTTGCATAAGGACAGTATATTTTTAAGTGAAAGCTGTTTTTGTGCAACAATATATCAGAAGTGGCAATATACCTGCACCATTATATTTTGGTTATAGATGTCAAAGTCTACAAAACGGTGAAAAATGCTCAATGGGTGTCAAAAGTGATGTCCTTTTTTACCCTCCGAGCAGTCAGTATAACACTATTCAATTTGAAATTATATAAACCAAAGAAAAGGAGCAAATTCTCATTGACGAAAACATAATGGAAACCCATCTAACAAGTTCAGTAAAGAACTTCACAGAAAAAAGGGTACATGTTAGAAATGGAGTGGTACAAAGTGCCGTCATTAATTTCTCCCTCTATATCCGTATATAAAATAGTTTCTCGTCTACCACCTTTTGGAATCTAGAACCAACAAAATCTGGTGCCTTTGGCTTGATTAAAGGGAGTTTCCAGGATGTAGTTGATTATGAAAACGAATTTGAAGATGTTGGCAAATAAAAAACGTAACCGTGTATTCCTGTCTCTGTTTGAGATGAATTTCTTCAAATGATCTTTTGATTTGCGTCCCGTGATTGTAGACTATTTGCGTATTTTCGCTGTGATGACATTATTTCCTGCCATTCGTAGTTTCCACCAGAGGTTGAAAGACCAAAGATGGCCCAATCCTTCCTTGGATGTCTGAGCGAACAATGAAACTTTGTAACATGTCTCCACGTGTCTCTGCTTTCAGATCTAACTTTCTTTGTTTCTCTCTCAGGGTGAACGTCTTGATGTCTTGACAATCAGGCATGGTCAACGCTCGTGATCATGGCGCGTTTGCAGCTGGTATGTTTATTTGATTACAACCTTTTCTAAACTATTACATAAAAGGTTTAGTCCTGTCGCTGTGATGACATTATTTCCTGCCATTCGTAGTTTCCACCAGAGGTCGAAAGACCAAAGATGGCCCAAACCTTCCTTGGATGTCTGAGCGACAAACAGCAGTGTGTAACTTGTCTCCTAACACGTTTTTGCCTTTTAAACTTATTTAATCTGTGTCACTTTCAGGGTGGACATCTTTGAGGCGACAGTGCTGCAGCCATCAAAGTTATGGAGTGATGGCGATCATAGCCTGTGAAGCTGGTACGTATTTTTATTCCATTTCCTACAAAAGCTGCACACAAATGTTTAGTCCAGTCGCTGTGATGACATTATTTCCTGCCATTCGTAGTTTCCACCAGAGGTTGAAAGACCAAAGATGGCCCAAACCTTCCTTGGATGTCTGAGCGAACAATAAGAATCTGTAAACTTGTCACTTCACACCTCGCTGCTTCCAGATCTAACATTCTCTCTGTTCATTTTCAGGATGAACATGTTGGCGATGACAGTTCAGCATCCATTGGAAGTTCTTGTCAGAGTGTTTGCAGTCAGAGGCTGTGAAGCTGGTACGTGTGCTTTTAGGATTACAATATGTGCTCAAGTAGCTTTTGTGCTTGCGTCCAGTCGCTGTGATGACATTATTTCCTGCCATTCGTAGTTTCCACCAGAGGTCTACCGACCAAAGATGGCCCAAACCTTCCTTGGATGTCTGAGCGAACAATAAGAATCTGTGAACTTGACATGTCTCTTAGCTTTTAGATCTAACTTTCTGTCTTAACTTTCAGGGTCAACATCCTGCTGGTGGCGCTGTTGTCCATCAAAGTAATGGCAATCAAAGCCTGTGAAGCTGGTAAGTTTTATTTTTTAAAGGGTAAAATCTTTCCTAAAGAAGCTGCTCCATGCAGTTTATATTCCTGCTTGCAACCAGTCGCTGTGATGACATTATTTCCTGCCATTCGTAGTTTCCACCAGAGGTCGAAAGACCAAAGATGGCCCAAACCTTCCTTGGATGTCTGAGCGAATTCAGAAGATGTGAATAAATCAAAGTCTTGCCTTAAGCTTCTCGGCTAACCTGTCATTACATGTCACTTTCAGGGTGGAAGTCTCTGCCGGAGATGTTTCATGATGATCTCCAGTGTCACGTCGTGCTGCTTCTTGTCTGGTATGTATTTTACTTTGAACAATATATTCTAGTTTGAAAATCCAATCCAGCTGTAATGTACAGACTGACAACCTACAGTTCGCTGTGATGATGCTTTTTCCTGCCATTCGTAGTTTCCACCAGAGGTCGACAGACCAAAGATGGCCCAAACCTTCCTTGGATGTCTGAGCGAACGATAAAAATCTGTGAACTTGACAGATCTCTTAGCTTTTAGATCTAACATTTATCTTTCTTAACTTTCAGGGTCAACATCCTGCTGGCGGCACCGTTGTCCATCAAAGTGATGGCAATCAAAGCCTGTGAAGCTGGTAGGTTTAATTTTTTTTAAGAGTAAAATCTTTCCCAAAGTAGCTGCTTTGTGAAGTTTACATTCCTGCTTACAACCAGTCGCTGTGATGACATTATTTCCTGCCATTCGTAGTTTCCACCAGAGGTCGAAAGACCAAAGATGGCCCAAACCTTCCTTGGATGTCTGAGCGAACTCGGTTCTAGTTGCAGCTGTAAGACCAAAATGTTTGACCTGTTATTTAATATACATTATTTCTTTCCTCCCACAGGAAGAACATGAACATGGAGCTGCATTGATTTCTTTTCCGTCTATTCAGGAGGATTTTCCACAATGTTTTCATCAGTTTTTGTTTGCAGAGTTTTTTTTTTGTTTGCTACTCAAGTAATATAGCTGAAACTGTTGCTAACCTGTTGCATCAAACCACAATGAAATAAAAGGATGAGTGAATTTTCTTGTCTACATAGTGTTTTTTTACTTGTGAAATTTGCCATTTTTACAGCGCATTGGTCACAAAACTATCAGACTGCACACATCAGAAGTTGTTATCATGTAGTGACCTGAAAACATATTGACCAGAACATGAAAGTTGCTTATTTCATTTTGTGTGTAAATAGTTATAAGATATTGAATAACTTTGTCTCCTGTATTTACTTACAGTGAGTTGTGTTAAAGTGGTGACACTTTAAAACAGTGTTCAACACATGTGACTCGGCAGTATAAAAAGAGATTTGGTATGACACCAGAGATGATAAAAGTGGGGACAACATTGCATGAAGACTTGTTTAAAGGGCATAGAATAGAAATAATTAAAAATCTTAAAATAAATCCCTTCATGTACCTTGACTCAAGATTTTTGTATTACAGAAAATAAACTCTGGCAAGCTTATGATACGTATGTTTATTTTTGTGCAAGATCATTAACTTGTGAAAAAATGCAACTTATTTCTGGGTTTTAGTACTGATTCCTGCAGGAATCTACCGGGTGATGTACCACAAAATTCAGTTAGTAAGATCTTAAGATGTTTGCAACAAGACACTATGATTTTAGTATACAGATAACATGTTATGACACCGTTCACATTGCTCTTACTATTTATTTGGTCATTATTTTGCACCAGAATCGGCAATGGAGATGGCCGGAGAGTTAACTATGTTCATTTGTAACCCTAACATTTCTGGTACTATGTTATTCTTTTTAATCATTATGGCTTTAAAACGTGATGGGGCCAAAATGAGCCATGTGTATAATACACGTATGATTTTGGCCCTGTTGGCCTGCCATACACGGTGTCGGAGCAGTGGGGGAGCTGCTGTCACAGCAGAGCTAACGTAAGTTAGCTGCTCCTCGCCGGCTAGCTTCCACCGGGAGAGGCTAAAAAAACAAAGAATGGCGGGCGTGCACCCCCAGGTAAGTTAACCCGGGTTATTAACGCAGCTCTTCGCACGCTGTTAGTCCTGATTTACGACTCTTTTAACTAAAAACTCAGTAATTAAACGGTGGCTAACGTCCTGCTAGCTAGCTGGTCAGCTGTGAGCGAGCTGTCAGTTGTGAGGCTGCAGCTGTCGGGACGTGGCAACACAGACGCACAAGCAAACGCCTCTTTTCTTCACTATATATCACGTCTTATGTTATCTACTTCACCCTGACTTAACGTTGTACGTGTTAACAAGCGTGGGAAGTTGTATTAACCTACATAAAAGCGTCCAGAGAGACTCCCAGCTGCTATTTCTGTCTCTGTTACAGGACGACCTGCTGAAGATGACACACAAAGAGAACTGGAAGTGAGCACACAGCCTGTTTCTGGTCCACTTGATCTCCATTATCATTGATCATATGTTGAATATGTGCATGCATCAGCCCCTCTGCCTCCACCACCTCCTCACATGCTTATTTTCCCCTCTCTTCTTCTTGTCAGGGTGCAGCATGAGCGTCTGCATGTGAAGCACAGGGGTCATGAGGCCATGCATGCAGAGATGGTGCTGATCCTCATCGCCACGCTGGTGGTGGCTCAGATAGTCCTGGTGCAGTGGAAGCAGCGGCACCACCGGTCCTACAATGTGAGTGCTGATGGTGTAAGACAGCGAGGGACATATTATCATCTCCAGCCCTCCACGCTGATGGAAAATCAGCTCAAAGTCTTTCTGCTAAATAACTGAATTAGCTGGAGACTTGTTTTAAATGTAAAAACGAGAAAAAGACTCAACTTAAACTTTGCCGAATTAGCTATAAGCACTTCCTGTTTGCAGTGTACCTGTGTGTACAGATGACTGTCACCGGATCACTTTGATACAGAAGAAAACTTAAAAACGAGATGTTTCCAAGGCAAGTTCTGAACATGAATGAACTGTCCTTTTTAAGGATTTCTCCTCCTCTGTGTGCCGATGGAAAGTCTGGTGAAGTCTCGTAGTCCACAGAACAACCCAACCGCTCAACCCCCCAAAAATTGACAAGTTTCTGCATTTCACGTCACAGTTTAAGCTTTTAAAGACATTATTTTATCAGAATTTGTGGAATGTTCTAAATCAAAACAAACGTTGACATGGTTGTTAAGGGGTTTTTGTTGAGTGTTTGAAATTAAACATTCATTATTTGTGGTGCTGACAAGATAAAATTGACCAGTGCTTTTAATCCCACTGTGAATCAGCACCCAGGTTCAGCTTTCAGTTGTTTTCATCTTATTTGGGGAGGTTGGCTGCACGCTAACACTTTTTTAGCTCAGAGATTACGCCGTAAATAACATGTTTCAAATCAGTTTGTGATCTCAGGGCTTCTGGCAACTTGGATCACACCAGGCGAGCTGTACGGAGCCATTGTATGTGTTTTTGGTTGCTTTTTTCCATTTTAAATCAAGTCTCCAGCTGCTTCAGTTGTTTGGTAGAACGCTGCAAACTCTGTTTTACTGTGAAGCTCCAGAAATGTTTTGCGCACTACAAAACTTCACCTGACTTTCCATCAGTCCCCTGGTGGATCCTACATATCTGTGTGGTCTTTAAAGAAGAGTTTCACATTCTTTAAATTCCTTCCTCCTGCCCAGTAAATATCCCCATCTTATAAATGCCAATCCTTCAGTTTGTAAGCAGCTTTCTGCTAAATGTATAATCTCCAGACTGTGACATAAATCTGACGACATCGCCGGCGGTGTTCGCTCAGACGTGACAAAGCTCCTCTTTGTCAGCGCCTGAGGAGTTGTAACCATGACTGATGAACTAACACGTGTGAAATGGCTCTCAGATTTTTAACAAGTCTCCCTTAGAAGAGTTTACAGTGTGTACAATCGATTAGAAAATGTCAGGAACAAGAGGGGAAGACGGGTCAGGTCAGGCTAAAGCAGCAGGAGAATCAGTTATTACAAAGTATGATGGTAAGTAAGTGTAATAAAGTGTCGCTCTCCTCCTCAGCTGGTGACTCTCGTCCAGATGTGGGTGGTTCCTCTGTACTTCACCATCAAACTGTACTGGTGGAGGTTTCTGTCCATGTGGGGCATGTTCTCCGTCGTCACCAGCTACGTCATCTTCAGAGCCACTCGCAAGCCGCTGTCCTGCAGGACGCCGAGGTGAGACGAGGACAGACGTCCTGACTGTCATCACTGGGCTGTCTTTCATTTCAGTTTGTTTTTTTAAAAAGATGAAGAAGAAATGGGACAAAGTTTAGGATATTAACGATCCTGGAAAACTGAATCCTGATGATCCTTCCTCGCTTACTATTTGAGTTAGAAGAAAAACAAAGCCCTGTATGTTGAAAACCAGAGTCATAAAGCATATTTTAAAAGGTAATTATTGTTTTTGGTGAAAACGTCAGAAGAAGACACAAAGAACTAATCTGCGTCTATTCTTGCCCAAGTTAAAAGTTGTTGTTTTTTTGTCTTCATGCACATTTTTGTATTTTAAATTGACATTTTTCATAAAAGGCTCAGTTAACTCCATGAAGTTTTGGTGCAGACGGATCCATTTTTGATCATTTATAAGTAAATAAATCACAGATGTTGATTTACTGAGTTTAAATTACGCCTTATTTTACAGGTTTTGTTTCTTGTCAGTCCTCTGGTGACCCCTCAGATTTACCATCGGATAAAGTTCACATATTTTAATTAGAATTTATCTCTGGACTGACGTGACAGTGTCTCAACAAAGGAGCCCAACCGATATTAGGAATGAGGCATCTCAAGCTAAAAAAATGCTCTTTGATAGTCACCAGGAACCATTCAGCGATTCTACGAAGATGTGATGGTTGTAAAAAGAAAAAAGACATCTGATAATTATTTACGGTGTCTGTGTTTTTCAGGATGGTGTACAAGTGGTTCCTGTTAATCTACAAGCTGAGCTATGCGGTGGGCGTCCTGGGCTACCTGTTCATCATGTTCACCATGTTCGGCTTCAACGTCTTCTTCAGGTGAGTCCTCGCCGACAGTCAGTAGATTAGAAGTGTCTTTTAAAGCCCAAACTGAACAGTCATGGTGTAATTGTTGGTTTTCACAGCCGTTAGGAAAATGTCATTTCTGAAATTTTACATTTCACATGTGAAAATAACAATTTCACATAATGTTTTGACATATGTACAAGCAGCACAAATCATAAAATCTAGCCGGTCTGTCTCCAAAAATAGTCGTAGTCTGGAGACCTGAATAATATTGATGGAGGTGCGAGCGAAAGTCTGAAATATGTGGCTTCCTTAATTGTGCGCGCTGCAGCTGGTGAACAAATCACAAAGAGAAGCAGCAATTCCTCACATTTAAGAAGCTGGAACCAGCAACTATTTCACATTTTTACCTAAAGAATTACTGAATCTTATAAAAACAGTTAATCAACCCTACTCCTATAATCGACTAATTGTTGCAGATTTACATAACTGAAAATTAGGAGTTCAGGGAAGACGTAGAAAGCCCACTGATGGGTGCAGACACATATATTGAGGTTTCTTTTTGCTGTAAAAATGCATCGTGGACATCCTGTAAAACTTTGTGCTTTGATTGGTTGATCATCTTTGTATGAGCGTCTCATCTATTGTTGGCCTCTGATCATGTGTGTAAAGCTTCCTGTTCCAAACCTATTTTACCACTTCAAACAGAGGCTGATCTGAAAGTAGAACGGAAGAGCGAAAGTCAAATATTGATTAATAGATGATCAAAATAGTTACCGCTGATTTTTCTGTCGATCAAATCAGGGAGACACTCATACACCCTCATTCCAATCATCGTTATATTAAATATGTGGTCTTTATGTTTTTATCTTTGGCTGCTCCAGCAGTTAAAGAGCAGACCGCTCTCTTTATTTAAGGGCTTATAAACTGTAATAATAATCGACTCTAAAGCCTTGGTGTACAGTATAATGGCCTTTAAGTTATTTCTGCCAATTTAAATGTCTCTTGGTTCAGCTAAGCACAATTTATATACTTTAATTGGCAAGATAATGCACATTGATGGTTTCTACTTATGAAGAGACAGCTGATCTCTCTCTATCTGTGCAGGATCAAGGCAGAGGACTCGATGGACGTTGGTGTCATCATGCTGTTTTACGGGCTTTACTACGGCGTCATGGGCAGAGACTTTGCTGAAATCTGTTCTGACTACATGGCTTCAACAATCGGGGTAAAACACCTTTTAAAATAATGAATTCCTTAATGAAAAATGTTCAAGTTTCAGTACTAGTTGGCAGCCTTTAGATTTAGTTTCCCCCTTTAGTTTATGAATGTACACATAAACCTGTCAAATCAGAACAAACAAACATGATACACATAATTTTAGATTCAGTGAGACTTCCTTCATCATAACAAACATCCAAAATCTGCTTGAAAATCATAGAAAACAGGCGCTCCTTATAACTGCAGAACTTGCCTAAAAAAACATCACAATTTTAGGTTTTCTTCAGTTTTAAAGTAATCCAATGAAAGCTGTCTGTACATCCATTCATACAATTTAAACAGAAACTGCTGATGACTAATTCGGCATATTTTTAATTAGGGCTGCACGATAAATCGAATTTTCATCGTCATCGCGATATGAACATGTGCGATGAACACATTGCAAAAGACTGCCTGAAACGCGATGAATAAGAAAAATCATTTTATTTACTCGCACCATGCGCGCTGTGGACTGCGGCACCGGGAGCAACAGGACTAAGCGAGACAACATGGAGAGGACATAGATGGGAGAATCTGCTTAGTGTTTAACGGAGGCCCGCAGCAGGGGGAGGTTCACCCGGGGTTCAGGACGGACAGACGGAGCGTCTCGGTCTCGCTACCAGGCGGTTGGCTAGTGTTACAGTGTTTCAAAGTAATCAAGTACTTATCGGTCGCAGGAGTCTTCAACAACGTAACGTTGAATGGTGATATATTCCGTTTGTTCTCTGATGTAAGGGTGCAGTAACTGTTGGCTCTGTCACACTGGGAAAACACCGCTAGCATCATTAACGTTAGCAACATGCTCACATGCTTCGTTGTAAAGAGCGTTCATCACTGCGACGGTGCAACAACTGGTTTAATCAAAAGGTCCGTTTATAAACTTTTTGTAATGAAATGATCCGTTCAGCAGAGCAGGGGATGTCTGCTTAGTCATCATTCTCCCAGTTTGTGTGTCAGAGGACTCAGGAAGGTAAACAACAAGCTATCAAGTTATGGGAGGTGATTGGGGTCAAAAAGGGCAATGTGAATAAATTGCATTAATCTAAATTTTTTTTTTAAGGTTAAGTTAAGGTTTTCAAATTGATTGCCAGAATTATAACACATTTATATTGACAGCCCTTGAATATTTAATTTCTGCATTAGTCATAATGTGCAGTAAAAATATATATTTTTATTCTTAATAACGTTAAATAGGCCTAGAGGCCTATAGAGGGTTATAGAGTTATAAATAGGCCTACATTTTCCGTTTCAGACAAGAAATTTGGTAAGTTTGGCTAAAAGCTTAATATCAAGCTGATATGCACACTTCAATATTTGTTTATTTATCGCAACTTATATCGTCATCGCAATATTTAACAGTGTTATCGCACATCGCAGATTTTCCTCATATCGTGCAGCCCTATTTTTAAAAGTGCTTGCGGACACATCTATTGCTTTAAATTAACAAATCGTTGGCCTTGCATGTGTGTTTTCCAGTACTACAACAAGGGAGGGATGCCCAGCAGGAGCCTGACCGATGACATCTGCGCAGTGTGCGGCCAGAGGATCCTGGTGGACGTGGAGGAGGAAGGATTTATAGAAGACACCTACCAGCTCTCCTGTGGACACATGTATCCTAAAGCTCAGTAAAATCCTGCAGGAGAAAAGGCTTTTTATGTCTCCTAAGTTCATGGATGATTTTTCCTGCTTTTATTTGTCCTTAAACAGTATTATTTCAGAAAAACTCTATGATTAAACTGCGCCCGCATGTTACCTATGTAGTGCTTCATTAATAAGGAGTTTGGGTTCAATTTGGCTGTCAATAATTGATTATTACAAATCAACATCTACTCCTGTAGTAGACTAGTGGGGTTAAATGTGTTAACTTCTTGCTAAAGGGTTCAAGACGTGAATCTTAAATTTTAGCACTGGCCAAATGAAGCTGAAATTAGTATTACACATCTATGAATTGACATTGCCTCACATGGGGCACCATGTATAGTGCTCTAAGCAACGTTTATAGGGAGTATTAGGTTAAATTTGGCTGTCTCGTTAATTATGATAAGTAATGAAGCATAATTCAAATAACGTCAAATTAGTCGCGTAGCAAAGCAAACTACCAATAACCTCTCGTGAGATCACAATATGACCAAAACAGTGAACAAACGCGTACATTACATCAACAAGAGTTAAAAGTCCTGTGCTTAGCCGTGGTATGCTCTACCGTGTACTATCGAGGCCCAGTTCAACGTGGCAAGTCTTTGAAGTCAAGGTTCTGGTGGTTCTTTGAATCAGTAAATAAATAACTCTAATGTGTCAAATGCTCCCTTTACTCTCAAGCAGTGCTATCGTGAGGTCACACAACATTTTTTTTTGCAAGGCACTTGAATATTTAATTAGAAAAACGTGTTAAGTGCTACTTTTCAATGATATTGTAATCTTTATTGTACTTGGACCGTGTAAGACTATATGATGTGCACCCATTGTGTTTCCTAGCTAATGAAATTGTATAGCCATTGGTAAACTGTGACTGTGTCATTTGTTAATGTAGGAATAAAGGATTTTCAGTTTTTCTGCCTTAACTTGCCCCATGGCTCAGATTCCACGAGTTCTGCATCCGTGGGTGGTGCATCGTGGGTAAGAAGCAGACGTGTCCGTACTGCAACGAGAAGGTTGACTTGAAGAGGATGATGAACAACCCGTATCCTTTTATTTGCCATGTGATGGGGAATTCCTTTTCCTTACATCTTTCCTGTCCTTCTTCTCATCATGTTCATTTCCTCTCCCCTCCCTTCCTTTCTTCAAAGTTGGTACTGTCTCGTTTAAAAAACACTACTCACTGGTTGCACCCTGATGTCCAACAAGACTTGAACCATTAAACCAGATCTTCTTTATTGAGTGCTCTCCTTAATTCCTTTGTCTCCTGCCAGCTGGGAGAAGACACATGTCCTGTATGGCCAGCTGCTCGATTGGCTCCGATACCTGGTTGCCTGGCAACCCATCATCATCGGCATCGTCCACGGGATTAACTTCTCCTTGGGCCTCGAATAGAGCCCTGAGGAACGCTGCTTTAGGTACGACCTGGAGTCGCGAAGAGTGCGAGAAACATTTGGCAGCGAAGTGTCAAAGTCAGCGCTAATAAGAGCTGATTCAGGCTGCTTCTAAAGTCTTTTGTTTCCTCGGTACATGTTGGACTGAACGCTTGCACAGTCTCCAGCAGAGAGAACCCAAGCAGTCTGGGTCTCTGCGTGCAGAGGAGGACACTGTGATGACGAACGGCTGCCGACTTGAACAAAAACATTGAAGCACAGATCCAGTATTCGATCATTTCAACGCGAATGACATGAGAAAGTCTCGAGAGGAGTTTACTTTGGAACGTGTGGAAACGTTGCTGTCATGCATGTCATGTTTTTTGTGATAAATCATTGCTTTACTTTGTACTGTATGATTAAAAAAAAAGCCTTTTTAAACAGTTTTATAGTTTGCACACGCCTCACTGCCGCTTCTGTTGACGCCACTAACACAAGCTAAGTGTTACTTTCTTACTTATCAGATTTATTACAAAGAGGACAGTAGTGTTACATGACCCGTTTACATTTCAGGTTATTTTGTTTATTATAAAAGGTTTTATTGAGAATGTCTGTTACTACTGTTGCTGGAGCCGATCCTCCATAATGGTAGCTGTCTGTGGTGCAACTGAGACTCAGACCCACCTTCAGGAGTGTGACCTTGAACAGAATAAATCAAGCTATAAATGAAGGAGATTGGTCATCTTCCAACAAAACTGTGGTAACCACCCTCTACGTTTGTTCACATCTTAAAGAGTTTCTCATCTTTTGCTGTAGAGCTGCAACAAGAAAGTCGCTTTTTTGTCAAATGGACATTTCTCTGTTGTCAAGACTGCTGCTAATATTGATTTTTAATTTATTAAATGTTTATTGAACTTCATCAGTGTGTCAGAAAATGTATTCATACACAAGCTCCCCAGGTCTCTGTTTCTCAGCTTATCATAAATTTTCTTTCTTTTTCTTTGTATTTGAGGCAATGACTCAACATCCGCTTGCACATGAGCAATGAAAATCACAGAATGGATCTGTATCCCCTTTGTTTCCTGCTTTGGTGTCTGCTGCATAGAACTCAACCTGTGATTCCACCAGATATGTGTCTGCTGCGTTACGTCTCCGTCCAGCAACCCCCACCGGTTGTGTTTTTAGTCCGCCAGGGCGCAGCGCTGTCGACAACTGGCGTAGCGAGACAGAGAAGTTCCCGTGATAATCACATTGTCACTCGTGACCGCAGTTATAGGTCTGTTATAAACCCAGACACCCAGATTCTTCCTTTAAATCTAAAGTAGGGATATGCTTTTTTTCTTTTTATTATTAATGTGTTACTATCATCTAAGCTACACACAAAGAAAACCTTCTATAGTGGTGAAGAAGTTGATGAGGGAACACATTTCATGTAGGCTGAAAGATGTACAGACAAACAGCTTTTGGACCTCTGACAATGAGTTCATTCACATTAGGCGCGTTCAAGTTGAACTCCTGCTGACTGACTGCATCAGCGAGATCGGCGGGGCTACAAACACTGCTATGGAGTCGGACAGTCTCTCTTCCCGTAGATGTGACGTGACTTGGCAGAGCTTACGGTGTTTGAAGTGGAGGAAATTGAAATTCCATTAATGTTAGAGGAAAATCAACAATGATATATGATATGATATGATATATATATATATATATATATATATATATATATATATATATACACACATATATATATATATATATGTAAGTATTGTATTTTTGCTATTAATAAATAGGTTTGTTATTGTTTATGTCATTAACGGAAACCCGAGAACAGCAAAATGCAGAGAAGTGAGTGATTATTTTATAGGCTACATAAATTATCATGTAGGCATCATCAATCAGCAGACTGTACAACAATCAAAGAAAGCATTATATAATTTTCCTATCTTCCAACAATATAGGTCTGCATCAGTCTAAAAAACTTACCTTGGAAAACTTTTTTTAACCACTTCTCACCTATACAGCATCATGTCCTGTATTGATGTGTCATTGCCTTTGTTACTGTATGTGCCCGTTTGTGTTGAGTGTATTTTGGGACTTGTCCAGGTAATCAAGGGCCGTGGTTCTCAGTTGACTGGTTAAGTAAGTAAAAAAGTGCAACCCTTTTCATGGAATATCATAATGATAGATGATTGAAAAAAGCCAGTGATAGCAAATAATGTAAATCATTACCAAAATAAAATTGTTTCTATTATTTTGCAACAATGAACAGACACTTCAGATCAAAATATGAAATCTGTTAGCAGTAGGTCAGGCAAAAAAAAACAAAAAAATAACACACATATATAATATGGGTGCAGCATTCATGCAGACCAAGCTATTTTCCTGTTAAAAAGTACAATTATTATCTATCCTGCAGTGAACAAAGGGGAGATGTCCACCACTGCCTTTTTTTCTTGATCCATAAAGATGTTATGAAGTGGATGATCCTGGTGGTTGTTCTGAATGGCCTCTCACATCTTCAGTGTACATCTCTCCACCACCAAGTAGTTTACCCAGCTGCCTTGCATCCTTGCGTCTGATGCCACCTCGCCAGCAGAACGGAAAAAAACAACAACAATCTTGCCACCACAGACTGATAAATCATCTGCCGCATCTTACTACAGATAAAATGACTCAAGGACTCAAGAAAATTGTTTTCATTTATTAACCTTTATCTTGTGTTCCACATATAGCGTCTTTTGCACACATCCCCCAAAATCCTGCCAAAATACTATAAAAAATAAAGAAATAAAATATAATAAAACATTTAAGTGTGAGAAATCTGCAAGAAAGTAAGAAGTACGGGGCTCTGGGTAACAGTGGCTGAGCTCTGAGTAATGGTGGCTGTTTTTTGGCTCTTGGATTTGAAGATACGGTATTTTGCAAGACAAAATATTTATTACATTAGAGTTAGTGACAGCCTCACACAAGTACAGTATGTGCTTCTGTAGACCACATAAAGAGTGACCATACCTCCATGGCGGACTGCAGCATCTAAATGGTTTCTGAGATGGTAAACTATAGTGTGATGTTGTCTTGTCCAAAAGGGACATACGCCTCTGCTGAGGGAAAAACTGGCTCCTCGCTGGCCGAGAAATAGGTGGGTTGCTGAACAAAAACAGAAGAAATTTGACCATTAGATTCAAGATACAACAAGGCCTATTAACATTAATATTATTTTACATTCATGTTAATTCATTCAACATTACAACGTTAGATGACTTTCTATTATTTTTGCTATCTCATAAGACTTTGCCACGTTCATCACTTTCGATATAACCTTACATGCACACACAGTTAAATTATCACACATGCTGAATGCTGACCACTAAACTGCCAAAATACCCAAACGTTACAACAATATGACTTTTTCTATTATTTTTGCTACCTCATAAAGACTTTGTCACGTTCGATATAACGTTATACAGCACACATACACACACCTAAATTAAAATAGAGAGCCTAAGCGGAAGCAGGAAGTAACGTCGCCATGAGACCTCAACTCGGAAAATGTCTCCATGTAAGGGAACGGGAGTCAAAGTTTTATTTCGTGATCCGATTGAATTGTGCCATGAGAAAAAAATATGACCTCTACCTGTTTAAAACATCACGTTTCACGCCGAGAAACAGCAGTTGGTCGTAAAACGGCAACGGAAGAATGTATTTTGTGTGAAGACCGCTCTACGGACTACAAATCTGGTGTCCCACAAAAAACACGTCACCAACTGGGACGCGGGAAAGGGCGGCATTTGGTGTGTGACGTGACTTGTAGTCTTTCTGTTTACGGATTCTTCTGATTCTTCTTTTATTTTACAATAGTTTTACAACAAACTGCTGATTTCTCGGCGTGAAACGTGATGTTTTAAACAGGTAGAGGTCATGGACACATTTTAACCAGCATGCATCACGGTTTAGGCAGCTGCGCAGCAAGCTTGGCTTCATCCAATCACAATTCCCCGCGCAAAGGACCCGCGCAGTGTGAAAGTAACCTGTGAAATCTACTAGTGTGTCTCTGACTCGCCGATACTGTGGTCAGTGGAGCGTTACCTCGGCATCTGATCGTGCTGGAAAATCCGTGTTGTGGTTGCCAAAGAGTCTCTGGAGTTTGTGTCAGGAGGAGGAATTAACCAGTGGATATTTCCAGACGGAGTTTTTCCTGGAGTTGCCGGTCCCGGTGGAGCTAAATCCGACGCTGCAACCCCGACTGACTACTGACTGACTGATCCACGGTACCTATACCCGGTATATTATATTATATTATATTATATTATATTATATTATATTATATTATATTATATTATATAGTAAGTAATCCCTGTGTTTGAACTGTGAATACAGACGCCGTTTCGGTTTTGATTTCCTGGTTTGATTTGTGGGGATCCGCAGTAAAACCCGGAGCGGAGTTTTGAGTTGCCTTTCTTTTTTGGTTGTGAACTGGATCGAACTGTTTTTGGACTGTGAGAAAACCGGACTTTGTCCGTGGATCTGAGAGGCACCCATCTGCAGTCAAGGTGGCCGACAAGGGCGCCACTCCATACCGGAAGTCCCAAACGGAAGTTGTGGTTAACCTCCAAAATAAAACCAAAATAAAAGCCGCCATTTAACCGATCCATACCGGAAGTCCCAACCGGAAGTTGGTCAATCACCAAACTAAAACCAAAATAAAAGCCGCCATTTATCAAATCCATGCCGGAAGTCTCAAGCGGAAGTTAGTTTATCAGCGAAATAAAAGTTTAAAAAACACGTACGGTTACACCATAGACTGTATGGTTAACACATAACATGATTCTATGCATTTTGTCCATTTACATGTTTATATAATTGATTAGTTAATGGTCTCGCCACGACTTTACTCAGAAGTTAGTTAGAAGCCTATAATAATCACTAACTTATCATGTTAACATTTCATGGATTTAGCTTCAATATCAACGTTATGAATAAAAATGTGAATATTATGTTTGTGTGGTGGTGGTAGGGGGCACACACACAGACACACAGACACACACACACACACACACACACACAAACAATAGGACTGCAGAATAACTAAGAATAAATAAACTGAATTCTCAAATTAAATAGAGAATTGGTAAAACGGTCACAACAAATGTCATACTTACTATGAAATTAGTACATGGTCAATTGATTCATTGATTTACAATTAATATTGATTGTAAATATTAATATTGAATGTAATGTGTGTCTTTATTACACTGCAGGGATCGAAATTAGCACCCGTGTGTTGTGCCTGGTGGGTGAATTGAATCAGTTTACCAGCAACTGTGACGGATTCATTCCAGTCAGATCTGATCCAGTTAATCCTATTGATCTATATCTTGGTTAAGGCGTAACAGTGCGCTTTACACGACCCAAGAGTTTGATCCGGTCAAATTATGTTTCTCATTCGACCAAAGTGTCAGCTGAACTTGAGAAGGCCGGAAATCCACAACTAATTGAACGGCTGTAGCGTCATTTGGACTGCTAGATTTTAAACTCTATAATCTCTCATGTAAATACCCGATTGAGTGATGAATGCATTCATTATGTCATGATATATTTTTCTTTAACGAAGTTACACCAAAATGTAGCATTTTAACAAGTTCAATTATGCAAAGTTAGGACAATTAAAGTAACTTATTTGATTATGAATGATTTTATATTAATATATAAGTTAAAAAAATATAGGCCCATAATAATCGAAAAAGATGGAAACGAGCTGATCTCAAACAAACAAAGAGCCGTTTTGATCACTGGTCACAGTCAGATTACCTCCGCTCTCCTCACACAGTCACCACACACGGGCTTGTGGCATTTCAAGTGTCCGAGGTTTGGTTCAGTTTGTATATCACTCAACAACAGGAATTTGTTTTAAGAAAGCAATAAGCATTTTTCAGTGAATTATATGATTTCTCCCGTGGAAAATGTCCTTCCTGGGTAACGTAAATGGTTTTTAAAATTAACTAAAATTTCTATCATTGTTGGTATTTTAAAGTTTTTAGATAATTATAGTTAGAGCTCAACAAATAATTACTTCTCAGAAAACAAAATTTTTATCAGAATTAATGTAATATATTTGGACATTTACAGTGAAATGGCTTCATTCGTTCCTGTTTGTCACACAATATTTAGTGCCAAAAAGAGAAAAAAGATGGAAAATGTCTTAAAAAAATGTTTTACAGTGTAAGTAAAAGGATTGTTATTGTATTCTCAACTCAAAAAACACAATAATGTAATATAATATGACAATCGGGTTGAATTATTTGACTGTGTCATTGTTACCCAGAATGACATGCTGTTAGCTAGGAATGACCACTGCAAGATTTCAGTGTCATCAAGTATTTCAGTAAAGGCTGTTCAGGAACATAATTTGTAACAAACATAACACAAATAAACTATTAAAAGATAAGAAAAAGTGATTTATAAAAGAAAATTTTAATCTTTAACCCTTCACTGACATGTATAAGCCTTTTGCAAACAAGCCTAAACCAATTTTTTAAAATCCTTTTTCTAACTGCAGGGCTCCAGACTAACTTTTTGCATTGGTTGCACTGGTGCGCCTAACTTTTTTTTTTTAGGTGCACTGGCACAAAATTTAGGTGCACTCGAATTTTAACGCCATAAGGAGACCTTTCTGGCTCCACAACTTTAATATAACGTTTCCAAACAAGACTAAGATATTGAGAAATCCTTGTCTTTATTTGAAGGACATTGACATAAGAAAAATAAGGTGTTTCACTATTAGGCAGCTCCTCTTTGGCAATGTTGTATGCAACATTACATTTTATAATAATTTCTGATTCCTCAGAGGACCTGATTGCTGCTGCCTGCCGCTGAAATGCAGCTGGGAGAGGGGCCACTTTCTCCACACACCGGTCCGGCATGTAGTGTGTTTTTTTGACATGCTGTGTATTTTTTTAAGTTTCGACACGAAACGTTGTTGACCCGCTTACAAATGCACTATTACCGGCCATACTCTGACCGCACTCATGACAGTATACACAGTGCATTATATTACGTCCTTTATCATACCGTAACCAGGGAAACTGTTTCAACCAGTCCTGCCTGAAAGAATACGTTTTCAGGTTTTTACTTTGAGTCTCGGGGCCGGGCTCTTTCTCTAGCCGTTTTTAGACAGAGCACCAAGCCGCGGTTTTAGACAGAGGCCGGCAAATTGGGGGTCTGTTGTGGTCGCCGATTTTCCGCCTCGGAGGGCACACTTTTTTCCGCCTCGACTGCTATCTAAAACCGAGGCGGAAATGTGCCGGCCCATGGGTGAGCTGGGCAGAGATGTCAATGACCTGTACTGTTGTGCGACCCACAACCGAGGAGTTTTAAAACCAGGAAACAGCTGCTCACAGCAGTCAGTCCATTACTTCATCCACAGACATTAAGATGAACTGAGCAGCCGCTGAGATCCAGGAGCCTCGGTCTTTGTTTTGTTGTGTTAGCTTGATGTTATGTCGGAAAGCTAAGGATGGTCGCTACTTTCAAATTAAAAGCCCCCCCGCTAAGAACCCAGTTCTACACTCCAGTGGGGTGCAATGTAAAGCTCTTATTTTGAAGACAAATTCTATGTCACCGTTCACAGTCCAACTTCCAGCTTCACGTCACGTCACATGTTTACGCCGACCTCAGAGGCGGCTTTTGGAAAAGGAGGAATATTACGCCTCGGTTTTAGAAAGACAGGCTGGCAAATTGCCGCCCTTGAGTTGGAGCAAATGTGCCGCCTTTTCTATCTAAAAAGGGCTTCTGACTCGGTTGTCTCCTCTGGTTCCGAGTCTGATGCCGCCGAAGGACCGGGGCTTGGCATCTCAGCAGGAACCGAGGGAATGGCAGCAGGGGTGGTTGTCGGCATAGATTGTTTAGTGAAAAAACTTTCAATACTTCTGCCCCTCTTCATTTTGCCTCGTTTTGTTTCTTTTCTTTTCCCCTTCCGCTGCTGTGGCGCTCAGGTCGCTAGCGCCGCTCGCAAATTTTAAATACACACAACGGAGAGCAGTGACCACAGCCAATCTGAGGCAAAGTTCCGCCCAAACTCTGTCTCTTATCGGTTTAGACCAAGATAATGCTCTACCATGACTGTCAGTTCAGTCACAGGAGAGCACAGAGAGACGATGTGCTTGCAAAGGACATTTATATTTTTTAGATGCACCGGTGCGACCTAGAAAAATCCTTAGGTGCACTCTTAAAATTTTTGGTCGCATATGCGACCAAAATGGTCTCACTCTGGAGCCCTGAACTGATCTGCATAATCGCTTCATTACTAAATCACAATACCTTTCTCTCTTTTTCTCAAGACACTCAGCCCAAGCTTGTGACTCAGCTTTCTTCCTGGCCCTGAAAAGTCTTTTTTAATTACTTAAGTCCTTTCTTTATTAGACAGTGGCATCTGCAAAAGGACAAAACTGACCCTAAAACAGCGAAAGCTATACTAAAACTTTATTTAAAAACATGAAGATTAGTTTGTAGTATATAGTACATATAAAAGATATTTATTAGATAGCACAGTTGAGAGAGATAGGAAATGGGTAATGTCCTGTGGTGCTATCATTGAAAAAGATAACCAAAAATGTCCTAAAAGTTCAAAAATACATACTATTGCCTCATTAATCGTTTAATTAATCATTAATAATAATAAAAATATAACATTACAACATCAAATCAATGCCTAAAAAGCTACAGATACTGATAAAAATCTGAATTGATTAACATGTCCATTCTGGATAACAGAGGACATGTCCTGGGTAACAGAATATCTTTGTTATCCAGGGAGGACAAAAAACACAATTTCCTTTATAATCAGGCACTAACTCGGTCTACTGTATAAAATATTAGCTTAATCTTCAACACATCAATGTCATATTTCACATGAAATTCAATTCATTTAATTTCTTATAGAAAATACTCATGTGAATAAGTAAAGTGGGGAGAGTTGAGTAACAAAATGTATTGTTTTAAAATTTTTATATATTTTTAACATTATAAATATGCTTCGGACACCAGAATTGACATGCCGCATCTTTGACCCGCCATCATCTGGTCCGCATGCCTATTCCACCAGTGTGTTGGTCCCACGCTGACCAGTGCCGTGTTCCAATATCCATACTTACTGTACTTAGTTTGAGTACGTAGGGTGTTCCGATATCGATCGCGGCGAAAAGAAGTGTACTTAAAGGACCCGGATGTTGCCCTCATAACGGCAAAAACGTTGAGTGTGCATCGATGTACACTATACGCACTCAACGGCTGCCATTTTGTCTACGTAGCGGAAGAAGCGGAGCCAGGCAGAGGCACTCAGCTCGGATTTAAAAAAAAAAAAAAGCTACCGAGACAACAGCGCCTGCAGCGGAGCCATATTGCAGGATTGTAGGATTGTAATTGTTAAAAAGTAAAACCGTGCGGTGCAGGAACAGCATTGCCAGTGTCTCCTAAGTGGTTGTATGCGGCATGTCCCTGTATTGAAGCAGGAAGGCATCAAGTTGCTTTTGAACATTTGTAGTTCCCTATGATGACTTCAGAGAATGTTTAAAAGTCTTTACGAATCGTTCAGTGAGGCCGTTAGTTGCAGGGTGGAAAGGAGCTGAGCGTTGGGTCGTAATGTATTAGAACTTTGTCGCTTGCGAGCTGTTCTTTTGCTTCACAGAATGCACTCTTACATTCTTTTGACCACTCCCACTTCACCTCCTTATGCAGCAAAGCATTCAGCGGGTGGAGAAGGGTCGACAGGTTTGGAACAAAGCGTGCATAGTAGTTAATGTGTCCCAAGAAAGAGCGCAACTGACTTGTGTTGGTTGGCTCAGGAGCATCCAGTATGGCACAGATTTTATCTGGTGACTTGTGAAGTCCTTTTGAGTCAATTACGTGCCCAAGATACTCCAGAGAACTCCTGAAAAACTCGCACTTCTCCTTTTAAACTCTCAGTCCAAATTGTTCCAAACGATTGAGCACAGCCTTCAAGTTTTCCAGACGATGAGCGTCATCATTGCCTGTTACCAGGATATCGTCCAAAAAGCAGTGGACGTTAGGGAGTCCTTGCAACACTTGGTCCATGATCTTCTTGAAAATTGAGGGTACAGACGTTATCCCGAAGGGTTACCGATTATAACAAAACATGCCCTTGTGTGTAGTGATTGTGAGATATTTCCGTGAATCTTCACTAAAAGGCACCTCAAGATAAGCCTGTGAAAGATCCAATTTGCTGAAATGTTGTCCTCCAGACAAAGATGCAAACAGATCCTCAATACGGGGTATTGGATAATGTTCAACGCATAGGGCCAGATTCACTATAACTTTGAAATCCCCACATGCCCTCTGGTAACAGTACTTCCCCTGTGTACGTTTTCAACACAATATTAGTCTTCCGTAAATGTACATGGGCAAATTTGGTTTTGTACATCTCCATTGAGATCAGGGATATGGCTGCCCCGGTGTCCAGTTCCATGTCTATGAGATGACCTTCAATCTTGGGTTTGATCATCATCAAAGACGACGCTGCATTTTCCATTTTAACTGCCCTCACTGGCTCTGTGTCCTTAAACACTGCTGACACCATATGCAGTGTCAATTCAGAGTCTGAATCTGATGGAGTATCCCTTTCACTGTAGTATTTGCTCCTACTTTATGAATTTTTCCTCTTTACTTTTTCAAACTGCTTCCTTGGTTTCTTTTAAAGGGCCACGTACTGTGCAACGCTCTCTCCCTCTTCCTGATTGCGTTCGTGGAAACGGAATCTCGAAGTGATCATTCAGGATTTTCACGAAGTCCGCGAAAGGTTTACTTCCTGGTTTATCTGGAGCCAGCAAACTATGCAGCAGTCCATATGTCGTAGCCCCGATTACACTCATAAATACGGCCACTTTCTTTTCCGCTGGCACATCATTGGCTTCAGCAAAATGTTCAAACCTCTCGACATACGTCGACCATTGTCGCATGACTGACGACCGACCACACTCAGGTGTACTTCCACACTGGTTTGTTTATTCACTGAAGCATACACATGCCATTCAGTGTAGTAGATCGCCCCCTACTGGTGTGGCGGAAAATTACCAATACATCTCAATAATTATGACTTTTTATCTCATAGTTTCGACTTTTCATCTCATAATTTTGACGTTTTATCTCATATCTTTGACTTTTTTATCTCATAATTATGACTTACCACTGGGATACTTTTTTTTTAGTGGCAGAAACGGACTTCCATCGAAAACTGAATTGAATTATGGTCCATTTGGTTTTTGCAGTGCAGGTTATTGGTGACATTTCATTTGCTGCTACGTACTATTTGCTCTATTGTTTTGTATCGTTTGACGGTGCTCTTTTCCTTCTAGGTTGTAATTATTATTTGTCAGACGTGACTGATGACTGGCACCCCATTCCTTTAAATGCGTCAAACCCACTACACATGTCCTCATCAATGTAAATCAGAATCAGAATTCCTTTAATGTCCTGTAGACCGGGAAATTTGAATGTTGCAACAGCAGAATATTACAAGATAGAGAAATAGAAAAATAAACAAAAAAAAAAAGTAAAAGTAAAGAAAAAATAGAATAGAATCGACAAATGCATATTTACATGGATAGTGCGAAAATGCAAAAATGCAAAAATAAGCAACAAGTTTTTATATACAGATTTTAAATAAAGGTAATAAATATGGGTGATGAAATGAGTTTGTACAGACTTATTGCACAGTGCAGAGTACAGGGTGAGGTCTATATGGAGCAGTACTGGTTGTACAGTCTGACAGCAGCAGGAAGGACCTGCTCTCCTTCACACACTTGGGGTGTATCAGTCTGTCGCTGAAGGAGCTGCCCAGTGCTGTGAGAGTGACCTGCAGGGGGTGGGACTCCTGAATCAGCAGCGATGACAGCTTGTCTATCATCCTGCTCTCTCCCAACACTTGCACTGAGTCCAGAGGATCCCAGGGTGGAGCTGACCTTCTTGATAAGTTTATCAAGTCTCCTCCTGTCTGCTGCCGAGATGCTGCTGCTCCAGCAGACTACTCCACAGAAAATGGCTGATGCCACCACAGAGTCATAGAAAGAGGTCAGGAGGTACCCTGCACTCCAAAGAACCTGAGCTTCCTCAGCAGATACAGTCTGCTCTGACCTTTCTTGTATGTCAGCTTACGCTGATTGTCCTGCTGGTGAAGACTGACATTAGATGGTTATGTTTCTGGTGTTTATGGTTTGAAAAATTTGAACTAAATGTAGCCTATTATTGTGTTGATGGAACATTCTGATGCAGAAATCAGCCTCAGCTTGTCCAAACTGATTTGTTTGTTTTGTGAATGCATCATTTTATCAGGACAATCCTCGCAGCACCAGCTTGATCACCATGGAGAGTAAACAGCCAGGTGGAGCCTCAGGCCCTCAGGTGAGTTCTCCTCATCAGCTGATTGAAATATAAATACATTTATTTATATTAAGATTTTGATTTGCTGTAAGTTAAAGAAATTACACTTTGGTCATTATCTCCTCCCTCAATGCTGATTGAAAGTCACGTGAAGTTTTGTATAGTAAGTGGTGTATGTTTATAATCCAGCCCTGAAGTTAGCTTGGCTCAGGTTCCTGCTGTGAGGACGTTTAATGTCCTCGACAACCTCTGTAGTCTCATTCAGACACGGCTAAGTGTTTTTAACACATGAAGAGCTTCAGGATTAAACTGTGGGACACTAATGATGTTGGAGAACATGTTTTTTAAATATGTTCAGCCTGTGGTAACCACACACTTAATTTTACACATTTAACTGAAAATATATTGAAAAACCTGGATGAATTTGAGATGAGGGAACCGGGTGTGCTAAAATGCTAACTAATTTCTGGTTTTAGGACACAAACTGCAGCATTCTGTAGTTTGTAGTTTAGATGACCCTTATGTTTTCAAAAAGTAAATCATTCATCATTTTACAGCTGTCAGATTTATTATTTAACTATAACTTGCCACAAAACATAATAATCAAGAATATACTTTGGAAAGTTGGCAAATGCAGAGGATCAAAACCAAATTTGGACCCATTCTTAAAAACATTACATTACAAATTCAACAGGGAACGTAATGAGATCAAATTCATGCATTCAATACTTTCCTGAATGAGGCTTGATGTTTTTACTTTTCCCATTTTGCAGACATACAGCCATGGAAGAGTGAAGGAGGAGAACTACGGTGAAGCTACGGTTGGTGGACTGTGAAACACTGCATGAACAAAGAAGACTGCGTATTTATTACATTCAAGGATGTGTAACCTTATTTATTTCTCTACTCTGATTTCCTGCAGGGCGGGCGTAGGCATCATTTCAAAGTGAAATTCAGCAAAGACAGCAGAGAATACACTGTCGATTGTGATCCACCTTGCACAGTGCTGGAGGGAATACATAAAAAACAGAAATACCAAGAGCTGAATTGTCCAGATGAAAACTTTGTCATTCAGTTTGGAAAAGGAGATGATTGTATCGTTGCAACTCATTTCCCTTCTTCTTGTGTCCCCCGTAATGAGGTTCTGGTCATATCATGTGAGTCTGAAACGGTCGAAGAGGACAAAAACCAACATGCCACAGCAATACATTCAAGAGACAGATATTCTGTTTTCTACATTGATACAGTCGGAGGAACAAACGCCAAAAAAAAGGCGCTTTTTAGAAGTAATGCTGTCAAACAGTTCAAGTATCTGTGTGTTTATGGGGAGAAGGGGACGACGGTGGAAGAAGCTCTGCAAAGAGACGGTCGCTTCAGTGATGATCTCTGCAACTTCACTTTGTCTAACAATGAAAATCCCGACTGCCTAACTGAACCTCTAGACAATGTTGACACCTTAAATGGAAACAAATTCAAGATATGTCTTCCACGGAGGAAGAGAGCAAATGATAAAAAACAGCAGGCAATCACAGGTGCATCAAATTATCCACAGAAAAGGCGCCTTAAAAGATCAACATCGGTCCTAAAGGTAGTCCATCAGAGAGGAATCAGTGTCAGGACAGCAGTGGAAGAGAGCAGCAACAGTGATGACATTTATGCATTACTGCGTGACCAGTTTCCAGCTCTGAAAGAATGGATGCAGAGCAGATTCCCTGGTGATTCTTACCAGAAAGCAGTAGAGCTGAGGAAGGAAAACTTTGGAAAGATCCAACAGTCATTCAGTGAAGTGCACAGAGTCAGGAAGCTGCTAAAACTGGGCAGGTCAGTCTGCAAAGTGATTGTTAAAGATGTACGTGTCGGCACAGGCTTTGTGTTGTTTGACAACTTCATCTTGACTAACGCACATCTGTTTGAAGGTTGTGTTGAAGCAGAAACACTGAGGGAGGGTGTGAAGGTGTTTGCTCTCTTTAACTATGATGATCCTGAGCCATACACAAACTACTACTGCTTTGAGGTAGTTAACTCTTACATCTACCTCAAAAAGGATGGACTTGACTATGCTGTACTTGAGCTCAACACTAAGGGTCAGAGGGTGTCCAACCTAAAAAACGCAACGCAAAAGAAAATTAAGATACCACCAGGGCTCCTGAAGGACGTTGGTCCAATGCCTCAGAGTGGTGAAGCCTGTCTTATCGGTCACCCGGGAGGAGACGTGAAAAAAATAGATCCCACATGTATCATTGAGAAAGAGAAGAGGGGGCAGGCTGTCGATGATCATTTGGACCAATATAGAGACAGTCCTTTCATTCTGCTCTCAATCAGTCGCCTCATCAGAGAGCAAGGCATTGAAAACATCATGATTGGTGGGAAATTGGCAGAAAATACGTTGACCTACAACACTTTCATGTACCATGGCTCCTCTGGCTCTCCCGTGTTGGATGCTCAGTGCAAAGTCTTTGGTTTGCACACTGGAGGATGGTTCTATCAGCCAGAACCTCCAAAAAGTGTGATAGAGTTCGCCCAACCACTGTGTGCTATATTGAAACACTTTGTGAAGACGAAGGGAAATGAAGCGCTGTTGAAGAGATTTAAGAAGGCCGCAAAGGGAAACTCTGTAATACAAAAAGTCCTTCAGTCTGTATCTGAAGAACAGAAAGACGGGGCTGAGCCAGCAGACTTTGAAAATCTCTCAGACTCTTATGAATCAATGGACACTGATTAAGTATTCAGAGGCTTCCTTCTCCCATAGCAAGCTGGGTGGATTGTAACATAATGTGACAGTTGTTGGGTTTGTACCAAACTAATATGTTTTATTACATCTGGAGAACATCTGTTTTTTGACATGTTTTACCTGTGTCAAATAAAATGCAGCTTCTGTGATTTGGATTTGGATTAATTCTGCAGTACTTATTAAAACTTGTTTTAAATCTGTTTCCTGTCATTGTTTTTGCCCCCCATAATGTTACATTGTTGTTCCCAACATTTTCTCTTCTCAGTCTACACAAAGGGTTGCAACACCGTCTTGACCAGTTAAGTTTTATCCATGTCTCTTTGGTGCAGCTACAGTAAGATTTATATTTTTCCATTACAGTTGAGTTCACTATAGTATCTCCATAATCTGCCATGTAAAATGTAAAAGCACCTGATGTCGGCAGTCTGATGTGAGTATTAAATAAATAATGATTCAAGCAATCACAAACAAAAACAACGTTTGAAAGAGAAGCTACAGTTTGAAGTCTAGTAGAGAGATAATGTACTGAACTAAGGCTACAAATAAAGTAGATTGGTCATCTTCCAACAAAACTGCTAACCACCCTCTAAAAAGTTACTGGAAGTCTCTCATCTTCTTAACAGCTTTGAAAAATACATACCAATTGCATTAGCCAGCATACTGTCTAAAGTATTGGAGATAATTTTGATGCCTAGCCTGGAGAGGTACATCCTCACTGCTGACAACCAATTTGGGTTTAAACATAAACATAGCACTGATATGTGTATTTTTGCTCTGAAGGAGATCCTGGATAATTACAATAGACAGAATACAACAATGTTCCTGTGCTTTATAGATGCCTCTAAGGCATTTGATTGTGTGAATCATGAAAAAATGCTTAAGAAATTGTGTGAAAGAGGGGTTCCTAGATATTTTGTTAGAATATTGGCATTCTGGTATGCTCAACAGACCATGAGGGTAAAGTGGGGAAAGTCTACATCTGCCTCATTCCATGTGAACAATTGTGTTCGCCAAGGCGGAATTTTGTCACCTTTATTGTTTAATATTTATATGGACGATCTCTCCAAGAGTCTCAGTGCATGTCGTACTGGCTGTATGGTCGGTGATTGTCTGATTAATCATCTTATGTACGCAGATGATTTGGTCATCTTCAGTCAGTGCACTGCTGGGCTACAACAGCTGCTAACCCTTTGCACCCAATATGGGATGGAGTATGATATTACATTTAATGCTAAGAAGAGCAATATCTTGATTGAGCGCAGTAGAGACGATCGCCAGTCGAGGTTTTTCAGCTTTTTATTTATCTGGCTCTGCCCTCAGTGAATGTAATGAGGTTAAATACCTTGGACACTTTATCTCTAATGAGCTTTCTGATGATAAAGACATGTATAAACAGTGTCGTAAATTGTACGCTCAAGCAAACATGCTGTGCCATAAATTCAGTATGTAATCTGTTCCTGTTAAAGTTGCTCTATTCAAAACATTCTGTAATCCCCTCTATACTGCACACCTCTGGTCCAGATATAGAGTGAGTAGCCTGAGACGACTCGCTGTGGCCTATAATGACAGTATGAGGCTGCTGCTTAGAGCACCTAGATGCTCTAGTGCTAGTCAAATGTTTGTTAATGTTGGTGTTCCCACCTGCTCTGCTGTTCTTCGTAATTTAATGTACAAGATGATATGCAGAATTGATGCTTCTGAAAATTACATAATATCCGTTATTGTCAACCCAGGACGCAGTTCTGTAAGGTATTCCTTGGTTCTATACTAGGTTTTTAAAAAACTGTCTCGTCTGTTTGTTTTGTTTCTTGCTATATGCGATGTTTGTATTATGGACTTCCCTGTGGGTGAGTCCGAAATAAAGCTTTCAATTCAATTCTGCTCTGGAGCTGCAGCAAGAAAATCGCTTTTTTTTTTGGTCAAATGGACATTTCTCTGTTGTCAAGACTGCTGCTAATATATTGTATTTTTTTTCAACTTCATCAGTGTGTCAGAAAATGTATTCATGCTCAAGTTCCCCATATTTCTGTTTCTCAGCCCATCATGAATTTATTTTTTCTTTTTATTCAAGGTAATGACTCAACATCCACATGTACAGTGGACATGTTTGTCTCTGTGCATTGTGGTTGTGGTTTGGTTGCATTTCATGGAATGCAAATAGGTGTGTGTCATGAACAGACCTGAGTGTAATTGTCAGTGTAGAGGATTGGGATTGTTGTGAGATGTCCTCTAGGTGGCAGCATAGCCAAGGCCAGGGATGGGCAACTTTAATGATAGATATGGCCACGAAAATGTTATCCTCACTACCTGAGGGCCAGATTCGCACTTCCACCAGTAGGATACTGTATTCCCATGGGCGGCAGGTAATGGAGGCTAGGGAAGGCTGAGCCTTCCCAAATTTTATGCTGGAAAATTGTGAAAATCATGTATAATAATATGCACATAATGTGTGCATATTATTATACATGATTTCTTATTATGAACGGGCTGCAGCGCAACCTCAGTGTGTGTGAGGTTGCGCTGCAGCGGTCACAATGTTGACAAATATGAGAACGCGTTGCCATGGTGACAGTCAAAAAGAGCCATTCAACACCCGCTGTCGCTGTTTTTTTAAACAGAAGGAAAAACCTAATTAAAACATTTCAGAAGCGGCCAGCAACACTCACCGGATGGACTGGCTGCTGCTGGGCGTCGATATGCAGGCACCTGTTTATTTTTTATTATTACTGTTTATTTGTTTAAATCACTGAACAGACCAGGCGGCAATTTGGTACAGGCGTTTAATTCCTTCCTCTCAAAAATCCGGGATTTCAGCTTCTCGGTGAATTCTCTGGCATCCTTCTGCAAGTGAAGATGTTACAGCGGAGGAAACGATTCAGCGACCAGCACTCGCTGCAAGCTCCTCATCTCTGCTGTCTCTCACGGTGGCACACATTTGTTTCTCCATCACCCTGATCATTTTGCGGGACACTCTCTCGTGGCGTGCCCGTGTGCTGATAACTAATCCCCGCATGTTTATCTCAGGCTCCTCGTTAGCCTTCTTCCTCCCTCCAGCAGGCAGCCTGACCTGCTGCTGTCCTCCTCGGACAGACGCTGAAGCTCAGTTTGATTTTTTCATCTCTCACTCTCTTGGGGTCGACAGAGAAACGTCTAGCGGCTGCTTCTCCCGAGTTTTCCTCTGCATATTTTACGACAGAAAGTTTGAATTTCAAGACGTACTTTTTTTATTTTTTTGCTCCAGCTGACAGTTACTACGTTGCCATGGAGATGGATAAACACAAACTTGGCGGAGTAATATTTTGAGTAATGAGTCAGGCGTGCTGTCATGCTGATTTGAGCAAAATGTCTTGTTGACCAATCAGATTGCTTGGTCGGAACTACTTGTTGTATAATTGCTGATAACTCATCCCCGCATGTTTATCTCAGGCTCCTCGCTAGCCTTCTTCCTCCCTCCAGCAGGCAGCCTGGCCTGAAGCTCAGTTTTATCTCTCACTCTCTTTAACAGAGAAACGTCTAGCGGCTGCTTCTCCCGAGTTTTCCTCTGCATATTCTAAGACAGAAAGTTTATATTTTAAGTCGTACTTTGTCAGAGGTCGCGTCTCCTTCCTTGATTTTAAAAAAATATATATATATGAGTTAGACCCGACATTTATGTGGAACCGGCGGTTATGTATCAGAATATACACCCAGCTTTTGAGGGGAAACCTGCGGTTATTTGGTATTATAGGTTTTTAAGTCTGAACCCGACGCAGCCCGACACACCAGCATGAATTGTCTGCCTGAACCCGACCCCCCGCGTGCCTGCATTGTTTTCCTCATACACTTGTTATCATGATCAGACAGACAGCAGACAGAAAGGTGACGCGAGCCAGGAGACAGGTGCTGTGTCAACGTCAGCAGCAGCTCCCGCTGCAATGAAGACACCGCGCTGCGACCAGTGGGAAAATATATTCGGAGAGACAGAAACAGACGATTTCCCCACTCCTCGAAAAGCACAAAGCAAGGGTGGATTCATCTGTGGCAAGTTTACTTTTAGCCAATTCCATCTTCTCCAGCCAGGCTATAGACGCGAGTATGTCACGCAGCGGCGTCAGTTCTGCGTCTGCCCCTCCGCATGAAGCAGCAGCCAGACTCACTCTTCACCACACCTGAACAGCGATGATTCACAACAGGCTATATAATTTACAACCTGCAAGAAATGTGTTTTATGAAATTTGTTTTATAAAAAAGGAAGCCCGAAGCCCGACCTCCGAAATTTGAAAAAGTCTTTCCGAAGGAGAGGGCAGATGATAAAAGGCGAGTCGTATGTATGGAAATCAGTGCGAAGATTTATGAATCCGCATCAGAGCAGATTCCCTGATGATTCTTACCAGAGAGCACTGGGGCTGAGGAAGGAAAACTTTGGAACGATCCAACAGTCATTCAGTGAAGTGCACAGAGTCAGGAGGCTGCTAGAACTGGGTGAGTCAGTCTGCAAAGTGATTGTTAAAAATGTCACAGGCACAGGCTTTGTGTTGTTTAAAAACCTTATTTTGACTAACGCACATCTATTTGAAGGTTGTGTTGAAGCAAAAACACTGAAGAAGGGTGTGAAGGTGTATGTTCTCTTTAACTATGACGATCCTGAGCCATACACAAACTACTACTGCTTTGAGGTAGTTAACTCTTACATCTGCCTCAAAAAGGATGAACTTGACTATGCTGTACTTGAGCTCAACACTGAGCGCCACTGGGTTTCCAACCTAAATACCCAAACACAAGAGATAATTAAGATACCACCAGGGGAAGGACGTTGGTCCAGTGCCTCAGAATGGTGCAGCCTGTCTTATTGGTCACCCAAGAGGAGAAGTTAAAACATTTGATTGCACAAGTATCAATGAGAAAGAGAAGAGAGGGCAGGCTGTCTGTGATAAATTACACCCATACAGAGACGGTCCCCTCTATGTTGAAATAATCAATCAACTGAATCAACAAGGCAACATAATCAACATAATGCCTGGTGGGAAATTGGCAGAAAAAAAGGCGACCTACAAGACTTTCATGTACCATGGCTCCTCTGGCTCTCCAGTGTTTGATGCTCAGTGCAAAGTCTTTGGTTTGCACACTGGAGGATACGTCTATGGGTTTCCAAATACACACATAGAGTGTGTGATAGAGTTTGCCCAACCACTGTGTGCTATATTGAAACACTTTGTGAAGACACAGAGAAACGAAGGGTTCTTAAAGATATTTAAAGAGGAAGCAGAGGGAAACTCAGAACTACAAGAAGTCCTTAAGTCTTTATCTGAAGCACAGGTAGTCGAGGCTGAGTCAGAAGACTTTGGAAACTCCTCATACTCTTCTGGACCAATGGACACTGATTAAATATTCAGAGGCTCATCAGACAAGTGTGGAAACCCATCTGGCTGCACAGGTTGTTGTTTCTAGTTCATAAAATTGTTATTTTCCCAGTGACCAAGTAATTTTGTTTCATTACTTCAAATGTAAATAATTTTAAGTTTATTTTATGGGGCATCTATGATTAGGCTGGATGCCAGCATGCTTGTTGTTTACTGTAATTATAATCATTTACTGTGGTGGGTGTAGTTTTTTATTTTCACAGCAAAAATCTTGTACCCCATCACACTGGACAAAACTCCCACTAATGCCCACTGACTTCTGGCATTGGTCTAAAATGAGAACGTGTGACGGCATTTACCAGCTCCAGCTCTTGTTCTGATGGCTCTCCCATTTTTCAGACGCAATGAAGTGAAAGATATTTAAGAAAGTAACCACGTTAAAGTCTCAGTGTCAGTTCCGTGCCGCAACACGAGCATTGTAGGCTGCCCGACCGGTACTGTGCATGTGCAGCTCCCAACGGAGATGAGATAGAAGCGAGATGTCTCACTTCCTGATCAACATCCAACATCAGCTTCAGAAAAAAACAATGTGTCTTATTCAGAATGTTACTGAAACTTTGTGAATCACGTTTAATGTCCTCTGGATGTAGTCTATGATCTGATGCTTTCCTTGTTTTAAGTGTGATAGTGTTTCTACCGTTAGTGTTTTTTAAAATGTTTTTGTCGACATGCTAATTTCGGTGTAAACATGTTTTTTGTTGCTTTTATTGCATTGCTCCTGTAGTCTAGCCTTACTTAAGAAGCTGGTCTACTATTATCACAACTATCTACTGTTAACTATTGTTTTATAACTTGGTTTAGATTATAAGTGAAACTATCCAGACTGGGCCGGACATAGCTCTAAAACTGATTCTGCACTTTCACGGTTAGTAATTTTACATATACACCCTCGATTTAGGGGTTCTGTTTTCACTGTTTGGGATTAGATGGTGAGGCCTTACTTTCATATTTGGTTTATTTTAGGAATAGTTAGCTTTTGGTTTTGGTCCTCTTTTGATTATTTTTATGTATGTATGTTTTAACAGCACCAGTTAACTCTTTCTTTTGTAGTTTTGCCTCACCTCATTGTGTTTGTGACTCCTATGAATAAATAACTGTGCTTTAACCGACAAGGCCTGTTTTTATGTTGCTTCCCTCTCCCATAGCAAGCTGGGTGGGTTGTAACATAATATGACAATTGTTAGGTTTGTACCAAACAAACATGTCAAATAAAATGCAGCTTCTGTGATTTGGATGATGTTTTTGATTAATTTTGCAGTTCTAATTAAAACTTGTTTTAAATCTGTTTCCTGTCATTGTTTTTGCCCCCCATAATGTTACATTGTTGTTCCCAACATTTTCTCTTCTCAGTCTAGACAAAGGGTTGCAACACCATCATCACCAGTTAAGTTTTATCCATGACTCTTTGGTGCAGGTACGATGAGATTTATATTTTGCCATTGCACTGCATCTTTCAACAAAACTGTGCTAACCACCCTCTAAAAAATCACTAACAGGAGTTTGTTCACATCTTTAAGTCTCTCATCTTTTGCTGTAGAGCTGCAACAAGAAAATCGCTTTTTTTTGTCAAATGGACATTTCTCTTTTGTCAAGACTGCTGCTTATATTGAGTCTTAATATGTTACATTCATGTTTATTCATCAGTGTGTAAGAAAATGTATTCATGCACAAGCTCCCCACATCTTTGTTTCTCTGTTTCTCAGCTCATCACAAGTGTCTTTTTCTTTTAATTCGAGGTCATGACTCAACGTCCACTATCATAGCGGACATGTTTGTCTTTGTGCGCTGTGGTTGTGGGTTGGTTACATTTCGTCGTATGCAAATAGGTGTGTGTCATGAACAGATTTGAGTGTAAGTCAGATACAAGCAATCTTTAAACACACCTTTCTTTCTCATTCATTTTCCATTTTGTCCCTTTTTTGATAACAGAGCTTTTCCAACCTGTGTCGTAATAAATTTAGTGAGAAAACTTGTTGTCTTTCTATTCATGTACAGTGAAGGATAGGGCATCACGTAAAATAAAGGGTACCAGTTAATGATTTCTATCACATCAGAAGCAATGAAAATCACAGAATGGATCCTGTTAGATCCCGAGCTTTACACCTGTCCAGGAGGTACTCGACCAGCTATCCGTCATAAAGGGTTAGATCCCTAAGCCTACAAAAAGGTTGCTAAAAAGTGGGAATTTTAAATAAGGATTTTTAGCTTGTAATAAGGAGACTCGCCTAGCTTCTAACTGTGTGAGTCCAAACGTCTACCGTGTTTCCTCTTGATTGGCACCTGACATGAAGATCTTGTGTCAGATACGGCCACCAGCCACGCCCGTTATGGCAGTTTTCCTCTAAATGATCTGGGCTCTTGGTTGGGTGCCAGGTTGGATTTTAAGGGCTTTTAAGGGCAAAAATAGTTCTCAAATCTAAACCTGGTAAATAATAAATCAAATTAAGAGCTGATGTCGGTTATATTACTTGATTTGACCTGAGATGAAGAGGGTTTGGTCGATCCACGGCTTGCCTCTCCCTTCCTGCTGAAAGCTTACAATCTGGAGGTATATCACCACTCCGGCCGGAGGTCTCGAAACTCCCTCGAAGTTAAAACTCCCTCCCAGCAGAGTGAACAAAAGTATTCCAATGCCAAATTATAATCCACAGCTTGTTGGTAAAAATGCTTAATCCGTTGTTCTCTTATTCCCTTGGTTTGTTGCTGCTGAAGATTTCTTGTAATCCTTTTTGCGATGTCCCGGCTGCTGTTCACGTAATCGTGTCAGGTGTTGTCTCAAGGCTGGAGCAAGTCGAGCCTTGTGTTGACCCGACCAGTTCTTTAACATTTTCTCATGACCGCAGCTCAATGCTGTTTCTTTACTGATTATCATCAGCTTTCCAAATGTGAATACATTGATTTCAATCACATTGTACACTTTTTCACCACATTCATAGCCAAGTTCAGTTAGTTTAACATGCTCCAGTTCACCAAGTCAATCATACTGTGATTCTGTGCAAGGCATGAGTACTTCCTTTTTCCACAGCCTCTGCTACTTCCTCTTTTCTCCTCACAAACCTCTTTACCCTTCTTTGCTTTACTTTAATGATTCAACATTCCCTTCATTACATTGCTAACCTCTAATACATTGATTTCAAACACAATCACATATTACACATTCTTCTACTTTGCAAAGCTAATACTTAATTCTCATTCTGATCATCAGAGACAGAGTGACACACTCTGAGTGCACTTCCTTATTTTACACAGACACACAGCGAGGTTACCATTCCCTTTTTCACTTCCTCATCCAACATCTCATTCTAATGATTTTGATAATGATTATAATACTTTTTCTTTTAAATGAGTTTATGGCAAACATAATGCAGCAGGCCAAGCTTTAACATGTTGCAGAATCATTTCAGGACTATGTATGATGTCTGGTGTCTGGCAGGAGTGTGTTGTCTGTGTGTGTGTGTGTGTGTGTGTGTGTGTGTGTGTGTGTGTGTGTGTGTGTGTGTGTGTGTGCATACTGATATCTCTTAGACAGGAGTAGATGGATCTCAACTCTTCTGACAATCCGTATCTCCTTTGTTTCACGCTTTGGTGTCTGCTGTGGAAAATGTATGCTGCATAGGACTCAAACTGAGCCAACTGCTTAACACATTCAGACAAATTAACATGTTAACTGTTGAAATGGGGATTATATCTCGACTTGTTGAGCAGTACTGGGTCAGGGATTAGTGTGTGCCGAAAGGGTTAACATGATGCATTTGAAACATGAGAAACACCCAGCGAACCAGGAAGTCACAGGTATATCATTAATATGTTCGCACATCATTGCGCTCCGCTATTCAGTGCCAGTAGATCGAGGTGAAGGTAAGACACAGAGTTTCCTCGTTTGTATATTAAGTATGAATATTTAGGGATATAATACATTTAATATATAGATATAGCAATATATAGAAACCAAATAACAATTGATTTGGGTTTCTCAATTCTCTATAAAGCTTCTGTTGTATTGCGGCTGAACTTCTAACTGTAACATCTTTACCCAGTCCTGATAAATAAACAGTTTGATGCTTTAATGAAGTGACACAGTCCTTTAGGAAAACTTTGTCGAACGTACTCCTCTGGGCCGTGTCAGGGAGTTTTACCTTAATTGTTTTGTATCTGTTGTTGACAGTCGACATCAGCTCTTATTTGCCCAGAGGACATAACTGGTTTCAACCGCCCGTTGAGGGTTTGGGTGGAGCCTGATCATTACCACCTTGGTGAGTCATCTCAAGATTTCTCAAGACTGAAATGGCTGTAGGCAAGGGTGGATATTTCACTTCACTGTTGGGGGGGGGGGGGGGCGTAAATCAGCCTCAGCTTTTCCAACTGATTTGTTTGTTTTGTGAATGCATCATTTTATCAGGACAATTCTCGCAGCACCAGCTCGATCACCATGGAGAGTAAACAGCCAGGTGGAACTGCAGGCCCTCAGGTGAGTTCTACTCATCAGCTGATTGAAATATAAATACGTGCATTTATACTAAGATTTTGAGGTCGTTTAAGGTTTAAAGGCACATTTCATTTTACATTAAGTGGTGTAGAGATAACGTATTTTTAAAATCCAGCCCTGAAGTTGGCATGGCTCAGGATCCCGCTGTGGGATTTTTTTATATGGATTTTAGAATATCATCGAAAAAAGAATCTGTGTGTAAAACACAGGTTTGTGATACTTCCAGGTTCTGTTGATCCAGATAATCTCCACAGATGAACTCCACTCTGTGATGTTTGAAGCTAAATTAAATGTGTAGCAGTAAGAAGCTAATGTTAGGCTACAAAGAGACGACATCACGGTCACAAGACTAAAATGTCTCCACCACTAAGAGTCTTACTGCACAATAACTATCCAGGTTTTCTATAAACTGATCAATGTACAAGTTGTAAAGTCAGAGTTAGAACAGTGTGCAACTTAAGTGGCCTATAAAGATGGACTAGTGAGTAGATGAGTCTCCATGTTCACTGTGAGGACGTTTAATGTCCCCGACGACCTCTGTAGTCTCATTGAGACACTCGTTAGCAACTGCTAACTGTTTTTAACACTTGAAGAGCTTCAGAATTAAACTGTGGGACATTTAATGATGGATTTTATGTTGGAGAACGAAATATATAAATATGTTCAGCCTGTGGAAACCACACACTTTATCTCACACATTTAACTGAAAACAAATTCAGAAACCTCAAAGACTTTGAGACGAGGGAACCGGATGTGCTAACATGCTAACTGATTTCTGCTTTTAGGACTGTAGACTACAGCATTCTGTAGCCCACAGTTTAGACTACCTCAATGCATGTTTTAAAAAATCTGTTGTATTAATTTTAAATCTGTGAGATGTATTTAATTTAATTATAACCTGCTACAAACCATTATAATAATCAGCAATAGCCAAGTTGCAAGTCAAAAGCCATGTGTACACACCTGTGTACATTAACATGAGCAGAGGATGTTAAACTAAATTTGGACCCATTCCTAAAAACATTGCATTCCAAATTCTTCAGGGATTTCTTGCATGCGGCTTGATGTTTTTACTTTTCCCATTTTGCAGACAAACAGCCATGTCAAAATGAAGGAGTGTGAAACAGTTGAACAGTGAACAGTTTTCATTACATTCAAGGATGTGTAACCTTATTTATTTCTTCACTCTGATTTCCTGCAGGGGGGTTGTGGACATCATTTCAAAGTGAAATTCAGTCACAAACACGACAAAGAATACAATGTAAATTGTCATCGACCTTGCACAGTGCTGAGGGGAATAAAAAAAAAACAAGAATACAAAAAGCTGAATTGTCCAGATAAAAACCTTGTCATTAAGCTGGGAAAAGGAGATGATTGTATCGTTGCAACTCATTTCCCTTCTTCTTGTGTCCCCCGTGGTGAGCTTCTGACCATATCGTGTGAATCTGAAATGGTTGAAGAGGACAAAAACCAACATGCCATAGCAAAACATTCTAGAGACAGATATTCTGTTTTCTACATTGATACAGTCGGAGGAACAAATGCCAAAAAAAGGAAGCTTTTTAGAAGTAATGCTGTCAAACAGTTCAAGTATCTGTGTGTTTATGGGAAGAAGGGGATGAAGGTGAAAAACGCTCTGAAAAGAGACGGTCGCTTCAGTGATGATCTCTGCAACTTCACTTTGTCTGACAATGAAAATCCGAAGTGCTTCACTGAATGTAAAGATGATGTTGACAATTTAAATGAAAAAAAATTCAAGATATGTCTTCCACGCAAGAAGACAGCAGATGATAAAAAACAGCAAGAAATCACAGGTGCATCAAGTAATCCACAGAAGAAGTGCTGCAAAAAATCAACATCTGTCCTAAGTGTAGAACATCAGAAAGGAAAAGGTGTGAGGGCAGAAATGAAAAAAAGAGACACAGATGAGGAGATTAAGGAAATACTGCGTAATCAGTCTCCAGCTCTGAAAGAACTGATGCGGAGCAGATTTCCTGGTGATTCTTACCAGAAAGCAGTAGAGCTGAGGAAGGAAGACTTTGGAAAGATCCAACAGTCATTCAGTGAAGTGCACAGAGTCAGGAAGCTGCTAGAACTGGGCAGGTCAGTCTGCAAAGTGATAGTTAACGATGTCACAGGCACAGGTTTTGTGCTGTTTCACAACTTCATCTTGACTAACGCACATCTATTTGAAGGTTGTGTTGAAGGAGAAACACTAAAGAAGGGTGTGAAGGTGTTTGCTCTCTTTAACTATGATGATCCTGAGCCATACACAAACTACTACTGCTTTGAGGTAGTTAACTCTTACATCTGCCTCAAAAAGGATGGACTTGACTATGCTGTACTTCAGCTCAACACTGAGGGCCAGAGGGTGTCTAACCACGTGATACCACCAGGGCTCCTGAAGGACTTTGGTCCAATGCCTCAGAGTGGTGCAGCCTGTCTTATCGGTCATCCAAGAGGAGAAGTAAAAAAAAGGGATCCCACATGTATCATTGAGAAAGAGAAGAGAGGGCAGGCTGTCTACGATAATGTACATCCATACAGAGACAGTCCTTTCATTCTCCAATCAATCAGTCACCTCATCAGAGAGCAAGGCATTGAAAACATAATGACTGGTGGGAAAGTGGCAGAAATGGGGTCTACCTACAAGACTTTCATGTACCATGGCTCCTCTGGCTCTCCAGTGTTTGATGCTCAGTGCAAAGTCTTTGGTTTGCACACTGGAGGATACGTCTATCGTCAAAATCCGACAAAAAGTGTGATAGAGTTCGCCCAACCACTGTGTGCTATATTGAAACATTTTTTGAAGACACAGAGAAATGAAGGGTTGTTAAAGATATTTAAGGAGGCAGCAGAGGGAAACTCAGACCTACAAGAAGTCCTTCAGTCTGTATCTTAAGCACAGGTAGTCAAGGTTGAGTCAGCGGACGTTGGAAACTGCTGAGACTCTTCTGAATCAATGGAAACTGATTAAGTATTCAGAGAGTCCACGGACGAGTGTGGAACACATCTGGCTGCACAGGTTGTTGTTTCTAGTTTACTAAATTGTTATTTTCCCAGTGACCAAGTAATTTTATTTCATTACTTCAAATGTAAATAATTTTAAGTTTATTTTATGGGGCAGTGAGCTACATGAGCATTGTAGGCTGCCCGACCGGTACTGTGCATGTGCAACCCTCAGCAGAGATGAGATAGAAGCGAGATGTATCACTTCCTGAGCAACATCCAACATCGACTTCAGAAAAAAAAACAATGTGTCTTATTCAGAATGTTATCGAGACTCTGTGAATCAAGTTTAATGTCCTCTGGATGTAGTCTAAATGTTTTTGTAGGCATGCTAATTTCGGTGTAAACATGGTTTTTGTTGCTTTTATTGCATTGCTCCTGTAGTCTAGCCTTACTTAAGAGGCTAGTCTACTATTATCACAACTATCTACCTTAACTATTGTTTTGTGACTTGGTTTAGTTAATAAGTGAAACTATCTGGACTGGGCCAGACATAGCTCTAAAACTGATTCTGCACTTTCACAGTCAGTAATTTTATGTTAGACACACTAGATTTAGGGATTCTGTTTTCACTGTTTAGGATTAGATGGTGAGGCCTTACTTTCATATTTGGTTTATTGTAAGAATAGTTAGCTCTTGGTTTTGGTTTTATGTTTTTTTTTTTGTAGTACTAATTAAAACTTGTTTGGTTCTCTTCAAAATCTGTTTCCTGTCATTGTTTTTTCCCCCATAAAGTCATATTATTGTTCCCAACATTTTCTCTTTCTCAGTCTAGACAAAGGGTTGCAACAACGGCTTGACCAATTAAGTTTTATCCATGTCTCTTTGGTGCAGGTACGGTAAGATTTATATTTTCCCATTGCACTTGAGTTTACTATAAAATTTCCATAATCTGCCATGTAAAATCTAAAAGCATGTGGTGTCAACAGTCTGATGTGAGTATTAAATAAATAATGATTCAAGCAATCACAAACAAAAACGACATTTGAGAGAGAAGCTACAGTTTGAAGTCTAGTAGAGAGATAATGTACTATACTGAGGCTATAAATAAAGGATATATAAAAATGTCATATTCCAACAAAACTGTGGTAACCACCCTCTAAAAAGTCACTAACAGGAGTTTGTTCACATCTTTAAGTCTCTCATCTTTTGCTGTAGAGCTGCAACAAGAAAATCTGTTTTTTTGGTCAAATGGACATTTCTCTGTTGTCAAGACTGCTGCTAAAATTGACTTTTAATTCATTAAACGTTTATGTAACTTCATCAGTGTGTCAGGAAATTATTCATGCTCAAGCTCCCCAGGTCTCTGTTTCTGTTTCTCAGCTCATCATGAGTTTCTTTTTCTTTTAATTTGAAGTAATGACTCAACAGTAACTTGTACAGCGGACATGTTTGTCTTTGTGCGCTGTGGTTGTGGGTTGGTTACATTTCGTCGTATGCAAATAGGTGTGCGTCATGAACAGAGCTGTCGGGTACCAGCATCTTTAAAACACATCTTTCTTCCTCGTTCCTTTTCCATTTTGTCCCTTTTTTTCTAACAGAGCTTTTCTGTGTTGCAACTGTGTTGTGATAACATTAACAAACAAACTTGTTTTCTTTCTATTCATGTAAAGTGAGGGACAGGGCAACACATAACATACAGGGTACCAGTTAACGTTTTATATCACATCAGATGATCAGAAGCAATGAAAACACAGAATTTATCTGTATCTCCTTTGTTTTCCACTTCGCTGTCTGCTGCATAGGACTCAAACTGTACCAACTGCTTAACACATTAACATGTTAACTGTTGAAATGGGGATTAAATTTTGACTTGTTGAGCAGTACTGGGTCATGGATTTGGGCGTGTCGAAAGGGTTAACTGGATAGATTTGACAGTGAAATGAGAAGACGAGTGTACCAGGAAATAAACTGTACTTCCTTTATATGCTCGCATGTCGTTGCGCTCCAACGTTCACTGGCAGTAAATCAAAGGTAAGATGTCCAGATTACATGAATGTGTTTTTTTTTTAATGATTACTTTATTACTATTCTTATGATTAGTTTATTACTATCAATCAATCGACAGTGATAAGTTAGGCTTAGAAAATAGGATGAGATGTAACAGATTTAATATCAGAAAAGAAAGAAGAATTTATTTGGGTTTCTCAATTCTCCAAAAAACTTCTGTTGTATTGCGGCTGAACTTCTGACTGTAACATTTTAACTCAGTCCTGATAAATAAACTGTTTGATGCTTTAATGAAGTGACACAGTCCTTTAGTAAAACTTTGTCAAACATATTTCTGTGGGCTGTGTCACGGAGTTTAACCTTTATTGTTTTATATCTGTTTTAGACAGTCGACATCAGCCCTTATTTGCCCAGGGGACATCACTGGTTTGAACCGCCTGTTGGTTGGGGGGTTTTGGAGGGTTTGAGTGGAACCTAATCATTAATACTCTGGTGAGTCAACTCAGTAATATAAAAGCTGTTGGCAGGAAACCCGGGGAAATGTTCTAGTTCTGTTTGTCACCACAAAACCAAGTGTTTGTTGTGTTACACTCAAATCAATTCTTCTTCACTGCTCTAAAAGCCAACACAGGAAGTTGCGCTGTGCCCCTGGCAACTACTGTTTCTAGGGCGGCAAAGAAGAAGTTATTACCAAGTTCAACAACAGGAACCTTAACAAAAACATTTGTAGATGCATCGCACAAAACTGCACGACGAAACTGCACTCCCCAAACCTTATGAGACAATGAGGGAACGCATGTCATGTAGGCTGAAAGATGTACAGGCAAACAGCTTTTGGACCTTTGACATGTCATGACATGTCCTCATCAATAGAAAGGTTACGCTGAATTGTCCTTCTGGTTAAGACTGGCGTTATATTTGAATGTTTCTGGTGTTTATGGTTTAAAACATTTAAACTAAATGTATTATTGTGCTGATGGAACATTCTGATGCAGAAATCAGCCTCAGCTTGTCCAACTTATTTGTTTGTTTTGTGAATGCATCATTTTATCAGGACAATCCTCGCAGCACCAGCTTGATCACCATGGAGAGTAAACAGCCAGGTGGAGCGGCAGGCCCTCAGGTGAGTTCTCCTCATCAGCTGATTGAAATATAAATACATTTATTAATACTTACATTTTGAGGTGGTTTAAGGTAAAGGCACAGTTCACCCAAAAATGACACTTAGGTCATTATCTCCTCCCTCCATGCTGATCGGATGTCATGTAAAGTTTTGTAGCGCACAAAACATTTCTCGAGTAATTCTTACATTACACCGGATGAGCTGTATGGAGCCATTTTATTTTTCTTTGGTTTGTTTGTTTTTTTCTGTTTTAAAACTCTTAAAATCTCCAGCTAGTTCTGTTTTACTGTGGAACTCCAGATATGTTTTGTTAATCCAGATAATATCCACAGATAAACACCACTTTGTGATGTTTGAAGTGTAAATTAAATGTGTAGCAGTAAGAAGCTAATGTTAGGCTACAAATAGACAACATCGCGGTCACATGACTTCAACGTCACCACCACTAAGAGTCTTACTGCACAATTACTATCCAGGTATTCTATAAATTGATCCACGTACGTAAGTTGTAAAGTCAGAGTTAGAATAGTTTGTAACTAAAGTGGGCCGGTAAAGACGGACTCCTGAGTCAACCCAGTCTCACAGGAAAATGTATAATAGCTACATTGGTGCACCGGGCAAAATGTAGTAGTTTCACAATAACGGCTCTGACATGTATACAATTTTTGGGGGGCAAAATTTTTTTCTTTTTCTTGAAAAATCTGTTTATTTGTATTTTTTTAGTTAAGCACATATACAAATCACAAATTCAGTAAATTTACACAATAAATTTGATCTTCTCCTACTTAAAGTGACACATAATGTCCCTGATCCAACTGACATGGGATGGGGGTTTAGAGCTCTTCCAATGAAATAGTATTTGGCGACGGGCAAGTAAGGTAGTAAAAGCCACAACATTGTACATATTTAGTGGACAGTCACAGTCACCAGGTCTTACACCAAATAAAGCTATCAAAGGATGTCGATCAATAACCATACTAAAAACCTCACTCAAGGAGTTAAATATTGTGAGCCAGAACGTGCGAAGAGTGGGACGTGTCGAAAACATATGCATTAAGGTCGCCGATGCATGTTTGCACCAGTCACATGTAGGATCGATACTGCGGTAAATCTTAGCCAATTTGGCCTTGGTTAAGTGAACACGATGAACAATGTTAAATTTTAGAAGGCTATATCTACTACATGAGAAAGATGAGTGTACTTGCTCCAAAACTGACTTCCACAGACCATTAGAGAGAGATGTGCCAAGATCTTCCTCCCAGAGAGTCCTGATATTGGCAGTGGGTTGAGGATTTATGTTGGTGAGTGTGTCATAGATCCTTGTGATGGCACCCTTATGACTTGCCTTTGTGGCTAGAAGAGTATCTAGGGGTGTCTCTGGAGCTAACTCAGGGAAAGGATGGTAACCCTCTCGGACAAAGTCCCTAATCTGAAAATTACAGAAGTAATGTGACTGGGGTCCGCCAAATTTTCCTGCTAGTTGAGCGAATGATGCAGATACCCCCTCAATATACAGATCTTTAACAACTTGTATTTCGTTCCGATGCCATGCGTAAAAAGACAGATCTAACTGGGCTGGTGTAAAGAGGCGGTTTGACACAATGGGTGCCATTAAGGAGACTTTTTTCAGGCCAAATTGCTTCCTAAGCTGCGACCAAATTTAAGTGTGTGAGCAATGACCAGATTAATGTATGTACGAATTGCCAGAGGTAATGGGGAAGCAACTAAGGAGTGAAAAGAAAGACCATGTGCTTCTATCTTCACCCATTCAGGTGCGTGCTCAAGAGGATTGCGTTGGACATGTGTGATAACTTTCTAGCCCAGTAATAATAGAGAAGGTTGGACATCCCTCCCGAGGTTCTGGGTCTTTGTAAAAAGGCCTTACTGATCCGCGGCTGCATAATTTACATATTGACCTTGTAGCTGGAGAGCTTCTTGAACTCTTCCAGCCTAGATAGAATGGATGGAAGGGACATTGCAGGGTTGGTAATATATAGGAGAATGTTGTCCGCATATAGTGACACCTTGTGCATTCTGTCACCTCTGATTATCCCCTCGAAGGAGCGACACTGTCTTAAGGAAACTGCAAGTGGCTCAATCACTAAGTCAAAAAGCAGCGACGATAGGAGGTGTCCCTGTTTCATTCTGTGGTACAAAGGGATGTGGCTTGATTCTACCTCATTTGCTCAAACCAAGGCTTAAGGGGCCTCTGTAAAGTAATTTGACCCAGGAAATAAAAGTGGGTCCAAAGCCGAATCTTGAAAGAGTGTCAAAAAGGAGGCCCCATTCCACCCGATCAAAAGCCTTTTTTGTGTCTAAGGGTATAATAATCTTAGGTGAACAAGACTCCGACTGGGTGTACCTTACGTCAAGGAGCCTACGAGTATTCGAGAGGGAGTGTCATCCCTGAATAAATCGTTTTTAATAGGGTGAAATGAGCCCTGGGAGAACCCTTTCAAGGCGCTTGGCTAGGCTCTTTGCGAGAAGCTTGCAATCCATATTGAGAAGACTAATTAAGCGGTAGGACTCACAGCGAAGGGGGTCTTTGTCTTTTTGGGGAATTAGACATACTGAGGCTTGCCTCAATGTTTATGGCAGCTGGCAATGCAGGAGGGCTTCATTATACATTCTAAAGTTATGGGGAAGGCTCGCTAGAGAACCTCTTGACATATTCCACTGGGAACCCATCAGGCCCAGGTGTTTTCCCAGACTGCATGTGGTTAATGGCTTCTCGAACTTCCTCAACTGACAATTGATTATTGAGAGTAGACCTCGAAGTATCATTCATTCTAGGTAAATTCAGTTCCTGATAAAAAGAGTCTCCTTCTCAAGGGCCGGTGCTGCTCTCAGATGTATATAATTGGGTAGCCACAGCAGTTAGTTTGGGTAAGTGACGCAGGGGTGGTAGGGTGTGGGGTGTATCCTCTCATTTGTGTTTTTTTCCCTTTCTTTTTAATGTTTTCGTGTTTTGCACCAACTAAAGTTTTTCACCATGATAATACCAGCTACACTCACCTGCATCAATTTCTTATTGAACAAATTGCCTGCCCTTTCCTGCATTTAATTTATACTGATGGTTGTACCATTCCAGCCAATGACTGGGGTTAGGAAGAGAAAGCTGTATTTGATCTCTTGGAATGCAAAGGGCTTAAATCACCCAGTTAAAAGGAATAGAGTACTGGCTCACCTCTCTCAGCTACATGTGGGAATAGCGTTTCTACAGGAAACACACTTTCGCAACGCTGATGTTAACAGAATTCGTAGAAGCTGGGTTGGGGAGGTTTTTGACTCCAGATTTAATTTTAAGGCCCGGGGTACTGCTATACTTATTCGTAAAATTATTTTATTTGCAGCTGAGAAAATTGTGGCTGACCCAAGCCGTAAATTTGTGATAGTCACAAGTAAATAAGCTTAGCAAACATACGCTCCTAACTGGGATGATGAGGCTTTTATTAAATCATTTTTTTCAGCCCTGCCCGATGATGTTTATAATTTAATTATTGGTGGGGACTTTAATTGCATCCTCAGTCCTGAGCTAGACTGCCCGACTGCCAAACCTGGATTGTTTTCCAAGACAACCAAAGTCATTCATAACTACATAGGACAATAGAGGTTGTTCGAACCCTGGAGGTTCAATTTCCCAACCGGAAAAGCGTTTTCTTTTTTTTCGCCAGTTCAGAGTACCTACTCTTGAATTGATTATTTCCTGCTAGATACTTGGCTTATTCCTGCTACTGATCAAATCACATATCATAGTATTGACATCTCAGATAAAATTCTTTATTGAAACAAATGCTACACCAGATATCTCTCACGGTACTCTTTGGGAGACCTTTAAAGCCTTCCTGCATGGCCAAATGTTTAGATTCACCTTGCACAGTAAAAAAGAAAAACTCCTAAATTAAAGGAACTCAGTAATAATATAGCCCAGTTAGATTGACAGTATGCAATTTCACCTACCCCCGAACTCTATCAGAAGAGGGTTCATCTTCAGACTGAGTATGATCTAGCCTCAACTGCTAAGGCTGTGCACCTGCTTTTAAGGGCCAGACATACCATGTATGAGTCTGGGGACAAAGCGGGCAGAATTTTGGCTAACCAGGTATGACAGTCATACATGTCACGTCAAATAACTCAAATACAGGTTCAGGTTCCACGGTTACTGACCAAAAACAAATCAGTGGCACTTGCCGAATACTATGGTAAAATACTACAAAAGTTTCTAAGATCCATTAAACCTAATACATGCATCTTAGCACTCCAGAGTTGGAAGTGGCAACTTATATCATCTTGAAGTAAAAAAAAAACATATGTGCATTAAAGGATAGAAAATTACTTTGTTGGAAACTAGGAAACTTAGCACACCAGAGATGCAAAGTTGCATTTAGTGCAAAACAAATCACTCGTAAAACAAATCCCCAAAACTGGTACACTGTAAGTGGTAACCTTAAGCTCGTTTTTTATTTTTTTTATTTTTTTTATTTTTTTCCCCCTAATACACAAACAAGAATGAGTGAAATGGGCAGGGATGCGTCTAATGTCGTTGGCAGTGCGACGAGGGTTACACACACGGCACATGCTTAAAGTGGTAGGCTTAGGTTGCTTTTCAAACACACAAAAATACGTGAAATTAAACTGCTCTCTATGTAAAACTTCATTGTAATATCACAGCAGTTCGACACTGACAGTGAACATAGCACCACTTACAGATTGTGATCAGGGGGACTATTCTCCAGCAGCACACACATTTCAGCTGTCAAACAGCCTGTCTAACTGCGCTCTGCGGCCAAATAAGGGAATCTGTCCTCCATTGTGGGCATATCATCGTTACCTGTGGCCTCCGTTGCTTCCCCTGTCTTCTCGAAATTTGCTTTGAAAAAGGCGGATGCAACTCATGGTGACTTGAACTCGTGTTTAGACCTGTTAAGTGTGAACCAGAGCATTGCAGGATATGCGAGCAAGTATTTCACACCAGCCTCCTGAAGTTGTTTCTTTACTGGGTTGAAAACAGCTCTCCTTTGGACCAGGTCAATGCTGAGGTCCGGGTAAAAGCTGATATTCTGTCCCCGGTATGTCAGCTGCCCAGCCCGCTCCCAGGATAAGCGTAGAAATAGTTCTTTCATCTGGTAGTGATGCAGATGTGCAATCATGGCTCGTGGGGGCCCGTTCTGCTGTGGCGGTCTGAGGGCACGGTGTGCGTGGTCCACTGCTGGTTTACGAGGGAAGCTGTCCTCCCACTAAGTTTCCATGAAGGTGGTAGGATAGCCGCCTTCAGTTTTTTCCGGGAGACCAACAACTCTGATGTTCTGCCTTTGTGATGTGCTTTCCCAGTCATCCACATGAGCATGGAGTTTTTCACTCTCAACCTTCAGACACACTTTATCATTAACCTATTCGTATTAAATAGTATAAAAATCAGTCACTAATTTTACAGCTGTCAAATGTATTATTTAAATGTAACTTGCCACAAAACATTATAGTTATCAAGAATAGCCTTTGGAAAGATTGCAAATGCAGAAAATCTAAACCAAATTTGGACCCAATCTTAAAAACATTTCATGACAAATTCGACAGGGAACATAATACAGCCATGTAAGAGGGAAGGAGGCGAACTACGGTGTGATACACTTCATGTACAAAAAAGACTGCATTTTTCTTTTACATTGAAGGATGTGTAACCTTACTTTTTTCTTCACTCTGATTTCCTGCAGGGTGGGTGTGGACATCATTTCAAAGTGAAATTCAGCGGCAAAGACAGCAGAGAATACACAGTTGATTGTGATCAACCTTGCACAGTGCTGGAGGGAATACAAACAAAACAGAAATACAAACAGCTGAATTATCCAGAGAAAAACCTTGTCATACAGCTGGGAAAAGGAGATGATTATATCGTTGCAACTCATTTCCCTTCTTCTTGTGTCAACCATGATGAGGTTCTGACCGTATCAAGTGAACCTGAATTGGTCGAAGATGCCAAAATCCAACCTGCCACAGCAATACATTCAAGAGACAGATATTCTGTTTTCTATATTGATACAATCGGAGGAAAAAATGCCAAAACAAAAAAGACATTTACTAATAATGCTGTCAAAAAGTTCAAGTATCTGTGTGTTTATGGGGAGAAGGGGACGACGGTGGAAGAGGCTCTGAAAAGAGACGGTCGCTTCAGTGATGATCTCTGCAACTTCACTTTGTCTAACAATGAAAATCCTGACTGCCTAACTGAACCTCTAGACAATGTTGACAGCTTAAATGGAAACAAATTCAAGATATGTCTTCCACGGAAGATGAGAGCAAATGATAAAAAGCAGCAGGAAAACACAGGTGCATCAAATTTTCCACAGAACAGGCGCCTTACAAGATCAACAGCGGTCCTAAATGTAGTACATCAGAGAGGAAAAAGTGTCAAGTGTGACAGCAGTGTTGACAATGAGGTGATACTGCGTAAGCAGCTTCCAGTTCTGAACAAACTGATGCAGAGCAGATTTCCTGGTGATTCGTACCAGAAAGCAGTAGAGCTGAGGAAGGAAGACTTTGGAAAGATCCAAAAGTCATTCAGTGAAGTGCACAGAGTCAGGAAGCTGCTGAAACTGGGTGAGTCAGTCTGTAAAGTGATTGTTAAGGATGTACGTGAGGGCACAGGCTTTGTGTTGTTTGACAATTTCATCTTGACTAACGCACATCTATTTGAAGGTTGTGTTGAAGCAGAAACACTGAATAAGGGTGTGGAGGTGTATGTTCTCTTTAACTATGATGATCCTGAGCCAGACACAAACTATTGGTACTTCCAGCTAGCTAACTGTTACATCTACATCAAAGAGGATGATCTTGACTATGCTGTGCTTGAGCTCAAAACTGAGGGCCATATGGTATCCAACCATAAAACCCAAACAGCGAAAGTTAAGATACCACCAGGGCTCCTGAAGGACTTTGGTCCAATGCCTCAGAGTGGTGAAGCCTGTCTTATCGGTCACCCGGGAGGAGACGTGAAAAAAATGGATCCCACATGTATCATTGAGAAAGAGAAGAGGGGGCAGGCTGTCTACGATAATGTACATCCATACAAAGACAGTCCTTTCATTCTCCACTCAATCAGTCACCTCATCAGAGAGCAAGGCATTGAAAACATCATGATTGGTGGGAAATTGGAAGAAAAAAGGTCGACCTACAAGACGTTCATGTACCATGGCTCCTCTGGCTCTGCGGTGTTTGATGCTCAGTGCAAAGTCTTTGGTTTGCACACTGGAGGATACGTCTATCCTCAAAATCCGACAGAAAGTGTGATAGAGTTCGCCCAACCACTGTGTGCTATATTGAAACACTTTGTGAATATGCTTAAGACAAAGGGACTTGAAGAGTTGTTAAAGAGATTTAAGGAGGCAGCAAAGGGAAACTCAGAAATACAAAAAGTCCTGAAGACTGTATCTTAAGCACAGGTAGTCAAGGTTGAGTCAGCGGACGTTGGAAACTGCTGAGACTCTTCTGAATCAATGAAAACTGATTAAGTATTCAGAGAGTCCACGGACGAGTGTGGAACACATTTGGCTGCACAGGTTGTTGTTTCTAGTTTACTAAATGGTTATTTTCCCCGTGACCAAGTAATTTTATTTCATTACTTCAAATGTAAATACTTTTAAGTTTATTTTATGGGGCAGTCAGCTGGATGCCAGCATGCTTGTTGTTTACTGTAATTATAATCATTTACTGTGGTGGGTGTAGTTTTTTATTTTTACAACAAAAATCTTGTACCCCATCAGACTGGACAAAACCCCACTAATGCCCACTAACATCTGGCATTGGTCTACAATGTGTACGTGTGATGACATTTACCAGCTCCAGCTCTGATTGGCTCTGATGGCTCTCCCATTTTTTAGACGCAATGAAGTGAAAGATATTTAAGAATGTAACCACGTTCAAGTCTCAGTGTCAGTTCTCTGCTACTACACAAGCATTGTAGGCTGCCTGACCGTTACTGTGCATGTGCAACTCTCAACAAAGATAAGATAGAAGCGAGATGTCTGACTCCCTGAGCAACGTTCAGCATCAACTTCAGAAAAAAACCCAATGTGTCTTATTCAGAATGTTATTGAGACTTTGTGAATCAAGTTTAATGTCCTCTGGATGTAGTCTATGATCTGATGCTTTCCTTGTTTTTTAGACATGCTAATTTCAGTGTAAACATGTGTTTATGTTGCTTTTATAGCATTGCTCCTGTAGTCTAGTCTTACTTACTTACTTACTTACTTAATAACTGTGCTTTAACCAACAACGCCTGTTTTTTTTATTTGTGTTCTCCTTCCCATAGCAAGCTAGGTGGATTGTAACATGATGTGACAGTTGTTGGAGTTTGTACCAAACTAACATGTTTTATTACATCTGGAGAACATCTGTTTTGTGACATATTTGACCTGTTTCAAATAAAATGCAGCACCTGTGATGTGGATGATGTTTTTGATTAATTTTGCAGTACTTATTAAAACTTGTTTGGTTCTCTTCAAAATCTGTGTCCTGTCATTGTTTTCCCCCCCTCCAATCTCTTCTCAGTCTAGACAAAGGGTTGCAACACAATCTTGAATTAAGTTTTATCCATGTCTCTTTGGTGCAGGTACAGTAAGATTTATATTTTCCCATTACACTTCGGTTTACTATAAAATCTCCATAATCTGCCATGTAAAACGTGAAAGCATGTGATGTCAGCGGTCTGATGTGAGTATTAAATAATGATTCAAGCGATGATAAACAAAAACAACGTTTGAGAGAGAAGCTGCAGTTTGAAGTGTAGTAGAGCGACAATGTCCTAAATGATGAAACACACAAGCATAAGAAAATATCTATAGAAACACTCTTTTTACAGAGCGTTGACTCACTTCATGTAAGTACTCAGCTGTTTACTGCAGAACTGGTTTCACATCCACTGACAACATCCTGAGGTTGTGGCAAAAATCAACCAACTGTTCCCCCAAGTGGCCATTTCATCAAACTACCAGCAGACTACCTGACTGATTCTGCATCATTACATCATCACTTGTAAATTCACTGTCTGTGATTATGCTGATGCTCCTGATCCTTAAAATGAGGAAATGTGAGATTGGATGTAATTACTTGTGCAGCTGAAGGCAACTTTTATTTCATCATGTTAATTGTGTTGCTTTAATGAAACAAATATACCAAGCTTCCATTAGAAAACAATATTTTATGAGTTAAAAGAACATTTAATAATCTGAGAGACAATGTAATGTAATATTTTTGATGATTTATCAATGCCTCTTTTATTACGTATAATGGTAAATAAACAAAGAAAATAGCAGATCGTTAATTGTGATGAAAAACAAGAAAACTTTTCTTTTTTTAAATGATCAAATGGGTCATGTCAGAGACTCCTCAGTTCAACAGTAATTTGTCAGCAAAAGCAACAGGTAAAGTCACAATATTTTCCTTATTTATGACATTAAATCACCTGCTTCATCTACATCGTTTACTCCTCTAACTCAGTCTTCTTTCAATTTGTCCTTTTTTATCTTAGTTTCTTATTAGTATTCCCCTCCATCCTTTCTTTTTCTCCTCTTCACTTATAATTACTCCTCCACCCTTTTCAGCTTCTGATTTTGTCCTTTATTCTTATCTTTTCTCTTCATCACTTTGTGTTTTCCCCCTCAGTCATCCTCCTCTTCTTCTCCTCTCAAAGCGTGGCGCAGACTCCTCCAGAATCCCTCGACCTTCTCCTCCTCCTGAGGCCACTCCAGGTAGGTGGTGGAGCTCATGAGTTTGCGCAGTTTGCAGAAGCGTTTGGGGACGTCGTCCTTGGACAGCGGTTCCAGCAGGATCAAGATGGCCGCGTCTCGGCCGGAATCCCCATCGAAAAGCCAGAAGTGGGAGAAGTCCAGCTCATAGCGGCACCAGTCGGACTGGACAAAGTTCTCTGAGAGGACGAAGATGGTTCGGCGGCTGCGCTCCATGGCGCTCATGATGTTATCCACAATCCAGTTTCCGGGTAGGAAATCCCGCTTGTGGAGGCACAGGGTCAGAGGCCGAGGATGTCTGGGATTCATAATGCCTTCATCAGTCTCCCTGTAGGAGTAGAAATCAGAAAGCAGGTTATGTTTCTCATTGGGTTTAGATTTTATTGTTGATTGGTGGCGTTCAGTGGGCGGTGGGGAATCAGCTGCAAATGTCATGGCATTGACAACAACATGTTTCTCATTTTTAAGACATTTTTCCAAAAGCAGCACTTCCACAGGAACGCACCATTTCTTCAGATTTTTAAGAGAATGTCTACTTGAGCCTTCACAACTGTACATTTTTATTGGTCACCAGAATTTGCCAAGTACTCAACTTTCTTGATTTGACAAGATTTCTTTAAGTTACCGGCCATTATAGGCCAAATTTATGGAGTGGTAGCTGAATGGTTACAGCACTTTGATCCAGCTGGCTGCATTTGTTGCAAGTCATACCTGGCCCTCTTCCCATTTCCGTTGTCATCCAGAGAGGAAAGTTCCCCAATAATAATCTTTACAAGAAGCCCAGTTAGTAAGATTAAGCTAGAAGGCTACGAGCCATGTGTGGGAAAGGTTGGATCAGATTTGTTCCGGTGATCATCTCACCAAACTTTGTAAGTAGCTTTGCAGCTTCCATGATTTCTTGCTAACAAACAAACAACAGAAATGTGATGTTAGAAAAGATAAGACAAAAAATTCTGACGTAACCTTGGCTCCTCCAGCTCAGGCACCAAGAATTTTTCCACCCAGCTTGCGTCTCTCTCACTGTAGGACACAAAGGCGTCAAAGGACAGCAATGCTTCTGAGTCTCTATCGTTGCGCCGTCGTTGCCGGGAGTTACGCTTGGCCTTCAGCCAAGCCCATGTCATCTTGAGGTACCAAATTGCATGGAGGCGCCACAACAGGACAATCAGCAGGATGACGACAAACAGCACCACCCCACAACACAAAGACACAAACAAAACCTGGTGGCATTCAACAATGGAGCGGTGGACTTGACCCACTTCTTCCCCCTGCAGGAAGAGAGGAGAGTCGCAGATGTACGTCTCCTCTCTGTCTGTCAATTGCACGTCTCCACTTCCTTTCATGACTGACTGGAAGAAGTCAACAAAGTCACAGGAGCAGACAAATTTGTTCTGACTGGCCTGGAGGTTCTGGAGTCGTTGGTATGACTGGAGGTCTGAATGACTGAACATGTTCAAGGTGTTCGACTGTGGAAAAACGAGAAGTGTCAAACCGGGGGAAAAAAAGAATATCAGAAGAGGAAATGTGATTATTAGTTCATTCTTACCTGTATTCTGAGTGTTTGCAGATTGGGGAACAACGATCCAGAGGGCAGCCTCAGAAACTTGTTCCCAGAGAGGTGGAGTTCTCTCAAGGCAGGCAGGACCTGAGAGAAGTTTTTGAGATCATTGTTGCTCAGATCCAACACCTGTACAGGATAAAGAACAAGATAAAAGTGGGTTATCGGTTAGTTTTTTTAGCTTGATGGTGTCAGGTCTGTCAAGATTGCTGCTGCATGAGCCACTCTTGTACCCTTAGAGTCTTGGGTAGACAGGGGGTGATGGTTGTGAGTGAGGTCCTGGAGAGGTTCAGGTATCGCAGGGTGGAGGGCCAGGAGCAGCTCTGTGGCATGGAGTTGTATCCGTTCCTGCTGACATCCAGGTGGGTCAGCTTGGAGAGCTTCAGTACCAGGTGGGTCAGCAAGGACAAAGACTGAGGGACAGAGACACACAAGTCTTCAGGCAGCAGGTCATTTTTCTCCAAAACCAAAATGTTCAAACCTTTTTTATATTTCCTGCTGGTCGGATACACACAAAAATAATTCCTCAAGGTTTGATGAAGGCACCTGCAGAGCGTTTCCACTGATGTTCAAAACTCGTAGGTCCTTCATTGTGCCGTCACCATCGCACAGCGTCTCCTTAAGAGTCATGTCACTCAGCAGGTTGTCTGAAAGATCAAGGTACTGCAGGTTCTTCAGCAGGGCAGATGTCTGACAGGGCATCACGAACACCTGTAGGTAAGGTAGTGAGGTATCTGGACTGCAACACATTCTGGTCTTTAATTCAACTCAGTTTAAATTTAACCTGTGCCTCCCCCTTGTGTGAGTTAAGGAATGTAGACGGTACGGGGCTCATAGCTTCAAGGGTCCCCGGAGTCAGTATTCAGCTGTGTGTGTGTCAAAGGTTAGCAGAAGACAAGGCCACTATAGAGGTCTAAAATGGAGTCTGACCCTCATGTCAGAAAGAGGGAGATGTCTTAACATGTACATTTCCAGAAAAGGATAGAAGGATCATTTAGGTAATTTTGGAATACAAGACCTAAGGAGTGACAGTAACAGATTTAGTCATTTATGGGAGATGAGCAGGGAGATAGACCAACTCTTTTTCTAGTTGATTGGACAGATGGACCCTCAACCCACCAAAGTGACCAATTAGAAGTAGGCAGGTACAGCCCAAGGCCCGCATGAGAAGAAGGTAGATATGGTACTAGATGCATTCTGGCATTGCTTTTGCCATAGATTTGAGAAAACCGGAATGCCGCCGCTTCTGGTTCGGACGCTGGCGTGAGAGCTGTTTCAATAAAGATTGCTCTATCATTCCACTCAGCCTTGCCTTCGCAGAATTTTTTTATCATTAAACTATACACCGACACCTTTGAGGAAGAGAGCCCAGAGAAGACAGTAGCCTTTGTTTTCAGTTAAGTATATGTCAAAAAGGATTTGCTCATTAGATCATATCCTGTTAACAATGTCCAACCTTTTAAGAATTGGTGTTTAAAAAACACTGTGTTGTTTACCTTACAATTCACGACAGACACCTTCCTGGGATACTGCAGCAGAAATCCCAGCTGTAGAAATGAGACAAACTTAAAGACATCCAGCACCACGACGTTTCGTATGTAGAACTCGTCAATGCTTTTTTGATCAGTCCAGCTGGCTTTCTCCCATCTAGAACCAACCAAAAAAACAACAAACTATTTAACAATGACGACTTAGACACAGTTTTCTTCTGAATATTATTTACTTTTTTTATAATCGTTATTTTGTCCCATAAAAAACAGTACTACAGTAAAAACTGCTTCTTTAAGTCAAGAACAACTTCTTTTGTTGGAGTCTACACCTAGATCTACTGTTTGCTGTCTCCTACCTGCCCTCGCCTGTTAACGTGACACCATCAACCATAACGAAAGTGAGCGGTACTCCACTGAATTCCTCCAGGAAGTGAACCAAGGCCTCATCAGACAGAGAAATGTTGCGTAAAGTTAGGAACCTGAAGAGTGACATCATAGAACAGTGACTGCAAATCTGATGCTTATTTGACATGTATCATCTTCTCACTGTGGGTATTGTTGCTTATGGAGAATTAAAATAGTTTGTTTTTACGGAAGTGACTTAATGAGTCATTCTGCATGAAAACTAAAACAGAAGAAAAGTAGACTGTGGCCGGACCTGCTTCTCTTCTTGGCTGCCGCTCTGAAAGGCTGAACAGTATCATTCCCAATGAGATGGAGGTCTTCTATAATGATGGGCGTCTCTGGGTATGACACGTCACCAAGCACAGCTGAGGCTAAGGCCTCATTTGTTAAAAATGGACTGTGGAGGCTCAAAGTGACATGACCCAATGGCCAAACGTATGCCAGAGTACCGGACTCATACCTGCAGAGAAGAACAAAACACACACACAGTAGCTTAGTTTGACCCAATCACACCTAATTGCTTCCAAGAATGCCAGATCACCAAATGTGGATTAATGCGTTGTTGAAAATAGCCCCTAACAAATGCCCTATACAATCCTGTTTAAAAATCATTTACTAGTAACTTCAGTGACCAGCTGTTATAGGACAATACTGAGTCTTTTATCAGATCAAAATGTTATGTTTGAGGTGGTTTCACAGTTTTATGTCTTCACCAGGAACCAGTGGGTTTGAAGAGCCACAGACACTGTATTTGGAAAGTACTGAGAGATGGACCAATAAATTAATTCACCGTAGTGAGAGCTTTTAAAATAGGATATATACAGACTTCTGACACAAAGACAGCATCCCTTCCAAACCTCATCAGGTTGTTGGCGTGCACAGTGAGCTCCTCCAGTTCAGTGACTCCAGACAGATCTCCCCTCTTTAGCTCCTCTAGAGCGGGACCTCCAAAGTCAAGCCTCCTCAACCTGACCAGCCCCTGAAACACCGGAGGAGAACCCAGGCAGCTGCAGGAAAAGAGGGTGGTGAAGTATGTGAACATCATACGCAGTCTGGAGGTTTCTGCTTGGTATTTAAACTGTGACTGAAGGGGTTTACCTGTATGGGTTGTTGAGCAGGTTGAGTTGCTGTAGAGCTTCTAGCTTGTTGAACCATTTTTGGTTGAGAGCAGTCAGCTGATTGTCAGACAGATCCAGCTCCTCCAGGCTCCACAGAGGGTCAAACGCTGATGGGTGGATCTCAGCTATCTTGTTACCTGGATGACAGTAATGTATACATATGAAAACATCCCACATTCTTGCTAAAACAAGTAACCCATCCTCATCAGAAAAGAAACACAAAGGTCGACTCTTCAAGGAGCTTATTACAACCCATATTTACATTAGTTGTTAAGGGTGGCCGTAGTAAGTAGAATGGCAGCAAATGAGGAAGTTACATGATGATTGATAAAATCCTCCAATCCAAGCAAAGGACTTTCACCCAGGAGAACTCAGTTAATGTCCTGTGTGAGTTATTTAATTTGCTAACATGGTAAATTTTCATCATAATTAAATGAGAAACGTACTTATTTTAACCTGAAATACAATGTTTTTAACCATACCTTCCTAAACCTAACCAAATAGTAATGGTATGATGAAGGTCTAGTATGTTTCAGTGACCATGTTTTTTTGGAAGTGGTCCCATACGTTGTTTTTTGAGGTGCTGGCAATCAGTGTTTCCCCATTTAAGTATGAGGATGTGTTGCAAGAATGTTGTCAGGGGTTACACAGGGGTCAATCCTCAGACCACTGGGCATCAGTTATTATCAAATAATCTTTATCACTCTCTTTTATTATGGTTATCACATAATTATGGTTGTCACTGTTGTTATGATTATCACTATTCCATTTTTTTATTAGTGTCGTTATTGTAAGTGTTTAGAATCAATTTTTATATAATTTTTTGTTTTCATCATTATTTTTTTATCATGCTCCGGAGTACATCAGTCAGGTAATCAGTTGCTTACTAGTTCCAGATCTGGTGAAGGTGCCTGTAGTTAGTTTGGCTCTCATCTCTAAAACAAACATCCTGGTGACAAAATGTCCTTTTTAATTGTTTTTGTTGTCCTTGTTGTCAAAACTTTTTTTGTCCACATTGGCTTAAAAAGTGCAGTTCTGAAGTTCATTCTTGACTTTAGGCACAGCAAAAACCATGACCAGAAGTACCTCAAATGTTGATTGTTATTGTACAATGAGATACAATTCAAAACTTTGGATAAACTGGTAAGTGTCATTTGTGCCCACACCCACCGTGAAGGCTCAGAACCCTTAGTTGTCTGTGGCCTGTCAGATCATCACCGGTCACCACGGTGATGTTGTTGTAAGAGAGGTCAAGACTCAGGGCGCGGTCTGTTACCATGGGAACCCGTGTGAAGCCGTCATAGGAGCAGTTACAGGAGAGCCGAAGGTCACAGCGACTGCAGGATGGCCTCTCGTCATCTGGGTTTGAACTCTGACCCCAGCAGAGAGAGAGGAGGAGGACGATCTGGAGGTCGGAGTAAAGGTTGGTTGGCTGTCTCATGCTGTGGAGGGGATTAAGGGGAATTCTTCAAAGGAGGAAGGAAATCAATCAGATAGTTAACCGAGCAAGAAGGTCAAAGAAAGTGAGAAAAGTGAAGCGTGAAAGAAATACAAGGGGGAAGTAAGAATTGAAAGTACAGTTACAACGAAAATAAGATCGCTGCATTCACATTTGAACACATTTTGTTCATGTTCAGTTGTACTATGAAGAATATTATGCATCTACCTGTGTAACATTTCAGCTGTTTTATGGTTAAACTCAACTAAAATCTTCCACTCTGTCTTCTGATTTCAGGCTTTCCAGCTGAGTGCCTGAGGTTCTGTCACAATAGAAAATAGCACAGTGGAGTTCATCCTCATATCTTCTCCAAGTATGTGTGTCTTGAAGCTTTGTGACGTAATGACTGCTTGTAGCTATACTAGTTGGTGGGCAAACACGTTAGCCCACCGGAAACATGCCAGCTAACCATCAGTCAGGAAGCTCGCGAGATTGGTCACAGATGCGATAATAGGTGTAAACAGTTAGGAAACAAAATATGTATTTGTAGGAGGGTTAGGGCTACTGTGAAAAATTCTGCCAGTTTTCTTGGACAGCTGAGAGTCCTAATTCTGACATTTAAGTCTGACTTTGTGGACTGAGCCTTAGTCCTTATTCTGAGAAATTTGAGTTTTTTTAGATTAACTTCAGAATTCTATGAAAAATTAAAATTTTTGGGACTATTTGTCATAATTTTGACTTGACTCAAGGAGAAGTTGGGATACTGAGATTAAAGTTTGAGGAAAAAATTACAATTTTCAGCATCCAGACTTTAAGAAAAAAAAAGTCAGTTCTAAGGGGAAAACTCAAATTTCTGATGAGAAGAAAGTCAGAATTCTATTGGAAATGTCTTATTTCTCACTTTTTTGTTAAACTCAGAACTCCAGGACATTTTTCACAGTGGCCCTAATCCTCTTGAAGTCTTGCCACAAACCTGGAGGTACAGTATTGTTGAAAATATAATGGTACACCGCAGCATTAAGACAACACAGCGCATAGATTTCGACTTCAGTCTTGGTCGTGATACGGACAATGCAAAAAAAATGCAGAAAGCTGATTTCTGCTTCCGTTTGTGTTGTGACTTCCTGCATTTATACATATCTGACTCGTCATGACAGTTTGAAATACAATATTCAAACACAAGCTAACTAACTAACTAATTAACTGAAAAAGAGCAATGAACTGTAACTGCATTAATTCTGTCTTACAGCCCTCGTTGGCTCAGACGCTTCTTTTATTGCGTCATCCGTCTGGTTACACAGACGTACAGCAACAAATCACGGTTGTAAAATGAGAAATCATAACTGGAACAGCGTAGATACAATCGTTCAAACATGATGGCATGTAGAGACGAAAAGGACATTTCATGTTTCATGTTTTGCTCTAGGATTTTAGTCTGCAGTGCCTTACCTGATTCGCTGCTGAGCTGATTCCTAATAATGCAGGAAAAATTTCACCGTTTGGAAGAGGTGCAAGAAGTCTTTACGACTGTAAGTCATAAAAAATAGAGGAAGTCTCTGGTAATCTCTGTGGTGACAGTTGGAGCCTGGTGTGAAAAGAGGTAGTGAACATAAATATTCAGGAGGAAATATGTGAGTGTGCCCTTTAAAAACGAGGCACGTACAAGAAAAGTGCAGTCGATTCATCTTTTGCATATTTTGGGGCTTGTGACACACATGAGGTCTGACTTGTTAAACACATGGTCGCGTATTTTCTAAAAAAAATGACATCAAAATCAGTATCAGATATATAATATATGACGGATAATAATCATAAATTACTTCTGAGCACAAATTCTGTTTACCTGAGTTTGTCTCGTCGATCATAACTCTAGACACAAGCTGAACTAAAGCAATCCAATGCTGTATTATCTTATTTTACATAATGTACTCAGTATGTGAACAGGGCCGTGACCACAATGATTTCCGTTCCATCTCTGGCATTCTGCCTCTAAGCATCACTTCCTCTTTTTCCCCTCTCAAGAGACTTCTTAGGCTGAAACAGAATCACAAACAATTTTCAGTTTTATTTCTTTAGTTTATTTAATGAAAGAAACTTTTGAAAAATTAGAAAAGCGATTATAGTGAGAGAGAAGAGTTGGCACAGGCTGTCATCTTTATTTTTATTCAAATATATTTTTAATAATGTTCTTGCAATGTGCTATTAAATAAATGATTATGATACAATCTATTTATTGACAATAATATACTAGTTATTGCAGTTGTATATATATATATATATATATATATATATATATATATATATATATATATATATATATTATTGTATATGTGAATATACACTTGTTTGGGGTCGAGGTTGAGAACTTGAACTCAGATTTTGCTTTGTCATTATTACATTTCCCACGAGTTTGGGATCAGATGTTTCACTAACAATGGATTGATTTCCGAGGTTAACACTGAGGAGATATTTTGTCTTAACCTCTTTACTTATTATATATCAGCGGGCGAGCCCTTTGTGTCCCTGTTATTCTTTCTCAGACTATTGTTATCACTGACAGTTTTAGGTTACATCATTTTCATTTCATTGTCCACAGTGTCTCATTGTGTCACGCCCTCCCAGACAATCGGTAGGTTCAAAAGAAACAGCATGACACATCAAAATATTTTATTCTTTAATGTTATCTTAAGCTGCTATTCTTTTACACTCTTGTGCAAATCGGAGGTACGATCTTTGTGAGACCACCTGAGATGGTTTAGATTATCTCACATTAAATCATCCAGCACATATGGTATAAATGTCACTTTCCCCCCTGTATGCAGCCTCCTTCCAGGACTGCCTACCAGTTATTGGTTTTTAGTGTGAAGGTGATGCTGCTGATCCTGGACAAGCTTCTCCTTCAGGTTTTACACCAGGAATAATTAACACTGGGAAGCTTACAAAATATTAATATCTCAGAAAAGCATTGAGGGAATTTCTTCAAATTTGGCACAAATGTCCACTTCAAAGATGAGCTGATTGGAATTTGTTGGTCAAAGGTCAAAGGTCACTGTGACCCCACAAAAGATAATTTTGGCTGTTACTGCAGAATTCATGCAATAAATATAACAAATGTCTAATGTCTTGTCGTCATCATAATGTTCTGCAAAAAATGTTGCCATTAGCAGAGTAGAGATAGAGAGAGTCGGACATCGGTAGCAGGCATTTTCACATCTTGCTCTGTGGATTTGTTGGGACCAGACCAGAGGTGGTTGTGGAAAGACAAAGCAGGACTGTTGTGGTGAGTTTGATTTAGCCGATTCGTGGTTCAAGTAAGTGTTTCATGTGTGCGTTCACGAGGAGATTAAGTTCATCTTCGTTTGGTTAAAGAGAAAAACTCAAATTTAACATGGTGCATGGTTGTATTTTTTTTTTTTTAGTAGGGAAAACAGCTGTTAAAATATTTCCTTTCTTGACATTTTGGGAGTTTATTTTGTCAACATATTAGATTTAATATCAAACTCCGGACTGGCTAGCTGGTAAACACGCTAACACATATGTCAACACTGTGTCTTCACATTCTGTTGATAATCTCAGCTTACTCATTTTTTCAATGTTTTAAACTAATATTCAGGCCATATATTATAAATCGCTCCTGTCAGTATGAAATGACATGCTACTCTTTAAGGGTGAATGACAATAAACCTGATCCTTGAACCTTGAATTCAGCCCGTCTCAAATGGATTTCAGTGTTTACTTGCAGAAACAGTCTGTAACCCAGATTTGCACAATACAACGCGGTAAAAAAAGAGCAGCTTTAGAGAGCCCGAACAAAGAGTCTGGGAATCAGAGACACTGAACAATGACGTTAAAGGCCAATGTAAAAATGATGAAACCCAAAACGTGTCTAAAAAGAATAACTGCATACACAAGGGTTCATCTGCTGATATACAATAATTAAAAAAAGGATCATTGTTAGTGCAACATCTGATCTGAGAGCTGCTGTGTGTTCATGGGAAAATGAATTCCTCACACAGGAGAAGCATCAGGATAAAAGGCAGAGAAGCAGCAGAGGACGGCAATTGGTTTAGCACGCACGCTGATCCTGAAACCGGTGAGTCTAACTTTGGATTGTTCATGACAGTTGTTATGAATTGTAATAAAAATTATTACCGTGGGATTGCATTACATAGTTTTGTGTCATTGTGAGAGCACTTTATTCTCAAGCACATAGACTGTATGCAAAACTATGAATCATAACGAAACATATTGTGTGCTCCATATTATTATTTATTTGCACCCTTCTCTATTGTCTATACAAATGATAAACTTTAGATTTATACTTTATGTCGTGCAAAAAACTTTTGCTTGTGCTTAAAATTTCCCAACAATGTGATGCTACAAATAATAGTAACAACAGTAACTACAATTGTCATTAATACAATAACAATGAGCAGTGGCACGTCTCAAGAAAACCATATGAAATTGCAACCATTTATTTGTTTAGAAGAATTGTTGTTGCTGCCTGTATTATGTTTGCTGGCGAGAGTTTTCTCCAGGAACAGAAGGAAGTGTTTTCAACTTTAACAGGAGAGACTGTTATTTAGGTGGTTGACTCATTGACGAGGGGCCCGTAGCAAACTTCAGTGATCACCACGTCTCTAGAACCAAATACCTTTCAGACTTGTTGCAAAGTACAAACATGATCAATGATCTTTGTTGACAGGCCACACGCTCACTTCATCATCATCAACACCATCATCATCATCACCACCATCACCATGAAGTGGCTCAGTGTGTCTCTTGCACTGTGCTCCCTCCTGGCCCTGAGCCGAGCCGTCCCGCTCCACCCCAACTCCACCTCACCCGTCCACGACATCCCCAGACAAACAGGCCTCTGCGCTTACATTGTGCACAATTTACCTGTCCCCATACCCATTGGTATGTTCGTCCCACAGTGTGACGCCAACGGGAACTTCCTCCCGCAGCAGTGCTCAGGGTCGACCGGTTACTGCTGGTGTGTCAACGTCCTCACCGGAGAGAAGATACCGGGCACCGAGACTCCACCAGGGGTCGTACCTGTGAACTGTGGTAAGTGATGATCTACAATTTGGAGGAACATAAAGGCCCTGTTCAGACCTGGTATCAACATCCATCCTGGGTGATCCGGTCACAGGTGGACAGCTCTGAGTACATATGTGAACACCACCAAGATGCACTGAGGACATATTTGACATCTGTCCTCAGTAACACAACATCACCAGACTCCATTAACAAATGTAGTGATTTTAAGAGTTGTTGAGTTAAAACAAACTTTCTAACGTAGTGAAACTGTGTCTCTGACAGATTGTAACTCATTGTGTCCTTGTTGTAAATTCAGCATTAAATCTTTCAGCTGCAGTTGTTTGTCTCCTTGTAAAAAGTGTCAGTTTGTGGCAGCATGTCTGTACCAGCCTGTCTGCTTCTGTGTCTAAAGTGCTAAAGTCTTACCTGCCAACATTGATCAGCTGTTTGAACACACTGTTTACACTGATTTCACCATTTACACTCCATTTATGAAAGAAGAAACATCTTATTGATCTAAACATGTCACATGTTACAAAGACACTACACAGGAACAATATAGGCTCCTTCTTTGTCCCCGTGGAGAAAGTCCCCAGACTCCCTTAACAAATGTGTCAGTTTAGTGAGTTGTTGAGTTGGAGACACTTTATAAACTCTGTGAAACTCTGTCTCTGACTCATTCTGCATTATTTGGAACATTTTTAAATTAAGCATGTACAATTCTTTATTTGTGATTTAAAAAATGGTGTCCTTTTCAAGTTGTACACTTGTAATCGGGATCCTTGGGGCAGATGTTAATGCCAATAATCACTTGACTGTTTATGTTTTCTGCAACTCTGGAAGTTACTGTAGTTATTTGGTTAATTTTTATTATATATATTTGTTGTAGACATGGAATACCACTGCCCCTATGATTGGTCCCACTTTGGCAAACGCTGTTACTACTTCGTTGACAGCCCGAAGACATGGGTTGAAGCTGAGGTGAGGACGATAGATGGAGCATCCCCCTGAGGTTGCAATGTTCATTCCACAAAATGAAAGTGTTGTGACAGAGTAATTACTATCCTGATGAATAGCTTGATGTAATTCATAAAATGTGTTTCTTCTCTCGTCACCTACAGAGTTACTGTCTGTTTGAAGGAGCAAACCTGGCGTCGATCCACAGCGAAGAGGAGTGTCACTTCATCCAGTCTTTGACCAAAGCACACAGCTACGACTTTCCCCTAACCTGGCTCGGTGGCCACAACGCCGTACACGTATGTAAATCCTTTGATTTAATCGATAATGTTACATAACCTTGTACAATCTGAGATTTTCTCATTCAGTGTTTAATATACACACATTGTCATTTTGACCAATACAGGCTAGTGTGATATCAATGGCAACATCAATACTTTGTATCCATTTTTATACATTTTTTGCCAATATGTGTTAATTGAGGGCATTTCACAGCTGACTAATACACTTTTCTATACCGATGACAGTAAAAGTATGGAAGCCCTGAGGGGTAATTGAGGTATTCTTTTTCTTTTTTGGGGGCCGATCCATTTTGGATGATTTTTTTTTTCATGCTTGAAAAAAGAGAGATGGAATGAAGAAAGTTTTGGCAGGAGAAAAAAAAAAGTTTTTGTATGCTCATACATCAACTGATGAACATGAAAAGGCTCATATATCAGAATGGAAAATGATCTTAAAAAAAATTCACCCAGTTTTCAGCCACTTGTTTTCACAGATGGGTAACATTACAAACTTAACAAGATTATGATGGCAAAAGTTGTTTTCCACCTGTTCCAAATCATGAAAATGGGTCACCAGAAAAAAAACAAAAAACTCTTCATTCAGTATTTCTGCATTATCGTTAATCTAAGAGAAGGATAAAATTTACTGGAAATTAAGTTGTTGTAAACATCTGGAGATGCTATAAAGCAATATAACAAAAACAATTAGGCACATTTAAATTCTAGACCACAAAGGTTCATATCCGTCTGTCCACAGCCTTGTTTTTGGATGTGGAATGACGGCACCAAGTTTGACTTCGACAACTGGCACAAGAAAATGAACATGGACGATGAAATGGAAAAAACTGACTGCTGCCTGAAGATTAACTATGGATGTAATAACACACACACACACACACACACACACAAACATAAACTTTTAATATTCAACCTTTTGCAATATTTCATCCCTCAGAAAATATCTCCCAGGTGTTAGGAGGAGAAACTAAGTGCATATTGGATTTTATACTATTGTGCACCGATACTGATCTTTAGGAGTGAACATCAGACACATCTTTAGTGCTACGTAACGTAAATCACTTACGTTCTGAAACTGAATGTAGTTGTTTTAACCCAAAGTTTGATTATGTCGAAACCTAACCAAACCATGACTTTTGACAGTGGTATCAGTCCAAAACACATCTGATACTAATGTCACTTACCTAACTTCCGTAATGAGACTGAGTGTAGCTGTTTGATGATGTTAATAACAGTCCAAAAGTCATAATATGTGATGTACATTTGTCATTGACTTTATGTCATGTGACACAACACTGAACATATTTATTTTAACCCCAAGCAATGTATTTTAGAAAGCCTCACTCAAGTTAAATTTTGTGCCTAAACCTAACCAAACCTGCGACCATTTGACAAAGTTAGTAACAGTCCAAAAGTCATTATACTTGTGTCATTGACTTTGTCATGGGAGTTACATCCCTCACGTAACTGAACACAGTTATTTTAACCAAAGACATGATCTTTTCCTTAACCTTGCCAATTAGTTTCCTGTGCATAAACCCACACAAACTCCTAACAATTTGACATAAGTAACAGTCAGAAAGTTGTAACATGTGATGTACTTTTGTCATTGACTTCATGTCATGTGACACAACATGGAACACATTTATTTTAACACCAAGTAAAACCTTTTCCTGAACCTAACAAAGTAAAATGTTGTGCCTAAACATAACCAAACTTAAACAAAACATTCTGAAAGTCATAGTATGTCATGCACTCGAGTAATTGATTTCATAGAATGTGAGTTACTTTAACCCAAAATAACATATTTTCTTTAATGTTAGTTACAGTCCAAAAGTCATATTATGTCATAATCCTGTATGTGAGCTGTTTGTCCTCAAGCTTTACTTTGAAAGTCTAACCAGACTTAATTATTACATTTTATTTTTTTCCTGACCTTGATGTGCAAAACTAATTGACAAGTTGGGGTTGATGCAATATCTAGAGAAATCGGTCACTCAGTCAGAATATTAGAATATTACTAAAACTTGTGAAATGCTTGACTTTAAGTGTATCTGTCTGTCTTTGCGTTGCAGATAACCTAAAATGGCACTACACTTCTTGCAATGAGACTCTCCCATTTGTTTGTTCCAAGATGATCTATTACTAGATCCAACAGTTGGAGTCAGCTCCTCACACTGCTTTCTTTCCTTCGTTTGCGTAGACATTACTGACAGATTAGCGTGCATGGCTTTAGAGTTTAGTTTTCTTTGCAATGACGAGTCTAAAGCGAGTCTGGCTAATCCACCTGCAGAGCTGATTCTGGGCTACTAACTCTTAATCGTGTTGCATGCGTCTCATCTGCTGTAAGAACTGTAACTCTTACATCAGTAACACTATCAATAAAAACATTAGTGCTTTTAGAATTTATATTAATAAAAAAAAGTTCTCACCACTGACTGTGAAACAGTAAAGGTTTGTGTCACAACATAATACATCATTCATTTCTATGTGTGTTGAACTAATGCAAACTATAAAAAACAAAACAAAAGATATTAAATACTAATTAGTATTAATAAAACAATAGTGTCACATGTCAAATCAAGCTAACTTTGCCCAAATGGAATTAAAGTTGAGTTTCAATCTAAAGGTTCTGGTCAGGCAGCTAGTAAGTGTTTATTTATTAATGCCTGTGAGTTCATAATTCTGCACTTTGTACCTTCAGCTCAAACAAACAGCATTTACTCAATCGACCTCATTTCCCGACAGTGTTGGACTCACTGCATGTTCACCAAAATCAAAAACAAACAATGACTGTAACGTTAATGTAGGAAATGTTATTGTGACAATATCAAAGGGAAAGATAATAAACAGTTTGACATAATTAATGTTTAAAATTGCAGGTAAAAGTATTCTGTAGATGGTGACCTCAGGATAACTTTTGTAGATTATAGATTGTAGATTGTAGATTAGAAAAGAAAATAATGATTTTTTTTAATGATTTTTTATTGTTGCTTGGAATCACAATGAACATTTTTTTTACTATATTTTCTTTTATCTCAAGAATTTCTTTTTGTTGAATGAGAAAAAAAAATTACAGTTTCACACATATTTTCCCTGGTTTTGTTTTTTTGCTCAGGTTTCCATTTGAATTTATTTTTTCTCTAGTTGATTTTTTTATTTTTCACTTGGCTTCACACATGAAAAAACTATTTCTATTGAAAAAACATTTTTATTTTTAAGTTTTTTTAATATACATAATTGACTTGATTTTACATTAAAAAAACAAACAAACAAAAAATCTTAAATAGTGAGAAAATAATCTTTGCATGGCCCTCAGGACTTCCGTAATTTAACATGTGATCTTAAATTTTGAAATGGGATTGGGAAAAAAGAAGTCAAGGTCAATTCCAAAAATAATAACACAGCTCTTTCCATTGCTAGGAATGAAGTTGAGTTCAATATATTTGCTCACAAAAATACTGGAATTAAAACAAAATGTATTCATTTCATCACCACATGATTGCAAACAAACCCTATATTTCCCCAAAACATACATGACATGACGTCACGTCTTCAGTCGTAGCTGTAGCAGTGTTAATAAGAATCAGATCAAAATTGAAAATGTTCCGGAAAGACACTTTTTCAGCCAGGACGACTGACTCAGACCAGCTAAATGTTTAAAGCTGTTTTGCAACGACTGGAACCTCTTCAGTCTTTGTGCCCTTTTGTTCCTTCATGAAGTCCAGACTGACCGTGTGCAGAAGTGAGTCAGGTTGGGTAAACTGTCCCCGGAGTTATTGACCAGTTTTAGAGGATCGATAAAAGTGTGGGAGGACGTCGACTCACAGGCAGAGAGGGGATAAATACCTGGTCCAGTCAGATTTCAGGCACAGACAGAGGAGTGAAGGCACACTGAAGTCCAACGACAATTTGAGAAGTGGAACTTTATCGACGGTGGACGATGAGGACGCTACTGTTGCTGTATCTGTGTGCGTACGCAGCCCGGTGCGATGATCTGGAATATGACGACTATGACGTGAGTGTGTTGGTCGAGCTTCTAAAGATTTGTTCACTAATATCAGAACAAGGGAATGTGAATACATTACCCACAAAACACCTGGAAGTTATTTTATACTTCCAGATACACACCAGTGTGTTCCTTAACGAAACATTCTATTTTATTCAAGTTTAACTTCAGATATCAGAGTTTTTGGTTTGTGCGAGTCGATAATGAAGCTTTCACACAACAGTTACGAGCCTGAGAGGGAAAAAAAGGATTTCAGTATTTACTTTTATTCACAAACACTGTCTCCCAACAGGACACCAGCGGTCTACCTGCAAGTAACGGCACGGTATGTATAGTTTGCTTAAGCCATCTGACTTGTTTCATGTGTTTCATGTATTTTCATATTTTGTCACATATTTCCTTCATAACGTTTTGTTTGGTTTTGTTTCCCCGCAGGCGACCGTAGATGCTCGAGGTCATCGTCCAACGTCGAGGGGCCGAGACGTCTACACGAGCAACCGTTATTCCCCCCCTCCTATCGGTGGCCGCGGCAGGTACATTAACACACATAGATGAGAAAGACGTAAAAATCATCAAACTAAACTAATCCACGATAACAATATTATATCTATAAACATCTAAAGAAATGCTAGCAATCCAATTTATCTTTAACTTTGTTTACTGGATATTTTTCTAATTCTTTTGTCCAATAAATAACTCAAAATACAACAATGCCTTATCATTATTTCTTTTTTTAAATATCACAGTAAGAGTAAATACTGCAACACGCATGATCGAACACGTTAAAATTTTCAAAATCCATCTGCTGAGATATTTTAGTCAAAATCATAAAAGTAAGACGATGATGAAAGCTGGCAGCGTTCATCCCCTGAGGACCCTGAACACCCAAACAAGATATTATGACAATCCATAAAACAATGTTCTAAAACGTGTAGTGTGACTATAGCATAAAAAAAATCAAACGACATAAAACGAAGCAGTCGACAGAAATCAGAGTTACATGTCGTTGAATCGTCTCTTCCCGTTCGTCCAGATATCGCGGCCGCCCCACCCCCGCTCCAGTCGGACGACCACAGGTGCAGGAGAAGCAGGAGCAGCCGGAGTCCGGAGGATGCACCCACGCCTCAGAGGAGATGGTAGGAAGCCGCCAGAGGAGCCGAGCTCCATTTAGCATGTTTCAGAACAGTGACACTAAACTCCAGATGTTACGTTAGAGCAGAAGTTCGTGTATCGTTTTATCCAGTTGGTTTGAGTTCATTTCAGAGCCATCGTTACTTGGTTGAGGTTCTTGTTTCTGACGTACAAATATTTTACTGATCGGAGTTTTTTCCGTCCAACAGGGTGTTTTGTGTCCTAACGGCTGCGAACTGAAGACCGCCCTGCTGAAGCAAGAGAGGAACGTCAAGACGGTAAACAGAAATTTGTGAAAACTGCTAAAAATTGCATCTTTGTCACCATATTGATAAAACATTGGAGTTGACTGATCTGATTTCTTTTATTCCTCATTCTTCACAGAGCATCAGTGACCTGAAGCCAAAGGTGGATGAACTGTCCAGATCCACAAACCACATCTTCAACTACGTCAACAGCATCTCCACCTCTCTGCGGGAGAGGCAGAGGCTTGTCGACGGTGAGAAGAGTTTTCTTTCACTCATCTTTAAGACAAAAAACACAAAAACCTTTTTATTTTCATCTGAAAATAAATTCCCCTGAAAATTTGTTTTTCACATGAAAAAAATGTTTTCCCTAAAAAAAACAAGATACTTTTTCAATCATTTTAACACATGAAATTAAATGTTCAATATTTTAGTGTAAAAAAAAAATTTATTTATTGATTTTTTGGTGAAAATCAATTTTCAGGAAAAATGCCTTGATTTCACAAAAAAAAAAAGAAATTTTCCTGAAGATAAGACAGAAAAGTACAGATACACAAAAATTAACCTGACACAACTTGTTCTTTTCACCAGTTCTCAAGTAGACAAAACACAGAAAAACAAAAATCACACTTCCGGGCTTCTGTACTTATCTGCAAATTAACAAAATAAAACAGAGTTACTGTACAGTGGAAACATTTCGACAGAGTTCTAATCTTCCCCTTTGGACGTCCTTTAATTTCCATCCCTCTCGGCATCTCCCCCTCCTCTCAGACAACGGCAGGGCAGTCAGTCAGTACACCGATCGGGTGGAGGAGCAGCACGTCTACATCAAGGAGACCGTCGACACCGTCTTCCCCTCCAACATCAGAGTGCTGCAGGTAAATCAGAGCTGATACAAGTCTGAGAAAACTTTCTGTCATCCCAGTACATCCGGCCTTAAATGTGACGTACTATGTGTCCCGGCTGCAGGGCGTCCTGGACAAGATCAGGCAGAAGATCCAGAGGCTGGAGAAGGCCATCCAGGCCCAGAGGGAGGAGTGCAAGGAACCCTGCAAGACCAAATGTCCCATACCAGTCGTGTCTGGTGAGTACGTTGCCCCTTAGTGGCTGTACTGTTATCATAATAATCTGTTTTAGATTATAGAATAGACGCCAAATAACTTGTTTTAATGATAGCTATAGCGAGATTCAAGCTTCATGCTTATTTTATTAACACCAACAAAAAAAAAAAAAGTCGAGTTCTCGGGATTCCCTAGAATAGATTGCATCTGGAGGAAAAATGTTTAATTTTTGGTCCATATAATATGTATAGATGTATCTTTCATACACATCTGTATGTACAAAAGTTTTCCTCTGTTGAACTGCTCTCTTGTGTCTTTTAGGTAAGGAGTGTGAGGAGATCTACCGTCGTGGAGGAAGAGACTCCCAGATGTACGTGGTCCAGCCCGACACCTTCTACCCTCCATACAAGGTCTTCTGTGATCAGACCAGCCAGAACGGAGGTGAGGATAAAACAGAGAATTAGGATTATTTCATTAGTTTTTATTGTAAATGACATAAATGATAGAGGTCTCAGTGTTTTCAAGAGAACTTCTTCTATTTTCCCAGGATGGCTTCTCATCCAGAGCAGGCTTGACGGCAGTGTCGACTTCGGCCGACGCTGGGACGAATACCGACGTGGTTTTGGCAACATCGCCTTCGATACCGGCAAGGGTCACTGCGAGACTCCAGGTAAGACTTTCAAAATATGAAACAAGATTTAAGTGATGAAGTTACTATGATTTGTGGTTGACTTCCATACCTTTGTCATGTGACAGGTGAATACTGGCTGGGTAATGACCGCATTAGTCAGGTGACCAAGATGGGCCCCACTGAGGTTCTCATTGAGATGCAGGACTGGACCGGAGCCAAGGTGAGGATTCTGTTTGCTGCAGAAACTTTTATTTGATCAAATAAAAGTTTGATTTAAAAAGAATTCACAGTCGACCTTGTGCACCCACTTTCGATCGGGTGTTCGATAGCGCTCTTAGCTTAGTAGCTGCAGTGAAGATTTATGCTTTAAAAAAAGAGCGTGAATAAAAGAAATCAATTTGGGATTTCAGGATTTTAGAGCTATATGAAGCCGTTTATAGACAATGAAGCTTTACTTGACTTTCTGTCGGCAGTTAGCATTGTGGAGAATTCCAGCTCTTAAACATTGCAAATATACAAACTGTCACGTGAAATATTTTACCAATGTCTTAGTTCGAGATGAAACTCAGATGTTTTCTGCGATCGTTTAGGTCCATGCTCAGTACAGCCAGTTCACCATCCAATCAGAGACGTCCAACTACGTGCTAGCGGTGGACGGCTACTCTGGTACTGCTGGTAACTGCTTCCTGGATGGATCTCTGGAGCTCTATGGTGAAAACCGCACCATGACGATTCACAACGGCATGATGTTCAGCACCTACGACAGAGACAACGACAACTGGTGAGAGAATGTCTTCCTTTTTTAAGACGACTTTGAGTGGCATAAATTGTCTAGATACACACTATGTAAGAATGTTGCTAAGTTTTTCTCTGTCCCTGTTCCCTGAACCAGGACCCCCGGTGATCCATCCAAACAGTGTTCCAAGGAGGACGGAGGTGGCTGGTGGTACAACCGCTGCCACTCGGCCAATCCCAACGGTCGATACTACATGGGCGGAGCCTACACCAGACAGATGGCCAAGCACGGCACAGACGATGGCGTGGTGTGGATGAACTGGAAGGGCAGCTGGTATTCTCTAAAGACCATCAGCATGAAGATCAGGCCTTACTTCCCCCCCAGTAAATAAAGTCTGAGCAAGTCGACGCACACGTAACACAGTCAGGAAACCGCCAAAATAAAATGATTTATATTGATGGACATTTACACATGATTATAAAAGGGTTTGGACATGTGCTGTGAAAGTGAAAAAGAACCGAAATCTGTTTTAAAAAATGAGCAACGCTAACAAAATAAAGAAAATACGAGATGTTTTAACATCAGATAAACTTGTCATGTCTACTGATGAAGAGAAAATCTTACTGGTTGTGAGTGAATGAGCTGCGATCGGTCCTTTCTTGTTACGTGTGACGTATTCAGTGTGCAACGACAGGATGAGTTGATGACAACTGTCCTCCGCTACTCAATAAACACATTGAGGAACCTACTTTCTGTCTGGTCTCATTGTTCTTTCACTGTGTCAATGTATAAAGTACAGTCATCTGCAAAAAACGTAAGAACTTACCACAGTAGTTTAAAAGGGAACAGATTTAAATTCCATTCAGTAACATGGTGACGAGAAATTTCCTGGTAAGAAATATGAGTAAAACAGATTTGCAACAAGTAATTCCGACCACGCAATCTGATTGGTCAACAAGACATTTAGACCGTGCTCAAATCAGCATGACAGCACGCCTGACTCTTTACTCAAAATATTACTCCGCCAAGTCTGTGTTTATCCATCTCCATGGCAACGTAGTAACTGTCAGAGCTGGAGCAAAAAAATAAAAAAAAGTACGGCTTGAAATTCAAACTTTCTGCGTAAAATATGTAGTGGAAAACTCAGGAGATGCCGCCGCTAGACGTTTCTCTGTCGACCCCAAGAGAGTGAGAGATTGAAGAAAAAATAAAACGGAGCTGTCCGAGGAGGACAGCAGCAGGTCAGGCTGCCTGGTGGAGGGAGGAAGAAGGCTAGCGAGGAGCCTGAGATAAACATGCGGGGATGAGTTATCAGCAAACGGGCACAACATGAGAGAGGGTCCCGCAAAATGATCAGGGCGATGGAGAAACAAATGTCCGCCACCGTGAGTGACAGCAGAGACGAGGAGTTTGCAGCAGTGCTGGTCGCTAAATCGTTTCCTCCGCTGTAACAACTTCACTTAGACAACTATTGCTCAGATGGATGCCAGAGAATTCCCGGAGAAGCTGGCGAAGTTTGTGACATTTTCATCCCGGATTTTTGAGAGGAAGGAATTAAATGCTTGTAACAAATTGCCGCCTGGTCTGTTAAGTGACTTAAACAAATAAACACCCCAGCTATTATTTAGTATTTTACGGTGTTCGGGAAATTCCGAGACAGCGATAAAACATTCACGTCAGCTCAGAGTTCACTCATCTGGGACTAGAAAATCCTTTCTGTTGCTAGGTCGTTACTAAGGTTTGGATTATTTGCTGGAGTGGTAAACTACGTTCCATTACACATATGAGTCTACTGACATGACTGATTTTGTTTCAGTTATTAGTCAAACCCCATGTGTTTCCATGGAAACGCGATGCACACTCGCAAAAACCTTTAAAATTTGAGAGCAAAATGTCCATCAACATGGATATACTTTGATTATACATTTTATTTGTGTTGGTATTAGTTGTATAATCTCAATATTACCCTCGAGGGTGTGCTTTAACGGCATTTGAGCACTTCAGTGCTGACCACATCACTGTCGTGCTCAAATGATGTTAAAGCACACCCTCTCGGGTAATATTGCTTAAATAAAGGCTCTGAGAGGCTTCAAACTTGAGCAAAACTGTTATTTATTAACTGATCTCTGGACCACAAGATTACAGAAAAAAACAGGCAGCACCTTAAATGCATCCAGAAATTCACTGTACAGCATGAAAGTAATTGTTTGTGAGCCTTGAAGGTGCTATTTGTAAGAAATGGTGATTTTTGTAGTAAATGACTCTCTGGGATTGTAGGACGGGTCAGCCGCCATCCCAGAGAGTCAACTTTTTCTTACAAATATCATCTTTAAGGAAATAATACCGATAAATAACGAAAACAGGAAAAAGAGAGGAGTGTGCCCTCGAGGACGGAGGTAAATGGAGATTTTGGTGGCTTGCAAAACCAGACAATTCCAGAACAGTACCTATAAATCTTCCTAGATGTAGTAGTTGCACCAAGTGGTGAAATTCTAAAAGTTAAGACTCACTTCTGGTAAAGATTCACAGAGCATCTGAGCCCTTATGAGAGCTATGAAGGTGAAAATCTCTCATGTTGAAAAATTAAAACTTCTATAAACCATGAGAAAAAATGTAACCTTGATGTGATCGGCCTCCAACCCACAGATTCCACTGGACCCGTCGCATTGCAGCCACTCGGAACAATGCTTGTGTTCCCACTAGCTGTGCCACGACACGTTTCAACAGAATTTTCAAACTAAATCAGCACAAATACATCGAGAAAAGATCACAAAATGAATGCATCTCTGCAACATCAGGCAGGCGTGACGCTCCGCTTCTGAAACTGGTGAAAAAGAATGAGGGGGAGGAGAAATATTGTCCAAACACTGAGTGAATGACAGTGAATTAATGAAACTGACAACTTGTAAAAGTGTCTGCAAACAGCATCATGTGCCTGTACAGCAGGGCTGAGTAAGCAACAGTGGATTGACTTTCACTAAAATTCTGAATTTATCAACGTCTAAAAAACGCTAGAGAAACGTGGCTCCTGGTGCAAGAGAGGACGGCGCACCAGGTGCAGCCATCTTAGTGCAATCGGCCTCACAGTTTGCACAATCCAAGAGCACGATTTGTTTTACATCTTCAATCAGAAAGAAAACCAATTACGTTCATTGAAAAAGGTCCTTTCAAAGTGCTTTTGAAAAGAAAAAAGACACGCCAAACCCTTTCACTCCAGCTCCAGAGGATCAAGAGCCTCCACATCTGCAGCCTTCGCCAGCAGCTCCTCCAGAAACACCTCGTTCTGCCCAATGTCCTCAAACTGGGTCAACAGTTCTCTCCGGACCGTCGGGATGGTTTTATACTCAGAGGACGGTGTCAGGTCTGAGTCTACAGGCTGCAGCTTGATATGTGGGATGTCTCTAGGAGGTGTTCCTGCCTTCATTTTCTGGTTGAGAGTCTTGTCCATCTGCTCCATGTCAGTCCGGAGAACTTGATGACTCTGATGATCAACGCTGAACGGTAATGTCGACCGGCAGGACCCGGAGCAGGCTCGCAGCTTCCTGTCAACGTCCACCTGGTGATGTAAACGAGACGTCAGAAACAAGCAGTCAGCACAAAGTTAGCATGCAGTGCTCTATTTAAACTTGGTCCACAGTGGAAGTGCACTTAGGGCGAGTTCCCTTTTAAATCTAATTTCAGAAGAATTTCATTTCACCAAGTGAGTCAGGAGAAATGTTGGTTGTCTTTTTCATGTGTGACACAGATTAAAAAAAATATATGAAATTACGAAAGAAAAATTGCAATTGAAATCAAGTGCATAATATTGAAGGATTTTCTTTTCCAGAGAAAAGTTGTTGTTTTTTATTCATGTGTGACACAGAGAGCAGATTTAAGGAAATTGGAGAATTTTTATTTTATTTTTTCCGGAAGGGGAAGCAACAACTGTGTGTGAAACAAAGTGAAAATAATATTTGTCAAAGTTTTAAGTGGAAAAAAAATCTGGTTAAAGTCTTTTTTGTTTTTTCAATGTTTAAAAAGAGTTTTTAAAAAAAGTTTCCAAAGGGAGAAAAAAATACTAGAAACCATATGAAAACATCAAGGAGGATTTTTTTTTCATGACTAAAAAAAGTTTTATTGATGAGGGATGGAAAGAAAAGAATTTAAACCGGGTTGAAAAAATTTGGGAGATTGTTCTCTGGAAGAAAAAATTCACACATGAAAAAATAAGTTTTCTCCTGAAATGTTTTGTGTGAGACACCGAGGGGAAAAAAGGTTTCTGGAGGGGAGAAACAGTTTTGTTCATGGTAATAGAGAGTGAAACAAAATCAGGAGGAGAAGGAAAAAAAAAATGTGCGAAATCTTTGGACAAACATTCTGTGAAACAAAACCTGCCTGAAACAAAATTAGTAAAGTTGCAGGCAGTAAAAACAAAACAACAAGCTGAAAGATGCTAAAACACTCCACAGAGCTGACGGAATGTCGTCATTGCAAGCACCATCTTCCATATTACATGTGGTGATTTGATTCTTCGATAATAAAACAAAGAGAACTAATTAGTGCAGGTTTAGTTTAGTTTAAGGATTTAAAATAAACACTACATGTTCTTGTGACTTTGAACGAACCTCTCGTCAGCCTCACCTCAGTTCGATATAAGTCCTCCAATTGTTTCTGGGCGTTGCGGCGCAGCTCGCCGAGTTCCTGCGACAGCCTGAACGACCGCTTCTGTAGTGACGTGAGATTACCTGCCAGTCTTTCCGCTTGTTCCACAAACTTCAGTTCTGAAGCTGCAGACACATATTTAATTATTCCACATTGTTTTTAGTGTATCAAATCAAACAGTCGACGAGTCACAGTCAGTCTTACTGTAGCTGTTGACTATGATTCGTCGGTTGTAGTTGTAGATGTGCGTCATCGCCTTCATGGACTTCTCAGCCATGTCTTCGTACGTCTTTGCTGTCTCACACACCGTCCTCAGCTTTCTCTCCACATCGCTCTCCATCTGTGAGATCAAACCCTGGAGTCTGCAGCCAGAGGGGCATTTAGAGACCTGTGGAGAACACGACGGTTTACGAGAACGTCAGAGAGGATTTACAAGCAGTTATGGAGACAACAAACATAAATATACTGCGACAGATTAAACTATGTTGTGCTCTCTCCTGTTCTGTTTATGACTTAAGAGTTGTTCAAAGAAGTTTTGCCATAATAATCTTTCTAAGTTCCTGAAAGTAAATAAAAATCTGTGAAAACACATGAAAAAAATTTAGATCAAAACATTTTTTTTTCTCTTTGTTTTCAGGTTATTTTTGTTTTGTTTAAAATCTCATGACAGAATTTTCTCCTGAAAAATAATTAAAAGATTTCTCCTGAAAAATAATTTCTCCTGAAATTTTGTCAGAAGAAAACTTTCCTGAAAGAATTTTTTTCTGAAATGTAAAGAAATTCTCCTGGAATTTACTTTTACATGTTTTCAGGAAAAAAAAAATTCTTGAGAGAAAAATGAAAAACTGTCTCCAGAAATATAATTTCTGAACTCTAAATCATTCACGTACATTCTTATAAATAAAAAAATAAACTTTAAAATTAAAAATTAAATTAAAAGTGCGATATCATTTAGATGCCGTGTTGCCCTATGGACTTCTATATGTATGTGTTCTTACCCAGTCATCATCTGAACACAGCGGGACCTCTTCTCTCACTCGACATTGTTGCCTTTTGTACTTTTTCCTACGGGGCTGTCGGCCATTGTGATTATTCTGCTTCAGCCTCACACACACTGCAGACAAACACAAACAGGACTGTGGGTCGGTTAACCTTCAACTGAGCTCCAGTTCAAACATCATGCTGCAAAGATAATTTAAGTTTGTATTCTGTCACCGCTCTGAAGTTTGGATTGTTTTCAATGACTTCATCTCGTAAGATGTTCTCCTACAGTTTGTGTTAAAACATCCTTTAATCAAAGCTTGATTACCAAAAGAGCAAACTGAAAGAACACTTTATGTAAAAACTATGCGTATTAATTATATCTAATCAGACTAAGTCATCTAGTTTATTTTCAACAACTCAACATGATAAAAAAAAAAAACGTTAACTGAGACACTTTTATGACAAAATTAGACGAGTGTTGAAAATGCACTTAGAAAACTGAGGACTTTTCTTAAAAGGTGGCAGATTTTAAGAAAATGAGCAGCTTTGTGAATCATTGGGACGTTTGAGAAATGCAAGAACATGTCTGAAAAGTTAAGAATTGATTTATTGTTTGTGATAGTGAGACCGTACCTACGTAATGGGGACATTCTGACAAATGAGGACCTTCATGTATAATTTCAAAGAATAAACATCATAGAAACGAATGCTATTTCCTGCCAAATATCAACAGTTTTACTTATGTTCTTTATACTACAATAATGCTACACAGGAGATTTAAATTGAGATCACTTTGTAGACATCATGTAGTGTTTTGCTGTGTTATATAATCTTTTCATGCAGGAATTATTCAATCACAAAGTACTTAATACCTTAATGTTTGTTTTGACTTTTAAACAATTAACATCTGGACAGCGTTTTTCAATATTGTAAAGTAAAATATCATATCAATAACATCTTCCAATACTGTTTAACACTTGAAATATCACTGCAATAACTATTTTCAATATTGCTAAACACATACAATCTAATTACAATAACTTTTTTTAATAATGTTTAACACTTATAATATGACAGTAACTTTTTCAATATTGTTAAACATGTAAAATTCAATAATGACAATTCCTCATTCCTTTCATTTACATTTTACATTTAGGGCATTTAGCAGGTGCTTTTGTCCAAAGCAACTCACAATAAGTACATTTGTCACAAGAAAGAACCCACAACATATTACCATTGATCAGTAAGCATGAAAAAATATTATATTTCAAGATTGTTTAATACTTAAAATATCACTACAATACCTTTTTACAATATTGCTAAACATGTAAAATATACTGACAATAATGGACACCATGGATCAATGGTGTAAATAGTGAACTGTCAGAACAACTGACCACTAAAAACTATGTTTTTCAACATAATAAGTCAGTAACCCATGGACCCATGTATCATTTACTAACATTTTTCTGAAGGAACAGGTTTATTTTTTATTTATTTTTTGTTTATTTTTTTGTATTTTATTTATATCAAGTTATCTTGGAAATAAAATAGTTTTTAATTCGACAAAAGCACTGACAAGAAAGCATGATCAAAACTGTTTTGTGTGCTTTGTTATACAGCCCTTTAATGCATTTGCGCCATACATTGAACTGAACCGAACAGTTGTTGATCTATCCACCTGCAGTGGATGTTATGGACCAAAGGGTGTCTATTTAGAAAAATGGGCAAATATTTTACATACAATAAAATGTGTAGACTGTTTAATTAAATGGTTCCAGTGTGAATTATATCAACGTTTTAAATAAAAAGGCACAAAATAAGGGCTGAACAAATGCATTTTCAGTCACAGAAGAAATGACAATAAGAACAGTTAGGCGTTTCTAATCTTGTTGTTACTGTCTGGTTTTCTGAGAATTAAAAATATGTCTCTCTCCCCTCCACCATTTTAAAGTTCAAATACTAAAATCTGAATTACACATAAGGCTTTGGGGGTCTGGCACCTGGTGATTGAGACTCCAACTTAAATGATAAAAAAATTGCTTCCAAATATCTGCCCTGTGCAATACATCAAAGAGTTTGAACTACAATAACACCACAAACCAGAGTAGCTGAAGTGAACATTGAATCTTTATTCATCGAGCAGAAGTCAGTCATTTCTCCATACACAGTTAAACACTGTTGAAACATCAGGTCGTTCCAAGAACACTGATCAGATAATCCCCACAAAGAGGTCAGTGACATTTACATAAGCAAGAATCAACACAAACACCCACGGGGACAAACTGACACTGTTTGACATGGTTTTGAAATCTCAGAATGATTTACAAACAGATCAACAGTCTAAAGGTCTGAAGCCACCTTTAACACATCCTGTTTTTTGCTCCTGTTGCCTGTTTTGTAACCACATTTTCTTGGGGTTTAAATTGATTTTGCGTCTAAAAGCGTGTATTGATAAATTCTTCATATTTTCTATTAAAAAGCAGACGAACGGATAAACATCCTGACAGTTTTCAGGCTGTAATTAGCCGTTTTATACGTTACCCAAACAACTCCGTTTTCAATCTCATATGGTTTGTTTTTCTCCGGGTCATACGTGCCTTTATAATACATCCCATTCAAGTTAGCCGACTGGCAGTTGTTGTACCACCACCCACCCCCGTACATCTCGGCGCAATTCTCCTCCCACTTGTCATTGTCTTTGTCAAAGGTGCTGAATTTCATCCCGTTGTGCGACAGGTAAGATGCCATATCAGACTGAGGCATCACCAGAGCATCACCGGCATCCCCGGTGTACCCCGACACATGCAGTGGGTACCCCTCCTCCTCTGAGCCAACCCTGATTATGTACTCCGCACTAGCTATGCCCCCTTCCCAATCCTCCAGCTCCACCTTTAGCATGGTCTCACCCTGATTTGTCAACAGGTGGAGGTTCTGGTTGCCTAACCAGAGCTCCCCCTTGCCCTTCGCGTCAACTGAACCGAACCCGGTGCGATATTCAGCCCAGGTGCGGTTAAAGCTAAGCGCGCCGCTCTCTCTTTGTTGGACTAGCAACCACCCACCCATAAGCCCCTCCTGCTGGCAGTAAACCTCCACTACCTGTGCGGAGTTGGTGCCGCCGGGTCTGATGTTAAAGAGGCCATTTGTTTCCCCTTTCAGGTGGTTCTGGTTGGCTTGGACACAATCTGCAAACAGAGAGGGGAACACCGCAAACCGCGAGTTAGCTTGGACCGCCTTCGCTCAACTAGCTTAAATTGATTGCTAACGGTGTCTTTCCCCAATTAACCCCCGTCAATCTGCATCTGGAGAATCACCACGACTTTTTGGCACATACAAATATGGAGCTACAAACAAAAGTCATGTGGGTATCTGAAGGGTTAACCGAAATTATGCGTAAATATCTCTAACTAATTAAAGGATTTAGTATTTTCCATTCAAAGCCTGGCAGTGTACAGAAGAGAAACTACATTTCTACTCATTCATTGGTTAAATTAACACTTCAAATGATATGAATTTAGGCTGGTAGCTCCTCAAAAAACATTTTAATGTAGGTGGCGTTTAGTTAGCTTTATTAAATATGGTTGTGAAGGAACATCTGAAAAAATGATCGATCTGCGTGTAAAATTTTATGGGTGCAAAAGAACTTCCATAATCTTTAGTTTCCATTCAGTTTCAGGGATTATGAAATGACAGCAAATTCCTCAGTAACAATCTAATACATCACACTGAATGTGGAAAACTTTAAGCATAACATTACTATGTTCACTTCATTTTTTTGGTACATAGGGCTAGCTAGCAAGCTAGCTGACGCTAAAGCATGCTGTCTAGCTAACTGCGCTGTAGTGACCCCCACAGATTTTACTCCACGTCGGATGTTTCGGTACCTTTTCCTACATAATCGGCCTGCCGCTCGAAGCGACTGCTCTTCACACTGCGGGCGTGGAAATCTGGAACGTCATCGTCTGCTTTGTCCGTCATAAACCCGCCAAGGTCAAGCCCTTCAGTGGCAAAAGGGTCCCCAAACCCAGTTTTGGTGTTTCCTAAGATACTTCCCTTGGCGCCACCGGTGTGGGTTAGGGTGGGGAAGAAGGCGCCCATCCCTCCCTTGGTGCTGTCTCCCAGGGCCTGGCACTCGGGGCCTCCCTCATACACCTCCTCCACTTTCTCCGCCGGCCCATCCTTGGTGTGGACGACGGTCCTCCTGGTGCTCTTGGTGCAGCTGATGGCTTGTGTCGACATGTGGGTCGTAGCGGAGCCCCCGAGGCCTTGAATCCCGCCGCCCGTACCGAACAAATGGCTGCTTCCTCCGAGCTCAGTGATGGATCCAGATGGTGTGGAGGAGGAGGAGGAGGAGGAGGAGGAGGACGACGACGACGACGACGATGAAGAGAATGTAGGTGAAGAGTAGGAAGTACCTTGGTCCTTGGAGATGGTTGCGGGGGATGAGCTGGAGCCTTCCTCCCCAAGGAGCAATTGGACCATCGGCACCTTAGGACAAAAAGGATGATTAACTTGAGCCAGAGTGGTCATGGTTCTAGAAAGGATGGTGTGTTTTTGTGCAAATGATGGATTATGGACAGTTGTTTGCAAAATAAATGATGCTGGAGCTAAATCTGTCATACCATAAGCGAATAATGTGATATCATATCTTTGCCTTCTACTAGTAAGGGGTGGCAGGACGACCAGGAGAAGTAGCTTCAGTAGCAAACCATTAGCTAAGTGAAGCTGCGATGTGGAACATTGAGCCCAAGTGAGCCTGTGACGATTATCATAAACTCCAGGCAGTAGAGCCCTAAAGCTTCCAGCACAATGCCAGTAGATTGTGATCTTTGAATCTCTTGGTGATTTCGAGATATGGCGTCATAAATTGAAAATGGTGGCAGGATACAAAGATGGACCAAGATCCAATAATAACAAACAGAATGATACAACACTTTGATTTTGAGTACAACTGATTTTTGCAAAGGTTCCAGGATGGTACTGTGTCCTTTGCTAATGTCCGACCTTCACTTGAACTTTCACTAGGTCAAAGGTGCCTTCATAAACCAACATAACGTTTCACTCACGTCAGTGAACACGTCTTCTCTCCGCTGTGCTGCCAAGGCTCCGGTTGCGTCGCCGGACTTGTAGATGCTGTCCACGCTTGATTCCTTCAGCGGCCGGCTCTTCATCACGTACAGCGTCTTCACAGAATCAATGCTCTGAGCCGACTGAGAGTCCAGCTGGTTAATCTGGGAAACAGACAGAAAAAGAGGGTGGCTTCTCACTAAAAGACAAAACAAAGCCAGATTTTGGGCGCAGGTCTATTAAAACTGAATAATTTGTTATCATATTAGGTGTTTTCAGTTTCACTTTTGCTGGTACGAAATGAGACTATATAAGGATATGTCATAAGTGTTGTTTTTTCCTGGTTTTAGCTCCTCATCACAGTAAAATAATGTCATTTTCTTAACTTACCAGCCTGTTCTAATACTTCTTATGCTTGTCTTTACCTACTCAGTCATTATATCCACATTACTGATGATTATTGATCAGAAACCCGTGTTAGCATTTTGTAAATATACCATACCTGTTTGTCCAGCACCACGTAGTCCTCGTGGTCCACCTGGAACTCGGCATAGCCTTGGCAGGATCCTTTGCAGGAACGGAGCTTAATATCGACATCAACCTGACAGAGGAGACAAAGAGTTGGAAATGAGCTTCATCAAGATTAAATTCTCAAAGTAAACAGACAACAACTGTGTCAAAAATCTGTGTTAACAAATTAAAGTTGAAAAATATGATATTATAAATAATATACATAACAGAGCCAACAAAATTCAAATCTGGTAACTGAACGTTGACTGTGTGAAGACTGATGAAAATACACATCTGTCTAATATTAATTTTAATGAGTTCACATCTGTAATGTCTGTAATCCAGTTTCAGTTACTCTTCACAACTACGTGGGAGAATAACGAAGAAAACCCATCTGAACTCCTGCTAAAGCTAACTAGCTTAGCAGACCTTAGTTGCAAGCCAACAAAAATGCTTGTTAAAATCATGCAAAATGGTGATAAATATTGAATTATAACATATTTAAGAGTAGTAGTTTATTATTTCAATTGAATCTAAATGTATATTAGCTGCACTGTGACCTTACTCAGACTTTTTGAAGTCTGTTCTACTGGATACAAAGTAGTGTTTTATTAAAAACATATAATTTCTTGCAGATAAAAGTCAGACAGCTGCATCAAGTAACGCTAAATTGAACGCTTACTTTAGCTCAAGGACTGTAAAATTCAATTGCTAAACCCCACACTGATGGAGAACACCTTGCTGGAGCTAACTAGCTTAGCAGATGTCAGCTAGAACCTATGACCTGGTGAAAAAACTACCATTTAACTACATATTCAAATGTTATTAAACTGTACATTAAGTTTATGATTAAATCTAAACAATCCATGCAGTTATGGAGCATGTCTTTATCATCTTCGTATCTACGTACCTCCAGCCTCTGCATCTCCACCACCTGGTCTTTGACTCGATCCTTCAGGGTGGCCAGGATCCTCAGCTGGCGGTCGATCTTGATCTTCATGTCTGTGATCCTCTGACGCAGACTCTGGGCCAAGTCGTAGTAGTTGGTGTCGTGACCTGGTGGAAGAAAAGACCTGATGTTAAATTCTGCATTAACTTTGGAAGTTAAGAATAAAAAATCAAAATTGAGACGACTTGTATTGTTTTATTGACCTTTCAAGTGACCTTCTGTTTTCACTTTACACAATGTAAAAGCTGCCTATAATATATGCCCAGATGCACATTTTTACGTTGGGTTAGGTTTTTGACCGCTGTCATCTCAACTGAACATTATTTTCATGTGTGGGTGCCAGAAAAAAATCCGGAGGAAATCTGGAGGAAAACTCCATGGAGCACATTTAAGTTTTTGGTGATGAATTGAGAAAAGCTGCACACCAACCTCCTCATTTATGTTTCTACATGCCTGTAAGCATTAATATAAAAATGTCTCCTTGTTAAGTTAAAGTTGATCTCGAGAGGCATGTGCAGGAACACTCACCAGCATCGGTGGTGAGTTTATCCTTCAGGTAGTCGTAGGTCTGTTTGGTAGCCGCATCGGTGGAGCGTTGCTTGATCGTGTTCTCATCCAGGAGGCTTCGGATCTTCTCAATCCTCTTCAGCAGGCTGTGGTCGTATTTGTTCATCAGACCCTCGATCCTGCAGCCCGACGGACATTTAGGGCCCTGATGAAGGACGGTGGGGGGAGTTTACTTACAGCGCAACAGAAAACTTTGAATAATTTGTGTTTCCACAAGAGAGATTAGCTGGAGAATAAAATCTGAGCTCAAGAAAATGTACGTCATCAATGTGAAAAAGTAAAGATGGACTCCTACCCATTCGTCAGTTGTGCAGAAAGGCCACTCCTTCTCACTGGCACATTTCTCGCTTCTGGTGCCGTGCTCCACTGGACGAGCTCCTCTCGGGTCGATTTGCACGGCGACCTCAAAACAGAAAGAGTGCAGAAGTTTACGGACTAGCAGGAAAAATACTTTTTTATTCTAGTATTCGTCTCTAATGTTGTTTAACATTTCATGAGCCAAATAAACACATCACACCAAATATTTCTGATGTATGATCACTGTATATGTTCATAACTGCATTGAAACTATTACATTTCGTTACAACTTCATGTGACAGGGAGTGTAACAAAAAAAAAAAACATTATTCACTTCTGGCAGAGTCGTGAACAAAACTCACTGACTAAAAGTGAAGATATCATGTTCAAATATAAACTTAAAGTCATCCATGCGAGTAGTACTGGAGTAAAAGTATCTGATATTGAGGGTGCTTAAACATCAACTATTTAAAAAGTGCATAGTGTATCTGTTCAACAATTATCAGATCTGAAAATAAGCATTTTTCTAATTATCGTACTGTTTTTTGTTCTGATCGACAATAAAATCATTCAAAAGTTTGCTGCTTTGGCTCCGATGCAGAGTGTAATCTACAAAGTAACTAGTAACTAAAGTTCTCAAATACATGTAGTGGAGTAAAAAGTACAGTAAAAAAGATGGAAGTACTTTAAGAGTTACTAAACAAGACAAAACCTCCTTAATAACTTGAAACGGGGATAGCGACTGCCAACATTAGACAATAATCAAAAGACCAGAATAAAATCGCAGTAACAAAAAGTACAGATGTGTTTTTTTAATTAATTGAATTTAAGTAGCGCAAAGAAAGTTATAATATAAAACTTAAAAAATATTTTAAAAAAATGATAGAAAAAGCTGCATCATTTCAACAACACTCATCCTGTGAACCAGGTTGTACGTTTTTCTCTTTAATGTATTAAAGCTCGTCAGTGTCGTGAGACTCACCGTTTGGGTCACACCGATGATAAAACAGAAGAGTAAACCGAGTCGCTCCATCTTTGTTTCTGTGCTTCTTCCTCCGTGTGAAGACGAGTCGCTGAATGCTGCTCCGTCGGGCTGTTGGATTATTTGAAGCCTCCGAAGAAGCAGTGACTCATCAGGACCCGGACGGATCAGAGTTGAGTAACCTCAGCTGATCGATGTGGAGGCTTGTTTGTCGACACACTGAACACAAACACAGATCAGATCAGTTCAGTCAGTACTCGACTTCTCGGCATCTGATCCAGAATGTTTTCTCACAGCAAACAGTGACAAACAGAACTGACAGTCACAATTATGACTAACTGATGAGTTAAAGAAAATAAAGACAAAAAAATAACAGCAACGACTCACTGAAGTCAGTTTTGTTGTCTGAATATTCCGTGGAAGAGTTCTGTTTCTTTAATTTGAATGTTTTATCTCGATTTTATTTCTCTCTTTGTATGTTTTTTGTAATCGCTGTTTTTTATTAAAGGGTTGTTCCATGAAAGCTCACACAGAATTCAAAACTTGTCACGGATTTCCTCAGCTTCTTTGTGATTTTAGAAAGTTTGGGCTAAAATCTCAATTGTAGAGATTCTTTGTATGGCCATCATTCAATACCAAGCGACCCGAATTGGGTTGATATTTACAATATCTGAGATACTCTTTCATTTTCATACATTAACATCTTTGCTAGTTTTCACTTTATTGACCCAAATGTTGCGTTTGTGTCGTATTAATGCTCTACAGCCTTACAAGTGACAAAGATTTTTTTAAATATCAACATCAGAGCTGAAAAACACACTTTTTAAATATATTTTGACTGTAAAAACTCCAGATAACGACTGTTAAAGTCCTTGAAACTTCTTGTTTGAGTGCTGATAATCTTTGCAGACATATACAGAGATGTTATATTTCTCCATCATTTGACTTTTACTTTTCTACAGGATTATTACCATGAAGACATTTCAGGGGTGTTTATTAAACTCAAACTTTAATTTAAGTTCATCTCTACCACTTTAATGTGAATGGAATCCAATATTAAAACTTAAATGTTAGCTCATAATTTCATCAGATTTTCTCTGAGAACAGAACATTAGAACTGTGAGTCACTTCCAGGCAATCGTACCAACTTTGTGAGGATTGGACCTCTGACACAGTTCTTCCCGATCACTCCGGTGGGTCCAGAGTTCAGGTGTGACGAGCTGGAGCTCACTGAGGAGAATGCAGCAACAGCGCCACCTGCTGGAAGAATGTTGAATGATCAGTCTCAGATGGTTTAAAACAGTGGTTCTCAACTGGTGGGACCCGTTTTCAGTGGGTCGCAGGCAGTGCCGGCCCTGAGTAATTTGGTGCCCTAGGCAAGATTTTAGCCGGCGCCCCCTTGCATCGCAGCAGTCAATTTCACAATCAATGTTCATACACTCACACAGACACTGCATGTGTGAATTCAAGATTTTATTTCTTTGAGTAAAAAATATCACACCAAATATAAACTAAAGAAATAAACAAGTGATAAATTAAAAATACAAAATAAATAAGGCAAACATATTAAGCTGAACAGTGCACATGAAAACAAGTGACATAATATGAATTAAAAATACAATATAAATATGGTATTGCACAAAATTGTAAATAATGAAACCAGTGCAGATATAACAACACACACTATTGCACACAGTATAAGAAAGAAAAAAGGGAGACCTCTTTATTCACCGCTATTTACATGATTCCAACAGAGGGGGCTATCTGCATGTTGATTGTATTAAAGGTCTCAACAACGCCTCAAGAAACTCACTTTACAGCCTTACTCTTATTGACTTTCTGGATGCAAAGTCATCTATAATGTCATCATATGACAGCTGTTTTGCAACAATATGGTTGATGCTTATAATGGAAAGCCCACTGAGACGTTCTTGTGCCATCGTTGATCTCAGGTAGGTTTTAATAAGCTTGAGCTTAGAGAAGCTTCTTTCCGCAGAAGCCACTGTAACAGGAAGAGTGGCAGAGATCCTCAGAGCAACCCACATATTGGGATACATCTCTGTTAGCTTTTTCTCGTGCAGGAAAGTCCGGAGTTCCATGGCTGTCATGTTCTTTGCTGGCAAATGTGGAAAGTTTTGCATTTCCACACAAAGTTCCCTGTCATTAATGTCTGGCTGCCTGTCATGGGTCAGAGCAGTGCTCAGGGTCTGACACTGTTGTAGCAGCTCTTCTTTTGTTGCGTTGGGGAAGTTGAGGAGCACTCCAAACTTGTCCTTTACCTCTCCAAGGTTCTGAAATCTCTCATCAAGTGACGAGACAACTGTATCCACAACCACATTAAAAATGTGGTTTCCATTTTCCTGAGTGCATCATTGATAGGCTCATCTGGAGACTCATATGCAAAGTGCTTTTTTGTGGTTCTCAATCGCTGTAGTTTCAGTACAGTCTCCACGTTCATCTCTTCACACATCTCCTTTGCAGTTGTCTGTGCTTCAGAAAACCCAGTGGTTCTGTAGCAGGCCATGGAATCTCTGGTTTTCTTCAGCAAGTCTACAGCCACATCTAGCTGCATGGAGGGTGACTGCAATAATTTACTCACAAATGCTGGATTTGGTTGAGGATGTCATACCATATGGCTGTACAAATGGAAAATCTGTAAGATCCTATCTCCTTAGCCAAAGACTGGGCTTCAACTCTCACCACAGGGTCTGCAGTAGTTTCCCTCACCTCCAGAAGAGCCCCTCTGACTTGACTAGCCTGGTACCTTACTGCCTCAATGCTTTTTATCCTGCTTTCCCATCTTGTCTCTGACCATGATTTCAAAGTAGTTTTAACATGAATCAGCAGTGTATCCCATCTCTGGGTGGAGGCTGAGAAGAGCTTGAATAACTGTGTTAAATGTCCAAAGTAGCTGATGGCTTCTGGTGTGCTCTTTGCAGCATCAGCTATGACCAGATTTAAAGTGTGGGCACCACATGCAACAAGAAAAGCTCTTGGGTTCTGCTGAAGCAACCGAGCCTGAACACCTTTATTCTTGCCCTTCATGTTGGCACCGTTGTCATAGGATTGTCCTCTGCAGTTCTCAAAGGGGATGTTCAGTTCCTCCAGCCTGTTTAGGATGAGAGATGACAAACTTTCCCCCGTTGTTTCCTCTGCCACAAGAAAGCCCAAGAAATGTTCTTTAACTTGTGGTAAGTCTCCTAGTGATACTGTCCTGACAATGACAGAGAGCTGCTCCTTATGACTCAGATCAGGGGTGCAATCTAGAATAATAGAGAAATATTTCATTGTTTTGATCTCATCCACAATGATTTCCAGTATTTTGGAGCTGATGGAGTCTATCAGTTCATTTTGGATTGTTTTGCCCAGATAATGTGTGTGACTGCTAGCTCCACTTTCCACCCTCCCAACATGGTGCTTCATTACTGGATCAAATTTGGCCATGAGTTCCACCTCTTTCAGAAAGTTGCCATTGTCTGGTTTATTTAATGTATCTGTGGACCCCCTTAAACCATGTTTCTTTCAGCTAAGGACTGAATTATTGCCACCAATCGAGAGAGAACATCACGCCACCTGTTTCTCTCAGCCTCAGCGAGTGCCATCTCTTGCCTATCTATTGTTAACCCCTTTGCAAAATGGACCTCCAATTCCTTCCATGTTTTCATGTGGGTATTATGCTCCTGGCTATCCTCATGAGCTTTCAGCAACTGGCTTGCATTTTTCCAATCCTTCAGTCCTTCTTTATTGAGTTTGTAATCTTTTGTAGAGAACATTTTGCAGCAGAAACAGTGCAAGCTATCACTCTTTTTGGAATACATCAGCCAGCTTCTTTTGATTGTTTCCCCATTATCTAAGACTCTTTTAAAAAAGTCATGTTGACACCTTCTACCATCTTTATTTTTCGGAAATGTGTAACTGTTTTTTGTTTGAAATGGTCCTCTGTGTACTAACTCTCTTCTTACTTTGTCTGTAAGAGGAGCTGGCCAGTCAGCAGGGTCTGTTGGTGCAGCCTTCAGTCCTGATGATGTGTCACTGGGCTGTGCAGAGGTAGATGAGGCAGGAGCACCTGATGCTGTGTCAGTGGGCTGTGCAGAGGTAGATGAGGCAGGAGCACGTGATGCTGTGTCAGTGGGCTGTGCAGAGGTAGATGGGACAGGAGCACCTGATGATGTGTCACTGGGCTGTGCAGAGGTAGATGAGGCAGGAGCACCTGATGCCGTGTCACTGGGGGTGGTACTGAAATACTTTAAAAGTGCATCTGAAGAGAGAAGAGAAGAATATGTGACCACTGCATGTTATATTTTAATAGTAATAAAAAAAAAAAAAAACAGATGCTTGGTGTGCTATACATAAGACTAATGTAGACTAATAATGAAAATACGATGACATTCATTAAACTTTATTGTCATTGCAATACAATTCAGTCTAACCAGAGTGCGAAAAGCAGTAATGTGCACTGGAATTAATATGTATATTTCGTCTATGAATGATATGGGAAAGCTAAGGTGTGGAGTTTTAACAGTTACACACTTTAACTGTACTTTAACACAGATGTAAACTTTAACAAACATAAACTGTGGCACAATTGACAAAGGCTAACAACTACACTATTACAAACTGAAAGCATATTAACTGACATACAAGCAGTAAAGACACCTGTAAAATAACACCTGAACAGGCCTAATGTTAACTTTTCAAACGTCTCTGATGAATTTAAGGTGGAAAAACATTAACAGAAGTCGACTCAGCTATTTATTGATTATTAAACGATGCTGCTATCGTCCGAAGTAAGCTAGCAAGCTAACAACGATCATCAAACTTTTAATTTCATTCACTTCATCACATTGACGTTACCATACCTCTATCTTTTTCACATTTTTCTTCCTCTTCTTTCCTTCTTTTCCTTCCCTGGCCGCCCGACGGTTTCAGTCTTTTGGACATAATTCCGCTACAGTGTCATTAATCTTCTTCTTCGTCTTGGGGTCTCGGTCCGGTCAGATTCAGGCAACTGGCCTTTCGACCCGCCCCCCTCACAGAGGACAGGTACAGTGCACCGAGCCGGGAACCCTGAAAAAAGGCCTCTCCATTATTTAATAGTCTTTGCTGTGACGTTATGTTGCTGTGGGCTTAAATAATATGTCGATAAGATAGTGGCAATGGAACTGGTAAAAAGAAGCATTTATATACATATATACGGTTTTTTTTTGTTTTTGTTTTTTTCCTCCGCCCATTGGCGGCGCCCCACACGGATGACGGCGCCCCTAGCATTTGCCTATACTGCCTATGCCCATGGCCGGCTCTGGTTACAAAGACAACACATTCAATAAAAAATGTAGCAAAGTTAATGGGAACTACTGAATACTGTTGCACACATGCTCCTAAATACATTTTACAGTACACTGTTGAGCCCTGACTTGATTTTTTTTTTTTAATTTTACCATAAATTCAGTGAAATTGGTAGAAACCCGCTCATTTCAAACTGGTATTTGGCGTCTGAAGGTCAAAGTAAACTGGAATATGCAAAAGTTAAATTATGTAATGTAGACAGGTAAGACATTCCATTTATGTGAGTTGGGTCATTCTGAGAATTAAAACCAATGGCCATATTCTTTAAATTCAAAACCAATAGTTTGGCTTAGTTTATTGTTGAGGAAAGAAATTTTCTTGAGGATAACTCATTTAACCAAATTTTTAAGGTGTAATTTATTACTAGAGTTGCTATTATTATTATTATTATTGCTGTTACCTGTATCAGAAGTTGTGTTTTTGTAACATGATCACTTTCAGGGAAATGCAGATACACTTGGACTGAAATGTGTTCTTCTCTCTCCTAGGTTGTTCAACTTGTCCTATTTAATGAGGTATGCACGCCTATCTGATGCAGAACTTGATGAAGTGGTCCGGCAGTTGGTTGGAGAAAATGAAGAGATAGGCGCAAATGCTGTTCGGGCCAGACTATCTTCTATGGGTGTTCGAGTGCAGAGAAAGGCAGTGAGAGAGAGTTTGATCCGAGTGAATCCAGCTGGAGCCGCACACAGAGCATTGTCTCACCGATTGCACCGGACAACCTACAGTGTTGCAGGTCCGTGGCACATTGATGGGAACCACAAGCTCATCAGGTAGGCTGATGATAAATTAATTTCAGTGTGACTAAACACTCAACCAACTGGATAATTCACAGGGTTCTACAGTGCAAGCTTTTCACTCACTTTTGTGAGTGAATATGCTGCATGCAAAAGTAAAAAAAAAATTGGCTGTACTGGTGTGAGTGACTTATGGATCCGATTAACTATGATGACATCAGAATAAACAAGCACAGATCCTGCACAGATGTATGTTGTTATGAAAATTGCACTTTGACCGCACCCGCACATTTTTGGCAGGAGTAAGCATAGAACTCTGAAGTTATTAATGTTATCCTAACAGAATACAAATAATAGCTTTTTGTTTAATTTTTAGGTGGAGGATGGTGATCCATGGTGGATTCTGTGGCTTCAGCAGACTGTTTTTTTTTTGCAGGCTTCAGAAGATAACAGAAGTAGCACAGTTTTTGATCAGTTTGTTCAGGCCACTGCTAGGTATGGGGTACCGTCTCGAATAAGGTGTGACCACGGGGGCGAAAGCAATGCTGTTTGCTTGTTCATGAACATTTACCGTAGATCAGAAAGGGGAAGTGCCGTACTGGGCAAAAGTGTCCATAACCAGCGGATTGAGAGGCTTTGGGGAGATCTTTGGCGGGGTATGACTAATGTGTACCACCAGCTTTTCTCCTTCCTTGAAAATGATGGAATCATTGACTGTACGAATGAGCTGCACTTGTGGGCACTGCATTATGTTTACCTGCCACGGATTAACTGGGACCTGGAGGTTTTCAGAGAACAATGGAACAACCATGGCTTACGCACTGTTGGCCACCGCACACCATGCCAGATATTTGTCCAAGGATGTCTTCAGAGGCAAAAACAACCACTCACAGCCATGGCCAGATGCAACAACTCCAGGGTATAGACACTCTGGCAGGACCTATTGGTAGTCTGGCTATAGATACACTCCAAAATGTAATTGACACTTTGGGACAGTAATTTTATATGAATATTAATATGCAGAAATTATGATTTTTTTTCTCAATGGCTTCCATGTCATGTGACCCATTGACTTCTGAAACTGATTCTGTTTCCAAAAAAAATCTATAATAATAAAGAAAATAATGTTTAAAAAGTTCTCTAATGCTCAAGAGGTTCACATATTTTCAAGCAGCAATGTCAACTTCTACACTATTTTGTCTCATGTCTTAGATTCTGATTCTGAAATTCTGAAAATGATTTTTTTTTTCTTAAAAATCTCACCAGTAGTCGCTATTTAAAGGGTTATTTTTCAAGATTTTCTTCCCCCGGACCCCCCTAGTGTTACTAGGTTACCAACTCAGAGCACTGTTGCTACAAAACAATCTCAGGGAAACACTGTTCTAAGAATTTTGGATGTGTGGGGTGAAAACTATTTCTGTCACACCTATGGAAAAGTGTTATGCTAAAGTAAAAAAGAAAAAAAAAGGATTTTGGAGTTAAGTGAACCAATGTTAAAATGATAAAGTTATTTTCCAATAGGCATATTTTTTGTTTTTTGCGAGGAAAAGGGGTGGGTGGTGGCTCATTGGGTGCTCTGCACCCCTAAAGCTCTGACCCTAGAATCGTCCCTGGCCATTACTACTATTATTTCGAAATATCAGCCCACAGCAACATAACGTCATAGCAAAGATTATTAAGCAACAGAGAGGCCTTTTTCTGGGTTCCTGGCTCGGTGCACTGTACCTGCCCTCTGTGAGGGGGGCGGGTCGAGAGGACAGCTGGCCGAATCTGACCGGACCGAGACCCCAAGACCAAGAGAGAGATATACTGATACTGTAGCGGAATTACAAGGTCCAAAAGACTGAAACGAAGAGGAAGAAAAACGTGAAGAAGGTACAGTAACGTCAACGTGATGAAGTGAAAGGAAATTAATAGTTTTATGATCGTTGTTGGAGCAGAGTGTTAGCTTGCTAGTTTACTTCGGGCGATAGCAGCATTGTTTAATAATCAGTAATTAGCTGAGTGGACATGTGTTAGTGTTACTCCACCTTAAATTCATCAGGGACGTTTGGAAAGTTAACGTTCGGCCTGTTCAGGTGTTATTTTACAGGTGTCTTTCCTGCTTGTATGTCAGTTAAAATGCTTTTAGTTTTCCATCCCCTTTGTAACAGGGTCGTTGTAAGTCTTTGGGTTATTAGTTTATGTTTGTTAAAGTTTCAGGGTTTCCGCGGAGTCTTAAAAAGTCTTAAATTTGACGATCTCAATTTTAGGCCTTAAAAAGTCTTAAATACGTCCATATTTTTGGCATATAGGTCTTAAATTACATGTAGTCAGGTCTTAAATATGTACGTTCATTTACCGCTTCCGTCATCGCCTTTTTTTTTTTTTTGTTTGGAGGAAATGTGTTGGTGAGATTCACAGTCAGCTCCGTCTGTTCTTCTGTCTGAAGTATCCAGGAACGTACGTTTTATTTTGTCAACAGCGCGGTCGGAATTTATCGGCGCACACTTCGCCAGTTCCAGAGCGACTTCGACAGCGGAATCTGCCAGAGGACACACACTTCTGTGCGCCTTTGTCACCAGTTCCCGGTCCAATTTCATCCAGTTCTGCTCGACCTGAGCTCTGCGCCGCCTCTGCTGCCTGCCTTAAGCGACATTCAAACCTTCTTTGGCCAAAGTCCGACGTTGAAAGCGGAGGTGCTTTCGATTTTGAACACAGTGTGTGTGTGTGCGCGCGCGCACACCATGGTTATTATAATTAACTAAAATTAAATTCCTAGATAAAAACTATACTTACACTACTTAGATCACTTGTTAAACTAATTAAAACTAAACTAAAATGAAAACACAAACTGAAAAACTAATTAAAATAAAAGACTAATTTTAAAACTATAATAGCCCTGACACAAAGTCATTCACTCCATTCTTCATTGTTTGAGCTGCTCTGTGAATGGCAATATATGTGTTTTGTTTGTTTTTTTAAAGTAATTCTGGGACTGCATTTTTCCTTACTTTTTCGTACTTCGTGTAGGTCTTAAATTTAGTTCAAAATGATCTTAAAAAGGTCTTAAAAAGGTCTTAAATTTGACTTGTTCAAACCGGCAGAAACCCTGAGTTTACATCAGTGTTAAAGTGCAGTTAAAGTGTACTGTTAATCCTCCACACCTCAGCTTTCCCATATCATAGGCGATATGAATAGTTGAATGAATCTCATCACATTTTCATTATTAGTCTATATTAGTCTTATGTATAGCCAGTGGTGTAGTGGTCCCTGGAGAAGTGGGTATACTCTCAATTTTTGCCCTTTTTTGACGCAGCCAAGAAACATGCCCTGTTTTAGAAACAGTGACATGTAAAACTACTCGAGTTAGGTTACCCAAAAATCCATCAGTAGTATTTGCTAATTGTCACATAATCTCTGCTGCTTGATTTCAGGGAGGAAGGATTATGAAATTACTAAACCAACACTGGCCCACAGACTAGTGAGAGACAACTATGCGTTTTGTGTGAACTATTCCTTATTCCTCCTTAACTCTCCTTTGTCCTCACTGCTGGACTTCCATTCCTCATAAACATCATACATAAAGAACTCAATGTTAATATTCCTGAACATGGAAGTGTTGAAATATTTCATGTAAATATAGAACAAACCTCTACAGCCTTGATTTTGATTAGGAAACATTCCTTTCTTTTGTTGTTCATTTATCTGCTTTTTATTAGTTTTTTTTACATATATTTTGTTGTTTTAATCTATTTTAACTAATCTTTCATCCTAGCCTTTACTGTACTTTATATTATTTTATTCCTCTTATTATTTAAGATTTTAATAGTTTAATTGCATTTCATTGTCTTCATTTACATTCTTTTCTAGTTTCTGAGAGCAGTAACAGGGATGAGTTGATGTAGGAGATTTTCTTCATTGAAAAGAGGGTTTTAAGCTCCAACAAATAGCCTTAAGTTACGTAAATGAACACCTACATGGAATTAATGCAAGAATATGAATGTACTACTATAAACTTGAATTAGTGCCTTTATGGATTGAGAGATAGCTTTCTGTTCCCTCCTGCCACATGACTCCACTTACATGACAGAACTCAGTCCACCTCTTCCTTTTTGGCATTCCTAACAAAAATAATAATGATCATGTTGAATAATGTCAAAATCAGTGGATGTCTCTAGAAAACTGTCAGTTACCATTAACTTTACCTGGCTTGCATTACTTTGTTTGCCACCTGGTTTGCTTAATATTAGCTGACATGCCACAAAGCAAGCCAGTTTATTTATTTACAGACAAGATTCTACATTATTAACTAGTCAGATAGCCGTTCATACACTGCATGAGAAGTGGGATTTTCCTCACTATGCAGCACTGTAGATTGTTGTGGAAGTTTAGGTTTACAACTGCACGCTGCAGTTTGCAGGAAACATTTTAAAAGGTATTAACTTCATTTTAAGAAAATCTCTGGTATAAATAGATCAGGCTCAGTAGAGCCTAATTATAGACTTATAGACTTAAATTTGAGCTTGAATCGATTTATTTAATGAAAGTATGCTAGCTAAATTACTGTGTATGTCATTAGCAATGGCCAATGTTATGTTAAAAAAGATACACAAAATAATTTATTTTTTCTCTCAAGTTATGTGCGGGTGTATATACATTTATAATGACCCAGAGTCAGAGTCCTGCACGGGTTCGGGTACCCACGGGTACCCGACGGGTGACCCGCACAATTTGGATGAAACGGGTGAAAAATAATGTACTGTGTCGGACTCGGGTGCGGATCGGGTCGGACGGCTGGAGAGTGCGGGTCGCCATTTTCAAGGCGTCAGGTGCAAAAAAAAAAAATAAATTATTGTTAGCAACACATCTACAAAAATCTGCCTGCATTTCAAAATGATAAGCATTTATATTTCATATGAGCTCATTCATGCGTGCTTGCGCCCTCCCAGAACTCCCATTCTCTACGCTGGCTTACTTTCATTTTTAAAAATTGCCTCCATCTAATTTTCCTTCGGGTGCGGGTCGGGCGTCAGTATCAATTTATAGCGGGTCGGCTCGGGTGCGGAATGTAATTTGTGCTACTATCGGAAAACGGGTCGGATGCGGTTCTAAGTATGGCGGGTACGGGCGGGTGCGGGTTTGCAAAATAAGACACGTGCAGGACTCTGCCCAGAGTGACCAATAGTGACAGATCACGAGTGATTTTGCTTGTTTATAAGTAGTGGTTTCATCCAATACTGAGTTTACTTCCGTGACGTTCGGCACAACACGAATTAAGGACATTCAAGCCAGACCACACATCCTCTGGCCAGGCTTGGTTTCGCTGCTATTCATATGCTAATTGGAGCTGTTCGCACCTCCGGGATCTATACGTCATGGTTTGTTTCCGTCAAAATGTGGCACAGGCGAACGCGACGTTTACAGGCTGTAAATTGTCGTTAACTGCCGAAAATTAGGAAGATGTCCGGGCGTTTATGGGGTGTCTGCGCCAGCGAGTGACGGCGGCTCTCGAGCGGCCGGGACTAGTGGGTTTGGTCAAATGGCTGTGATTGGCTTGATGGCTGTCAATCAATCTAACTTGACCAATGGGTTTTCATGTATACTCCCCGTACTGAGGTGCGCTCCATTTCAGTACACTGGTACACTGCGAGGGCGGGCAAACGGTTTAATACCTTTGGAATAAGTGAGGGGGATGAAATCACCTCGGTGTTCACCAGTGTGACTCTACTGCGTGCAAATCAGGGGGATTTAGAAGTGGATATACACAATGCTGACTGACAAATAAGTGGGTATACGTCGTATACCTGCGTATACCCTGGACTACACCAGTGTGTATAGCACACATCAAGCATCTATTCGTTTTTTTGTATTAAAATGTAACATCCAGCGGTCACATTTACTTCTCTTCTCTCTTCAGATGCAGTTTTAGCATATTTCCCCGGCAGCCCAGTGACACAGCATCAGGTGCTCCTGTCCCTCTACCTCAGCACAGCAGAGTGACACAGCAGCAGGACTAAAGGCACCAACAGACCTGCTGACTGGACGTCTCTTCTAACTGACACAGTAAGATGAGAGTTAGTTCACAGAGGACCAGCCTGGCTCACATCACTTCAGTTCTCCCTGTAAAGAGAGAGAAGCTACAACACATTTTTCTGATGTTAAACTCTCCTCTGCAGGGCTTGACGCTAAGCTTTTTTCCAAGTAGCACTGTGCTACCATGCTGAAAAATTTAGTAGCACACAACATTTTTTAGTAGCACAATGAAAATTAAGCAATTTTGGCAAAAACGTCATTTTCAAACAAATAAAGTACTTATTTAGCCTAATCCTAACCCTGTAGACTAATTTTTAATGTTATAACTGGCTATTTGCCTTAACAAAAACCAGGTAAGACAAACAATGTAAATGTGTGTATGAAAATATAACATTTATTACAACCAACCAGGAAAATTCATTAATTTATTAAGTCCAGGTCCAGCTAAAACCATTTAAACTGGAAGACTGTTTCCAGAGGCCCCACCAGCACCAAAGGAGACATGCTTTTTCATTCAGGATTCTCCACCCCCTTCACAGACAGCTGCAAAGGCAGCCTTGGTGGCACTGAGAACCCCTAACAGAGCAGAAAATCACATTGAATTAAAAAAAAAACAAAAAAAAAAACACACCAAATATCAGCTACAACTTCAATCAACTGTATTTATTAAAACACACGAACTGTGACTTACCAAGGGCATGGGCATGTCCGAGGGCCTGTTGTCCTACCAGGATGTTGACAGGTTTTCCAGCTTCCACAAGACAGATGTACACAATTTCATACTCTGTATTGGACACATCTGTGTCCCCGTCTATGAGGACGGCGAGGTAGTGTGCTGATTCGATCTTCTCTCTCAGCTCTTCTCTCATGACATCTGCGATCTGGCCGATCATCTCTGCACAGCGTTTGTCGTTGTTGTAAGATGGGTTAATGTCGACGTCATTTTTCTTGTGGAGGGCGAATAGTTTGGGGAATTTGGTGAAAGCAATTTCTTCTTTCTCTACATAGTATGCGATGTTGAACTTCATTTTCAGCTGTTTTTTTTGTCTCTTCATCCGAGCTGACCTGCTGGCACCCCACAGCTTTCTCCAGGACTTTGTTCTGACTTGAGATGAAGGCGTCCCTACATTTCTCATGTTTGCGAGACATGGCGTGCTTCTTCACCGTGTCTCTCTTCGGCTGCGCGTCTCCTGTCAAAAACATGTTTTTTCCCCGCTAACTTTGGATGAGCAAGGCACCATTTCCACAACATTTTGCCCTCTTTAAACACCAACCACTTAAACACGTTTTCCCACTGAGGGTTGTACTTATAAAGCTTCACAGCTACAGTGCCCCGGCTGCCTCCTGCATCACCCTCTCCCTTTCTCTCCGACGGACCTGGCTCATCCATTCCCTCGTCTACCACCTCGTTTAACGCCCCGTCCTCTTCTTCGTCCTCTTCTTCTTCTTTGTCGCTCTCGTTTCTGTCATCCTTCTTATCATCCTCTCTCGTTTTCTGAAAATACTGCGTTAGGGGGTTCATTTTCACGATGCCGACACTCTTTCGCTTCTCCATTTTGTGTTTTGATTTTAGTCTTCACGCTGCAGTCTTCACTGTGTGTGCGCGTGTGGTCACGTGTCTGTTATGGAAGCACTGCATTGGTTAGATCTGATTACGTAGCTGCAATGCTGCACTTGCATTGGAGGAGATGATTCAGGTTGCCAAAAAAATAAAAAATACTGCTCAGTGCTCATGTAAACAGCAAAACGGTGCATGTACTACAGTTTCTGTCGGAGTCGCACTGATGCGACTGAATGTAATTTTCTATTCGCACTGGAAATAATCAACTCGCAAATGCGAGCAAAACACTCATGAATCACTGCTTCACTTTACACACTTCAGCAGTGTTTCCATCAGGACCATAAAGAAGACATCCAGCATGGAGCGGCTCAGTGAATGTGGTCTGGTCTCTGTGGAGGAGTCTCATGGTGTCGGATGAGACGCTGTAGAAGGACAGAATACCTGCACTGTGATCCAGGTACACTCCTGTTCTGGAGGATTCAGGGCCGGAGATGAAAGTCTGCTGACTGTCATTATAGAAGGTATAACCACGACTGTAACAATTTAATGAACAAGAATTCTTATTGTATCCAAACAAATCTGATCTATCAACACTCTTGTAAGCGACTGCTACATCAACATTCCCGCTCCTCTTCTTCTTCTCCACCTCCCAATAACAACGTCCAGTCAGTCCTTCTTTACTCAACACCTGATATATGTTAGTAAATCTGTCTGGATGATCAGGATATGGTGTATTTTTATCATCATAAGTTATTTTTCTGTTCTCCTCTAATAAAACCAGATGTCTCTCTGCTGTGTTTGGATCCAGTGTGATCTGACGTGAATATTGTAAGAACTCAGCTCTTACAGGTAATTTATCTGTAAGAATCAGCTGCATTTGATCTCTGGCTGCTGTCACAGCTGCTGTCACGTCCTTAAAGGCCTGCAGGCAGTCGATGTTTGGTCTGGGTGAGATTAGGGATCGACCGATAGGGATTTTTTAGGGCCGATGCCGATACCGATTTTTTTTCATCAGCCTTAGCCGATGACCAATACGGACTGCCGATTTTCTTGAGCCGATATTTGGAGCCGATACTACTTTTGCTCCCTCAATTTACATCATAAAAATTACACAATGATGATAACAAATGTTACAAGTCTCAAGTTTTTAAAAAAAGGAACATTTATTGAAATTAAAAAAGGTGAGGTAGAACAAGAACAAGTAAACAGTATTTAACAAATAATAAAAACAGGTGAGGTAGAGCGAGCCTTTCCAGGAGTAGGCTCTGTGAAATGCTGCCACACTGGATTGGTTTTCTGCTCTGCCATTTCTTTAAAAAGAATAAACAAAAACACAGATCAGTGTCAATCTTATGCAATCATCATACATTCAAATCACCCACATTATGTGTGCATCATATGGATGGGTGCATATGGTTAACTGTGCAAGGGTGAAAGGCTTCCACATGTACAACACAGATGTTATGATGCATTGTTTGCTGATATAATCAGGTCAATTTTTCTACATAAAAAAATGAGCATGTCTTAGGCTACTATGCCACCTAATATGCAAAGACAACACACTAGTAGGTCTAAACCAAAATGTAAAAGAAGCTGCCAGAATGGCAACCCCAGAACATAAATTAGCAGAGGAAAATAACGTGATGTCAGATGCGCATTTAAGCAACAAACTGTTCAAGTTTCTCTTCTAAATTTCATCAACATTATAAAGTATAAAACTGTTTCTCAAAGTTTTAAAAGCTCTCCTTCAGTCGGCGCAGCACTCTCATACATCGCTGTGATGCGTGTGTGACCCACTGAGTGAGACGCACACACACACACACACACACACACACACACACACACACACACACACACACACAAACTTCTGTTTGGTAGCTGACGCTGACTGAAAAACTTAACCACCATTGAACTGGATTGCTAATGCTAACGTGTGCACACGGCTCTAAACACTAGTAAGGGCATCACGGTGCACTTGTCTGGTACATGATTAACGTTAACACAGATTAATATTCAACTACGTATAAAACATATCTTTCATCACTAAAGCTCTTCTTGAGGGGGGGCTATGATATCACCGCGATGGCAAGGGAACTCCGCCTCGCTCCAAGTAACGTTAGGGAGAGGGAGAGAGAAACACACACACGCCTTCAAACCTCCAGCCAGGTGGTCGCTAAATAAAACTTCTGTAACACCACGGAACAACGTCGGCATTACTTAATCCCATGACCAGTGTTCGTAACAGCTACCGTATGAGTACATATAGCCACAATGGCAAGCAGTTTGATAGAGGAGGCACTTTGTATTCCTGTTTACCATTTGGACCCACAAACTTGCTTAGCTATAGTTTCAAGCAAAACACATATAGAGCATGCATTTGGCATTGGCGTTTCCACTTTCAATGTGTATGGCAATATGTCAGCTAAATTAAATAGTTAAAAGATGCTTTGAAAGTTTAAAACTTACCGTTGTGTTGACGAGCAGGCTTCCAGCACTCTCCTATTGGGAGAGGGGCTATGCATGGTCTGTCCGTGCACTGCAGCGTCTCCAGCAACACAGAGCTGCCTGCGGAGCCTGTCTGTAAATAATGCCAGATCGGCGAATGCAGCAGCCCGATGCCGATTCACGGAAAAAACGCTAAAATCGGCCGATAAAATCGGCCGGCCGATGAATCGGTCGATCACTAGGTGAGATTGTAGACTCAGTCAGTGTTGACGGTGACGGGTAGCTGTCGAGAAACTGGGTGTGGTCCTCTGTGAGCGAGAGCTTCTCCAGCTCAGCGTCTTTCTTCTTCAGCTCAGTGATCTCCTGCTTCAGCTTCTCCTGACGCTCTTTGGCCAAACTAACATCCAGTTCCGGCTGAGATCTGATCCTCTGCTTCACATCAGAGCGTCTGGTCTCCACCAGACGGATCAGCTGGGTGAAGATCTTCTCACTGTGCTCCACTGCTTCATCAGCAGAGCGATTGGTCGTCTCCACCTCCTGCTGAAGCTCCTTCACGTCTTTCTCTCTGTCCTGGATTCTCTGCTGGACGTTCTGCCGACTTTGAGCGAGCTGCTTCTGCTTCTCTGCCCTCTCTGTGGCAGCTGACACTGTGTCGTGGCCTTTATGGTCGTCCATTGAGCAGACGAGGCAGATACACTTCTGATCAGTGCGGCAGAAAATCTTCATCACCTCATCGTGACGGGAGCAGATGTTCTCCTGGAGCTTCTTGGACGGCTCCACCAGCTTGTGTTTCTTTAAAGCGGCTGATTCAAGGTGAGGCTGAAGGTGTTGCTCACAGTAAGAGGCCACACACTGCAGACAGGACTTGGCAGCTCTCAGCTTCCTCCCAGTGCAGTCATCACAGGCCACATCTTCAGCTCCAGCATAGCAGAGATCAGCCATCTCACCTTTGAACAACAGAGAGCGTCTGAAGAGTTTCACCTCCTAACAACCATTAAAAGCATCGAGCAGGAAACAAACCCTCCGTCAGTGTTTCACAGTTGCATGCTGGTCTGCGGTAAAGAGGTGGCAGATCTGTGGTGGGCAGGAAGCAGGAAACCCAGTCAGACTGTTGGAGAAGAGGGAGGAGTCGTCTGTCTGTGTTCACAGCAGGAAGTGCAGCAGTTTGCAGTGAAAGCTTCCTTTACTGGTTTCCAGTCGGTCTGAACCTTGGCAGCGTGTTCAGCCGTCCCGTGCAGGTTTACAGCCGTGCATTAAGTTGGTATATTGATCTGTGATCATGACTGGAGACACGCCTGTTGATCTTGTCTCATTATATCTGTGAGAAGTTGAGATGTGGCTTTGTGTTTGTCAGTAAAACGTCCTCGTCAGTCTGTCGCTGAGCTCTTCACAGGTCAAAGCGTCCCATCCTGTCGCGCTCCACCTCGTTCCAAGAAATGACAAAAGGGAAACTGTGGCGTTCACACCTGTTCGCTTCATCCTCACACTTCGCTCATTTAGTCCTTATTTTATTTATTTATTCATTTATGATTTTTTATTTTTGTCATTTTTCTTTTAAATTGATTTCTTTTTAATGTTTTGATGATTTTGATAGATTTTTAATTGTTTTTGTCTTTTTTTATTTTGAATTATTTTCGTTATTTTTTAAAACATTTTTATGATTTTCTGTCTTTTTTCTTTGATCTATTTTTATAATTTTCTTTATTTTTATTTGTTATTATTTCATTTTTATTTTTTTCTTCAATTTATTTTAAATTATTTTCTTTAAACTATAAACTATATATTACTGGATCTGAAACCTCATTGGCTACATGATGCATCAATCACCTGGTGGCTGGCGTGTTAGTGGCTCAGGAGAGAGGAGGCGGAACAGAGAGTGGGTCACTACACGACCACTCATTGGCTGTTGCAGGCTCTAGGGTGGGCAAAGAAGCTCATACCTGCTCAGACGAGCTATCGATCAAACGGCGGCCATCTCAGGATTTAGCTAATGTGGGGGGATAATAAAAGCATGAACAAGCAGCCGTGCTCACGGCTTCCTGTTACGGTTTAATCCTGGAACATTGTGTTCTGGACTGAAATGGATCTAGTGGCCGTTTGGGCCTCAGAGGAGACAGTTGATGTTTGTACCTTGCTGAGGGGGTTGGAAAAACAGGCCTTGAGGGATGGTATCATTCTGGATCAGTTCAGTGGAGTATTTTCATCTGCTGATGTCACAAGTCTTTGACGTCGTGTTCAGTAGAGACAGTGTTTTTCAGTCAGTAAGAAGACGACAGTAACAGACGCAGCAGATTAACACAATGCAGCTGCATCAGCTTTTTATTGTCACAGTCCATCGCTTCTTTTCTCAATGCACGTCAGGCTTTTTGTTTCGGCCCGACGGCTGCAGCCTGAGCGCCAAAACATGTCGACAACATGTCTTCAAAACACTGTTCTCCTCACACCTATTTCCACTTCAACCAGGACCAGTTCTCCTGAAAGTATCTGGCAGAGACACAAAGCAGCAGCAGGTTTCATTTAGAGGTTAAAACACTCGCAGTGCATCAACGTGGAGAACATTTGAGCTCATAACCTTTACAGAAGTAAAAAACCTTTTCACACGTCAGAAGGTTTCTTTCTGTGTCGAAGGTTGAGTCGAGTCTTAAAAACTAAAACGTGTGACGACTTCTTCCAGGATGAAATGATTCAGCACAAATCCTCTGACTGAACTGAACCTCACAGATCCTTTTAGTAAACCAGCCCGGGTCGGGTTCAAACTCCTCATTTGTCTACTGCACTTCATTAAAAATAAAAAATAAAAACAGTTCCTGTCTAACATGAGGCATGACGGGAAATGACCACACACACATTCACACTGCATCTCATTAAAAACACACACAGAGGGTTAAAAACTGCAGCCACCCCGAGTCACATCACTGAAATCCACTCAGGTCTTTTCTGGACAGAGGGACCAGGTGGATTGGGTCTGAAATTAAAGGAGCAGTTCACACAAAACATGTAAACCCAGTAGCAAGTGAGACATGAGCTCTAGACTGTACAGGGAGTTTTATTTTGAAAATCTGAGCGGATGCACTCTGCTGTTCCTGTGTGTGACCTCCTGCCCAGCACATTCCTCTCTGTTCAGCTTGACCCGACTGCGCTTCGTCTCCGTCATGGGTGGGGAACCTTTTTCCTATCAAGGGCCATGAACATTTTTTAAAGGTAAGCAGCTCTCAACATATTTTTATGACCTTTTTAACTTAATTGCAATAACATAAATACCATGAACATTAATTAATGTTTTAGCCAAGTTTAATTTTATCCATCTCAGTGTATCTAATTGTTTTAATCCAATTAATGTTTTAATAATCTGTTCCTGTTGGTTTTATATTCACTGATGTTTAGTAGTTTAAGCAGTAGATAACTTTATAATGTACCTCAAATCATTTCAGAGCATTCTGATGTGATATTATAAAAATACAGCCATGTGAAAAGTCCAACATTCATTTGTTAATTGTACTGCTCTTCTCATTCTGTGATTTCCCCTCTGGAACAAATGAAGTGGTCTGAATCGAACAGAGGCGGTTGTATTAACTTAATTTATTTAAACTGGATTCGATGTTTGCACACTCAGGATCATGGCAAACAAAGGGGACATAAAACAAAACGTAACAACGTGTACCATCAATGCAGAAATGTTAGCATTGCATATTGAGGATGCAGCTGATAAAAAGTTTCCCAGCCACACTGGAGGACTTCAACATCATCTGCTTCATTAGAGCTTTTAATTTGTGAACGGTACGTCGCTATCAAGGCCGAGAGACATGATGGTGAGGACTCAGAAGCTCGACCGACACAGAGAAGCAAGGCAACAGTGTTTACTGGAGGCAGGGTTCGGTACACGGGAGGTCAGGCAGCGGAGCAAACTGATCCAGCAGGGGTCAGGCAGAGGCCAAGTCCAGGAAACTCACGAGAAGTAGTCAAACCAGGAATCTTAGAAATCACTAGGAAACAGAAGTCTGGGACGCGAACTGATTACAAAGACAAAAGACGAACTGGCAACGGACACGGAAACACAAGGATGAGGACAAGGTCGTCCCCAATAAACCTTTTGTTATTTAAAAAGAAAAAAGGCTTTATTGAATCAGATTTTAATAATAATGATAATTATATTAAACTCCTACTAAAAATAATGCTAAATGTGTATTTTAAGCACAATTTATTCATAAAATATTAAGTAAATGACGATCAACCCACCAGTGACTGTCTGTCTTTGGCTCCTGATTTGTCTCTATGTTCTGGTCAAGTCTGTTACGTCTGTTATGAAACTGCCTTCAAATTAAAAGCATGTGACCTGCTCCCAGTGATGTCACTTCCTCTGCTGGAAACAGGGGAAAGCAGTCTCTCATTATTTTGTGTAAAATGTTCGTGATGCACTAACAGTAGATTAATTATTTGTCAAACCTGTTGCTGTGGCGTAGCAGTGAATCTCTTGAAACACGAAGATGTGATGAAAATCCCTAAAATTCTGTGTTGCGATATCTGCTCGCTGGTTTGAGATGAGCACATGGAGTTAAGGCACTAAATGGTGGAAAACATCAACTCTGTTAATGGTTTAAAGAACTGAATGATAACAGAGTTGACAATGAGTATTCAAGCATTTTGCATTATTTTACATTTATTATGGATTTTGGGTCATTTTACTGTAAAGGTACATTTATGGTGAAACATAACTTAAGGAAACTGGATAATTTCTGTTTCAGGCGAAGTTTTCAACAGCAGAGAGGAAACAACAACACAGGTGACAGCGAGATGCCGACGCTGTAAGGAAGACAGAAATAGATGCACAGTGGTTCCTGGTTGGCAAAAAAACTGCCCTCTTGGTGTTTAGTTAGTCGGTTTTAAGGCTATATAATGTGCTATTTGCATAACATATAAACATGTCTAAAGTGCCCTCGACAACACGCAGAACTTAGTGCCCTCTTCAGAGGTGAGAACGCCTTGTAGGTGCCCTTTTTTTTCTTTTCGCCCCTGCCCTTCAAAAAATCTGTGCACGCCGCTGGTCTCAGCTCTGGACTTGTGTAAATGGTGCAGATGGATCCTGATGATCGGAAATGTTGGACGAACGTGTCTCAGAACTGTTTTATTCAGCATCAGGTGTCAGTATTTGACCTGGAAAGCCTGAACTCAGCAGGTTTGAGAGGATGACTGAGTGAAAACTCACATTTGTCTTTAACACATCGCACCGTGAAGAGCGTTATTCTCATCCTGAGGCTGAGGAGATCAGAGAACCTGAGTAAAAAATGAACCATGTGGAGCTTTAAGCTGATCGGCTGCTGGGCAGAGGATTGCCATAGTGATAGTGAAAGGCAGGAAGTTTGTTTTTCCTGCAGGAAAGCCTGATAAGAAACGGGTGTGGTTGCTTGTTGTGAAGCTTGGCACAGTGTTTGAAATGCTTTATAACTCTTTTTACTCTCCTTGTAACTCTTTCAGCGTAGTTAAAGTGAACTGTCAGAGTGTTTCTGTGTTTTATGACACTGTAGGTACTTTAAACTATTTATGAAAGCCAATGTGTGTGTCGCACATGTTTCTTTGATACATTCTGACAAGAAACATGTTGACAAAATGTTTCGCATCCCCGATATTTGAAGCTTAAAGCGGATCATTTCACAAACAGAACACTAACTGATGATACATTCTGTTCAGGTGAGCCGTTCCTTTAACAACTTGTCTGTTGGAGAACATTCTGCAGCGTCGTAAGTTCAGTCGTTATCTCCCCACCCACCTGCTGAGGTGAAGTCTCAGAGTCCAATAAACATTTCTGGAGCTTCACAGTAAAACAGAGTTGCAGCGTGAAAACAAAAACATGAAATGTCTCCGTGCAGCTCGTCTGGTGAGATCCACGTCTCCAGAAGTCCTGAGATCACAAACTGACGTGAAGAAGATTTTGTTTTCACCTTTTCTGAAGCTGAATCTCGACTGTAGCTGCTGAACTAAAAGCGTTGAACCCATCTGAAGTGAGTTCATGAGCTCGACGGGACGTCAGTTTGGTTCTTCTGGAGACGTGAATCTCAGCAGACGAGCTGCACGGAGACATTTCATGTTTTCATCTTCAGGCTGCAACTCTGTTTCACTGTGAAGCTCCAGAAATGTTCTGTGGACGACGAGACTTCACCGGACTTTCTACCATCAGGAGGAGGAGATGGAGACTGGATGTTAAATGTAGTTGAACTGTTCCTTTAATACTTGTGTGGCAGTAATCGGCCTGTTGTCATCATCCTGATTTGTCCTGTTTGCAGCTCACTGACAAACACTTTGCGTCTCCTGTGAGCGACTGCATCACGTGGACTCTTGTTCCTGCAGTCAGATGCTTTAATGTGAAGCTGCTGCACACGGACACGTTTGTTTCCTTCAGCAGCAACAGGACGTTTAGTTTTTCCAGGAATATTGCCACAGACGCCGGCTCATAATACTGCAGATACATAACTACTGCAGCACTTTCCTCAGTGGCCACAGGCTCGTCACTTTAAACGTTGATGCACTTTGTAAAAACTTTGTGTGTCCGCGGTGTAAAGAACACATGATTCATGTGTAACAGGTTCAAACAGCCGGCAGCAAACAAACACCAGTCATTGTGTGGATACGAGTCCCGCAGCTCAGTCGAGCTCCACACACTCGTTCCTGGACTGTCAACGTGTTTGTGGTGAAAACTTAAAGGTCCTTAAAGAAATCCTCCTGCAGCCTGTTCATAGTGGAGGACAGTGTGACCTTCATGTCACATGAACACACCACTCATACAGAAACTGCTCTGACGGAGGTTTGCAGACGTTAGAAGCTGCTTTACGCCCAGTTTCACTTCCTGCAGTCAGTGTGTGTGTGTGTGTGTGTGTGTGTGTGTGTGTGTGTGTGTGTGTGTGTGTGTGTGTTAAAGACGCACTGAAAAAGATTCATGAAGTGCTTTGTAACATATTTAATGTCGAACCAAACATTCCAACTTTTAATACAAATAAAACTTTGACACATTTCAGTCGTTTGTTTTAATTTGTTTTTATTTAATCTATTTTTTTCTTTTATTTATATGTTTTCTTTTATTTAATTGCAGAAGTTAGAAGCTGCAGCAAATCAGAAAACACATCGACATTAACCAAACCGGAAGAAGTAGGTACCCTCGGGCGACAGGAATCGTCGCTTATTGGACCGGTCCGTCCTTTGAACAATTTATTTCTGATGCACCACTGAAGGACATGGTTTACATATTTTCAAAATAAGAGCACTTCCAGTGATGACTTACACACAGCTATTAAAGAATATTTTGATATTTGATGTCTTATGATGTTTTACCTATTTCAGCCATAAGCGGTCATACTGACTACACATCATTTTGCGTGGATGGCATCCAGATCATGGCCTGGGCCGACCGACGTGATATCAACTTTTCTTGGACGTCCATAGACGTTTCTTGCTTAGTGGGAGGTGACAAAAGGGGGGTCTTCTAGACCATTCTGATTGGAGAGCTGGGCAGTAGATGAAAGTTGAAGCACACACCCGTACAGTGATGAGGAGATGAGAGGACATGTGGCCACACTATCGTGTGTATTAACCGAACACTAACATGTTAGAATCATCAGTTTGTAGCTAACATTAGCTAGCTAGCTATGATAGACTACTGCCACCTATTTCCATGTGACATCAGTGTTTCCATGCAGACCAACGTTCACACGTACTGTGGATCTGATTCATACAGCAGTGTTCACACATGCGCTGCTACTCTGGACTGTTTGGACATTATCCAGACGAGCTGTGTGTGATAGGCCACTAATTCATGTGTGCTACACCTGTGAAAGGTCAAGTCTACTGTTCAGAGGTCATGTGGAGATTACAGATATCTGTGAATATGTTTGTATTGTATTTGTAAGCTGATGACGTTAGATGGTATGTGGCGTTCATTCATATAGACCAAGTAACAATTCCTGTGTTCGATTTCTTAGTTTGTGCAGCGGCAGTAAATAAAAAAAAGCTAAATTGCCCCTCTGAATATTTAACAGCTCCTCAGTCACTTCATCCTGCCACCAGGCCTGACCTCACACCTCTAGGATGAAACTGTTGGACACACAAGTCAAATGTGGACGTCCCTCTGGAGTGTTTAACAAGATAAGATGAGCTGATTGGCCTCAGTGGTGATTTAGATCTTTCTAAGTGGTTCACCTGTTGAATGAAGAACTGATTAAATAAGCATTGCATTAAAATTGCAGTATCAAATAAACAGCATCGAATTCTATATCATAACTATGAATATTACAGATATTATTTTTTATTATCACACACATTCTCTTAAAGCACAGGATACCATTAACCCTTATTATGACAGCTGTATGCTTCCCCTGCTGGAGCCCGCTTGTAACTACTACTGTTGATGTTAAATTGGCATTTTGATCACAAAACATGAGAAAACACAAACACACTGTACTCTTACTGCTGATACTGACCCTCTGCTCTCACATTTCTAAGAAATGTAACTTCTCTTTTGTCTCTGCTGCATTTTCACTAATACAAAGTAGGAAGTTGGATCAGAACCAGAGTGACAGTGTCGGTCCTGGATGTGAAGATGGGTCACGCTCTGCTCGGTGTGCTCGGGTTATTCTGTGAGTACATCTGTGACGTTCTATGTTATTGTCAGTATTTATATCAGTGTAGTAGTTGTGTAGACATGACCTTTGTTGCTGATTGTCTTGGTTCAGATTGGAGGATTATATTAAGTTTATTACTCAACTGGTTACTTTCCACTAGTTTGCACACACTAGGGATGTACCAGCATGAAAATTTCACACCGCTGTAATAGTGACCAAAATTATCGTGGTTATCGGTATACCGCGGTGTTTTTAAAATGTTGAAAAAACATTGATTCACTGATAAATTGAAATAATTTCTACAAGATTTATAGTTAAATAGATTTATTAAATATTAAGATAGTCCAAATCCAAAACCTTAACAAAACACTGCAAAATCATCTCTCTCTCTCTCTCTCTCTATCTCTAAGCCCCGCCCCTCCTGCTCAGTACGGACACACAGACAACAAAGTGTTCTTAAAAAGTTGTTCAAACCTTTAGAGACCCTGTATATATATAAAAAATTAGTCAGTTTGCATTCACTAATTCAGTCCACCCAGTACGTGTTTGTCTCAAATCCTCCTCACTGCAGCTCTGCATCGATATTTGGGGAATTATTAGGTTGAATTTAAAAAGTGAAATCTACAATGAATAAGCGGTTCAGATAACGTGCCACATCACGGATCTATGGAAGCGAATCTGTTCCATAATTCAAATTAAAATGCATTAACAGAAAATGCTTTTTCATTTTCAGAATATAGCTGCATTATGTGACTCAAAAATAAAATGAGTAATAAATTATCCAAATTGCTTTTTCATTTTCTTCTTCAAGACTGCTCACTTTGTAACTAAATTAAAATGATAAAGAAAATTACATTTAAGATTTAATTTTCAAAATATGCCCCAGCAAAAAGTTGCCAAAATTCAATTTGAAATGTCAAATTTGAAAATTAAAATGCATTAGCAGAAATGCTTTTTCATTTTAAGATCATCGTGCATTATGTGACTCATGAATAAAATGAGTAGTAAATCATCCAGATTGCATTTTCATTTTCCTCTTCAAGACTGCTCATTTTGTGCCAGGGCTGAAAAGTAAACTGCTTTTTCGTTTTAAAGCCCGCCCCCCGCAAAAAGTGTTTCAAAATTCAATTTGGATTCGCAATCCCAAGCGGCGCAGGAGAGTGACGTCAGAGGCCTCTCTTCTTCTTCAGCCCAGTCTGACCGACCATGCTACACATCTAATACGTTAGGGGGCGACAGTGTGCATGTTCGACGCTGGAGCAAGAAGAGAGACCAGAGCAGAGTGTGAAGGCTGTGTTGTTGTTAGCATAGACTGTGGTACATGTTGTCAGAAACAGCGGGGAAATCACCACCATGTCCAGTTCTGTACTGCGGTCAGGACAGCCATGGTTCGTGTTTGCTTGGTCAAATCAGCCGCACATTTTTTTCCAGTGCGCAAATGCTCTAACATTTACGGTGATCGTAACGAAGCCGCTCTGAAGAGCTGCTGGTAGTGAGTGATGGGTCCGCTGCAGTCTCACCGTCAGACCCGTGAAACACACACGGTACTGTACAGTCAGTACTCCCGGTAATAAACTGAAGGTATCAGCTGGACTGTACGTCAACATCGCTACCATATTGGATGTGAACTGATACAAGCCAATGGAGTGAAGCTAACAAAGTGCTATAATGTCTGTCATTTACACATTCACACACGTACGGATACATTCAGGAAACAGAGAGGAACCAAAAACAACGTGTGCAACGTTCTCTGATTATTATAAACGTTAACTACTCCTCATATGTTCAGTATGAGGAGCTGCAGCAGCTCTTCAGAGCGGCTTCGTTACGATCACCGTAAATGTTAGAGCATTTGCGCACTGGAAAAAAAATGTGCGGCTGATTTGACCAAGCAAACGCGAACCATGGCTGTCCTGACCGCAGGACATGGTGGTTTCCCCACTGTTTCTGACAACATGTACCACAGTCTATGCTAACAACAACACAGCCTTCACACTGTCCCCTTGTCTCTCTTCTTGCTCCAGCGTCTAACATGCACACTGTCGCCCCCTAACGTGTTAGATGTGAAGCACGGTCAGTCAGACTGGGGCTGAAGAAGAAGAGAGGCCTCTGACGTCACTCTCCTGCGCTGCTTGGGATTGCGAATCCAAATTGAATTTTGAAACACTTTTTGCGGGGGGCGGGCTTTAAAACGAAAAAGCAGTTTACTTTTCAGCCCTGGCACAAAATGAGCAGTCTTGAAGAGGAAAATGAAAATGCAATCTGGATGATTTACTACTCATTTTATTTATGAGTCACATAATGCACGATGACCTTAAAATGAAAAAGCATTTCTGCTAATGCATTTTAATTTTCAAATTTGACATTTCAAATTGAATTTTGGCAACTTTTTGCTGGGGCATATTTGGAAAATTAAATCTTAAATGTAATTTTCTTTATCATTTTAATTGTGTAACAAAATGAGCAGTTTTGAAGAAGAAAATGAAAAAGCAATTTGGATAATTTATTACTCATTTTATTTTTGAGTCACATAATGCAGCTATATTCTGAAAATGAAAAAGCATTTCTGTTAATGCATTTTAATTTGAATTATGGAACAGATTCGCTTCCATACGGATCAACTTCGTTCAGTTATACCACTATCTGGTCAGTTTACATTCGTGACAACAGCAAATTAAAAAGAGAAAACTCAACATACACATACATCATGCACAGGAGTTTAAGGTTAACTTACCTGGCATTTGCTTAACAGTTGAGGGTGATGGTCGCACAAATGAGTAAGTAAATTGGATGTGCTGCCGCCCCTCACTACAGCTTTCTTCTTGCAGCTCCTGCAGATAGGGCTGCCATCCTCGACCAGCTGTCCCTGAGCGTTCTTATAATAACCAAAATACGCCCAGACTTCAGATTTGGTTCTCTTTGAGGGTGGACAAATGCCTTGAGGGCCGCTACTACGACTACACGTCCACCCTCCGCCATGTCTTCTTCACCAAAAGTGCACGTTGCGCGCTCGCGAGTTTTCCACATCGTGGTTATTGACCGTGGTGGTTATCATGGTAATTAAAACTTGAACAGTAAGCTTCACCGTCAGGAATTTTACTATGTTTACCGTGTACCTGGACAATGCATGTACAATATATGATCACAAGTATTATGTAAATAGCTGTGGAATTACATGTATTGCTTATTTACCAGGCCTTTATATATTGAAGAGGTTTATAAATGTGTTTCCCACCTCTGTAGCTCTGTATCATCACAGAACTGTGTGATACTGTTGATTGATAAACAATAGTTGGATTTTGTATTTGATTCTGGTCTAATGAAGTTTTAATCTTTATTTTAGTGCTGAATACACTCCTGTACGGACATGCTGAAGGTGACAATTTTATCTTTTCTATATTTACTGATTATGTTTGTCCTGTATGACACCTGCTGTATCACTCTTGATCACTTGTTTTAGCAGCTGTGTTTTTACAGAGGTGTCAGGTCAGGGTTAAAGGGAAAACTATGGAGATAGGAGTTGGACTCAAATGCAGTTACTCAAGGGACAAGGAAATGGGGGAAACAAAAGGCAAGCTTTATTAAATCAAAGCTGAATGCAAAAATCCAGGGGAGTCAAAAGGCAAAGTAGCAACAAAAACAGCAAGACAAAGTACAAACAAAAGGACAAAGTACAAATCAAAGTCAAAGTTCAAATCAAAAAATGCAAAAGCAAAACATACCATGAGGGAACTGGAAACAGGCAAAAACATGAGCAGACGTGGACAGAGGCATACAATGACCGGACAAGGAGTAAAGGGAAGACACAGACTAAATACACAGACACTGATGATCAGATGAGGAACAGGTGAGGAGAGAGAGGAGGGAGGAGGCCAGGTGTGGTAACGAGGGGAGAAAGCACAGAGGAGAAAACCAGGAGGGAACAAGACTAACAGACAGAGGGAGACACACAGGAGCTCACACAAAGAGAACTTAAAGACACGTGACGCATGGAAAATCAAAACAAAGACATAAGCCATGATACAAGGACATAAATTCAGAGTCATGACAATATGTGTCATTTTACTCAGTGCACATGATGAAATGACTGGATTATTGTTCAGTTGTTCAGGGAAGCTACTTGGAAAGTGTAGCTCTGCATGATGCCACTGACTTCACACTGGAATAAGTTTAGTGACTGCAAAGCTACTTTAGTTTGGTTCACTGAAGCTGTGTAGAAACAGCTTTTCAAACTGCTTTGTTAGAAATGAAAATATGAAATCTAATCCTAAATTAGAACAGAATGTTACTCAGAAATGTTTTTTAAAAAATGCTTCTTAGGCGAGTTTTAATACAAGAGTCCAGTTTTTAACAGTTTAAACATAAAGAAAAGAACTAAACAATAAAGCTCACTATTCATGGGGAAGTGCAGAATGTCTGTTTGGTTTTCTATCTAATGTCCAACAGACACTTGACTTCCAAAAACTAGAGTCCAGATGAATTTTTGCCTCAACAAGCCTTCACTGCAGTCAGGATCAAAGAAATAATGAGAGCAGGGCTGGTACAGTAAAAGAGGACAGAGAGGAAGCAATGGTGAAATAAAAAAATCATTTAATTATTATTATTATTATTATTGTTGTTGTTATTATTATTATTATTATTATTATTATCATTATTATTGTTATTATGACCTAACACTGTGTATAGCTGTGTGATACAGTTATTACAACAGTCTGTCACTCACTCAGTCATTGTGGGCGGTGACGTGGTGTGTTTGCTGCCACATGCTGTGTTTTTCATTATGACATCTGGGAGCTGCAACAGTCACAAGTTGTTAAATGCTTCACAAATAGATGATGACAAATTATTAACCAAACTAAGGTGTCTGATATAATTAAAGTAATCTTAAACTAAAAACCTCCAGAACAGTTTCACTGCTCGTTGGCATAATTTCTCTAGATTTATAAACTTTATTTCTCTATATTTCCTATGTGTGAGTAATAAAATCACTCTTAACTGTATCCAGCAGCTCTGCAAAGTTATTGTTACTGTTACTGAGTTCAGCAGCAGCAGTATAACTTATTTATAAGCCATTTTGATGTAATCATTTTTTGCACTGTGTATGTATGATGTGTGATTCAGGACATGAGTGGTGGTGCACTTCTGTCTCTGGTGGACAAAATTAGTATTACAGAAAGACACTATTTCCATCATGAACATTTCTGCAGTCTTACGCATGAAAAAATAAGAACAAATGTATAACTTATAAAATGGAGCACCAGGAGAAAATAATTCTCACTTGTCCCTCTGGGTTTCTGTACATTTTTGTTTCCTTTCTGTGAATTCTTGAACATGAACAGTTCCAAACACGGCTGTTGTGAATCTGCAGCCAAACTGGACTGAAGTATACAGAGGAGAGAGGATCACTCTCAGATGTGAGATCACAGATGGAGGAGACACTGAGTGGGAGTATGAATGGAGAACAACCAGCTCAGAAAAACCTTCAGATCAAAATGAACACAGTATTAGTTTTGTGAATGAATCCCATAGTGGAGACTACAGGTGTAAGGGCAGAAAGAAACATACGCAGCATTCTTCAACAGATTGGAGTGATCCCATCAAACTGACAGTATCAGACAGTAAGTCACATCACATTTCTTTCAAAGTGAAGATTATACAGCTCATTAAAAGCCTGTTTTTGTTCATGTATATATTTAAAGTAAATTTTCATTATGTACTGATTGTGCAGAATGTATCTGATCCACGATCAATACATGTTTTCTTTAAAAATTTTCCAACAGAACCCCAGCCTGTCCTCACTGTGTCTCCATCATGGCTGAGTGCTGGAGCCTCAGTAACTCTGAACTGTACTGTTGAAGATCCATCTGCAGGATGGAAGTTCTACTGGTATAAGATGGTTACTCGTCCATTAGGCATCGTCTTGTACAGATCTGAGCTGCTACCTGGCAGCAGCAGTGGGACTGAACACGATTCCTATATTGTTCATGGACAGACACACACAACAGGATATCGGTGCAGAGCTGGAAGAGGAGATCCAGTGTATTTCTCTGAGTACAGTGACTCTAAGTTTGTCTGGTCTGCAGGTAAGTGTGTTTCTATCTCTTAAGAAACATATGTTATATCAGATCTGTTCATCTTGTTTCTAAATGATGAGAAACAGTATCTTGAAAAAAATAACATTAATTTACTGTGGTCTTATTATCTTGTTTCTCTCTCGCTAGCATCAAGCTAAACTTCATGCTTTCCACCTTACTGGGTGGAATTAACTTGTTTTCCTCTGTCCTCACTCTTTTATAAATTATTATCAGAGTTACACTACACCGCAAGCAATAGTTTTCGTGAAACCACAGAAGTCTGGCTGTCTAAATGGGTGCCATGGTCTGTGTCTCTCTGTCTCCCCACAAAATCAGATACAAAGTGGTCAGCAGAACAGGCAATACTCTGGTGGGTCATAATGAAAATGTATGAATCCTAAAATATCACCAAACACAATGAAATCATCAAAATTCAACTCAGGTCTGCACAGGGGATCTGGAAAAGGAAACATGCTTCATGACATGCCGAAAGCTTTTCATGATCTTTCTTTCCTCTCCAAATAACATTCATGCAGCCATCATCAAAAATCAACCAAGTCATTTATTTAAAAATAAAACCGATAACCAACCATGAATCAATCCAAAAAAATGGAAAAGAGCATGCAGAAAGTAAAAAAAATGCGAGTAAGAAATGAAAAAATCCAAAAGCAGAAAGCAGGTAAACTCAGAGCTTCACATTTAAGTTGGATAACTCAAATGGGTAAAAGAAAACTTTGGGACAAATGTGAAAGGGAAAATCAACAGCCGTCAACCAACAGAGGGTCACCAGGTCAGGGGAATGACATGGTTGTCCATCTCGGGATAAGATGTGTGGAGTGGAGAGTTAGTCAGCATCATTACTCAACAGGAGGGAAAACCTCCACTGGGTCAATCACAACATCCATAAAATCCAATAGGGGGATCTGATATGGGGGTGGGACAGGCTCTTTGGTGGTATTCGTGAAAGTCGAACCACAGCAACAAAAGAAATGTTGTCAGTGTTATCACAATAAGGCAGGCAATAATTCCTCTGAGACCACAGAGGCCAGGCAGTCTGAATGGATACCATGGTCTTTGTCCCTCCATATAAAATTTAATATTACTTTAGAGACTAAGCTCATGGACCTTCTCGCTCTGCCCTCACTTTTTTGCTTTAGAGTATAAACTCACGGACGTTCTCTGCCCTGCCCTCACTCAAGTACCAATAAATGTATGTACAACATCTCTCTATAAAAGCAAGGAATCTCTGTCTGTTTGTGTGTGTGTGTGTGTGTGTGTGTGTGCGTGTGTGTGTGTGTGTATGTGTGTTACTCAAATATCTCTGCGGATCAGGATCAGACTGACCTGAGAGTTTCAACATGGCTGCTGCTTGGTTCAGTGGTGTGCCATGCGGATTTGTTTGGACTACAATGATACCATTAATGAATTATTTTATAAATGCTTTACACGCCAGGATTTTGCCGGCTGTTCGGTCCCCTTCTGTTCTGTGCATCTAAACTGACTGTTGTGGATTAATGAGACTAAACGAGTCCGGACCGCGTCTGTTCGGGTCTGAGGAGATGCAGAGACGCGCGAACAACAAAGTGGAATCGGAATCTGTGGATGTTCGTGTGTAGCTAGCTGCTAGCCAACCTACACGGCCCACCTCCCGAGTCGACGGACCGGACGCACCGGCATGTCCAAAACTGGACTTAGGGTAAATAATGTCCGCTACACTTTTGCGCAAACATTGCCGTCACGTTTGCTTTGTGTCTGGCGCAGGAAGAAACTGTAAAACCGAGCTTTTGTCACGAAAGTGTCCGAGCAGCAAGTTTGGTTGTAGAGGAACAGGAAGTTGTGGGAGGGACGTCGGCGGATGAGTGACAGGCAACGACGGTCGGTGTACAGACAGCGATATTGAGAGTTGAGAGATTTGTGACATTTAGCGTGTTTGGAGTGTATAGTTAGTGTGTTATGTAGTGTTCAGTTTAGTGTGTTTAGAGTGAAGTGGAGTCGTTTTTTTGTTTATTGAGTCAAAACAATGAGTAGAAGCTAAATGTGGAGCAGGCAGTGCAGCTCTTCATTCAGCTGGAAGGAGCTCAGGCAGACCTGAGCATTGCCTGCATTTAAATGTAAATAGTTACACATAACTTTGTTAATTTTTAAAATGTATGCACATATTCAGCAAACAACAATTTACATTTGCATTATAAGTAATAAAAAATGGTTTGTTAAACATATTTGTGGTTTTCACAGTAAAAAAATCTAACTTTTTCTTCTTGGATTTTATGTTTTTTTTTGTGATTTTAGGTCCATTGTGTTAATACAGTAGGTCAAAATGAAAAAATAACTGTACAGTCACACATGTGAGGGTGTGCTGAAAATAATGACACCAAGTAAATACTTTTTAAGGTGAAACATAATGGCAAAATCAAAAATAGTCAAAAACGGCCAATTATACCCTGGAATATCGGATTTCACAGCAAAACTAAATATCCCTGACGTTCCACCTTCAAACACAGCCTCATTTGGCCATCCATGAAAAAGCTACTTAACCTCCCACTTTTCTATAGGAATACATATTTTCTTACGGGCACTGCACTAGTTGTGTTAATACAGTAGGTCAAAATGAAAAAAAAACTGTACAGTCATACGTGAGGTTGTGCTGAAAATAATCACACCAAGTAAATAGTTTTTTAGGTGAAATATAATGGCAAAATCAAAAATAGTCACAAATGGCCAATTATACCCTGGAATATTTGATTTTACAGCAAACCTAAATATCCCTGACGTTCCACCTTCAAACACAGCCTCATTTGGCCATCCATGAAAAAGCTTCTTAACCGCCCACTTTTCTATAGGAACACATATTTTCTTACGGGCACTGCACTAGTATATGTAAATTTAACAGTTAATGATACAATTCTTGAGGGGATGTATACTTTTACTTAATTCAAAATTCAATAAATTTAGCGTCAGACAACCTTAACTCCTCTTCACTCACATTAATTTGTATATAGCCGATTATGCAGAATTTGGTTCTTTTAACAACAGGTTTCTGCTCACCTTTTTTTAAGTAGGGCTGCCCTTGTGAGTGACGATAAGTCCAGCGTCCAGCTCTGGTTCTGGCAGGAAAGTTGCTTGGTCCGGTCCCAATGTGGTCCTTGTCTCCTTTTCTCGAATCACGCCGGGGTCACCAAATTGTCAAGTGTGTTCATTTGTTTGAGATTTAAGAGAAGACAGACTACGACGTACTGTTAACTATTTATTAAGAATAAGAATTGTATCATTATGTAAAGGTTTGATATTAAGGACTTTCTCTGTTTGAAAAATCGCAAGCAGCAGAGCCCTAAGCAGCAACGCTGTTAGCTGCAACCAGTCGCCCAGAAAAAGATGCAGAATTTCACCATGCAATGCATTATAGATTGCTGCTACAATGTATGTGTTGAATTGTCATTGATCAACCATATAGATAAGATGAATACTATTATTGGACAATCCGGTAAATAAGGTGGGGAGAATCCGTGGTTTAGACTTTAGCCCTCCCATCAGTGGTGCACAAACTGGTCCCAGTTTCTTGGCACACGAACCTTGATTCCTGGAGACGTCACCCTGTTGAAGAAAACAAAATGTCCCTGGCCTCATCTGCCTGTCCTCCATATCTGCCTTTGTTTATGGCGCCTTAACTGTCGCATATGCACAAGGGATTTGGGAGGTGATATTGCTGGCCTTGGAGGCCTCTGTTGTTCTCCTCTCATGTGTGAAAGGGATAAGTGAAAGGTGAATGTGCTCTCTCTCATACCCTGGCTTTGCTTTCCATGTATTAGCCCCTCATAAAAGAGACTAATGCTTCTGACCATCTCAATTTTCAACAGGATATGCGCAACTCTTTTAATAATGTGAGATAATAGGAAAAGATGGAAAAAGACAATTCTATATATATTGTGCAATGTTATAGCATCTAAGTGTGGCAGACGTCATAATGTAATGAGCAATGAACGATGTGCCTGTAGGTTCATGAGCGGTGTGTTTATTAAGTGAAGTCACGGGCAGTCATGGGCAGCGTGAGGACCCTGCTGGTGCATGGCAGTGTTAGTATTTAGTAGGCAGGGGTCATAGGGGGACATACTAAGTGGTCGGTGGGGCATAAAGGGGCATAATGTAAATGTGTAAATCAGAATCAGAATCAGAAATACTTTAATAATCTCAGGGGGAAATTATTTTTGTTACAAGCTCCAGATATACAAATAAGACATACACATAATATACAAGCAACATCTATTAAGAGCAAAATATAAATATAAATATAAACATAATATAAACTAGAACTGCAAGCAGTTATGAACGGGGGCCAAGCCCCCCCGCGCAACTCGGACCCCGTGCACCGCAGAGCCCACGGAAGTTGGCCCCAAAGGATAACGGGCTCGGGGAGAAAGTGAGGACACAGGCCAACGTCTGAGCCGGGTATTCGCTGTAATGGGAAGTGCAGTGGAAGTGCAAAAGGCTTAATGTGTGCCGATTTGGATTTGTTGTACTAAGCCACGGCCACATTGAGCAGTCATGACCACCTTCAAGATATGGCCTCAGGATTGGCCCGACATCATACGACCAAATTTCGTAAAAAATCGGTGTAGCTGTTCAAAATATATGAACTTCCGACGAAATTCAGCTCATCCCTTCCCAGTGTCATGGCAACCAAGGATCTCAAATTTGGTGTTAATAGCATTTAGTTTGACCAAGATATCAAACAGTTTCCATTTTTATAGCTAGCTACAGAAATTTGTTCATTAATAATTAGCACATTTTTTGATTGAGCAAAACTCTTTTGATAGCTTTAGACCAGGTCCAGCTGAAGAGTGTATGTGTCAAGTTTCACGCAGATCGGACAAAATCCCAAGGAGGAGTTCGAAAAAGTCGGTTTTGCATATGTTGCTATTTATCGAACGAAATGTGCAGCAGAAGTGGGCGTGTCTTATGTCAAAAAACCCAGCTCTATTCAGGGAACATAGGGATATAATGTTTGCAAATGTGTTATTTAAAATGTGAAAGTTACAGGCAAAAACGCGATTGCATCCATTATAGCGCCACCTAGTGGAGTACATGTGCAATTTTTGTTTTGGAAAAACTGTGTTCTATTCTTTATGTACCATATACATTTCAAAGCTCTCAGCATAATAGTTTGGTTGAAATTAATGTTTGTAGTTTATCTTGTAATATGCCACGCCCACATTGACCAGTCATGACCATCTTCTAGATATGGCCTCAGGATTGGCCCTACATCATACCGACCAAATTTCGTAAAAATCCGTGTGGCCGTTCAAGAGATATAAACTTCCCATATTTTTAGCGCCCCCTACTGGTCAATGTTCGCCAAATTCGGCTCATCCCTTCCTAGTGTCATGGCAACCAAGGATCTGAAATTTGGTGTTAATAGCATTTAGTTTGACCAAGATATCAAACAGTTTACATTTTTACAGCTAGCTACTCTTCATGAATATATTAGCGCATTTTTTGACCGAGTACAATTCTTTTGATAACTTTAGACCAGGCCCCGCTGAAGAGTGTATGTGCCAAGTTTCACGCAGATGGGATAAAATCCCAAGGAGGAGTTCGAAAAAGTAGGTTTTCCAGTTTTTTGCGATTTAGCGAAAAAACTTTCTAACCGGAAGTGGGCGTGGCCAATCGCATAGTGATTTAGCTCCATTCAGGGAATCTGGGGATACAAGGCTTTTGAATGTGCGACATACGGTTTGGGAGTTATAGGCAAAAACGTGTTGTCCTGGGTTATAGCGCCCCCTGCAGGCGGATATATGTAGTTCTTTGTGTGTGAGATATTCGCAGGAGTCTGGACCAACCCTCCAAATTGCAGCGCCCTCCCTTGCACGGTTTAGCCTGCAGCAGCACTTTTAGCCGGAGAAATATAAAAATAAAAATCTTTACAATCACAATAGGATTCCTAGCACCGCTGGTCCTAGGAGACGCGTATGCTTGCATACGCGTTCCCTCGGCCCCTCGGGCTTGGCCCCCTAACTAGAACTGCAAGCAGTTATGAACGGGGGCCAAGCCCCTCCGCGCGACTCGGACCCTGTGCACCGCAGAGCCCACAGAAGTTGGCCCCATAGGATGACAGGCTCGGGGCAAAAGTGAGGACACAGGCCAACGTCGGAGCCGTGGTATTCACTGTAATGGGAAGTGCACTGGAAGTGCAAAAGGCTGAATGTGTGCCGATTTGGATTTGTTGTAATAAGCCACACCCACATTGACCAGTCATGACCACCTTCAAGATATGGCCTCAGGATTGGCCCTACATCATACGACCAAATTTCGTACAAAATTGGTGCAGCCGTTCAAAAGATATAAACTTCCCATATTTTTAGCGCCCCCTAGTGGCCAAAATCCACGAAATTTGGCTCATCCCTTCCCAGTCTCATGCCAACCAAGGATCTCAAATTTGGTGTTAATGGCATTTAGTTTGACCGAGATATCAAACAGTTTCCATTTTTATAGCTAGCTACAGAAATTTGTTTGTTAATAATTAGTGCATTTTGTGACCGCACAAAATTCTTTGATAACTTGAGATCAGGTCGAGCTGAAGAGTGGACATGCCAAGTTTCACGCAGATCGGACAAAATCCCAAGGAGGAGTTCGAAAAAGTAAGTTTTCCAGTTTTTGCGATTTTGTGAAAAAACTTTCTAACCGGAAGTGGGCCTGGCCAATCGCAAAGTGATTCAGCTCCATTCAGGGAATCTGGGGATACAAGGTTTTTGAATGTACGACATACGGTGTGGGAGTTATAGGCAAAAACGTATTTTCCTCTGTTATAGCGCCCCCTGCAGGTGGATATATGTAGTTTTTTGTTTCTGAGATATTTGCAGGAGTCTGGACCAACCCTCCAAATTGCACCGCCCTCCCTTGCACGGTTTACGCTGCAGCACCACTTTTAGCCGGAGAAAAATAAAAATAAAAATCTTTACAATTACAATAGGGTTCCTAGCACCGCTGGACCTAGGAAACGCATATGCTTGCATACGCGTTCCTTCGGCCCCTTGGGCTTGGCCCCCTAAAAATCTTTACAATTACAATAGGGTTCCTAGCACCTAGCCCCTCGGGCTTGGCCCCCTAATAAACGTAAATATGTATATAGCTATATATATATATACATATATATACACACACATATATATACATACATACACAAAAGATCAAATATACAGTTAAATAATGTGTAAGAAGTACAAAAAAGAAATGACTGTCCATGTTTGAGTCAGGTTACAGAAGGAGGGGTGTCTGACTCTCTTAGGGAGGCGTTATAGAGTTTAATGACCACAGGTAGGAATGATTTCCTGTGGCGCTCAGTGGTGCATCCGGGTGAGAGGAGTCTACTGCTGAATGTGCTCATCTGTTGGGCCAGTGGGTGTGTGACATTATCCAAGATGGGCTGAAGCTTGGACAGCATCCCTCCTCTTATCACCAGCCCTCCTGATCAGTTTGTGTAGTCTGTTGTTATCTGCGACCTTCAGCCCACTGCCCCAGCATGTGACAGCGAAGAAGATCGCACTGGCCACAACAGACTCGTAGAACATCCTCAGCATCGTCCGGCAGATGTTAAAAGACCTCAGCCTCCTTAGGAAAAAGAGTCGACTTTGGCCCTTTTTCGAGACTGCCTCAGTATTTCTTGACCAGTCCAGCTTATTATTAAAGTACACCCCCAGGTACTTGTACTCCTCAACAGTGTCCACAGGGACCCCCTGGATGGAAACGGGGGTCACTGTTGTTTTCGCCCTCCTCCGATCCACTATGAGCTCCTTTGTCTTTGTCACGTTGAGCTGCAGATGATTCGGTTCACTCCAAGTGACAAAGTTGTCCATAACAGTCCTGTATTCATTCTCATCACCCTTCTCGATGCAGCCAACTATTGCTGAATCATCAGAAAACTTCTGAAGGTGGCAAGACTGAGTGCAATAGTTGAAGTCAGAGGTGTATAGGGTGAAGAGGAAGGGAGAGCGGACAGTCCCCAGTGGGGCCCCAGTGTTGCTGACCACCCTGCATTGTAAAGCCCACTGAGGCAATGTGATTGTGATTTTGGGCTATATAAATAAAATTGATTTGATTTGATTTGATTTGTCCGACACACAGTTCTGTAGGCGTACGTACTGTAGTCTGCCCATCAGGTCATCTACAATCCAGGACACGATCGGGGCCTCAACCTGCATTGCAGCCATCTTCTCACCCAGTAGAGCTGGACGGATGGTGTTGAAAGCACTGGAGAAGTCAAAGAACATGACTCTCACAGTGCTCGCCGGCTTGTCCAGATGAGTGTAGACTCTGTTCAGCAGGTAGATGATGCCGTCCTCAACTCCCAGGCAGGGCTGGTAGGCGAACTGTAGTGGATCAGTGAACGGCCTGACCATAGGCCTTAGCTGCTCAAGGACGAGCCTCTCCAGGGTCTTCATGATGTGAGATGTCAGGGCCACCGGCCTGTAGTCCTGAGGGCCGCTGGGACGTGGCGTCTTTGGCACAGGAACGAGGCAGGACGTCTTCCACAGCACAGGGACCCTCTGGAGGTGCAGGCTTAGGTTGAATACTTGACTGAGTACTCCACACAACTGGGGGGCACAGGCTTTAAGCACCCTGGGAAGAACACCATCAGGACCTGCAGCTTTGCCAGAGTGGAGTCTCGTCAGCTGTCTTCTCACAGGGTCATGCGTGCAGAACACTGTAGAAGTGACAGTTGGGGAGAGGTGAGGTCCTCAGGTTGTGGAGGACATGATGCAGAGCAGGGGGAGGGGTGGAGTAGGTGGGTGTGAATTGAGGTGGAGGGGGATAGACAAGGGGTCTGTAAGGAGGAGAAGGGGGAATTAAAGTGGCAGTTGTTGTTGGGCAGCCAGCAGCAGAGTCTTGTGGGAGAGGGGCCGCAGTATCAAACCTATTGAAAAAGAGGTTCAGTTCATTGGCCCAGTCCACACAGCCCTCCAACCCCATATTACCAGTCTTTTGGAACCCGGTGATGGTTCTCATGCTACTCCACACATCCCTCATGTTGTTTCGCTTTAGTTTATTCTCCAGCTTTCTCTTGTAATTGTCTTTAGCCTCCCTGATGTTAACTTTGAGTACCCCCTGCACTCTCCTCACCTCATCACAGTTGCCCTCTCTGAACGCCCTCGTCTTCTCATTCAGGATGACCTTGATGTCCTCAGTGATCCAAGGTTTATTATTAGCATAACAGGTTACAGTCCGAGCAGGGACATTGCAGTCCACACAGAAGTTTATGTAATCTGTGATGCACTCTGTGAGCCCATCAATGTCCTCCCCGTGGGGCTCACAGAGTGCAGGCCAGTCAGTTACTTCAAAGCAGCCCTGCAGTGCCTCATGAGCCTCCTCCGACCACCTCCTCACAGTCCTTGTGGTCATAGGCTTCCTCTTCACCAGAGGCACATAGCAGGGTTTGAGGTGAACCAGGTTGTGATCTGACCTGCCCAGAGGGGGGAGAGAAGAGGAGGTGTATGCATCCTTAATGTTAGCATACTTAAGATCCAGGGTCCTCGCCTCTCTGGTAGGACAGCTGACGTATTGTTTAAAATGTTTTCAGAACTGTATCCATGGTGACGTGGTTGAAGTCTCCCGACATGATGATGAGGGCACTAGGGTGTTTAGTTTGAATCTTGGAGATGCTGGTGTGTATGGTGCTGCAGGCAGATGTTGGGTTTGCAGAGGGAGGGATGTACAGAACAACAATGATGACATGTGGGATCTCTCTAGGCAGATGATATGGACGGAGTCCAACGGCAAGCAGTTCAACGTCCGGGCTACAGAGCTGTTCTTTAATTGTGATGTGACTAGGATTACACCATCTGCTAGTCACTAGAACGGCAAGTCCCCCTCCTTTTCGCTTACCGCTCTCGGTGCAATCCCGGTCGGCCCGGAAGGTGTGGAAACCATCCACTGAGACGTTCTGGTCCGAAATGTCCCTGTGCAGCCATGTCTCAGTAAAACACGTCAGACTGCACTCCTGGTACTCCGTGTGGAGTACCGGGAGTGCAAAAAAACTCTCTAAAACAATCTCGTGAGAGAGCACAGGACTTCACAGAGTTATAGTGAAGAAAACAATAACGAACAAAAAGAGTAAAAAAAGTTAAAGTTCAAAAAAAGTGAACTCAAAGGCTGGAGTGACGCAACAGGCAGCCTGCAGCTTTTCGCGCATGCGCACAAGACAGATATGATATCTTGGCTAAAACTTTGCTCTCATTTACAAAAAGTACTTTTAGTCTGGATACTTAAGCTCTTCTTCTGCTTACAGCAGCTGGAGTCACTTGGTTGTCTATCATTTAAAATGTACTCAAAATTGTAGCAAGAAGTTAAAGTAGAAATCATAATTTTACTAAAATACTGAACTTTGTTATAATAAAACAAAGCTAAGGACTATTTGAACGGAGGCATTTTCTATCTGAAGATCTCTGTGCTCTGTTTGACCTCTTATCACATGTTGTTTTTCAGATATTCACTCATCAGCATCTCTCACAGTGAGTCCTGACAGAGCTCAACACTTCACCTCTGAATCTGTCTCACTGAGCTGTGAGGCACACTCTGCTGAGTGGAGACTGATGAGGTCATCACCTGAGGACAGATTCTGGTCAAACTGCACCCCCTGGTGGACAATGACTGGATCAACATGCAACATAAACACTAACAGGGCCAGTGATGACATGTACTGGTGTGAGTCTGGATCACGAGAGTTCAGTAACACAGTCAACATCACTGTACATGGTATGATTTCATTACATTATGTTTTTCTTTGACTTATTACTTGTAGGGTTGTGTGTTGAGGAGGACAGCACACTGACATGTTAAGAGTTCTGCCCAACACTCTGCTTCATCACCTCTCCAGTAATTAATGGTTTTCACTTAATAAACATAGCTGAGTATTTAATCACACTGTGATTTTAATCATGTAAAAATAAAGAATATAGATTTGTGGCTGATGTGTTCTTCAGTTTTTAGGTCCATGATCACCATTTAAAGTCCAGTGTGAAGGATTTAGTGATATTTAGCTGTGAGTTTACAGATTCAGCCAACTGAAAGGGTTCTTGAACATTAGACACACAAAGTGTATGAAGGTAAAATGTCAGATTTTATGATCACTGTTAAATCAGTGACAACAATGTAAAAGAAAAAACCCAGTCTGTCTTTTCTCATCTCTCTACATCAGCTCATTCTCAAGTTCCTCAACCAGCTGATCTCTGACTGAAACCTGGTATTCTTTGACTGTTTAACAGGTGGAGATATGATCCTGCTGAGCCCTGCCCGTCCTGTGACTGAAGGACATTCTGTTAGTCTGAGCTGCAAATTAAGAAGTCAAACATTTGACTCCATTGTGTTTTTCTATCACAATGAGAAAGTCATTCAAAGTGACAGCAGATGGGAGTTAAATATCTCTGCAGTGTCAAAGTCAGATGAAGGATTCTACAAGTGTCAACACTCAGGACGAGAGTCAGCACAGAGCTGGATGTCAGTTCAGGGTGAGCAGGATTAAAACAATAGCTGCATTTTCTGTTTGTTTTTGACTGGGAAATAAATTTAGACAAATATTGTTTTCCTAGTTGATCAGTTGTATCCAAAGCACGATCAGACAGACCCAAAGTGACGACACTGTGGGAGACAGAAGTCTGTGTTATGAGTTCACTCTGTGATGGACTGACAGTCTGTCCAGGATGTAACCTCGCTCTCATCACATGTGAGCTGGATAATCACCCTGTTCCCCTGCAAAGGATAAGAAGAAACTGATATTTGATCATTTAGCATTTGTCTTTCATCAATTAAAACCACAGTGAAAGTGTTCAGCTTGGCTTTTCAACACTTAAACAAGGTTTTGCCTTCACAAATGTAACATTCAGTAGTGAAACTTAAAAACTGAATAAAGAAACCCAGAAAAGAGAGACATGACATGTAAGAGAGATCACTGACCGAGTTTAAACTAATATGTCTCCAGTATTTATAAAATAATTCAGTGTTAATATTAATTTGCAGTTCCAGTATTTCTGACCTGTGTGTGCTGCACTATACAAAATAGACTTAATCACAGTGACATTAATTTCCTTTTTTCTGTCTTTGTTCTAAATCAAACAACAGAGGGACCAAAGGCTGAACTGAGGGCTGATAACAGAGACATTCCTGTAGGGGGCAGTGTGACCCTGACCTGCTCTGTGAACCCATCATCATCTGGTTGGAAATACTTCTGGTACAGAGGAGAGAAAACCTCTGAACCTCTGACCTCTCAACTCTCAGCTGGACCAATCAGAGTCTCAGAGGGAGGAGTCTACTGGTGCAGAGGAGGAAGAGGAGAGCCAGTTAACTACACAGAGTACAGTGATTCAGTCACTATCTACAAAATCAGTGAGTTTGACTTTTGTTATGGAAACAGAATAAATATATATGTTGTAATAATTTATTGAATAACATTGTATGTTTGATGTATGTTTAACTTTTCTTCATTTTTGTTTCCTTTCTGTGAATTCTTGAACATGAACAGTTCCAAACAAGGCTGTTGTGACTCTGCAGCCAAACTGGACTGAAGTATACGATGGAGAGAGGATCACTCTCAGATGTGAGATCACAGATGGAGGAGACACTGAGTGGGAGTATGAATGGAGAACAACCAGCTCAGAAAAACCTTCAGATCAAAATGAACACAGTATTAGTTTTGTGACTGAATCCCACAGTGGAGACTACAGGTGTAAGGGCAGAAAGAAACATACGCAGCATTCTTCAACAGATTGGAGTGATCCCATCAAACTGACAGTATCAGACAGTAAGTCACATCACATTTCTTTCAAGGTGAAGATGATACAGCTCATTAAAAGGATGTTTTTGTTCATGTTTATATTTAAAGTAAATCTTCAGTATGCACAGATTGTGCAGATAAGAATGTATCTGATCCACTATCAATACATGTTTTCATTTGAAAATTCATTTTCCAACAGAACCCCTTCCTGTCCTCACTGTGTCTCCATCATGGCTGAGTGCTGCAGCCTCAGTAACTCTGAGCTGCAGTGTTAAAGATCCATCTGCAGGATGGAGGTTCTACTGGTATAAGATGGTTCCTCTTAAATCAGACATCTACTACAGCTATGAGCAGCTACCTGGCAGCACCAGTGGGTCTGAACAGGATTCCTACATTGTTCATGGACAGACACACACAGCAGGATATAGTTGCAGAGCTGGAAGAGGAGATCCAGAGTATCACTCTTCTATCAGTGACCCTAAGTTTGTCTGGTCTGCAGGTCAGTTTGTTTCTATCTCTTAAGAAAACAGATGTTATATCAGCTCTGTTCATCTTGTTTCTAAATGATGAGAAACAAACAGTATCTTCTAATTGTTTCCTTCTGTTTAACACAACAGACAAAAAGACAGATATGATATTTTGGCTAAAACTTTGCTCTCATTTACAAAAAGTACTTTTAGTCTGGATACTTAAGCTCTTCCTCTGCTTATAGCAGCTGGAGTCACTTGGTTGAAGGTCAAAGTAGAAATCATAATTTTACCAAAATACTGAACTTTGTTGCAATAAAAATAAAGCTATTGACTATTTGAATGGAGGCATTTTCTATCTGAAGATCTCTGTGCTCTGTTTGACCTCTTATCACATGTTGTTTTTCAGATATTCACTCATCAGCATTTCTCACAGTGAGTCCTGACAGAGCTCAACACTTCACCTCTGACTCTGTCTCACTGAGCTGTGAGGGAAACTCTGAGTGGAGACTGATGAGGTCATCACCTGAGGACAGATACCTGTCAGTCTGCTCCTACTGGGAGACAATGACTGGATCAACATGCAACATAAACATTGACAGGACCAGTGATGCAGTGTACTGGTGTGAGTCTGGATCAGGAGAGTTCAGCAATGCAGTCAACATCACTGTACAGGGTATGATTTCATTACATTATGTTTTTCTTTGACTTATTACTTCAAACATCCCGTTGTGTGTTGAGGAGGACAGCACACTGACATGTTAAGAGTTCTGCCCAACACTCTGCTTCATCATCTCTCCAGTAATTAATGGTTTTCACTTAATAAACATAGTTGAGTATTTAATCACACTGTGATTTTAACCATGTATAAATATAGAATAGACATTTGTGGCTGATGTATTCTTCAGTTTTTAGGTCCATGATCACCATTTAAAGTCCAGTGTGAAGGATTTAGTGATATTTAGCTGTGAGTTTGCAGATTCAGCCAACTGAAAGGGTTCTTGAACATTAGACACACAAAGTGTATGAAGATGAAGCGTCAGATTTTATGATCACTGTTAAATCAGTGACAACAATGTAAAAGAAAAAACCCAGTATGTCTTTTCTCATCTCTCTACATCAGCTCATTCTCAAGTTCCTCAACCAGCTGATCTCTGACTGAAACCTGGTATTCTTTGACTGTTTAACAGGTGGAGATATGATCCTGCTGAGCCCTGCCCGTTCTGTGACTGAAGGACATTCTGTTAGTCTGAGCTGCAAATTAAGAAGGCAAACATTTGACTCCATTGTGTTTTTCTATCACAATGAGAAAGTCATTCAAAGTGACAGCAGATGGGAGTTAAATATCTCTGCAGTGTCAAAGTCAGATGAAGGATTCTACAAGTGTCAACACTCAGGACGAGAGTCAGCACAGAGCTGGATGTCAGTTCAGGGTGAGCAGGATTAAAACAATAGCTGCATTTTCTGTAACTGTTTGTTTTTGACTGGGAAATAAATTTAGATGAATATTGTTTCCTAGTTGATCAGTTGTATCCAAAGCCCGATCAGACAGACCCAAAGTGACGACAATGTGGGAGACAGAAGTCTGTGTTATGAGTTCACTCTGTGATGGACTGACAGTCTGTCCAGGATGTAACCTCGCTCTCATCACATGTGAGCTGGATAATCACCCTGTTCCCCTGCAAAGGATAAGAAGCAACTGATATTTGATCATTTAGCATTTGTCTTTCATCAATTAAAACCACAGTGAAAGTGTTCAACTTGGCTCTTCAACACTTAAACAAGGTTTTGCCTTCACAAATGTAACATTCAGTAGTGAAACTTAAAAGCTGAATAAAGAAACCCAGAAAAGAGAGACATGACATGTAAGAGAGATCACTGACCAAGTTTAAACTAATATGTCTCCAGTATTTATAAAATAATTCAGTGTTAATATTAATTTGCAGTTCCAGTATTTCTGACCTGTGTGTGCTGCACTATACAAAATAGGACTTAATCACAGTGACATTAATTTCCTTTTTTATGTCTTTGTTCTCAATCATACAACAGAGGGACCAAAGGCTGAACTGAGGGCTGATGACAGAGACATTCCTGTAGGGGGCAGTGTGACTCTGACCTGCTCTGTGAACCCATCATCATCTGGTTGGAAATACTTCTGGTACAGAGGAGAGAAAACCTCTGAACCTCTGACCTCTCAGCTCTCAGCTGGACCAATCAGAGTCTCAGAGGGAGGAGTCTACTGGTGCAGAGGAGGAAGAGGAGAGCCAGTTAACTACACAGAGTACAGTGATTCAGTCACTATCAGCAAAATCAGTGAGTTTGACTTTTGTATTGGAAACAGAATAAAAATACATGTTGTATTAATTGATTGAAAAACATCATATGTTTGATGTAGATTTAAATTTTCTTCATTTTTGTTTCCTTTCTGTGAATTCTTGAACATGAACAGTTCCAAACAAGGCTGTTGTGACTCTGCAGCCAAACTGGACTGAAGTATACGTTGGAGAGAGGATCACTCTCAGATGTGAGATCACAGATGGAGGAGACACTGAGTGGGAGTATGAATGGACAACAACCAGCTCAGAAAAACCTTCAGATCAAAATGAACACAGTATTACATCTGTGACTGAATCCCACAGTGGAGACTACAGGTGTAAGGGCAGAAAGAAACATACGCAGCATTCTTCAACAGATTGGAGTGATCCCATCAAACTGACAGTATCAGACAGTAAGTCACATCACATTTCTTTCAAAGTGAAGATTATAGAGCTCATTAAAAGGATGTCTTTGTTCATATATACATTTAAAGTAAATCTTCAGTATGTACTGATTGTGCAGAATGTATCTGATCCACTATCAATACATGTTTTCTTTTAAAAAATCATTTCCCAACAGAACCCCTTCCTGTCCTCACTGTGTCTCCATCATGGCTGAGTGCTGCAGCCTCAGTAACTCTGAACTGCAGAGTTAAAGATCCATCTGCAGGATGGAGGTTCTACTGGTATAAGATGGTTGTTGATCCGTCAGACATCTACTACAGACCTGAACAGCTACCTGGCAGCAGCAGTGGGACTGAACAGGATTCCTACATTGTTCATGGACAGACACACACAGCAGGATATAGTTGCAGAGCTGGAAGAGGAGATCCAGAGTATCACTCTTCTATCAGTGCCCCTAAGTTTGTCTGGTCTGCAGGTCAGTTTGTTTCTATCTCTTAAGAAACAGATGTTATATCGGCTCTGTTCATCTTCTTTCTAAATGATGAGAAACAAACAGTATCTTTTACTTGTTTCCTTCTGTCCTCACTCTTTAACACAACACACAAAAAGACAGATATGATATCTTGGCTAAAACTTTGCTCTCATTTACAAAAAGTACTTTTAGTCTGGATACTTAAGCTCTTCTTCTGCTTACAGCAGCTGGAGTCACTTGGTTGAAGGTCAAAGTAGAAATCATAATTTAATTTACCAAAATACTGAACTTTGTTATAGTAAAAACAAAGCTAAGGACTATTTGAATGGAGGCATTTTCTATCTGAAGAGCTCTGTGCTCTGTTTAACCTCTTATCACATGTTGTTTTTCAGATATTCACTCATCAGCATCTCTCACAGTGAGTCCTGACAGCGCTCAACACTTCACCTCTGACTCTGTCTCACTGAGCTGTGAGGTAAACTCTACTGACTGGAGAGCGGTGAGGTCATCACCTGAGGAGAGATACCCATCAGCCTGGTCCTGGTGGGGGACAAGGACTGAATCAACATGCATCATAAACACTCACAGGACCAGTGATGCAGTGTACTGGTGTGAGTTTGGATCAGAAGAGTTCAGCAGCGCAGTCAACATCACTGTACAGGGTATGATTTCATTACATTATGTTTTTCTTTGACTTATTACTTCAAACATCCCGTTGTGTGTTGAGGAGGACAGCACACTGACATGTTAAGAGTTCTGCCCAACACTCTGCTTCATCATCTCTCCAGTAATTAATGGTTTTCACTTCACAAACATAGTTGAGTATTTAATCACACTGTGATTTTAACCATGTATAAATATAGAATAGACATTTGTGGCTGATGTGTTCTTCAGTTTTTAGGTCCATGATCACCATTTAAAGTCCAGTGTGAAGGATTTAGTGATATTTAGCTGTGAGTTTACAGATTCAGCCAACTGAAAGGGTTCTTGAACATTAGACACACAAGGTGTATGAAGACGCAACATCAGATTTTATGATCACTGTTAAATCAGTGACAACAATGTAAAAGAAAAAACCCAGTCTGTCTTTTCTCATCTCTCTACATCAGCTCATTCTCAAGTTCCTCAACCAGCTGATCTCTGACTGAAACCTGGTATTCTTTGACTGTTTAACAGGTGGAGATATGATCCTGCTGAGCCCTGCCCGTTCTGTGACTGAAGGACATTCTGTTAGTCTGAGCTGCAAATTAAGAAGGCAAACATTTGACTCCATTGTGTTTTTCTATCACAATGAGAAAGTCATTCAAAGTGACAGCAGATGGGAGTTAAATATCTCTGCAGTGTCAAAGACAGATGAAGGATTCTACAAGTGTCAACACTCAGGACGAGAGTCAGCACAGAGCTGGATGTCAGTTCAGGGTGAGTAGGATTAAAACAATTGCTGCTTTTTCTTGTAAACTGTTTGTTTTTGGCTGAGAAATAAATTTAGATGAATATTGTTTTCCTAGTTGATCAGTTGTATCCAAAGCACGATCAGACAGACCCAAAGTGACGACACTGTGGGAGACAGAAGTCTGTGTTATGAGTTCACTCTGTGATGGACTGACAGTCTGTCCAGGATGTAACCTCGCTCTCATCACATGTGAGCTGGATAATCACCCTGTTACCCTGCAAAGGATAAGAAGCAACTGATATTTGATCATTTAACATTTGTCTTTCATCAATTAAAACCACAGTGAAAGTGTTCAACTTGGCTCTTCAACACTTAAACAAGGTTTTGCCTTCACAAATGTAACATTCAGTAGTGAAACTTAAAAACTGAATAAAGAAACCCAGAAAAGAGAGGCATGACATGTAAGAGAGATCATTGACAAAGTTAAGCTAATACGTCTCCAGTATTTATAAAATATTTCATTGTAAATATTCATTTACAGTTCCAGTATTTCTGACCTGTGTGTGCTGCACTATATAAACTGGACTTAATCACAGTGACATTAGTTTCCTTTTTTCTGTCTTTGTTCTAAATCAAACAACAAAAGTTCCAAAGGCTGAACTGAGGGCTGAGGACAGAGACATTCCTGTAGGGGGCAGTGTGACCCTGACCTGCTCTGTGAACCCATCATCATCTGGTTGGAAATACTTCTGGTACAGAGGAGAGAAAACCTCTGAACCTCTGACCTCTCAACTCTCAGCTGGACCAATCAGAGTCTCAGAGGAAGGAGTCTACTGGTGCAGAGGAGGAAGAGGAGAGCCAGTTAACTACACAGAGTACAGTGATTCAGTCACTATCTACAAAATCAGTGAGTTTTACTGTTGAATTGGAAACAGAATAAAGATATATATCGTATTAATTGATTGAATAAAATTGTTTGTTTGATGTAGATTTAACTTTTCTCCATTTTTGTTTCCTTTATGTGAATTCTTGAACATGAACAGTTCCAGTCAAGGCTGTTGTGACTCTGCAGCCAAACTGGTCTGAAGTGTACAGAGGAGAGAGGATCACTCTCAGATGTGAGATCACAGATGGAGGAGACACTGAGTGGGAGTATGAATGGAGAACAACCAGCTCAGAAAAACCTTCAGATCAAAATGAACACAGTATTACATCTGTGACTGAATCCCACAGTGGAGACTACAGGTGTAAGGGCAGAAAGAAACATACGCAGCATTCTTCAACAGATTGGAGTGATCCCATCAAACTGACAGTATCAGACAGTAAGTCACATCACATTACTTTCAAGGTGAAGATTATACAGCTCATTAAAAGCCTGTTTGTGTTCATATATACATTTAAAGTAACTCTTCAGTATGCACTGATTGTGCAGAATGTATCTGATCCACTATAAATACATGTTTTCTTTTAAAAAATCATTTTCCAACAGAACCCCAGCCTGTCCTCACTGTGTCTCCATCATGGCTGAGTGCTGCAGCCTCAGTGACTCTGAACTGCAGAGTTAAAGATCCATCTGCAGGATGGAGGTTCTACTGGTATAAGACTATTCCTGGTCCATCAGACAAATCCTACTCCTTCTTCTACAGCTACGAGCAGGTACCTGGCAGCAGCAGTGGGACTGAACAGGATTCCTACATTGTTCATGGACAAACACAAACAACAGGATATAGTTGCAGAGCTGGAAGAGGAGATCCAGAGTATCAATCTTCTATCAGTGCCCCTAAGTTTGTCTGGTCTGCAGGTCAGTTTGTTTCTATCTCTTAAGAAACAGATGTTATATCAGCTCTATTCATCTTGTTTCTAATTGATGATAAACAAACAGTATCTTTTACTTATTTCCTTCTGTCCTCTGTCCTGTCCTCACTCCTCAAACATTTAACTGGTAAATAACACAAGTATTACACAAAGAAGAATAAGGATCTGTCCCCATCACCAAGGGGAGGGGCTGGTTTCTTCCAGACCTCAAACTCATTAAGTAATAAACTTCATTTGGGCTGTGATTTTAACCATGTATGAATATAGAATATAGATTTGTAGCTGATCTGGATTCAGAGATTCAGCCAACTGAAAGGGTTCTTGAACATTAGACACACAAGGTGTATGAAGATGAAACGTCAGATTTTATGATCACTGTTAAATCAGTGACAACAATGTAAAAGAAAAAACCCAGTATGTCTTTTATCATTTCTCTTCATCAGCTCATTCTCAAGTTCCTCAACCAGCTGATCTCTGACTGAAACCTGGTATTCTTTGACTGTTTAACAGATGGAGATATGATCCTGCTGAGCCCTGCCCGTCCTGTGACTGAAGGACATTCTGTTAGTCTGAGCTGCAAATTAAGAAGTCAAACATTTGACTCCACTGTGTTTTTCTATCACAATGAGAAAGTCATTCAGAATGACAGCAGATGGGAGTTAAATATCTCTGCAGTGTCAAAGTCAGATGAAGGATTCTACAAGTGTCAACACTCAGGACAAGAGTCAGCACAGAGCTGGATGTCAGTTCAGGGTGAGTAGGATTAAAACAAGTACTTCATTTTCTCATAAACTGTTTGTTTTTTTTAACTGGGAAATAAATTTAGATGAATATTGTTTTCCTAGTTGATCAGTTGTATCCACAGCACGATCAGACAGACCCAAAGTGATGTAGGGAAGTATATGGACCTCACACGGACGGCACCATAAAATATGTAAGATGTAATATATTGGAGATACACTGCTATTTGATAATAAGGGTAATCAATCATACACTCGTAGATGGGGCACCACCTCCGTTTGATTTACTGGAATAGGCCGGAGGGAACTATTCCAAACATCTAACTACCCAAGTTGGCTTGGACAGTTAGAGTATCAATTTCAAATCAATTTATTCAATCTCATATTCTGAAGCTGTGACTTCTTTGCACGTATCCATTGGTTCTCCACATTAAAATTAAGTTCCAGACAAATACAAACGATTATATATGTTTATTGACTAAATATTTTGGGGTAACATAAATGAACTCACAATTTTAGACGAACAACAGATAACAGAAAAGGTAAATGCTGTAATAAGCAAAGTAATAAAGTTATGTGACCATCGGCAGATGGTAAAGTTAAAAAGTTGGGTTTTTATATATTAAATATTACGGGAGTAATTTTTAATACTAACGAGACCCTAATCTCAATTCTCCTAAGTTCATAAGATAGAAGTCAGAACTTAGTCAGAAGTTAGAACCTAGACAGAAGTCAGAACTTTAGACAGAAGTCAGAACTTTAGACCCCAACTCATTCTCACGTGTGTGGATCCAGCTGTATGAAGACGTTCAGCCTGTTTTGTCTGGGAGTCAGGAGGTCCTGAAGCTTGGCCTCTTTAAGAGTTCTGGGTTGGACTACGGCATGGCGCATCGGTCCAGTAGCCAGAGGGAAGGCCGGTACTCTCGGTTCGAAAGCCCAGCAGGTTTTCCCGCCTTGGGAGCGCTGGGGGCAGAGTCGGTCTCGGCTGGGAGCACACAAAGTCTCTTTTGTTGGAGACTCCTTGCAAGGCTTATGAAGCAGACGACGACTGCAACGTTCTTCATCAAATGATCACAGTCTTGAAAAAGACTTTTCCTTTGTTGTTTCAAGTGGTGGTTCTTAAGCTCTGATTCTTAACTAATTCAACTTCTTCTCGATCAGGCAGTGATACTTTAACGGTATATTAAAATCAAAAATCAAAAAGAAAATAATTTCGTTCTATTAAAAACTTTGATAAAGTACAGCACTTAAAGTAGTGGTTCAATTCGCTTTTCTTAGAGCTTGTTGCAAAAATTAAGGTAAAGATTACTTAAAAATAAAAATCCAAATAAAATAAAAGGAGTGAAGAGAAGAGAAGAGAAAGAAGACAGAAGCAGACAGAAGAGAAGAGAGAGGAGCAGAGGGGAAGAGAGCAGAAGATAAGGGAAAGCCTGACTCTCTGTTTTTTATGACCTGCAGCAAGCAGACTGACAAAGGGGGCCGTCTGACAGTGTCCTGCCTTCTGTGTCCTGAGTTTAGACTCACAAAAGTTTAATCTAACTAAACTATTGTTTTAATGTTCCAAATCATTTTTAACCTTCCCAAAAACTTCACCATCTTAAAAGTTGAATTTTTGTCTTCGTGAAAAGATGCAACATGATTATGATCACTTATCATTCAAAAAGAATTAAAACATGATTAAGACATAAAACAATAAAGTATACAACATAAAACAATAAAGTATACAATACACAGTAGGACCAAGGACTTATACATATTCCTTGTAGTTCTATCTTAACAAAACATATCAGACATTTAATTGGTAAATAACTAGGGCTGTCAAACGATCAATTTTTTTAATCGCGATTAATCGCATTTTGTCCATAGTTAACTCGCGATTAATCGCAAATTAATCGCAATTTTTTTTGGCACATTTTTTTCTGTTCTAAATGTACCCTAGTGTATTTTTTTCATGTTCTTAATACTTTTAACAACATAAGAAAGGGCAAATATGCTTGCATTATGAAAATGTTTATTCAACACTTCAAATCATGCAGGAAAATAAGTCCAGGGTTGTCTGCTTTTGGCGAGGGGGGGCGACGGGCTCTCTGTATCTGCCGTCTGTTTGGCTTGCAAGTGGTGTCCACTGTCTTCTTCGCCTTTTTCACGCAGTGTGCTGCTTTCTGTCAGTCAGTATCACACTGATGATCGCCATGGCTCCGGTGCAGCAAAACAATAAAAAGTACGACTTGAAATTCAAACCTTCTGTCGTGATATATTCAGAGGAAAACTCGGGAGAAGCAGCCGCTAGACGTTTCTCTGTCGACCTCACGAGAGTGAGAGAAACGGAGCTTCAGCGTCTGTCCGAGGAGGACAACAGCAGCGGCAGGCTGCCTGCTGGAGGGAGGAAGAAGGCTAGCGAGGAGCCTGAGATAAACATGCGGGGATGAGTTATCAGCAAACGGGCATGCCACGAGAGAGTGTCCCGCAAAATGATCAGGGCGATGGCGAAACAAATGTCCGCCACCGTGAGTGACAGCAGAGATGAGGAGTTTGCAGCGAGTGCTGCTTTTCAGTCCGGCGTGTTTTTAACGAACCGCCAACCCTGCTTCTTCATCTTCTTCTGATTCCCTTTCTTATTCTATTTCTTCTGCCACCCTCTGTATCAAGACTACGGGTGCCGCCGACGGCCGTAAATCATACAATGCGCTTTTTTTATATATACTGAGCGTTAATCGCGCGTTAAAAAAATTAACGGCGTTAAGAGGACGTTGCGTTAACGCGTTTTTAACGTGTTAACTTTGACAGCCCTATAAATAACACAAGTATTACACAAAGAAGAATAAGGATCTGTCCCCATCACCAAGGGGAGGGGCTGGTTTCTTCCTGACCTCAAACTCATTCAGTAATAAACTTCATTTGTGCTTGACAATAACATGGGAAAGATCTATTGTAGGCTATTTGGGAATCTGCTAAAATTAAGAAGATGAAATTGTAGTTTAATAGTTATTCAGAATGTATTGGAATTTGGATGAGTATAGAGACTGCAGTAAGATTGGAATGTCACAGACAGAGTCATAAAACGGTTTGACCCGTGAGGGAATGACTGGGTCATCTTTACCCCAACCAATTTCTTCCCCCACCTTCTGTCATCTGATGTGGAGAGAGAGAAGACTCGTGCTTGACATGTTTGACCTGAGGAACAAGGAGTTCATCTTCTTTGGAGGGGCGGGGAAGAAGCGAATTTTCAGTCAAACAGGCTTTGCTTGTTAAGTTAATCTTGTCTTGTGGTTGAGAGGTGAGAGCTCGGAGGACGGGGAACGGAAGCAAAGCCTCGTGATGGAGACATAAGGGCTTGTGTTCCTACAGTGACGACACTGTAGGAGACAGAAGTCTGTTATGAGTTCACTCTGTCATGGACTGACAGTCTGTCCAGGATGTAACCTCGCTCTCATCACATGTGAGCTGGATAATCACCCTGTGACCCTGCAAAGGATAAGAAGCAACTGATATTTGATCATTTAACATTTGTCTTTCATCAATTAAACCCACAGTGAAAGTGTTCAACTTGGCTCTTCAACACTTAAACAAGGTTTTGCCTTCACAAATGTAACATTCAGTAGTGAAACTTAAGAGACATGACATGTAAGAGAAGTTCTTGACCAAGTTTTAACTGAAATGTCTCCAGTATTTATAAAAAAATTCAGTGTTCATATTAATTTACTGTTCCAGTATTTCTGACCTGTGTGTGTTGCACTATATAAACTGGACTTAATCACAGTGACATTAGTTTCCTTTTTTCTGTCTTTGTTCTAAATCAAACAACAAAAGGACCAAAGGCTGAACTGAGGGCTGATGACAGAGACATTCCTGTAGGGGGCAGTGTGACCCTGAACTGCTCTGTGAACCCATCGTCATCTGGTTGGAAATACTTCTGGTACAGAGGAGAGAAAACCTCTGAACCTCTGACCTCTCAACTCTCAGCTGGACCAATCAGAGTCTCAGAGGAAGGAGTCTACTGGTGCAGAGGAGGAAGAGGAGAGCCAGTTTACTACACAGAGTACAGTGATTCAGTCACTATCTACAAAATCAGTGAGTTTGACTTTTGTATTGGAAACAGAATAAAGATATATGTTGTGTTAATTGATTGAAAAACATTGTATGTTTGATGTAGATTTAACTTTTCTTCATTTTTGTTTCCTTTCTGTGAATTCTTGAACATGAACAGTTCCAAACAAGGCTGTTGTGACTCTGCAGCCAAACTGGACTGAAGTATACGATGGAGAGAGGATCACTCTCAGATGTGAGATCACAGATGGAGGAGACACTGAGTGGGAGTATGAATGGAGAACAACCAGCTCAGAAAAACCTTCAGATCAAAATGAACACAGTATTACATCTGTGACTGAATCCCACAGTGGAGACTACAGGTGTAAGGGCAGAAAGAAACATGCGCAGCATTCTTCAACAGATTGGAGTGATCCCATCAAACTGACAGTATCAGACAGTAAGTCACATCACATTTCTTTCAAAGTGAAGATATAGATATATATATATATATAAGTAAATCTTTAGTATGTACTGATTGTGAAGAATGTATCTGATCCACTTTCAATACATGTTTTCATTTAAAAATCATTTTCCAACAGAACCTTGGCCTGTCCTCACTGTATCTCCATCATGGCTGAGTGCTGGAACCTCACTAACACTGAACTGCAGTGTTAAAGATCCATCTGCAGGATGGAGGTTCTACTGGTATAAGATGGTTCCTCATCCATTAGTCATCAGATCTGAGCTGCTACCTGGCAGCAGCAGTGGGACTGAACAGGATTCCTACATTGTTCATGGACAGACACACACAGCAGGATATGAGTGCAGAACTGGAAGAGGAGATCCAGAGTATTCCACTTATAAGAGTGCCCCTAAGTTTGTCTGGTCTGCAGGTCAGTTTGTTTCTATCTCTTAAGAAACAGATGTTATATCAGCTCTGTTCATCTTGTTTCTAAATGATGAGAAACAAACAGTATCTTGAAAAAAAGGAAATTAATTCACTGTGTTCTTATGATCTTGTCTCTCTCTCGCTAGCATCATGCTAACCTTCTTGTTTTCCACCATACTGGGTGGAATTTACTTGTTTCTTTTTCAGATATTCACTCATCAGCATCTCTCACAGTGAGTCCTGACAGAGCTCAACACTTCACCTCTGACTCTGTCTCACTGAGCTGTGAGGGAAACTCTCCTGAGTGGAGAGTGATGAGGTTTCCAACTGAGTACAGCGACTGGTCAGTCTGCTCCTGGTGGGGGACAATGAATGGATCAACATGCAACATAAACACTGACTGGACCAGTGATACAGTGTACTGGTGTGAGTCTGAATCAGGAGAGTTCAGCAACGCAGTCAACATCACTGTACAGGGTATGATTTCATTACATTATGTTTTTCTTTGACTTATTACTTCAAACATCCCGTTGTGTGTTGAGGAGGACAGCACACTGACATGTTAAGAGTTCTGCCCAACACTCTGCTTCATCATCTCTCCAGTAATTAATGGTTTTCACTTAATAAACATAGTTGAGGATTTAATCACACTGTGATTTTAACCATGTATAAATATAGAATAGACATTTGTGGCTGATGTATTCTTCAGTTTTTAGGTCCATGATCACCATTTAAAGTCCAGTGTGAAGGATTTAGTGATATTTAGCTGTGAGTTTACAGATTCAGCCAACTGAAAGGGTTCTTGAACATTAGACACACAAGGTGTATGAAGATGAAACGTCAGATTTTATCATCACTGTTAAATCAGTGACAACAATGTAAAAGAAAAAACCCAGTATGTCTTTTCTCATTTCTCTACATCAGCTCATTCTCAAGTTCCTCAATCAGCTGATCTCTGACTGAAACCTGGTATTCTTTGACTGTTTAACAGGTGGAGATACGATCCTGCTGAGCCCTGCCCTTCCTGTGACTGAAGGACATTCTGTTAGTCTGAGCTGCAAATTAAGAAATCAAACATTTGACTCCATTGTGTTTTTCTATCACAATGAGAAAGTCATTCAAAATGACAGCAGATGGGAGTTAAATATCTCTGCAGTGTCAAAGTCAGATGAAGGATTCTACAAGTGTCGACACTCAGGACGAGAGTCAGAACAGAGCTGGATGTCAGTTCAGGGTGAGCAGGATTAAAACAAGTACTTCATTTTCTCGTAAACTGTTTTTTTTAACTGGGAAATAAATTTAGACGAATATTGTTTTCGTAGTTGATCAGTTGTATCCAAAGCACGATCAGACAGACCCAAAGTGACGACACTGTGGGAGACAGAAGTCTGTGTTATGAGTTCACTCTGTGATGGACTGACAGTCTGTCCAGGATGTAACCTCGCTCTCATCACATGTGAGCTGGATAATCACCCTGTGACCCTGCAAAGGATAATCGATAATTTAACATTTGTCTTTCATCAGTTAAAACCACAGTGAAAGTGTTCAACTTGGCTCTTCAACACTTAAACAAGGTTTAGCCTTCACAAATGTAACATTCAGTAGTGAAACTTAAAAGCTAAATAAAGAAACCCAGAAAAGAGAGACACGACATATAAGAGAGATCATTGACCAAGTTTAAACTAATATGTCTCCAGTATTTATAAAATAATTCAGTGTTAATATGAATTATAGCTGCCGCGCAGCGATGGGTCGGGTCCGGGAAATTTTTGGCAAATTTAGGCAATTCTGAGCAACAAACAGGAGAATAGGAAGACAAGACAGTTGACAACAATGTTCATTTTGGACCACTTGAGGCTTGAACTCACAACTTCTGGAACCGAAGACTGTCATCTATCGCTCTGAGCTAATTGGCAAGTGGCAATACAACAGTGGCTTCACAAATTGAGGAAACCATTCACTGTTGTGCAGGCAGATTTGAAACCACAGTAAAAAAAATCAGTTATCAAGACAAAAATCTAAAAAATACACATATTGCAGCATGGAGATGTTGGTAATTTGTTTTTAAAAATGATTGATTTGCTCCATAAGTGAATAACTGATGTTTAAAAATGCTGCTTGCATTGACTGCAATTATTCACATAAGAACAGAATTCAAAATGTTCTCAAAAATTCAGTTTTTTAGATAAAATTCTGATATTTGTCAAACATCAACTACCATGACTCTAAAAAATGTTCAATTTTTTCATGAACATTGAAGATTTATTTATCATTTTGCAGGTATATGTTTACAGTAGTGTTCACAGTCAAACATTTTTATGCACTGTAGGAAAAAAATGTGGGAGGAGATAGGTTTTTAAAAGTTTTACAGTTAAAAAAAAACAGAGTGATGGACTTCATAATTTTTAATAGGTTTAAATGTACAAAAGTTTCTTTAGTATTGGGGCTACAGTTTGGTGAAAGTGTGAAGTTCTAGCGGGTTGATTTGTTATGAATTTTCAATGTTTTGAAATTTAGATGCTTGCTGTAGCGCCACCATCAGGACTATTGGCTTTGGTTTACAGCTGAGGTAATCTGGCATGAGACTGGGCCTTTATGCAAAATTTTATTTTTTTAAGCTAATTGGCTGGAAGTGAGACCTGCTGTGTACCTTCAATTGTTGACTCAGGGAGTCACTGTCCGAGCAGCTGTCGTCAAGGCAGATTTCAAAGAAATGTTCAAAATGTCAGAAATTCTGTTACCTAAACAAAAATCTGATAATACATAAATTGCATCTTGACAGCATGGAAATGTTGGTGATTTGTTTTTAACTCTAAGTGTTTTGCTTTATAAGAGAAAATCTGATGTTTAAAAATGCCACTCTTACATTGACTCCAGTTGTTCCCATGAGAGCAGAATTCCAAATGCTCTCAAAAATTCAGTTTTTGATATAAAATTCTGATATTTGCCAAATTTCATCAACCATGACTCCAAAATATTATCATTTTTTTCAGGCAGATTGAAAATGTATTTAGCAAGAATTTGATAGTATATGTCTACAGTACTGTTTACAGTCAAACATTTTGATGCACTGTAGACTTAATTTTTGATCAATCAAAAATCCGAGAAACAACTTTTGTGGAGGACGGTCTGAAAAAAACTGAGTGATGGACTTCATAATTTGTAATGAGTTTGAGTAGACTAAAGTTTCAGCAGTATTGGGGCTACAGTTTGGTGAAAGTTTCAAAACTGAAGCATGTACTGTTGATTTTGTAGGTATTTTTAAAGTTTTTAAATTTAAAGCTTATTGTGGCCCCCCCCGAGGAGGAATATTGACATGTCCTTGGAATTAAGTAAATCTGGCACGAGGCCGGACATTTCTGTAAAGTTTGGTGAGTTTTCGCCCATGAGAAGTATGACTTCCTCGGAAGACAGAAAGAAGAAGAAAGAATTCCTAGGAATACAATAGTGTCCTGGCAACTTAGCTGCCCGGACCCTAATTACAGTTCCAGTATTTCTGACCTGTGTGTGCTGCACTATATAAACTGGACTTAATCACAGTGACATTAGTTTCCTTTTTTCTGTCTTTGTTCTAAATCAAACAACAAAAGTTCCAAAGGCTGAACTGAGGGCTGAGGACAGAGACATTCCTGTAGGGGGCAGTGTGACCCTGACCTGCTCTGTGAACCCATCGTCATCTGGTTGGAAATACTTCTGGTACAGAGGAGAGAAAACCTCTGAACCTCTGACCTCTCAACTCTCAGCTGGACCAATCAGAGTCTCAGAGGAAGGAGTCTACTGGTGCAGAGGAGGAAGAGGAGAGCCAGTTTACTACACAGAGTACAGTGATTCAGTCACTATCTACAAAATCAGTGAGTTTGACTTTTGTATTGGAAACAGAATAAAGATATATGTTGCATTAATTGATTGAATAACATTGTTTGGTTGATGTAGATTTAACTTTTCTTCATTTTTGTTTCCTTTCTGTGAATTCTTGAACATGAACAGTTCCAAACAAGGCTGTTGTGACTCTGCAGCCAAACTGGACTGAAGTATACGATGGAGAGAGGATCACTCTCAGATGTGAGATCACAGATGGAGGAGACACTGAGTGGGAGTATGAATGGAGAACAACCAGCTCAGAAAAACCTTCAGATCAAAATGAACACAGTATTAGTTTTGTGACTGAATCCCACAGTGGAGACTACAGGTGTAAGGGCAGAAAGAAACATACGCAGCATTCTTCAACAGATTGGAGTGATCCCATCAAACTGACAGTATCAGACAGTAAGTCACATCACATTACTTTCAAAGTGAAGATTATACAGCTCATTAAAAGGCTGTTTTTGTTCATATATATATTTAAAGTAAATCTTCAGTGTGTACTGATTGTGCAGAATGTATCTGATCCACTATCAATACATGTTTTCATTTTAAAAAAATCATTTTCCAACAGGACCCCTTCCTGTCCTCACTGTATCTCCATCATGGCTGAGTGCAGGAGCCTCAGTAACTCTGAACTGCAGTGTTAAAGATCCATCTGCAGGATGGAGGTTCTACTGGTATAAGATGGTTCCTCATCCATTAGTCATCAGATCTGAGCTGCTACCTGGCAGCAGCAGTGGGACTGAACAGGATTCCTACATTGTTCATGGACAGACACACACAGCAGGATATGAGTGCAGAGCTGGAAGAGGAGATCCAGTGATTTACTCTTATTACAGTTTTCCTAAGTTTGTCTGGTCTGCAGGTCAGTTTGTTTCTATCTCTTACAGAACAGATGTTATATCAGCTCTGTTCATCTTGTTTCTAAATGATGAGAAACAAACAGTATCTTGAAAAAAAAAAAGAAAATAAATTTACTGTGTTTTCATGATCTTGTTTCTCTCACTAGCATCAAGCTAAACTTCATGCTTTCCACCTTACTGGGTGGAATTTACTTGTTTCCTTCTGTCCTCACTCTTTAACACAACACACAAGACAGATATGATATCTTGGCTAAAACTTTGCTCTCATTTACAAAAAGTACTTTTAGTCTGGATACTTAAGCTCTTCTTCTGCTTACAGCAGCTGGAGTCACTTGGTTGTCTATCGTTTTAAAATGTTCTCAGAATCTTAGCAAGAGGTCGAAGTAGAAATCATAATTTTACCAAAATACTGAACTTTGTTACGATTAAAACAAAGCTAAGGACTATTTGAATGGAGGCATTTTCTATCTGAAGATCTCTGTGCTCTGTTTGACCTCACATGTTGTTTTTCAGATATTCACTCATCAGCATCTCTCACAGTGAGTCCTGACAGCGCTCAACACTTCACCTCTGACTCTGTCTCACTGAGCTGTGAGGGAAACTCTGCTGGGTGGAGAGTGAGGAGGTTATCACCTGAGGGCAGATACCTGTCAGACTGCTCCACCTGGGAGACAATGACTGGATCAACATGCAACATAAACATTGACTGGCCCAGTGATGCAGTGTACTGGTGTGAGTCTGGATCAGGAGAGTTCAGCAACGCAGTCAACATCACTGTACAGGGTATGATTTCATTACATTATGTTTTTCTTTGACTTATTACTTCAAACATCCCGTTGTGTGTTGAGGAGGACAGCACACTGACATGTTAAGAGTTCTGCCCAACACTCTGCTTCATCATCTCTCCAGTAATTAATGGTTTTCACTTAATAGACATAGTTGAGTATTTAATCACAATGTGATTTTAACCATGTATGAATATAGAATAGACATTTGTGGCTGATGTGTTCTTCAGTTTTTAGGTCCATGATCACCATTTAAAGTCCAGTGTGAAGGATTTAGTGATATTTAGCTGTGAGTTTACAGATTCAGCCAACTGAAAGGGTTCTTGAACATTAGACACACAAGGTGTATGAAGGTGAAACTTCAGATTTTATGATCACTGTTAAATCAGCGACAACAATGGAAAAGAAAAAACCCAGTCTGTCTTTTCTCATCTCTCTACATCAGCTCATTCTCAAGTTCCTCAACCAGCTGATCTCTGACTGAAACCTGGTATTCTTTGACTGTTTAACAGGTGGAGATATGATCCTGCTGAGCCCTGCCCGTCCTGTGACTGAAGGACATTCTGTTAGTCTGAGCTGCAAATTAAGAAGGCAAACATTTGACTCCATTGTGTTTTTCTATCACAATGAGAAAGTCATTCAAAGTGACAGCAGATGGGAGTTAAATATCTCTGCAGTGTCAAAGACAGATGAAGGATTCTACAAGTGTCGACACTCAGGACGAGAGTCAGCACAGAGCTGGATGTCAGTTCAGGGTGAGTAGGATTAAAACAAGTGCTGCTTTTTCTTGTAAACTGTTTCTTTTTGACTGAGGAATAAATTAATTTGAATATTATTTTCCTATTTATTCCAGCGGTGTCCAGGCCTGACAGCTCTTCATTTCCTGTACTATTGATTGTTGGGCTGGTTTGTGGAATCGTTCTTGTTATTCCTCTGCTTGTTTTGTTTTGCTACAGAGCGTCCAAGAGTGAGACCTTCTTCTTCTGTTATTACATGTTCTTTAATTATTCAAATACACTCACATACTCTGACCTCATGAGAGAACAGCAGTATAACAACCATCTAACAACAAGTGTCTCTTTCACAGATTCAGGCTTCTTCAGGTAGGTGCAACACTCTCTCATCTCATGTTGAACGTAACATCAACACATTTTTATGTTCCTCTTTAAATGTTCTGTATCTGATCCGTGTTGTAGACCAGTCCGGTCTGAGAGCTACGAGAATAATCATGACTCCGCTCTTCACCATGGTAAGCAGTTAAACTAATCTTGATTTGTTACATATTATATTTTAAGTTATCTAATAACACAATAAGTATTGTAAACCAACTTTGGCTTGATATTTATTTCTCTGTAGGTGATGTTTGTCTCTATGAAACAATCAGAGGCCGTCAAGAAGCTGAACATGGTACAGTTTATACCTTTTATTCACCATGGAGATGTTAGAAATACTAGAGTAAGGCAATTAAAGCTAGAGTCTGTAATGTTGTTCAGAAACACATTTTGTTATACTGGGTGAAATGGTCCTTCTATCCTGAGAGTAGTCAATACATTATGTATTCAGAAAAAGGAACGAAAATAATCAGACCTCTATGGCAGCTGCAGGACTGAGAAAAAGCTGACCAATCAGTGCTATTCGACCCTAATATGCCTTCATGTCTCTTTCTGTTCCTCCCTCCTACGCGCTGCACACGTTACGATTCACTGATGCCGGAAATATTCAGCACACTCCTCTGCAGAAATATGGAGTTGCAGGAGAAGATGTTCATTTGGTTACAATGGCAGAGAAGATGCAGCCAGCGTTACTTGTAACAGCTCACCCAGCTAAAAAGGCACGTGTCCACTGCGTTACGGCTCCAATCCGGTTTTGCTTCGCCGTCCGGCAATCCCCGCCGATGGGGTTTTGAGTCCACCACGCACAGTCCGGTAGACAGCTGGTGTCCCTAGGCTGAAGAGTTCCCACGATAATCACAAGATCACTCGCGACCGCAGTTATAGGTCTGTGTTATTAAAAACAACAACACGAAGTGTTCCTGACCGTAGGATTAGCAGAAGAGCTTGCGTTTGTCTGTTTTTTGAGATGTGTGTGCTGGTGTCAACACGGAGTATTTTATTTTGAAAAGAAACCGGAGGTTGTTTGTTATTTCGCTGCTTGACTCGGTGCTAAATTCAGCTGACTTGCTGCGTCCCACTGCCAAATGCGCGTTCAAGTTTGTGGGCCCGTGGCTTTGGAACGGAGCACTGAGGGGATGGGGGGGTGGAGCTTAGAGGAGGTGCCACTTTCAAATCTTGCTAGCTCTCCAGGATTGTAGACCCTAGCTTTAACTGTCCGTGATTCACTGATCAATCCTTTAAGATTAATCAAATAATCTGACATATTCTTTGATTGATTGTAAAAACAGAGAGAGTGATTCTTTAGAAACAGAGAGGAGGCAGGTTAGGGAGAGAAAGAGAAGGGTGGGAAAGAGAGGGAAGGGAGGAGAGAAGAGAGGGAGGAGGATAGGGAGAAGAGAGACGGGGAGGAGGGAGGGAGGAGACAACAAGAGAGGGGTTGGAGGAGAGAATGCGAGAGGAGAAAGAAAGAAAGAAATGGAGGTTGGTGGAGGGAGAGAGGTGGAGAGATAAAGAGAGAGGAGGGAGAGACAGGGGAGAGAAATGTGGGCAGTGGGAGAGATGGAGGGAAGAGGGGGGAGGGAGGAGAGAAAGAGAGGGAGAGAAAGGAGGATGGAAAGAAGAGAGACAGAGGAGGAGGGAGGAGAGAGAGTGAAATGTGATCACACATGTTGATTGTGATGTCGTCCTGAATTTCTTTGTTGACTTTCTGTTTCTTTCAGCTCAATAAAGAAATCTGTATCAACTAAACCAACAGAACGGACGGCAACATGAAAAACTCCATCTGTGCTTTGACAGCTTCTCTGTGATCACTGTGTGCAGCTGTGCTGAACAAATAACACAGCATTTTGTAAAGTTAATCTAACAGCAGCTTATTTAAAATAACTATCATATGGTTTTAATCTTCTGTTGTATTTGGTATGTATACGAGGTGATAGTGCCATTTTAAAGTCAACTGCTTTTGTAGCTTCTGATTAAAAAAGTTAAACATTTATAACATTTAATGTATTTTATGTGAAAAACATCCTGTTAACATACAAGCTACTTCTGTCATTTTGAAAATGCTATTGTTATTATAAATGTATGTTTTAAAAGGTGGTTGACCATTTTCTGCATCAATAAACTTGTTTCATCAATAAGCTGTCAGCAGTGTTCCTCATAGATTTAGAGGGAACAAAAGGAATATAACTGGAGTTACTTTAGTTTGAAAGTCTCTTCCTCTTTGTGTCACTACTCACTCTTCATCATGTGAAGTAGAGTCGAGCCCGTTCAGACAAATGTTGTCCTGCGTGTCAGTTATCTTCATGTCTCAACATGATGCTTCATACTGTGGAACTGTTTTATATCTAATTTACATTTCTTTATGTTTTTACTAAACTAGCACCAGCGATAGTTTCAAAATAAAAGTCAGGAGACTAAATGAAACCATTTTAGGATGTTTGAACATTGTTTGAAACATTTAAGATAATATTAGCCTAAAACTCAACAAGTATATGACAAAGGTTATTTTGGACATTTTAATGTAAAAATGTTTGATATTATTATATTAACTCGACACCAAATAAAGGTTTTGACGTCATTTTATATTAAATCCAGTTTAGAGAGTATGAAGCTCACATACAGGATGTACAGACCTACACAGTGTAATCATACAACAACAACACACAATTATAGCTGCTGCGCAGCGATGGGTCGGGTCCAGGCTATTTTTGACAAATTTAGGCAATTCTGAGCAACAAACAGGAGAATAGGAAGTCAAGACAGTTGACAACAATGTTCATTGTGGACCACTTGAGGCTTGAACTCACAACTTCTGGAACCAAAGACTGTCATCTATCGCTCTGAGCTAATTGGCAAGTGGCAATACAACATTGGCTTCACAAATTGAGTAAGCCATTCACTGTTGTGCAGGCAGATTTGAAACCACTGTAAAAAATTCAGTTATCAAGACAAAAATCTGAAAATACACATATTGCAGCATGGAGATGTTGGTAATTTGTTTTTAAAAATGATTGATTTGCTCCATAAGTGAATAACTGATGTTTAAAATGCTGCTTGCATTGACTGCAATTATTCACATGAGAGCAGAATTCAAAATGTTCTCAAAAATTCAGTTTTTTAGGTAAAATTCTGATATTTGTTAAACATCATCTACCATGACTCTAAAAAATGTTGAATTTTTTCACGAACATTGAAGATTTATTTATCAATTTGCAGGTATATGTTTACAGAAGTGTTCACACTCAAACATTTTCATGCACTGTAGGCAAAAAATGTGGGAGGAGATAGGTTTTTATAAGTTTTACAGTTTTAAAAAAACAGAGTGATGGACTTCATAATTTTTAACAGGTTTGAATGTACAAAAGTTTCTTTAGTATTGGGGCTAGAGTTTGATGAAAGTGTGAAGTTCTAGCGGGTTGATTTCTTATGAATTTTCAATGTTTTGAACTTTAGTTGCTTGCTGTAGCGCCACCATCAGGACTATTGGCTTTGGTTTACAGCTGAGGTAATCTGGCATGAGACTGGGCCTTTATGCAAAATTTGGTTAGCTTTCACCCATGGTCCGGTCCAAGCAATTTGTTTTTATTTAATTTAGAGCAGTGTTTTTCAACCCTAATCCTCAGGGAACACTGTCCTGCATGTTTTAAATGTTTCCTGCTCCAACACACCTGATTGAAATTATCGGCCAATCATCAAGCTCTGCAGAAGCCTGACGAGGAGGCAATCATTTGAATCAGGTGTGTTGGAGCAGGAAACATCTGAAACATGCAGGGCAGTGTTCCCCGAGGAGCAGGGTTGAAAAACACAGATTTAGAGGCTTGCTGTGATGCCACCATCAGGAAAATTGTTTTGTGTTTCATGTTGAAGACAGTTTGATCTGTCATCATCATTATCCTTGCTAGGCCTCGAACCCACAACCCCTGAGACCAAGAACCAGCTCCTAACTCACTGAGCTAATTGGCTGGAAGTGAGACCTGCTGTGTAGCTTCATTTGTCGACTCAGGGAGTCACTGTCCGAGCAGCTGTCGTCAAGGCAGATTTCAAAAATGGTCAAAATGTCAGAAATTCTGTTACCTGAACAAAAATCTGATAATACATAAATTGTATCTTTACAGCATTGAAATGTTGGTGAATTGTTTTTAACTCTAAGTGTTTTGCTTCATAAAAGAAAATTTGATGTTTAAAAATGCCACTCTTACATTGACTCCAGTTGTTCCCTTGAGAGCAGAATTCAAAATGTTCTCAAAAATTCAGTTTTTGAGAAAAAATTCTGATATTTGCCAAACTTCATCAACCATAACTCCAAAATATTCTAAATTTTTTTCAGGAAGATTGAAAATGTATTTAGCAAGAATTTGATAGTATATGTTTACAGTACTGTTTACAGTCAAACATTTTGATGCACTGTAGGCTTAATTTTTGATAAATCAAAAATCAGACAAAACAAGTTTTGTGGAGGACGGTCTGAAGATGCTCTCTAGCAAGTTTGGTGACAATTGAGCAAAAATTGTGGGAGGAGATAGGTTTTATAAGTTTTACAGGTTTTGAAAAAACTGAGTGATGGACTTCATAATTTGTAATGAGTTTGAGTGGACTAGAGTTTCAGCAGTATTGGGGCTACAGTTTGGTGAAAGTTTCGAAACTGAAGCATGTACTGTTGATTTTGTAGGTATTTTTAAAGTTTTTAAATTTAAACGCTTATTGTGCCCCCCCCAGGAGGAATATTGACATGTCCTTGGAATTAAGTAAATCTGGCATGGGGCCGGACATTTCTGTAAAGTTTGGTGAGTTTTCGCCCATGGGAAGTATGACTTCCTTGGAAGAAAGAAAGAAAGAAAGAAAGAAAGAAAGAAAGAAAGAAAGAAAGAAAGAATTACTACAAATACGATAGGGTCCTTGGCAGCTTAGCTGCCCGGACCCTAATAAACACAATGAAATGTTAGTGAGTTTATGATATGGTTGGATGTAATGGTCTTTGTAATATATTAATGCGGGTTCAATAACTCAGACGGAGACCAGACTGAGCGTGCAGACTGGTATTTTACTCAGACGTCAACAACACGTTAAAAAAGATTACAGATTGGGTCAATAATTATCATGTCCACAAGAGGGCAGTGCACTCCAGTAGTATATTCTTAATACACTACACTCCTCCCCTTTAAACTTAAACTCCCAAAACTCAATATACTGCAATTAGCATAGCAATACTGCAATTAGCATAGCAATACTGTAAACAAAACATTTTCCTCGCATAAACATAAAGAGTCTTTTTCAAATTAAAACAGTGTTGTCTCTTTTTTTTCCATTCCAGCTGCTCATAAACAGTTGGCTCCAACTTGTTGCTAAAAATGATTATTCAGAAACAACTAGGATAATCAGAAATTGACCGAAAAAGGCTACAGTTACCTGGCTCTTTAAAGGTTCGGTCTCTTTGGTGGAACCCACAAGCGATCTGGATAATGGTGTCCTGGTTGTTGTGTGGTGGCTGAGACAGCCACTGGCTCTGCTGGTTTCACTGGAGTATTCCCATACTGAGCTGGAAAGTGTGGACGGGATGCTGGGCTGAGTCTTGCAGGAAGAGTTGCAGGCTTCTCCAGAGAGCGAGCTGGTACTGGAGTAGAAATCCTTTCTTCTGCCTTCGGGATGAAGTTGCTTGGTTGTGGTAAATCCAGATTTTGTGTGAGTTGAGTATCATCATTTGAGGTGTTGCAATCCACAACTTCTTCATGCGAGAGTAACAGGTGATCAATGTGTACTGTGCGCTCTCTCACACCATCATTTATCAGGTAAGAAACAGGTCTGAGTCGTTTTACAACTGTTCCTCTGATCCATTTCTCCTTTCCCCCACGGAAATTCCTCGCACATACATGATCACCCTCAGACAACTCTCTCAACTTGGTTCTTCCTTTGTCATGGTATTTCTTCTGACTCTGTTGTTTCTCCTCCACAGTTTCAGTGAGACTTGGCTTCAGAAGACTAAACCGGGTCCTCATCTGATGTTCTCCGCCAGTGAAACACCTGTTACTGTGTGTGGTTTGCTTCTGTGCATAAGTAAGAAATTTGCTAGTTTATGCTGCAATGTAACGGACCCCTTATCTGCCAGCATTTGCTTCGTCAGTGCAGATTTGACTGTCTGCACTGACCTTTCAGCTGCTCCATTAGAAGTGGGATGATAAGCTGGGACCAGAGTTTGCTTGATGCCATTTCCTCTCAAAAACTGTCCAAAACTGGCCCATTGTCCAAAAGCTCTTCCTCAGGCAGTCCATAAGATGCAAAAATCCTGCGCAGAACTTCAATAGTCTTAGCTGATGTCGTGGGTGTCATGTGAACCACCTCCAACCATGTTGAGTGACTGTCAACAAGGACTAAAAAATACTGTTTATCTTTATCAGAAAATTCTACGTGTAGAACCATTCCACCATTCCACCTTCACCATTTCCAGCAATGCAGTGGAGCCGCTGCTGGTAGTTGCCTCACTGTCTGACATGCACTGCACTCTTGTACAGCTTTTTCAATGTCCTTATCCAGACTGGGCCACCACATGTAGCTTCTTGCCAAGGCTTTTATGCGGTACATGCCAGGATGACCCTGGTGAAGATCATGCTTTGGTCTGAGAGCTGGAGGGACTATGACTCTCATTCCCCAGAGAACACATCCTTGTTCCACGGATAATTCATTTCTTCTTGTAAAGAATGATTTTGGTGTTTCCTCCCTTGCATGACTTGGCCATCCATTTAGAGTGAGCTCCCTTACTTGGCTGAGCACAGGATCTTTGTTTGTGCTCTGTGCGATGTCACTAGCTTTCACAAGTAAATCCTCCATAATAGAGAAGATTTTCCCTTCTTCTGCAGTGTCGTCTTTGACTTTGCTTGGCAATCTTGAGAGTGCGTCTGCATTTGCATGGTCTGCTGACTGGCGAAACTCTATTTCATAGTTATAGGCCATAAATATGAGCGCCCACCGCTGCATTCTCAAAGCGGCTAGTGTGGGAATAGCTGTTCGGCCCAAGGATAGCCGAGAGGGGTTTGTAGTCAGTAATGAGAGTAAACTTCCTCCCATAGAGATATTTGTGACACTTCTTCACTCCAAAAATAATAGAGATGGAGGTTTCGATGTGGTTGAGGGGAGGATTTTGGGTGGGTTTGGTGCTGATGTAGATCTGGGTGTCTTCGGCATAGCAGTGGAAGTCCAGGTTGAGATTGCAGATGATGTGACCAAGGGGGAATAGGTAGCAGATGAAAAGAAGGGGGCCGAGGACTGAGCCCTGAGGGACCCCCTCTGTAACAGGTGAGAGGGTGGATGTGTGGCCAGAGAGGGAGACGAACTGTTGCCTGTCAGTGAGGTAGGAGGTGAGCCAGTCGAGAGCAGTGCCCACAACACCCTGTTGGTGCAGCCTTTTAAGGAGGATGGAATGGTTGACAGTGTCAAAGGCTGCGCTGAGGTCTAGTAATAGCAGGATGTTGAGGGCACCAGAGTCTGCAGAGGTGAGGAGATCATTGATGACTTTGACAAGGGCAGTTTCAGTTTCAATGCGTTCCAGAGTTTTTCGGCAGGTTGGAGATGGGATGGCAGTTGGAGAGGTTGGGTGGATCAAGGGTGGGCTTTTTGAGGACGATGGAGGCAAGTTTGTAGACAGAGGGAACATGACCAAGGGATAGAGACTGATTGAAGAGGGTGGTGAGGTGGAGGATGAGGACAGGGAGGCAGGCCTTGGTTAGAGTCGTTGGGAGGAGGTCGAGAGAGCAGGTGGTTGTCTTGGACGCAGTGATGATGTCCAAAATGTGGGAGGAGTCAATGGGGGAGAAGGCAGTGAGGGGGGGGGGGTGGACTGGTAGGGGGAGGGGGACTGGAATGGTGGTGGTGGAGGAGTTGCTGGCGACGGCAGTCAGGGAGCTATTGATTTGGGAGATTTTATTGTTAAAGGTGAGGATCCGCAATGATATCAAATGTTCTGATGCCTCAAAATATGTGCTGGGACCCTATTTTTAATGTTGTTGCTGAAGTTCGGAGCTGTTCTGAGCATTTTTTGTGGCTTTTTGATGGCGGTTTTATATTTGGACCCATTTACTGCAATGTATTGTTGTCGTGCAATCGTTTCTGAGGATGCTAAAACTACGTTAGCTAGCGATCTGCAAACTTTATCTCTCGAGAGGGAGTCTAACACAGTTTCACGGTGTGTTAGACCATGGAATAAACTTACACCGGAATATCCCTTTAAAATCATGTGATTTGTGAAGGGAGGCTGGGATATGGAGTCCATGACTTACACACCATCCTGGTCGTGGAACAACGGACAAGCTCTTTACTCTGGCAGGGATCCTGGAGGGGGCCTGGGAGTACAATCTCCCAGTCCACATGTATTTTGTTGATCTGGAGAATGTTCTGTGGGAGGTGTTGCGGGAGTATGGGATGAGGGGGTCCCTTCTCAGGGCCATCCATTCCCTATTTTCTAAAAGCGAGAGCTGCGTGCATGTACTCGGAAGTAAGTTGGACTTGTTCCAAGTGGGTGTTGGCCTCCACCAGGGCTGTGCCTTGTCCCCAATCCTGTTTGTGATATACATGGACAGGATTTCGAGGCGCAGTCATGGTGTGGAGGGGTTACAGGTCAGTGACCTGAAGATCGCATCACTGCTTTTTGCAGATGATGTGGTCTTGATGGCACCATCGGCTGTAGATCTACAACGCTCTCTGGATCAGTTCACAGCTAAGTGTGAAGCGATAGGGATGAGGATCAGCACCTCTAAATCTGAGGCCATGGTTCTCAGTAGGAAACCGGTGGATTGCCTTCTCCGGGTGGGGAATGAGTCCTTGCCTCTAGTGAAGGAGTTCAAGTACCTCAGGGTTTTGTTCACGAGTGAGGGGATGATGGGGCGTGAGCTCGATCGGAGAGTCGGAGCAGTGGGTGCGGTGTCGCATGTGCTTCATCGCACGGTTGTGACGAAAAGGGAGCTGAGCCCGATCTACCAGTCAGTCTTCAGTCCTACCCTCACCTATGGTCATGAGCGATAGGTCATGACCGAAAGAACGAGATTGCGGGTATAAGCGGCTGAAATGGAATTTCTCCGCAGAGTGGCTGGGGTCTCCCTCAGAAATCGGGTAAGAAGCTCAGCCATCCGGGAGGGACTCGGAGTAGAGTCGCTGCTCCTCTGCGTGGAAGGGAGCCAGTTGAGGTGGTTCAGGCAGCTGATGAGGATGCCACCAGGGCGCCTTCCTAGGGAGGTGTTCCTGGCAAGTACAACTGGGAGGAGACCTAGGGGTAGACCCAGCACCAGGTGGAGGGATTATATCTCTTCTCTGGCCTCGGAGTGACTTCCGGGTTGACCTAAAAAAAAAAAAATACATCATTGCTCCATCACTCTATGAGCCCACTTCGCCATCATCATCATCATGTTGTGCTTTTCTCTTATTTGCATGAAATGTTCCATTTCCCGGCTGCATTTGAATGCAGCATTAGCCCCCTAATGAGCTGTCTGTGGTGCTGAAACCCTGAAGCCCCTGAACTGCTTTCTACTCTGCCTCATTATATATTTCCTCCCTCATTTCATATTCAGATGTTCTGTCTCATGCCGACACGTCTGTTCAATCACGTGAGCACACTTTTAATTAACCCTTTCTCTCATTATTTATCCTCTGAAAGCAGCATGAGAGCACGGCCCGATGTCTGGTTAGTAGGGTGGATCATGGGCGGGTGCGACGGAGGCGCGACGCAGTGACATCACTGGCAAAGTGACGCTCGCTTCCCTGCTAGAGGTGGATTTCATAGTTCGATGTCGAAATTCAGTTCCCGTCGGTCAGTTCGGCAGGAAGAATTGTTCATGTTGTTCGTTTGTTAAGTTGCGCTTACGGTATAATGTTATTCAGCGATGAATCATGTAATGCACAGTTCTCAGCTCCCCATTGTCAAACAGTCAACGGTCAGCATAACACTGTAGTTCAAGGCAAATACATAGCTGCAACTTCATGATTATGTGTACTTTTGGACAACACAACAGTTAACAGCTAAAGCCTGCAAGCCAAGAACGAGTGACTGACTGAACGAGAACGCCAGCAGAGGAATCAGTGAATGAACAAGAACAATGAGCTACGAACGAAATGTTTTTTTGTTTTTTTTTCATGGAAATGGTTGCTATGCTTTCCTGTTTCTCATTGGTGTAGGATCACATGCCCTCACGAGTCTCTGCTTCCTATACCCGTCCTCTGACCTCTCAACTCTCAACCACAAGACAAGATTAAACTGAACAATGCCTATCGGTTTGACTGACTATTCGCTTCCTCTTCCCCACCTCCAAAGAAGATGAACTCCTTTTTCTCCTCAGGACAAACAGGTCAAGCACAAGTCTTCTTTTTCTCCAGAGTAGGACGATGTGTTGCTTTCTTGCTATAAGCATATCACGAGAAAACTTATTTTATTAAGTTATAAGGACTAAGGATAATAGAGTCCTCTCTCTCCACATCAGATGACAGGAAGTGGGGGTTAGATGTTGGACATGGTAAAGATGACCCAGTCCACCCCTTCATGGGCCGAACTGTTTTACGACCCTGCCTGTGACATTCCAACACCACTCTGTCTTTATACTTATCCAAATTCTAATACGTTCTGAATAACTATTGAACTGCAATTTCAGCTTCTTAATGTTAGCAGATTCCCAAATAGCCTAAGAAGGTCATACAATAGATCTTTCCCATGTTATTGGTAAGCCCAGATGAAGTTTATTACTTAATGAATAAGGTCTGGGAGAAACCAGCCCCTCCCCTTGGTGACTCACAGATCCTTATTCCTCTTTGTGTAATACTGGTGTTATTTACCCGTTAAATGTCTGATATGTTTTGTTAAGATAGAACTACAAGGAATATGTATAAGTCCTTGGTCCTACTGTGTATTGTATACTTCGTTGTTTTATGTCTTAATCAGGTTATAATTCTTTTGAATGATAAGTGATCATAATCATGTTGCATCTTTTCACAAAGGCAAAAATTCAACTTTTAAGATTGTGAAGTTTGTGGGAAGGTTGAACATGATTTTGAAACATTAAAACAATAGTTTAGTTAGATCAAACTTTTGTGAGCCTAAACTCAGATCACAGAAGGAGGGACACTCAGCTGCTGCAGGTTATAAAACAGAGACATGCTTCTCCCCTCTTCTCTCTTCTCTCCCTGCTTCTTCTCCTGACTTCTTCTCTTCACTTCTCCCACTCCTCTATCTCTTTTCTTCTTTCTTTTCTTTTTACTTTTGTTTAAGTAATCTTTGATTTTATTTTTGCTGGATCCACACAAGTGAGAATGAGTTGGGGTCTAAAGTTCTGACTTCTGTCTAAATTCTGACTTCTATCTTATAAACTTAAGAGAATTGAGATTAGGGTCTCGTTAGTATTAAAAATTACTCCCGTAATATTTAATATACATAAAACCCAACTCTTTAACTTTACCATCTGTCGACGGTCACATAACTTTATTACTTTCCTAATTACAGTCTTTACCTTTTCTGTTACCTGTTGTTCATCTAAAATTGTCATTTTATTTATGTTACCCCAAATTATTTAGTCAATAATCATATATAATCGTTTGCCTTTGTCTGGAACTTAATTTTAATGTGGAGAACCGATGGATACATGCAAAGAAGTCACTGCTTCAGAATATGAGATTGAATAAATTGATTTGAAATTGATACTCTAACTGTCCAAGCCAACTTGGGTAGTTGGAAAATTGGAATAGTTCCCTCTGGCCTATTCCAGTAAATCAAACAACGGAGGTGGTGCCCCATCTATGAGTGTATGATTAATCACCAGTGATTAATTACCCTTATTATCAAGAGCAGTGCATCTCATATACATTACAATCCTTCATGTGTTATGGTGCCCTGTGTGAGGCCCATAGACTTCCCTACACAGTCATCTCAGTTTACAGATATCTTTACTCCATCTCATCAGGCTGCAGCTCACAGGACAAGTCACGTCTTAAAGACCAACATTTGTTTAATTCTCTAACTGAATAAAACACCACTTTGAAAACTTAAGTCATTGTATGGGTGACATAGTGCACACATAACACAGGCCCACAACAAAACACAGGCAGTGTGGATGCAAAAACATACCCGCAGTATGTTAGTAAGGAATATGTATAAGTCCTTGGTCCTACGGTGTATTGTATACTTTATTGTTTTATGTTGTATACTTTGTTTTATGCCTTAATCATGTTTTAATTCTTTTTTGAATGATAAGTGATTATACTCGTGTTACATCTTTTCACGAAGACAAAAATTCGACTTTTAAGATGGTAACGTTTTTGGGAAGGTTAAACATGATTTTGAAACATTAAAACAATAGTTTAGTTAGATTAAACTTCTGTGAACCTAAACTCAGGACACAGAAGGAATGATTGTCAACCAGCCCCCACCCCTGTTTTCAGGCTGCCTGCTACAGGCCATAAAACAGACACAGGCTCTGCTCACTACATCTTCTGCACTTCTGCCCTTCTCTTCGGTGATTCTCTTCTGTCACTGCACTTCTCTCTCCCTGCTTCTCTCCTGTCTTCTCTTCTGTCTTCTTTTCTTTTCTTTTTATTTTTAAAGTAATCTTTACTTTTATTTTTGCAACAAGCTCTAAGAAAAGCGAATTGAATCGATACTTAAAGTGCTTACCTTTATCCAAGCTTTTAATAGAACGAAATTCTTTTCTTTTTGATTTTTGACTTTAATATACCGTTAAAGTATCATCGCCTGATCCAGAAGAAGTTGAATTAGTTTCAGAATCAGAACTTAAGACCCGCCACTTGAAACAACAAAGAAAAAGTCTTTTTCAAGACTAATCGTCTGATGAAGAACGTTGCAGTCATTGTCTGCTTCAGAAGCCTGGCAAGGAGTCTCCAACAAAAGAGACTTTGTGTGCTCCCAGCCGAGACCGACTCTGCCCCCAGCGCTCCCAAGGCGGAAACCCCGCTGGGCCTTCGGACCAAGAGCTCCTCAACAGAGTACCGGCCTTCCTTCTGGCTTTCAAACTGACGCGTCGTGCCATAGTCCAACCCAGAACTCTCAAGGAGACCAAGCTTCAGGACCTCCTGACTCCCAGACAAACCAGGCTGAACGCCTTCATACAACTGGATCCACACACGTGAGAATGAGTGGTGTCTAGAGTTCTGAGTTCTGTTTAGGTTATGACTTCTGTCCAAGTTCTGACTTCTATCTTATGAACTTAAGAGAAATGAGATTAGGGTCTCGTTAGTCTTAAAATTTACTCCCGTAATATTTAATATATATAAAACCCGGCTCTTTAAAGGGACATAGGGCAGGATCTAGGAAAAAGACTCAATAGCGACATGACGGCCGTTAGGGTAACTGCAGCCATCAGCCAAGCCGGCGTGGGAGCGCGCATGAACTCTTCACAGCAGTGCAGCTGATGCTATCACACAGTTATTTATTTACTCGCTGTTCACGTCACTGTTTACTGCAAGGCCTCCGCACATGCCTCCCTGGAACTTCGTTGGTAGCCTACAACTGCGACGAAATCATCTCAAGTGATGAAATAAGTAAACCAAGTGTTTATTTTAGTGCAACTTTAGTATATTTCTTTGACAACATTTGCGCATTAATTCAGCAAAATGATAGTTATAATGTAAATACGTTTACTTTACACTGGCCAAATGGTTACTAAAGTTCAAATTTCACCAGCCACGGTGAATAACGAGCTAGCGATAGCCACTGATTTGTGAAGCTAATGCTACTGCCACCAACGTTATGGTGTTTGACGAGCATTTGGCTTGTGGCTGCAGCTAATTTCTGACTGTGGTACTTACCAACATAGCTAATATTTATAACATTGGATAAAGCTTGCTAACACGCTGACATAAGTGTACAGTCATTATCATGTAACAGCAGTAGTATGATTCAATGTCTCAAGCCAAGTGTTATGCGCCAGTGCCACTGAGATGTGTGAAACCATTCCCATTATAAGACAATATAAATAGCACTGCGCCATAACAGTAAATACAAGAAAAACAGAAATCATAGCTGGTATTATACTAAGTTTAATCAGAATAAAAATAACATCAAGTAAAATCACAACATCCCTTTGAGGATTAATAAAGTTATTCTTATTCTCATTGTTTTTGTTTCAGGATTTGGAATTGACTATGGAAGGAGTGGCACACATGGAGGAGTCTTCAGAGGAGGAGTGTGTGTCGGCAGGTTCTGGACCAGTGTCTGAGCAGGAGTGTCCACCTGGAGATGTGCTGCCTGGAGCTGCTGTGTTCTTTGCATCCGAGCCAAAACTCCCTAACCCCTTTGCGAACTACACAGGTTACAAAGAAGGAGCCATCTCGCTGTGTGTATGATATAGCCTTATCCCCTAACGTTATATGCATGAAGCAGCCAGGAAGCCGGCTCGCTGTGTGTAGCTAGCGGCTAATCTGACTACACAGACACAAAGAAACCGTTAGCCTGTTGCTACAGCAAGCTGCTAACATCACCCCCCGGATAAAAGTTGGGCTTTCGGTCCTATATATAAAAGGGACATATTTCTAACTATTCGTTTTCAGACTAAAGGACCGTGGGAAATGCGCAGTCTCTAACTACACAGGACTGGACTAAGATACACGTTAGCAGCTAACGCTACTTTGCATGTTAGCACACTCCGAGTCCTCGGTAATCTCATAAGATTTTCAAATCAAGCTCTAAACATGACGTGTAATGTTTTCTTACCTGGTTACTAGGAAATGAGCCATGTCAGCATCTGTTTTCAGTCCCACTTCAGGTTGAGGCTACCTCCATCAGCCGAATGCGTATCCGATGTTTATTCCAGTGCCAGGCCGGCTTTGGTCGTAATTTCGTTTCGACTCACGACTTGCCGCTTATAAAACCTTCGTGTTCCTCTTAGTATAACTATTTATTTGACTTCGTGTGGTGCTGGGTCGTTTTCTGGCCGTAGCAGAATCCATTTCTACCCAAACACTAGTTTGGATCCACCGCGTTTGTCTTCTTCCGGTCTCCAAGCTGTCAAACGGCTTCTCTCCGGTGTGGATGCGCAGGTGCTTTGTGAGGTTACTGGTGTCATTGAACTGCTTCCCGCACTCCTTACAGAGGTAGGGTTTCTCTCCGGTGTGGATCAGCTGGTGCCTCTTCAAAGTTGCAGCCTGGGTAAAGCACTTGCCACACTGGCAGCAACAGTGTGGTTTCTCCGTCGTCTCTCTGCACTCGTGATTGATCAGCTTGGCAAGCTCGTCGAACTTCTGCCCACAAAGGGAGCAGCGCGGCGGTTTCTCCTCATGAGTAGACTGGTGCGCCTTCAGCCCCGATGGATGGGAGTAGCCTTTACCGCACTTGTCACACTTGTATGGTTTCTCCCCCGTGTGGATGCTCTCGTGGATGGTGCGGTGCTGCATGAGTCGGAAGCTCTTGCCGCAATGTGAGCAGCTGTATGGTTTCTCTTGGGTGTGAATCATCTGGTGCTTCTTTAGGTTGGTCCTCATGCTGAAGGCCTTGGGGCACTGGGGGCATTTGAAGGGTTCCTCTCCCGAGTGGGTGTACTGGTGCGTCACCAGAGACATCTGGACTCTAAACGTCTTCGGACAGAACTTGCACTGATACGGTTTCTCCCCCATGTGGACACGCTCATGCTGCTTGAGTTTGGCTTGGTGCTTGAAGCTTTTCGCACAGTGGCTGCAGCTGTGTGGTCTCTCTGTAGAGTGACTCAGCATGTGTGTCTTCAGGTCTCCCCTCCTGGCACAAGTCTTGCCACAGTGGTCTCATTTATATGGGTTCTCCCCGGTGTGGATCAGCTGGTGCTCCTTCCGACTGCCAGGTCTCCCAAACTGCCTCCCACACACCTCGCAGCTGTATGCTTTCTCCCCCATATAGGTGAGGAGGTGCTGTCGGAGGGTGTGCAGCAAGTAGAATTTTTTATCGCAGTGCTCGCAGGCATGACTTCTCTCTCGTGGAGTCTCTTCTGATTTTTCGGCTCCCTCCTGATTCTCCCTGTTCTCCGCGTGGATGCGAACATGCCGTCTTAAGCGGTGTTTCGTCCAGAACGTCCGGCTACACTTGTTGCCTGAATGAGTCTGCAGCTCTGTCGGTTCTGATCCAGACACTTGCTGGCTCCGGCTGCAGTGATGCCGCTGGTGTCTGATGACGTTGCTTCTCCTCGCGAAGGATTTCCCACAATGCTCACAGTGGTGATTCTGGGTTTTGGTTTCACCTTCCTGCTGGTTCTTCTCTGTCTTGTTGTCATCTGTTGTGGAGCACAGAAGACGACAGAAACACAGAGATACATGATTGATACAGTTCACATTTACAGCTTCTGTTCAAGATGAATCAATAACAGCTGGAGCTGGGATGTTTGTTCTCTTCATGAAGCCGGAGAAGAGCGAAGGTAAGAGATGAAAATCAGAATCCATAGGTCAAGAAAATTCTACTGATGCTTCTGTTGATCAAAAGAAAATGGATGTCATCACTTCATCACTTTACCTCCACCTGCAGACTTTGCTTTTTCCTCATCCCCAGCATCATGTTGCTCTGATGCCATGACAACGTCTGAAGGGCTGTTTTGCCAGCTTCCTCTGAGTTACCGAGTGCGGTTGTTTTGATGGACTCGTATCGTTCGTAGTCATCTTCCCCTGTGTGACTCGGCTGCGTTTTGTCGTCAAACTCCCGCGCCCCTGTTTCTTCTTCAGACAAACAGTTTTCTGCCGGATTTACCATTTCTCTGCTCAGTTCTGTTTTCATGCAGTCCACCAGGCAGACGGACAGCTGCTTCAAAGCCACGACTGAGGGGTCGACTGATGAGTCTAAATGACAGACGGGTCGGTTTAAAAACAGCTTCACTTGCAAGATATCTCATTTAAATAATCCCAAAATTCTGGTTCCAGATTTTGAAAGAATGAACTCCCAAACATTATATTAATTGTTACTTGTGGTATTAAAATCTAGACCTCTTGCATCAAGTATAAAGCTGGAACAACTACAGATGGTTCAGTAATCAATTCAGCTAAAATACCTCAACATTTGACTGTGTCTAGCATCTCAACTGGGAGTATGAACTGGAGTAATGGTCAAAGAACATACAGAGACAGGTTCAAAGGTGCTTCTAGATGGAATACACTTAATAAAACAATATTTTTACTTCTCTATGACCATATTCTGAGTATAAAATACATGTTTTTTTATCATTTATTCCACTATAAATTTGATTTATGACAATGAGACTTCTGGTGTCAACATAATTATGCCAACATCGGCCACACCTGTTTCTAGAGAGATTATCACATCAGCCGCTCACTTTCTGGCTCCAGTCTCTCAGCTGTTCTCACGTCAAGAGACGATATTCGACCATCTACAAATAATTTCAGCTGTACTATCTGTGGGGACCAGCCTTAGCAAACTGGTTCAGGCACAGCAGCAGTCTGGCCTTAAATCTGCAATAAGGAGAAAGAAAACAACAAAAGTCTAATCAGCTGACAACATACCTCAGAGGGCATAACCCTCCTACATTACCATACTGGTTTCAGTTACCTTGTTCAAGATGGAGCTCTGTTGAATAGCGACACAATAGTTGAAAAGCTCTACTCTATCTCAAGGGGGAGCTGAATCTTTGCCTGAAGAGATTATTATCATTTTAGTTATATGTCGACAGTTTAATGAAACTGTAAAGTTCACCCAGACATACCTCTTCAGCACAGGGCTACAGAGCATGCTCAATTTGGATCACTCAGGGCAGTCACACCACAACTAAATATACAAGAGACCTAATTAGATTTCCCATCAGGCAATACAACACATCCTTCTCCTTTAATCTCCCTTACCTGCATAGACACAGCAATCCTGCCACACAACCAGACCTCAAACGAAGAGGCACTAATTGCCCTTACCTGTCCTTATAAAAGCGAGGAGCTACCTCTGACCCTACCTGACAGGGCGGTGCTTCACATTTAGATGTGAGCAAATTTAGATGCCAGCCCTCACACTGATGAGAACTGGCTTCACGTGTTCTTCTCACTCTAAGACACACTGCAGTATATTTTAGTATTATGTTCATGTGATTTTATTTCCCCTCATGATGATCCTATTTGATATCTGGAGTCATTGTCGTAACATGAGGCAAAACAGTCATTTCAGTTCACAGATATCTTTACTCCATCTCGTCAGGCTGCAGCTCACAGGACAGGTCATGTCTTGAAGACCAAAAGTTGTTTAATTCTTTAACTGAATAAAACACCACTTTGAAAACTGAAGTCATTCCTTATTTTCTAAAGCCAAACAGGAAAACAGCTGTTTTACTCTGGTGAGTATTTGCTGATGTAGTATTTTAAAGAAGATTGTATGGGTGACATAGTGTACACATAACACAGGCCCACAACAAAACACAGGCAGTGTGGATGAAAAAACATACCCGCAATATGTTAGTATAATATACTAACATATTGCGGGTATGTTTTTGCATGTTGTTCCCTTTTTTTATGGTCTAATATGATTAATATTGATGTTTCATGTATGTGCAATAATTACTGTTATGCCACTTTTTCATTTCACGTTTGAGGGACCAGCTAGTCACTTTATGGTGGTTGTGTCCCAACTTCCCATACAGGAAGTGACTGAGATCATAGAAAAACAGTTCTTATGAACAGAAGTGCACATGAATAGAGCAGATAGCCGTCTCTCATAGCTCCCCTCTGTTTCTTCGTCTCTCCTCATTCACTAGAAGAATTGTTGGGCGGCATAACATATACAGATTAGCTGACAACATGTTATTGTGATGTAGTTTGATTGGATCCAATGATCTTATGTTTGTTGGATGTGAGATAAAGATGAGGAACAACCTATATGAAGGAGATGAGTTTATCATTTATTCACAGTTGACAGGAAACGCAGTCTTGTCTAGTGTGTCTAAATCTGCGGCGGTCAGAACCACTGAGTGGTTTGAGCTTTGTGTTGAAGTGAAGCAAGAACAGTGTCACACAGACATTCTGATGAAGAAGCTGATGAAACACTCACATTTCACATTTCTAAGGAATGTAACTTCTCTTTTCTCACTGCTGCATATTAATCAATACAAAGTAGGAAGTTTGATCAGAACTAGAGTGACAGTGTCGATGCTGGATGTGAAGATGGGTCACGCTCTGCTCGGTGTGCTCGGGTTATTCTGTGAGTACATCTGTGACTTTCTATGTGATTGTCAGTATTTATATCAGTGTAGTAGTTGTGTAGACATGAACTGTGTTGCTGTTTGTCTTGGTTCAGATTGGAGGATTATGTTAAGTTTATTACTCAACTGGTTACTTACGCACTAGTTTGTGCACACGTACGTGGACAATGCATGAACAGTATATGATCACAGGTATTATGTATATAGCTGTGGAATTACATGTACTGCTTATTTACCAGGCCTTTTATATATTAAAGAGGTTTTTAAATGTGTTTTCCACCTCTGTAGCTCTGTATCATCACAGAACTGTGTGATACTGTTGATTGATAAACAATAGTTGTACCTGATGAAACTCCAGCTGGATTTTGTATTTGATTCTGGTCTAATTAAGTTTTAATCTTTATTTTAGTGCTGAATACGCTCCTGTATGGACATGCTGAAGGTGACTAGTTATCTTTTCTATATTTACTGATTATGTTTGTCCTGTATGTCACCTGCTGCATCACTCTTGATCACTTGTTTTAGCAGTTGTGTTTTTCCATATATGTGTCATTTTACTCACATTATGAAATGACTGGATTAGTGCTCAGTTGTTGTTGAAGTAAAATAACAATTTAATTATTATTATTATTATCATTATCGTTATCAGTATTGTTATTATTATTATTATTATTATTATTATTATTATTATTATTTGGCCCAACACTGTGTATAGCTGTGTGATACAGTCACTTACAACAGTCTGTCACTCACTCAGTCATTGTAGGTGGTGACGTGGTGTGTTTGCTGCCACATGCTGTGTTTCTCGTTATGACGTCTTCACAAACCGCTTCACAAACCGATGATGACAAATTATTAATCAAACTAAAGTGTCTGATATAATCAAAGTAATCATAAGCTACAAACCTCCAGAACAGTTTCACTGCTCGTTGGCATAATTTCTGTACATCTTTAAACTTTATTTCTCTATATTCTCTATGTATGAGTAATAAAATCCCTCTTAACTGTATCCAGCAGCTCTGTAAAGTTATTGATATGGTCACAGAGTTCAGCAGCAGCAGTATAACTTATTTATATGTCATGTTGATGTAATCATGTTTTGCACTGTGCATGTATGATGTGCGATTCAGGACATGAGTAGTGGTGCACTTCTGCCTCTGGTGGTCAAAATGAGTATTAGAGAAAGACACTATTTCCATCATGAATATTTCTGCACTGTTACGCACACTTGAAAAAATAAAATTAAACAACAAGAAGTTCTGACCAAGCACTCTGATTGGTCAACAAGACATTTAGACCATGCTCAAATCAGCATGACAGCACGGCTTGAAATTCAAACTTTCTATTGAAAGTCCCTAAAATATGCAGAGGAAAACTCGGGAGAAGCAGCCGCTAGACGTTTCTCTGTCGACCCCAAGAGGGAGAGAGATTGGCGAAAAAAATCAAACTGAGCGTCTGTCCGAGGAGGACAGCAGCAGGGCCAGGCTGCCTGGTGGAGGGAGGAAGAAGGCGAGCGAGGAGCCTGAGATAAACATGTGGGAATTAGTTATCAGCAAATGTGCATGCCACGAGAGAAGGTCCCGCAAAATTATCAGGGCAATGGAGAAACAAATGTACGCTACCGTGAGTGACAGCGGAGATGAGGAGTTTGCAGCGAGTGCTGGTCGGCTAAATCGTTTCCTCTGCTGTAACAGCTTCAATTGCAGAAGACAACTATTGCCCAGGATGCCAGAGAATTCACAGAGAAGCTGGAGAAGTTTGTAACATTTTCATCCCGGATTTTTGAGAGGAAGGAATTAAATGCATGTAACAAATTGCCGCCTGGTCTGTTAAGTGAATTTAACAAATAAACACCCCAGCTATTATTTGGTATTTTACGGTAGTTCGGGAAATTCTGAGACGGCGATAAAACATTAACGTCAGCTCAGAGTTCATCATCTGGGACTAGAAAATCCTTTCTGTTGCTAGGTTGTTACTAAGGGTTGGATTATTTGCTGGAGTGGTAAACTACGTTTCATTACACATATGAGGCAACTGACGTGACTGATTTTTTTTCAGTCAGTAGTCAGACCCCAAGTGTTTCCATGGAAATGCGACGTACACTCGTAAAAACCGTCAAAAATGTCCGCAAAATGTCAATCAACATGGATATATTTTGATTATACATTTTTTTTTTGTGTTGGTATTAGTTGTATAATCGCAATATTACCCTCAAGGGTGTGATTTAATGTCATTGGAGCGCTTCAGTGCAAGTCACATCACATTTCTTTCAAAGTGAAGATTATACAGCTCAATAAAAGGCTGTTTTTGTTCATGTTTATATTTAAAGTAAATCTTCAGCATGTACTGATTGTGCAGAATGTATCTGATCCACTATCAATACATGTTTTCATGTAAAAAATCATTTTCCAACAGATCCCCAGCCTGTCCTCAGTAACTCTTAAAGTTCTCTTAAGAAACAGATGTTATATCAGCTCTGTTCATCTTGTTTCTAAATGATGAGAAACAAACAGTATATTGAAAAAAAGGAAATTAATTTACTGTGGTCTTATGATCTTGTTTCTTTCACTAGCATCGACTAAACTTCATGCTTTCCACCTTACTGGGTGGAATTTACTTGTTTCCTTCTGTCCTCTCTCTGTAACACAACACACAAGACAGATATGATATCTTGGCTAAAACTCTGCTCTCATTTACAAAAAGTACTTTTAGTCTGGATACTTAAGCTCTTCTTCTGTTTACAGCAGCTGGAGTCACTTGGTTGTCTATCATTTAAAATGTATCTCAAAATCGTAGCAAGAGGTCAAAGTAGAAATCATAATTTTACCAAAATACTGAACTTTGTTAAAATAAAAACAAAGCTAAGGACTATTTGAATGGAGGCATTTTCTATCTGAAGATCTCTGTGCTCTGTTTGACCTCTTATCACATGTTGTTTTTCAGATATTCACTCATCAGCATCTCTCACAGTGAGTCCTGACAGAGCTCAACACTTCACCTCTGACTCTGTCTCACTGAGCTGTGAGGGAAACTCTACTGAGTGGAGAGTGAGGAGGTTTTCAACTGAGGACAGCCACTGGTCAGCCTGCTCCACCTGGGGGACAATGACTGGATCAACATGCAACATAAACACTGACAGCAGCAGTGATGCAGTGTACTGGTGTGAGTCTGGATCAGGAGAGTTCAGCAACGCAGTCAACATCACTGTACAGGGTATGATTTCATTACATTATGTTTTTCTTTGACTTATTACTTCAAACATCCCGTTGTGTGTTGAGGAGGACAGCACACTGACATGTTCAGAGTTCTGCCCAACACTCTGCTTCATCATCTCTCCAGTAATTAATGGTTTTCACTTAATAAACATAGTTGAGGATTTAATCACACTGTGATTTTAACCATGTATAAATATAGAATATAGATTTGTGGCTGATCTGTTCTTCAGTTTTTAGGTCCATGATCACCATTTAAAGTCCAGTGTGAAGGATTTAGTGATATTTAGCTGTGAGTTTACAGATTCAGCCAACTGAAAGGGTTCTTGAACATTAGACACACAAGGTGTATGAAGATGAAGCGTCAGATTTTATGATCACTGTTAAATCAGTGACAACAATGTAAAAGAAAAAACCCAGTATGTCTTTTCTCATCTCTCTACATCAGCTCATTCTCAAGTTCCTCAACCAGCTGATCTCTGACTGAAACCTGGTATTCTTTGACTGTTTAACAGGTGGAGATATGATCCTGCTGAGCCCTGCCCGTCCTGTGACTGAAGGACATTCTGTTAGTCTGAGCTGCAGATTAAGAAGTCAAACATTTGACTCCACTGTGTTTTTCTATCACAATAAGAAAGTCATTCAAAGTGACAGCAGATGGGAGTTAAATATCTCTGCAGTGTCAAAGTCAGATGAAGGATTCTACAAGTGTCAACACTCAGGACGAGAGTCAGAACAGAGCTGGATGTCAGTTCAGGGTGAGTAGGATTAAAACAATTGCTGCTTTTTCTTGTGAACTGTTTTTTTTTTTTGACTGGGAAATAAATTCAGACGAATGTTGTTTTCCTAGTTGATCAGTTGTATCCAAAGCACAATCAGACAGACCCAAAGTGACGACACTGTGGGAGACAGAAGTCTGTGTTATGAGTTCACTCTGTGATGGACTGACAGTCTGTCCAGGATGTAAACTCGCTCTCATCACATGTGAGCTGGATAATCACCCTGTGACCCTGCAAAGGATAAGAAGCAACTGATATTTGATAATTTAACATTTGTCTTTCATCAGTTAAAACCACAGTGAAAGTGTTCAACTTGGCTCTTCAACACTTAAACAAGGTTTTACCTTCTCAAATGTAACATTCAGTATTGAAAACTTAACAGACATGACATGTAAGAGAGATCATTGACCAAGTTTTAACTGAAATGTCTCCAGTATTTATAATATATATAGATATATAGATAAATAGACAGATAGACAGATAGATAGATAGATAGATAGATAGATAGATAGATAGATAGATAGACAGATAGACAGATAGACAGATAGATAGATAGATAGAATTACTTTAATGATCCCAGACTGGGAAATCATTTTGTTACAGCAGTAGTGGGTCCTCAATAAAACACTTTGTACATAACATAAATAGAAGGCAATATATACATAGTGTATATATACAATGCACAGTGTGCTATAAACAATAAACAATAGCAATATATACAACAAAACAAAATATGCAAAATATATTATAAACAATAATAATATATACAAACAATGGAGAGACCAGAGTTCTCTGTCAGGCAGAGGTGAGAGAGTTGTTGTATAACGTGATGGCTTGTGGCAGGAAAGATCACAGTGACATGAATTTCCTTGTTTGTGTTTTTGTTCTCAATCAAGCAACAAAAGTTCCAAAGGCTGAACTGAGGGCTGATGACAGAGACATTCCTGTAGGGGGCAGTGTGAGCCTGACCTGCTCTGTGAAACCATCATCATCTGGTTGGAAATACTTCTGGTACAGAGGAGAGAAAACCTCTGAACCTCTGACCTCTCAACTCTCAGCTGGACCAATCAGAGTCTCAGAGGAAGGAGTCTACTGGTGCAGAGGAGGAAGAGGAGAGCCAGTTTACTACACAGAGTACAGTGATTCAGTCACTATCTACAAAATCAGTGAGTTTGACTTTTGTATGGGAAACAGAATAAATATATATGTTGTAATAATTTATTGAATAACATTGTATGTTTGATGTATGTTTAACTTTTCTTCATTTTTGTTTCTTTTCTGTGATTTCTTGAACATGAACAGTTCCAAACAAGGCTGTTGTGACTCTGCAGCCAAACTGGACTGAAGTATACGATGGAGAGAGGATCACTCTCAGATGTGAGATCACAGATGGAGGAGACACTGAGTGGGAGTATGAATGGAGAACAACCAGCTCAGAAAAACCTTCAGATCAAAATGAACACAGTATTAGTTTTGTGACTGAATCCCACAGTGGAGACTACAGGTGTAAGGGCAGAAAGAAACATACGCAGCATTCTTCAACAGGTTGGAGTGATCCCATCAAACTGACAGTATCAGACAGTAAGTCACATCACATTTCTTTCAAAGTGAAGATTATACAGCTCATTAAAAGGATGTTTTTGTTCATGTGTATGTTTAAAGTAAATCTTCAGTATGCACTGATTGTGCAGAATGTATCTGATCAACTATCAATACATGTTTTAGTTTAAAAGTTCATTTTCCAACAGGACCCCTTCCTGTCCTCACTGTGTCTCCATCATGGCTGAGTGCTGGAGCCTCAGTAACTCTGAACTGCAGAGTTAAAGATCCATCTGCAGGATGGAGGTTCTACTGGTATAAGATGGTTCCTGATCCATCATACAAATTCTACAGACCTGAGCAGCTACCTGGCAGCAGCAGTGGGACTGAACAGGATTCCTACATTGTTCATGGACAGACACACACAGCAGGATATAGTTGCAGAGCTGGAAGAGGAGATCCAGAGTTTTACTCTTATGACAGTGCCCCTAAGTTTGTCTGGTCTGCAGGTCAGTTTGTTTCTATCTCTTAAGAAACAGATGTTATATCAGCTCTGTTCATCTTGTTTCTAAATAATGAGAAACAAACTTGAAAAAAGAAAATTAGTTCACTGTGGTGTCATGATCTTGTTTCTCTCACCAGCGTCAAGCGAAGCTTCACGTTTTCCACCTTACTGGGTGGAATTTACTTGTTTCCTTCTGTCCTCACTCGTTAACACAACACACAAGACAGATATGATATGAAAGCTAAAACTCTGCTCTCCTTTACAAAAAGTACTTTTAGTCTGGATACTGAAGCTCTTCTTCTGTTTACAGCAGCTGGAGTCACTTGGTTGTCTATCATTTAAAATGTACTCAAAATCATAGCAAGAGGTCAAAGTAGAAATCATAATTTTACTAAAATACTGAACTTTGTTACAATAAAAACAAAGCTAAGGACTATTTGAATGGAGGCATTTTCTATCTGAAGAGCTCTGTGCTCTGTTTGACCTCTTATCACATGTTGTTTTTCAGATATTCACTCATCAGCATCTCTCACAGTGAGTCCTGACAGAGCTCAACACTTCACCTCTGACTCTGTCTCACTGAACTGTGAGGGAAACTCTGCTGGGTGGAGAGTGAAGAGGTCATCACCTGAGGAGAGATACCCATCAGTCTGCTCCTACTGGGAGACAATGACTGGATCAACATGCATCATAAACACTCACAGGACCAGTGATGCAGTGTACTGGTGTGAGTCTGGATCAGGAGAGTTCAGCAACGCAGTCAACATCACTGTACAGGGTATGATTTCATTACATTATGTTTTTCTTTGACTTATTACTTCAAACATCCCGTTGTGTGTTGAGGAGGACAGCACACTGACATGTTAAGAGTTCTGCCCAACACTCTGCTTCATCATCTCTGCAGTAATTAATGGTTTTCACTTCACAAACATAGTTGAGTATTTAATCACACTGTGATTTTAATCATGTAAAAATAAAGAATATAGATTTGTGGCTGATGTGTTCTTCAGTTTTTAGGTCCATGATCACCATTTAAAGTCCAGTGTGAAGGATTTAGTGATATTTAGCTGTGAGTTTACAGATTCAGCCAACTGAAAGGGTTCTTGAACATTAGACACACAAGGTGTATGAAGACGCAACATCAGATTTTATGATCACTGTTAAATCAGTGACAACAATGTAAAAGAAAAAACCCAGTATGTCTTTTCTCATCTCTCTACATCAGCTCATTCTCAAGTTCCTCAACCAGCTGATCTCTGACTGAAACCTGGTATTCTTTGACTGTTTAACAGGTGGAGATATGATCCTGCTGAGCCCTGCCCGTCCTGTGACTGAAGGACATTCTGTTAGTCTGAGCTGCAAATTAAGAAGGCAAACATTTGACTCCATTGTGTTTTTCTATCACAATGAGAAAGTCATTCAGAGTGACAGCAGATGGGAGTTAAATATCTCTGCAGTGTCAAAGTCAGATGAAGGATTCTACAAGTGTCAACACTCAGGACGAGAGTCAGCACAGAGCTGGATGTCAGTTCAGGGTGAGTAGGATTAAAACAATTGCTGCTTTTTCTTGTAAACTGTTTCTTTTTGACTGAGAAATAAATTAATTTGAGTATTGTTTCCCTATTTATTCCAGCGGTGTCCAGGCCTGACAGCTCTTCATTTCCTGTGCTGTTGATTGTTGGGCTGGTTTGTGGAATCCTTCTTGTTATTCCTCTGCTCGTTTTGTTTTGCTACAGAGCGTCCAAGGGTGAGACCTTCTTCTTCTGTTATTACATGTTCTTCAGTTATTCAAATCCACACACATACTCTGACCTCATGAGAGAGAACAGCAGTATAACAACCATCTAACAACAAGTGTCTCTTTCACAGATTCATGCTTCTTCAGGTAGGTGCAACACTCTCTCATCTCATGTTGAACGTAACATCAACACATTTTTATGTTCTTATTTAAATGTTCTGTATCTGATACGTGTTGTAGACCAGTCCAGTCTGAGAGCACCAACGCAGATCATGTGGACTACGAGAATGATCATTACTCCGCTCTTCACCATGGTAAGCAGTTAATATATAATATGGAACAAATAAAGATTAGTTTAAGTTATTAAATAAAATCTTGGTTTGCTTAATAAGTATTGTAAACTCACCTTGGCTTGATTTTCATTTCTCTGTAGGTGATGTTTGTCTCTATGAAACAATCAGAGACCATCAAGAAGCTGAACATGGTACAGTTTATACCTTTAATTCACCATGGAGCTGTTAGAAATACTAGAATAAGACAATTTCATTTAACTATAAATGACTTATTGACGATCATTGAGCATATTTATTTGTCTGAAATGACATATTTTAGACTGAGTTACACATCTAACAACAAGTGTCTCTTTCACAGATTCATGCTTCGTCAAGTAGGTGCAACACTCTCATCTCATGTTGAACGTACAATCAACACATTTTTATGTTCCTATTTAAATGTTCTGTATCTGATACGTGTTGTAGACCAGTCCAGTCTGAGAGCACCAACGCAGATCGTGTGGACTATGAGAATGATCATTACTCCGCTCTTCAGCACGGTAAGCAGTTAAACTAATCTTTATTTGTTACATGATTGTATTTTAAGTTATCTAATAAAATCTTGGTTTGTTTAATAAGTATTGTAAACTCACCTTGGCTTTATATTTATTCCTCTGTAGGTGATGTTTGTCTCTATGACACAATCAGAGACCGTCAAGAAGCTGAACATGGTACAGTTTATACCTTTTATTCACCATGGAGCTGTTAGAAATACTAGAATAAGACAATTTCATTTAACTGTAAATGACGTATTGACGATCATTGAGCATATTTATTTGTATGAAATGACATATTTTAGACTGATTTACACATCTAACAACAAGTGTCTCTTTCACAGATTCAGGCTTCGTCAGGTAGGTGCAACACTCTCTCATCTCATGTTGAACGTACAATCAACACATTTTTATGTTCCTGTTTAAATGTTCTGTATCTGATACGTGTTGTAGACCAGTCCAGTCTGAGAGCACCGACCCAGATCATGTGGACTATGAGAATGATCATTACTCCGCTCTTCACCATGGTAAACAGTTACACTAATATTATAAATCTAATATTATATACTTAAACAGTTGGGTCCAAAATTCTGAGACCATTGGAAATCTCTAATATTGTCACGTGAACCTGGACATAATCAGAAAGTGCTCAGCAAGTGTGAGTCTGAGCCTCAAATCAAATCCAGACTCAAGGTTTATAAAGGGGCAGTGCATGTAACAATATAAACTGTGAAACACTTTACAAAAACTGTATCAGTTGTATCCAAAGAGAGACACAAAATGACCACACCATCAGAAGATCAATAAATCTAGCTTCGCTCCCTGAAAGATAGAAAAGCAACTTCAACACGATATAGAATTTAGTAAACATACACACAAGAATGCAATCAGATGAGGTGTGACAAAGGAAAGCTGTCTTGTAGTCGTCTCGAGGAGGATCAGCCGTTCCTAAAACACTTCTTAGTTGGTGAACAAGACGAAAGACTGGAGGTGGGTTAAAGCAAAACTCTCGCCAAAAAGCAACCGAGGCTTTATTTGGGATTGAATATGAGTCAAACCTTCGTGTAAAAGCATAATTGTGATGAAAGAGGCACTTTTAAGATTTACCGTAGTCTCGGTTTTGGGCACGTTCATTTTGAACGGGAGTGCTCGGGGCATGATACGCTAGCATCAAAATCGCTATTTTTAGAACAGTAAGAAGGCTCGACACAACATGAAACTTTGCTCGTAGCAAACACGAGCATTGAGAACATTGTTTGTATACACTGAAAAAGAAGGTTTTTGAACTACTCACGTTAGCTGCTGCATCTCCTGCGTGTTGCAGTCATGGCAGGCAAAAAGTGTCGATCCCTGAGTGCGACAGGCAGGAGAGTAATGGTGAACCGCTCCTCAAGCCTGCCTGTCAGGTATAAATCTGCTATCACGAGTTCCGCAGCTCAATGATGATCATTACTGCGGGACTCTACTGCACTTGGTAATCGACTCACAGGGCTTCCCCACAACAAGGAAGGCTTCTCGGGTGGTGAGTTTTGTTTATCTTTTCCGACAAATCCGGCAATGATACCTCGAAATATGTGCTGGGACCCTGTTTCTAATGTTGCTGAAGTTTGTTGCTGTTCTGAGCATTATTTGTGGCTTTTTGATGGCGTTTTTATACTTGGACCATTTACTGCAATGTATCGTTGTCGTACGGTCGTTTCTGAGGATGCTAAAACTACGTAAGCTAGCGCTCTGCAAACTTTATCTCTGGGGGGGGGTCCTACTCAGTGTCACGGTGTGTTAGACCATGGATTAAACTTACACCAGAATATCCCTTTAAAGTCATTAAACTCACCTTGTCTTGATTTTCATTTCTCTGTAGGTGATGTTTGTCTATGGAATCAGATTTGTGCCAAAAGAAACAAACAAAACTTCTTAAATGTGAAATAAAAACAGGAATTTGAGAGAACATAAAACTCATTTCAAAAATAAAACTTAGAACTTGCAATCAAATAATTTGTCAAATGGTGTAAAATATTGGTCTTTTACTCTTCTAATAATGCATTATTTTGTTTACGGTTCCCTCTGCTGGTTTCTCTCCGCTCAGACTTTTGCGCTGACTCTCAGCTTTGCGGTCTCTCTGCAGCTCTGTCTCGTTTGTGCTCCCTGACTTTTTGTTTGCAGTTTTGGCACAAACCTCTCGGGTAGGCGGGCTTTTTTAACAGAGCGTCCCCATTGGCTAATTAGTTGTTGACTGACACAGCTCAGTACCTATGTGTAGGTAGCTAGCGCGCTAAACGACCCCGGCATTAAAACGGAGAGAAGAAGAGACAACGACGACAATGAAGAACAATGTATGTATGTCATGACTACTTACATTCATTAGTTTTTCTTGTTGTGGGTTGTTACTGTTGTTCTTCGTTGTCGTCGTTATCTTCTTCTTCTCTTTGTTTTAAAGCCGGGGTCGTTTAGTGCGCTAGCTGCCTACACATAGGTACTGAGCTGTGTCAGTCAAAATCTAATTAGCCGATGGGGACGCTCTGCTGAAAAGGCTCGCCTACCCGAGAGGTTTGTGCCAAACAAAAAGTCAGGGAGCGCAAACGAGACAGAGCTGCAGAGAGAGCGCAAAGCTGAGAGTCAGCGCAAAACTCTGAGCAGAGAGAGAGACCAGCAGAGGGAACCGTAAACAAAATAATGCATTATTAGAAGAGTAAAAGACCAATATTTTACACCATTTGACAAATTATTTGATTGCAAGTTCTAAGTTTTATTTTTGGAAATGAGTTTTATGTTCTCTCAAATTCCTGTTTTTGTTTGAGATTTAATACATTTTGTTTGTTTCTTTTGGCACAAATCTAATTCCATATTTGTCTTTATGACTCAATCAGAGGCTGTCAAGAAGCTGAACATGGTACATTTTATACCTTTCATTCACCATGGAGCTGTTAGAAATACTAGAAAAGACTATTAACTGTCAATGATTCACTGATCAATCCTGTAAGATTAATCCAATAATCTTACATATTCTTTGATTAATCGTAAAAACAGACAGAGCGAGTTCTTTATTAGGAGAGTGTGGAGGCAGAGAGAGTGAAATGTGATCAAACATGTTGATCGTGACATCGACATGAATCTTTTTGTTGACTTTCTGTTTCTTTCAGTTCAATAAAGAACTCTCTATCAACTAAACCAACGGAGCGGACGACAACATGAAAAACTCCATCTGTACTTAGACAGCTTCTCTGTGATCACTGTGTGCAGCTGTGCTAAACAAAAAACACACATTTTGTAAAGTTAATTCAACAGTGGCTCATTCAAAACAACTATCAAATGGTTTTAATATTCTGTTGTATTTGGTATGTATACGAGGTGATAGTGCCACTTTAAAGTCAGCTGCTTTTGTAGCTTCTGATTAAAAAGAGTTAAATATTTAGAACATTTAATGTATTTTATGTAAAAAAAAAAACATCCTGTTTACTTACAAGCTTCTTCTGTCATTTTAAAAATGCTTGATATTCTCTATATTTCATGTTTTTTATATATATAAATGTATTTTTAAAAGGTGGTTGGCCATTTTCTGCATCAATAAACTTGTTCCATCAATAAGCTGTCAGCAGTGTTCCTCATAAATTTAGAGGGAACAAAAGGAATATAACTGGAGTTACTTTAGTTTGAAAAGTCTCTTCCTCTTTGTGTCACTACTCACTCTTCATCATGTGAATTAGAGTTGAGCCCGTTCAGACAAATGTTGTTCTTCATGTCAGTCATCTTTGTGTCTCAACATGATGCTTCATACTGTGGAACTGTTTTATATCTCATTTACATTTCTTTATGATTTTTACTAAACTGGCACCAGAGGTAGTTTCAAAATAAAAGTCAGGAGACTAAATAAAACCATTTCAGGAGGTTTGAACATTGTTTGAAACATTTAAGATAATTTTAGCATAAAACTCAAAGTATATGAAAAAAAATCATTTTAGACATTTTAATGTAGAAATGTTACATATTATTATATAACTACATTAAACTGAGTGCAAAGAACACCTGATGTTTTCAAAAACTGTGCCAAGATCTTGGTAGTGAGCATGTACAGGTGTTGTATCATGCTGAGGTACGCTGGCTTTCGAGGTGAAAGGTACGGTCCCGTTTTTAGGAACTACGAGGTGAAACCACAGCCTTTCATGCCCAGAACAATCCGCCTCTTGCAGACCTGTTCAGCAACAGTGTGACAAGCAACGAAGAGAGTCAGCTGGTCGAAATGTCATATGACCGTACGCTGAAAATAAAAAGAAATTCACGGAGGTAAGCCCCTGCCATTTCTGGTGCAGCACTGTGATGAGCGAGTATCCTTCCATTGACACTCGAGCAGTAAAAATCCTCCTACCATTCAGCACTGCCTATCTGTGAATGTGGCTTCTCAGGTGTGGTTCAGATGGAGACATAATTTAGAAACAGACATTGAGCGTGACCTCAGAGTTGCTTTGTTGACTATAACTCCAACTTTGAGACTCTTGTCAGGACCAGAAAACATCCCCAGTTCTCCCATTAACCCCTCCAAACTCAGGTCTATGGTGTCAGTAAAGTCGAAGTTAGTGCTGCTTAGTTTTCTCCAAAGCACAATGTTTTTCAGTATTTACCTACTGATAAGGTAATCAGAAGAAAAGTTAGTTTTATATACTTGAATATTTTTGAAATGCACTTTTTGTTTAATTAATTTTGAAACTGAATTTATTCTATAGCGTTGGTTGTAACAGTTACACTCTTTAATTTATTTTGTATTGCCTGAATAAGTGAATGAATAGTTTAATAGCACAGTTACTGAAGTGTTATGTTAAATAAATTGGAGGAGTTGGGTTATTTATAAATTATGTATAATAATGTTCCTTGATTTGGGCCGCGGCTTGTCATTAAGGGGTGATGGTGGGTCCCGCAGCCAGACCAGTTGAGAACCAATGGTTTAAAATATACTCAGAGCAGACTGAACATCATAAGTAAAATTTATTGGACTCTCCGAATAAGGTCACATTCTTTAAACTTCATTAGTAAACAGCAATATTATAATATCTCTCTATAAAAGCAAGGAATCTCTGTCTGTCTATCTGTCTATGTGTGCCTCAAATATCTCTGTGGATCAGGATCAGACTGACCTGAGAGTTTCAACATGGCTGCTGTTTGGTTCAGTGGTGTGCAACTTCGCATTTGTTTGGACTGTAATGATACCATGAATAAATTATTTCATAAATGCTTTACAAATTCAGGAGCATTGTCCACTGGAGCCACCACAGTCACGTGCGCACCAAAGCCAATCACTGCAGATCTCAAGCCATGACATACCATAAGAAACAAGTGGATTTATACATGCGGCGGCGCGAGCTGGACCAGGAGTTAGCTGGCGGTTCGGTCCCATTCTGTTCTGTGCCTCTAAACTGACTGTTGTGGATTAATGAGACTAAACGAGTCCGGACCGAGTCTGTTCGGGTCTGAGGAGATGCGGAGACGCGGGGACAACAAAGTGGAATCGAATCTGTGGATGTTCGTGTGTAGCTAGCTGCTAGCCGCTAGCTAACCCACACGGCAGAGTCCTGCACGGGTTCGGGTACCCGCGGGTACCCGACGGGTGACCCGCACAATTTGGATGAAACGGGTGAAAAATAATGTACTGTGTCGGACACGGGTGCGGATCGGGTCGGACGGCTGGAGAGCGCGGGTCGCCATTTTCAAGGCATCAGGTGCAAAAAAAAAAAAAAAAAAAAATATTATTAGCAACACATCTACAAAAATCTGCCTGCATTTCAAAATGATAAGCATTTATATTTCATATGAGCTCATTCATGCGTGCTTGCGCCCTCCCAGAACTCCCGTTCTCCACGCTGGCTTACTTTCATTTTTAAAAATTGCCTCCGTCTAATTTTCCTTCGGGAGCGGGTCGGGTGTCGGTATCAATTTATAGCGGGTCGGCTCGGGCGCGGAATGTTATTTGTGCTACTGTCGGAAAACGGGTCGGATGCGGTTCTAAGTATGGCGGGTACGGGCGGGTGCGGGTTTGCAAAATAAGACCCGTACAGGACTCTGCCACACGGCCCACCTCCCGAGTCGATGGACTGGACGCATCGGCACGTCCAAAACCGGACTTAGGGCAAATAATGTCCGCCACGCTTTTTCGCGAACATTGCCATCACGTTTGCTTTGTGTCTGGTGCAGAAGAAACGGTAAAAACAAGCTTTTGTCACGAAAGTGTCCAAGCAGCAAGTTTGGTTGTTGAGGAACAGGAAGTTGTGGGAGGGACGTCGGCGGATGATTGACAGGCAACGACGGTCAGTCGATGTACAGACAGCGATATTGAGAGTTGAGAGATCTGTGACATTTAGCATGTTTGGAGTGTATAGTTAGTGTGTTATGTAGTGTTTGTTGTAGTGTGTTTAGTGTGTAGTGGAGTCATTTTTTTGTTTAATGAGTCAAAAACAATGAGAAGCTGAATGTGGAGCAGGCAGTGCAGCTCTTTATTCAGCTGGAAGGAGCTCAGGCAGACCTGAGCATTGCCTGCATTTAAATGTAAATAATTACACATAACATACACATATTCAGCAAACAACAACTTATATTTGCATTATAAGTAATAAAAAATGGTTTGTTAAACATATTTGTGGTTTTCACAGTAAAAAAAATCAAACTTTTTCTACTCGGATTTTATATTCTTTTTGTGATTTTAGGTCCATTTTGTTAATACAGTATTTCAAAATGACTGTACAGTCACACATGTGAGGTTGTGCAGAAAATAATGACACCAAGTAAATAGTTTTTAAGGTGAAATATAATGGCAAAATCAAAAATAGTCAAAAACGGCCAATTATACCCTGGAATATCGGATTTCACAACAAACCTAAATATCCCTGACGTTCCACCTTCAAACACAGCCTCATTTGGCCATCAATGAAAAAGCTTCTTAACCTCCCACTTTTCTATAGGAACACATATTTTCTTACGGGCAATGCACTAGTATAATTAAATTAAAGGCACGTGCATGTCACAAGATGAGTTGGAGTTGGAGGTGCAACCAGCTCAATTTCCACTTCCACATAAAAAAGTCCAAAGTCTCAGAACCAGAGTCTCTAATCTTTCTTGTTGTGTGTGAGCTGGTGGGACTTGAGGTGCTGCAGCAGCCTGAACTCTTTCTTACAGAGCTCACACTCAAACGGCTTCTCTCCGGTGTAGATGTGTAGGTGCTTTGTGAGGTTACTCGTGTCGTTGAACTGCTTCCCGCACTCTTTACAGATGTAGGGTTTCTCTCCGGTGTGGATCAGCTGGTGCCTCTTCAAAGTTGCAGTCTGGGTAAAGCACTTCAATCAATCAATCAATCAATCAATCAATCTCTATTTGTATGGCGCTTTTCATACAGAGGAGTAACTCAAAGTGCCTTACAGAAATTAAAAACAACAGAAAAGAGAACCAGCAAATAAAATCAAGAGAAGAAAATTAAAAGAACCCAACCCTCCCACCCCCAGACATGTACAGAGAGATACACAAATACATACACACACAAACACACACTCACACATACGCACGCAGACACACAGACACACACACTCACACTCACACATACACTGGCTGTCACTGGAGAGACATGGCTGGGCAGTGAGACCTGAGGCGTGGAGGAAGCTACCTTTCGGGGGGGGGCAACCACACTGAGAGCGATCCTGGTCCAAGGCCGCAGGGAGCGCCGCCACAGGGACCACCCCAACCCGGGCAGACAGGAGGCCCCACACCACGGTGCGGAGCCCTCTAGCCCCCCAGGTCCAGACGGCCCAAGAGACAGCACCCCCAATGGCCAGACCAGAGACAACTCCCAGTCTGGCAGGCCCCCATGAGGAAACACAGGAGATTAAAAACTGACAGTCTAAAAACAGTAAAATAAAGCAAGAGGCTTAAAGGCTCAAAATACTGAGGACTAAAAACCTAAAAACATAGCAGCTAAAAACACAAGAGACTAAAACATAAAAGCATAATGGCTAAAAACACAAGAGACTAAAACATAAAAGCAAAGAGGCTAAAAACATGAGAGATTAAAACAGTAAAAAGGAATTTAAAAGAATTTAAAAAGAAAAAATTGAAAATTAAGTAAAAGCCAGGTTAAAAAGGTGGGTCTTGAGCCTCTTTTTAAAAACCTCAACAGTCTCCGCGACCCTGAGGCTCTCCGGCAGGCTGTTCCACAGTCGGGGCCCATAAAAACTGAAAGCCGCCTCCCCGTGTTTTTTTGAACTAACCTGCGGTATGGTCAAAAGGCCGGTGCCGGAGGACCTCAGGGTCCGTGGGGGCTGATAGAGTAAAAACAGGTCGGATAGGTAAGAAGGCCCAAGACCGTTAAGACGCTTAGAAACTAGTAAAAGAACCTTAAAATCAATCCTGAAACGCACGGGGAGCCAATGCAGTGACTTTAAAACCGGTGTAATGTGCTCCTGCCCTCTGGTCCTTGCCAGCACTCGTGTGGCTGAGTTTTGTAATAATTGTAAATTTGAGATGCTCTTTTTGGGGAGGCCAGAGAGCAGGGCATTACAATAGTCTAAGCGACAAGAGATAAAAGCATGCATCAGCACCTCCGTGCTGGCCTGAGAGAGAAACGGGCGGACTCTGGCTATATTCTTAAGATGGTAAAAACCTATCTTTGTTATATTTTTGATGTGTCGAATAAAACTGAGCTCAGAGTCAAAAATCACACCCAGATTTTTTACAGACTGTGATGGTTTAAAATCCTTTAACTTTGGCAAAAGTTTCTCTTTCTGGCCTTCAGGACCAATGAGTAAAACCTCTGTTTTGTCCTGGTTGAGCTGTAGGAAATTTGCTGCCATCCATGTCTTGATATCTAAAATGCAGTTTAAAAGGGAATCAATAGGCCCCGTGTCATCAGGAGACACGGCGATCTACAGTTGCATATCATCAGCATAACTATGAAAGCTGATGCCGTGCCTCCTGATGATGTCCCCAAGGGGAAGCATGTACAGATTAAAAAAGAGTTGGACCTAAAATTGACCCTTGGGGAACCCCACACTTTATTTTGTGGGTTTCTGAGGAACATGTAACCATACTTACAAAGAAGTGTCGATCTGTGAGGTAAGAGACGAACCAGTTAAGAACAGTACCAGAGAGGTCGACCAGGTTCTTCAGTCTATTTAATAAAATGTGATGGTCTACTGTATCGAAGGCGGCGGTTAGATCCAGTAGTACCAAGACTGTGAGTTTATGGTTATCTAAGTTGCACCTGATGTCATTTAAAATCTTTAAAAGGGCTGTTGTAGCAAACCACTTTTTGGTTTTATGTATTGCTGGTACTCATTTTGTCCATAAGAGGGCAGCCTTGTATTGCTAAAATGGTTAAATAAGTTAAAATCTTTAAAAACTAATAGTTAAGTTACTTTGAATGCATTGTGACTTGATTTTGTTACATAAATATATTTCATGATCTGAATGCATTATATTAAAATGTAGTTCATCTGGTTTTATATGTATATTGCCCGTTTAGAAGGTTGTATTTGTAATGAGCTTTTATTTTGAAGAGATCGCTAACATACCGTGCTACTTCCTGGCGGTATTGTGTCTTCCGGTATAAACAAAGGAACGGTATGAGTGAGCTGACGGTAAAAGTTAAAGGTTTTAAGGCAAACTAAGGAAAATAAGGCGATAAAGCAACGGTAACTCAAGAATAAAACACCAAAGACTGTATTAGCTACCCCCCGAGGAGGCATAAGGTCAGTGTGTGTGTTACGGTCATATTTACAATTTACGCTACTATGCTAAAGCTAAGCTAATTCTCGCTCACCTGCGATGAAGCTACGGTGTATTGTACAGTGCAGAGTGGAAACATAAATGTAATTGTACTTTTTGTGTTTCTTCAGTTCTCACGTTGGTTTTCTGCAAGTTGCTTTTCATGGAGCTGGTTTATGGAGCTGTTTGTGAAAATAAAGACAGTTTTGAGAAAACCATCAGTCGTGTCCACAATCTGTAGGAGGGTATGCTACAGCTGTCTCGGTACTGTGGTTCGTCCTAGAACCAGACTGATACTTCTCTAAAATGCTGTTTGCGATTAAAAAATCATTTACTTGATTAAAAACAAGTTTTTCTAAAATTTTACTTAAAAACGGTAAGTTGGATACAGGGCGATAATTATTAAAGATGTTGGGATCTAAGTTGCTTTTCTTCAGAAGGGGCTTGACCACCGCTGTTTTAAAGGAGTCGGGGAAGACACCCATCTGAAGAGAGCAATTCACCATGTATAACAGCTGATCCTCAAAGAATCCACAAAGTGTTTTAAAAAACGGTGTGGGAATTGGGTCTAAAAGGCAGGTTGTGGGCTTTACTTGGGAGAAAACTCGTCCAAGTGTCCTCGCATCAACCAGGGCAAAACTCTCCAGTGTTTCCTCGGGTAAAATCAATGATCCAGGTGTGTCGACATTTAAAATCTGTTGAGATAAAAGACTTGATCTGATGTCATTGATTTTATTTCTGAAGTGGTCTGCAAAGTCCTCGGAGAGGGTGTCAGTTGGCGTTTTAGAGGAAATGGGAGATTCTTGACTGTTTGACTGCGTTATTGTAGGTTTTGAGGTGTCCACGTAAAATTTAATAGTGAACTGTTAATTTAGTTTTCCTCCACCTCCTCTCAGCACCCCTGCAGTTTCTCTTTATTTTTTTTTAATTTCTGTATTCCTCCACAGGGGTGTAGGTCTTTCATCAATGTTTTTTATTAAAAGTGGAGCCACAGAGTCCAGTGCTGATTTTATGTTATGATTAAAATTGTCAACAATAAAATCACACGGTGCTGGTAAGATTTCTGCAGGAGTGCTCTGTAAAATCTGGATAACATTTGCAGCCACTTCGGAAGTTAGGTAGCGTTTCCTCACTGTTCTCACTGGGGCCTCCCGCTGGTTAAAACTGGTGATTGTAAAAAACACACAAAAGTGGTCAGACACAGCCAGGTCCACAACAGAGGGCGCACCAATGGACAGGCCATAGGTTATGACCAGGTCCAAGGTGCGCCCCCTGCTGTGGGTCGGCTGTGTGACATGTTGATTAAAATCAAGGCAATGTAAAATGTTTAAAAATTCTCTCGACATAGAATCTGAGGAATTATCTATGTGTAAATTAAAATCACCGGTTATTAATATTCTGTTATAATTGGTATGGGTTATTGACAGTAGCTCTGAGAATTCACTGTTAAAAGAGGTGGAATAGCGGGGTGGTCTGTAGACTGTCATACAGAGGATGGGTGGGCTGCTAAAAACAAAGGCATGGTATTCAAATGATAAATATTTGTTAAAAAAGACATTTGACAACATGGTGTCTTTAGTGATAGATGCAGATCCACCTCCTTTTTGTCCCCCTCTTGTAGAGAATAAAAAGTTCAAATTTGGTGGGGAAGCCTCAGTGAGAACAACAGGTGCATCAGTGCCAAGCCATGTCTCTGTAAGGAGAATGCTGTCTAAGCTGTGGTCTAAAATTACATCATTTATGATAAAAGATTTATTTAAAAGAGAGCGCACGTTCAGCACAGCCATTTTAATGTCTGTGCCGAACGTGCGCTCATCATGTCTTTTCAAAAGAATGTTAAAAACACAGTTTGGTCTAAAAACAGTCCTGGGTCTGATTTGTCTGAGTGAGAGTCTGGTTTCAATTATGTGGATATTGTTCTGTGGCTCCGGGGCGACTGAACGGGGGGCGTGTATAGAGTATGTAGGGTCGGGTGAAGGTGATTGAGTGGCAGACGGTACGTGTGCATGTGTATGTAGGTGGAGTCAGGAGGTGGGTGTGGTGCATGAACGGACAGTCAGGTCAATGTTGACAGATAGAAGCCGTGATCCCTCCTGGTTTGGGTGGAGGCCGTCCCGTTTAAAAAGGCTAGGCCTGTTTAAAAACGCTGCAAAATTGTCAACGTACGGGATACTTTTTGTCAGGCAGTACCCCTTCAGCCACAGGTGCAGCTGACGAAGGCGGCTGGTGGTGACGTCACCAAACCGAGGTGGGGGAAGGGAGCCGGCGATAATTAGCCGCTTCCCCGTGTCCAGCAGGCGATCCACGAGGGAGACGTAATCCCGTTTGAGTACCTCCGACTTCTGGTTTTTGAGGTCATTGAAGCTGGCCTCCAGGACCAGCGTGGAGGCCGCGCTGTGCTGTTCACTCAGCTTGAGGGCAGAGGAGGCGACCTCCTTGACGCTGGCTCCAGGGTGGCAGAAGGTCCGGCCACTGTGTGCTGCCACGTGCCTGACCATGGACGTCCCGACAACCAGCACAGAGGGGGTGCACCGCTCCACTGGCTGCCTGGAGGTGCGGTGGAGGTGGGATGGGGCAACGCTCCTTTCGCCCTGGATGGATGGAACCTGAGGTTCGGTTTTATGACGCCAGGCCGCGGTTTCTCCTGGCCGAAATGGAGGGGAGGGATCGGACTGGACGGCTGGACCCCGGATCCTGGGCTGGTGAGAGCCACGACCAGCAGGATGTGCAGTTTCCGTGGGCGAGCCAGACATGGCACCCACGGGAGGGAAATCCTGGAGGCTTAAGATGTTAAACCTGTTGTCCAGTGGCAGATCCGGAGGCGGTGGCAGTGAAGCACAGCGGTTCCGCGGTTCGTTGGCAGGAGGTGGAGGGTGCCGATGACTTGGGCTTGGCTCCCTGGTGGTGCCAACGGGACTCGGCTAGTGCTGGTGCTGGAGTTTTGGTGGTGATCGAGCCGGTCCATGGCAAGGTGGTGTTGTCCATGGTCGTCATGCTCCGGTCACCAGCGCCGGATGTCCTCAGGTGGGAGATTAGCTTCGCCTGGGGCGTGGCGACCGTGGAGAAATCCATGAGGATTTTGTCCTTCTGTTTGAGGTCAGCCTTCAGACCAGAGACGTCAGCCTTCAGACCCGAGACGCTGTCCCTCAGTTTTGAGAGGGTGGGGAGGCACGATTCGCAGACCGCCAGCACACCTGCAGTCGGCGAGGAGATTCAGCGTCCGGTAAGCAGCTACCTGTAGCTAACTGGTTAGCTAGGTCGCTAACGTTAGTGAAAATGATGTCAGGAGTCAGGAGTATTCTTATCCCGACTTAGACTTTTGTGTGTCGCTGTTTGTCAGAGAAACTTAAAACTTAAAATCAGATAAATCCAAGGTTTACACACTCAACACACGGGAGTAAACACGTATCACAGAACACGGAAGCAGCGGTGCGGTTTCTCCGCTGTCTCTCGGCACTCGTGATTGGTCAGCTTTTGAGCTCGTGGAACTTCTGCCCACACAGGGAGCAGCGCGGTGGTTTCTCCTCATGAGCAGGCTGGTGCGCCTTCAGCCCCGATGGATGGGAGTAGCCTTTCCCGCACTTGTCGCAATTGTATGGTTTCTCCCCCGTGTGGATGCTCTCATGGATGATGTGGTGCTGCACGAGTGAAGCTCTTGCCGCAGTGTGAGCAACTGTATGTTTTCTCTCCGGTGTGTATCATCCGGTGCTTCTTTAGGTTGGTCCTCATGCTGAAGGCCTTGGGGCACTGGGGGCATTTGAAGGGTTTCTCTCCTGAGTGGGTGTACTGGTGCATAACCAGAGACATCTGAACTCTAAACGTCTTCGGACAGAACTTGCACTGATACGGTTTCTCCCCCGTGTGGACACACTCGTGCTGCTTGAGTTTGGCTTGGTGCTTGAAGCTTTTCTCACAGTGGCTGCAGCTGTGTGGTCTCTCTTTAGAGTGACTCAGCATGTGTGCCTCCAGGTCTCCCCTCCTAGCACAAGTCTTGCCACAGTGATCGCATTTATATGGTTTCTCCCCGGTGTGGATCAGCAGGTGCTCCTTCAGACTGCCAGGTCTCCCAAACTACCTCCCACACACCTCGCAGCTGTATGCTTTCACCCCCATACGGTCGAGGAGGTGCTGCAACAAGTAGAATTTTTTGCAGTGCTCGCAGGCATGACTTCTCTCTCATGGAGCATCTTCTGATTGTTCAGTTCCCTCCTGATTCTCCCCGTTGTCTCTGTGGTTGCGAACATGCAATTTTAAGCGTTGTTTCGTCAGGAACGTCTGGCTACACTTGTTGCATGAATGAGTCTTTAGCTCTGTCGGTTCTGATCCAGACTCTTGCTAACTACCAAACTGTAGCTGCACTATAATTAAAGAATCATCAGAACTCACCACATGGAGCTAAACCCACTGTTTTCCAGCACTAAAGTCATGCTGATGTGACCCCACCCAGGTTACAAAAGGGACAGATACACAGACTAGAACTATACCATGCCCAAACATGAACCATCTGAGTGTTGACACAACTCTTTAAGGGTTCAAGAAGAGTGGGAGACATGCATTCAGCTCTCAAATAAGGTTTATTTAAAAAGGTAAATCATACCCTACTGGCAAAAGACCTGAAAATGAAAAGAAAAATGTCAAGACTAGCCCAAATTATTTCATTCCACAATATTAAAAGTTGAGACAACTAGTATAAATAGCAAATGCTTCACAACAACATTAAACACAATAAAAGGTAACCGGTTGTAAGAAATAGGCAGGACAGGGCACTTACCGCGGGGAGATTCTATCGCAGACCCCAATAGAAACCACCTCGTGCGCACACTGATCACTGCAACCACTACGACTTACACGGCAAGAAAATCAAACCTACAACCAGTGAAGTGACCACTACCCTTTAAACATACCACACTGTATGCAAGGAGAGGTGTATATCCAACAACTACTCCCCACAGGTCGCCCCACTGCCTAATCAAAACAAAAGGCATAACATACAATGAGATTCATTTGATTCAGTTTCACAAGTATTCAGTATTAATGTGGTCAATCAATATAAAGAGACGATATTCGACCATCTACAAATAATTTCAGCTGTACTGTCTGTGGGGACCAGCTCTCAAAGGGGAGAGCTGAATCTTTGCCTGAAGAGATTATTATCATTTTAGTTATATGTCGACAGTTTAATGAAACTGTAAAGTTCACCCAGACATCCCTCTTCAGCACAGGGCTACAGAGCATGCTCAATTTGGATCACTCAGGGCAGTCACACCACAACTAAATGTATAAGAGACCTAATTAGATTTCCCATCAGGCAATACAACACATCCTTCTCCTTTAATCTCCCTTACCTGCATGGACACAGCAATCCTGCCACACAACCAGACCTCAAACGAAGAGGCACTAATTGCCCTTACCTGTCCTTATAAAAGCGAGGAGCTACCTCTGGCCCTACCTGACAGGGCGGTGCTTCACATTTAGATGTGAGCAAATTTAGATGCGAGCCCTCACACTGATGAGAACTGGCTTCACGTGTTCTTTTCACTCTAAGACACGCTGCAGTATATTTTAGTATTATGTTCATGTGATTTTATTTCCCCTCATGATGATCCTATTTGATATCTGGAGTCATTGTAGTAACATGGGGCAAAACAGTCATCTCAGTTCACAGATATCTTTACTCCATCTCATCAGGCTGCAGCTCACAGGACAGGTCATGTCTTAAAGACCAAAAGTTGTTTAATTCTTTAACTGAATAAAACACCACTTTGAAAACTGAAGTCATTCCTTATTTTCTAAAGCCAAACAGGAAAACAGCTGTTTTACTCTGGTGAGTATTTGCTGATGTAGTATTTTAAAGAAGATTGTATGGGTGACATAGTGTACACATAACACAGGCCCACAACAAAACACAGGCAGTGTGGATGAAAAAACATACCCGCAATATGTTAGTATAATATACTAACATATTGTGGGTATGTTTTTGCATGTTGTTCCCTTTTTTTATGGTCTAATATGATTAATATTGATGTTTCATGTATGTGCAATAATTACTGTTATGCCACTTTTTCATTTCACGTTTGAGGGACCAGCTAGTCACTTTATGGTGGTTGTGTCCCAACTTCCCATACAGGAAGTGACTGAGATCATAGAAAAACAGTTCTTATGAACAGAAGTGCACATGAATAGAGCAGATAGCCGTCTCTCATAGCTCCCCTCTGTTTCTTCGTCTCTCCTCATTCACTAGAAGAATTGTTGGGCGGCATAACATATACAGATTAGCTGACAACATGTTATTGTGATTTAGTTTGATTGGATCCAATGATCTTATGTTTGTTGGATGTGAGATAAAGATGAGGAACAACCTATATGAAGGAGATGAGTTTATCATTTATTCACAGTTGACAGGAAACGCAGTCTTGTCTAGTGTGTCTAAATCTGCGGCGGTCAGAACCACTGAGTGGTTTGAGCTTTGTGTTGAAGTGAAGCAAGAACAGTGTCACACAGACATTCTGATGAAGAAGCTGATGAAACACTCACATTTCACATTTCTAAGGAATGTAACTTCTCTTTTCTCACTGCTGCATATTAATCAATACAAAGTAGGAAGTTTGATCAGAACCAGAGTGACAGTGTTGATGCTGGATGTGAAGATGGGTCACGCTCTGCTCGGTGTGCTCGGGTTATTCTGTGAGTACATCTGTGACTTTCTATGTGATTGTCAGTATTTATATCAGTGTAGTAGTTGTGTAGACATGAACTGTGTTGCTGTTTGTCTTGGTTCAGATTAGAGGATTATGTTAAGTTTATTACTCAACTGGTTACTTTACTGGTTACTTACGCACTAGTTTGTGCACACGTACGTGGACAATGCATGAACAGTATATGATCAAAGGTATTATGTATATAGCTGTGGAATTACATGTATTGCTTATTTACCAGACCTTTTATATATTAAAGACGTTTTTAAATGTGTTTTCCACCTTTGTAGCTCTGTATCATCACAGAACTGTGTGATACTGTTGATTGATAAACAATAGTTGTCACTGATGAAACTCCAGCTGGATTTTGTATTTGATTCTGGTCTAATGAAGTTTTAATCTTTATTTTAGTGCTGAATACGCTCCTGTATGGACATGCTGAAGGTGACTAGTTATCTTTTCTATATGATTATGTTTGTCCTGTATGTCACCTGCTGTATCACTCTTGATCACTTGTTTTAGCAGCTGTGTTTTTCCATATATGTGTCATTTTACTCACATTATGAAATGACTGGATTAGTGCTCAGTTGTTTTTGAAGTAAAATAACAATTTAATCATTATTATTATTATCATTATCATTATCAGTATTGTTATTATTATTATTATTATTATTATTATTATTATTATTATTATTGGCCCAACACTTTGTATAGCTGTGTGATACAGTCACTTACAACAGTCTGTCACTCACTCAGTCATTGTGGGCGGTGACGTGGTGTGTTTGCTGTCACATGCTGTGTTTCTCATTATGACGTCTGGGAGCTGCAACAGTCACAAGTTGTCAAATGCTTCACAAACCGATGATGACAAATTATTAATCAAACTAAAGTGTCTGATATAATCAAAGTAATCATAAGCTACAAACCTCCAGAACAGTTTCACTGCTCGTTGGCATAATTTCTGTACATCTTTAAACTTTATTTCTCTATATTCTCTATGTATGAGTACTAAAATCACTCTTAACTGTATCCAGCAGCTCTGTAAAGTTAATGATACTGTCACTGACTTCAGCAGCAGCAGCAGTATAACTTATTTATATATCATGTTGATGTAATAATGTTTTGCACTGTGTATGTATGATGTGTGATTCAGGACATGAGTAGCGGTGCAATTCTGCCTCTGGTGGTCAAAATGAGTATTGCAGAAAGATACTATTTCCATCATGAATATTTCTGCACTGTTACGCACACTTGAAAAAATAAAATTATGCAACAAGTAGTTCCGACCAAGCAATCTGATTGGTCAGCAAGACATTTAGACCGTGCTCAAATCAGCATGACAGCACGCCTGACTCATTACTCAAAATATTACTCCGCCAAGTGTGTGTGTAACCATCTCCATGGCAACATAGTAACTGTCAGAGCTAGAGCAAAACAATTCAAAAGTACGACTTGAAATTCAAACTTTCTGTTGAAAGTCCCTAAAATATGCAGAGGAAAACTCGGTAGAAGCCGCCGCTAGACGTTTCTCTGTCGACCCCAAGAGGGAGAGAGATTGGTGAAAAAATAAAACGGAGCTGTCCGAGGAGGACAGCAACAGGGCCAGGCTGCCTGCTGGAGGGAGGAAGAAGGCTAACGAGGAGCCTGAGATAAACATGCGGGGATGAGTTATCAGCAAACGGGCACAACATGAGAGAGGGTCCCGCAAAATGATCAGGGCGATGGAGAAACAAATGTACGCTACCGTGAGTGACAGCGGAGATGAGGAGTTTGCAGCGAGTGCTGGTCGGCTAAATCGTTTCCTCTGCTGTAACAACTTCAATTGCAGAAGACAACTATTGCCCAGAAGGATGCCAGAGAATTCACAGAGAAGCTGGAGAAGTTTGTGACATTTTCATCCCGGATTTTTGAGAGGAAGGAATTAAATGCATGTAACAAATTGCCGCCTGGTCTGTTAAGTGACTTAAACAAATAAACGCCCCAGCTATTATTTAGTATTTTACGGTAGTTCGGGAAATTCCGAGACCGCGATAAAACATTAACGTCAGCTCAGAGTTCATCATCTGGGACTAGAAAATCCTTTCTGTTGCTAGGTCGTTACTAAGGGTTGGATTATATGCAGGAGTGGTAAACTACGTTTCATTACACATATGAGGCAACTGACGTGACTTATTTTGTTTCAGTTATTAGTCAGACCCCAAGTGTTTCCATGGAAATGCGACGTACACTCGCAAAAACCGTTAAAATTTGAGAGCAAAATGTCCATCAACATGGATATATTTTGATTATACATTTCATTAGTGTGAATGCTGCAAGCATTCACACTATTGTCCTTCTGGGGTTTATTATTATTATTATTATTATTATAAGTGTGAATGCTGCAAGCATTCACACTATTGTTCTTCTGGAATTTATTTTTCTTTCTTTTTTTTATTATTATTCCTGCTTCCGTACGTTTTTTGTCCGCTTTCTTCTCCTTCAAATCTTGAGCTATTGAAACCATTTAAATATCAAAATGTTCAGCTTTTTAAGGACATTACTGCTTGTATTTTTCTCTTTTTTACCTTTTATACTTTTGGAAATATTAAGCTTTTTATGCAACATTTTTCCCATTCATCCTTATGGGGATTTTTTCAAATTTCATTCTGCTATAACTTCAGCATACCTTCAGCTATTCAAACCATTCAAATATTAAAATGTTCAGCTTTTCAGCTCTTTCAGCTTTTTCAGCAATCCAGCTTTTTCCAAAAAAAATTTAACATTGCCGCAAATGGGAAAAGCTTAAAATCCTCTTCAAAACTCATCGCCTTTCAACCTCTTTTTGCTCCTCATACATTGAGCGAGAGACACCATTCAAACTTTAAAGCACTCAGCAGATCTTGAACTATTGGACCTGTATTCAGTTTTTAAAAATCTTGTACAGTCTTGAAATAATCGCAGTTTTAGTTTGAGCGACTTTTAGCCCATCTTCTGAGTTTATAATGGGTGTGTATTGCGTCGGCTAGACTGACATCACCAACTGCCGCACCCCAGAGGGCAGAGCTGCGTCGATTTTGATCCCTCACCTTTTACTTGACATAGACAATATATACATAGAAATGTAGGAAATCTTGTGGGCTTTCAGCTGATGATCTCATTTCAGATGTGGGACTTACGGTTTTGGATCTAGAAGCCAGAGAGGGACAGCAACTCTCGCTGCTGTCCCATAAGCCACAATGTTAATTTTGAGCCGAATTTTCCTGAAAATAGCAGACGGTACCTGATTTGTCTATTGCTCTCCCGCCTTCATTTTACACTCTTCAGAAATAAAAACAACATGACCGCGTTCAGCAACTCCTCCTGTCACTCACCATACAATCATTTTGACGATAACCCTCACAGTTTTTTCAGAAATCGCAGGAGTTTGGGAGGTGTTTTCCCAGTCATTTCTTATGGGGGACATTTTCGTCTCTGTCCCTGGTCCTGCTGCAGCATGTCTGCAGCCATTTTAAGCTCTTTCTGCCTTTAACTTTTCACCTTTATGCCTTTTTTCACCTTTTTAAGCTCTTTCTGCCTTTAACTTTCCTCATCAACCGGAAATCGCAATTTCTCTCGTCAAATCATGCATATTGGTGTTGAAACTTGCCTGAAAAGCTGGAGTTTGAAAGTGGCTTATTTTTTTCGCTTTTGCTCTTTTTCCGAACAGGAATAGCGCACAATAGGGCGCGTTTCTAAAGCACGAGATTTTGACTCTGCTCCTGTGATGACATCACCACAGGAGGCTACTTGCATAAGCATCGGCTCACAGCCATCCTCAGCCAGACTTTCTGAATGAGCACGCCGAATCTGCTCATTTCTTTGTCATTTTCACTATAGGCTTACAGATAAAAACAGCTGCATACTAAACATGCAGCGACGCATTACCAAATGAACACGGATTAATTCGTCCTGAACGGACATAACAACAGCCAGTCTCGTGCCAGAACTGCCTGCAAAACATGAAAATGGGGAATGACGGAGCGGAGTGCATAGAAAAACACAGCGCACACAGTATTCCGCCCTCCCACACAGCGCGCTGATTTGCTAGCACACCGCCAATCAGAACGGCCATTCAGCTGGCACACAACCAATCCAATGGCTCAGGCGTCCGACAGCCCTCCTCCTCAGACTTCGCATGCTCAATCGGAGCAGGCAACGTCCAAACGGCTCCGAAAGCTTCAGACGCAGCTGAACACACCGAACAGACATGTTCCCGACCTCGTCCGAGTCTCTCCAAACGCTTCAGACGTTCAACGGTTGGGCCGGTGTGTTTCTGCCTTTAAGCTCTTTCTGCCTTTAACTTTTCACCTTTCAGCCTTTTTTTTACCCTTGAGCTCTTTCAGCTTTCTTACTCCACAGCCTTTTGAGCCTTTTCACATATTCATCTTTCTGCCTTTTAAACTCCTTCAAACTTTTAACCTCACGTTAAACAATTAAAATGTTCAACTTTTTCAAGTCTTTCAGCCCCCGTCAGCTTTTCTGCCCTTTCAGCTTTTTAAAATATTCATCTTTTTTTTGAGCGACAGACACCATTACAACTTTATAATATATAAATATGTTGGTGATAACCCTTACAGTTTTTTCAAAAATCGCAGGGGTTTGGCAGGCATTTTGCCATTCATTGTAATAGGGACATGTTCATCTTTGACTCGGCTCCTGCTCCACCATGTGTGCAGCCATTTTAAGCTCTTTCTGACTTTAACTTTTCTCCGTTTCAACCTTTTTTCACCTCTTCAAGCTCTTTCTGCCCTCTTTCTCGACAACCTTTTGGCTAGGGCTGTAACGATACACCAAGCTCACGATTCGGTTTGTATCACGATTTTTGACCAACGGTTCGATACAAACCTCGATATTTTTTTTCTAAATTAAACAAACAAAACAAATTTATGTATCATTTCAATAACTTATGTATATGATACTTGTCTGATAACATCAGAGGTGCAGTATTGTGGAGGGCATGTCTATCTGATGGTCTGTTAACTGCACAGATCCCTCACTCAACTTAATACAGAGAAATGTCCCACAAAGCAACGTTACAGAAACAAACGAAGGTAACGTAGTAACTGTAACTGTCTTTGGCAACAAGTTAAAAATACCACAGCTGTACGTGGAGAAGCGTCCTTCCTCCCGCCCGTCCTACAGACTCCTCGTCACATTTCTGCCCAATAAACAGCGTCTGTCACCGGCAAAAAAAACTTTACCTCACCGAGTGTTTATGATGAAAAAAAATCTCCGTGACAGTCAGCCCTCCGGACCGAGACTTCAGTGAACTTTACCCCGTAAGACAGCCTCAGTTGGGTTTTGATCGACAGGGGAGACACCGGGGTAACCCCTTGCAAACGCACACACATCATCATCATGACGTGTACCGTCGCATCTCTTTAGGAGCCGCAGCGCCGGCTTTCTGTGTGAATTGCACAGCGGTTCGTCTTTACAGTGGTGTTCCACTCTGTGTGAACGAACAACGGCGGAGAATTGGCGAACGACCGCTGCGGTGTTAATGTGGTTACAGCTCATAGTGCTGAATCTGGACCGGAAGTTGTGTCGCGATTCTGCCTTCTCACAGTGCGAGACAGGTTCGTGGATCTGAGTGTCGCGATTTCGGCTTTGATACGTGTATTGTTACAGCCCTACTTTTGGCCTTTTCAGTCTTTTTTTCACCTTTTAAAGCACTTTCTGCCCTCTTACTCGAGAAACTTTTCGGTCTTTTTTCACCTTTTTAAGCTCTTTCAGACCCCTTACTCTACAGCTTTTTAGCCATTTCAGATATTCATCTTTCGGCCTTTTCAACTCCTTCAAACATTCCGCTTCGTGTTCACCTATGAAAATCTTTAACTTTTTCAAGTCTTTCAGCCCTTGTAAACTTTTCTGTCTCTTCATCTTTTTAAAATATTCATCTTTCTGCCTTTTCAGCTTCTTTATACATTCAGCTTCGTTTTCAGCTACAGAAACTGTTCAGCTATCAACATGTTCAACTTTTTAAACTCTTTCGGCCTTGACCTTTTCAACTTTTCAGCTTTTCGACTTTTTCAGCTTTTCGGAAGTGCATTCAGCAGATTTCGTTTCAGACTCAAGCATTCACACTGTATTTTCGTAGGAAATGCAAATTTTTCTAGTTATTATTCCTCTTCCGTACGTTTTTTGTCCGTTATCTTCTCCTTCAAATCCTGACCGATTCAAACCATTCAAACATCAAAATGTTCAGCTTTTTAAGGACATTTGTAGAAAAGGCCCCAAAAATTGGGACAGATTACGTTCATTCATGGTGTGATGTTTCGTAGAGGTAGGGTTGGTCAGCTCATGCAGGAGAGACTCCGCCTACTGGTTCCGTAGCATAACTGATAGAAAGGCGTGTGCTCCAGTGAGACGGCAGGGTGGGAGATTAATGCTGTGCAGTTAATTAATGTCACGGCAAGTGGTCTGTGCGTGTATGAAACGTGAGTATGTCTATATATATATTGTTGATGTACTGTATTTACGTTGCTGCATGCGTAAATCATTTCTGTTGTTCTGATGTGTAGCTTTAGCACTTGCCATGTGATCAATGTTTAAGTTAGTGTAACATTTAGCTCACCTGCCTTTGATCGCGTGTACGTCATGTAATGTGTTATGTTCATTGTTATTGCTCCCACTCATTAGTGTAATGTTTACAGTGAGCGTTACGTAAATGTTACCATGTGATGTTGTTTATATTTGTGTTAATATGCTAGTTAATCATGTGAGGTGTATTTCAGCCTGTGATAGTGGTAACTAGAAGGAAAGGGAGACGCAGTAATTTCAGTACTCCTTTATTATGTTTATTAGAGCTTAAGAGCTTTATACTTTGTTCATTTGTGTATTTGTTATTGTTCCTTTGATATAGAACAACCACATGACCTCATCGCCTACAAAGAAAGCATTAAACAGCTGAATTATCCATCACCTGCCTCTTCATTTGGACCCTCTAAAGGTTCATTGGCCTTAAGTTGGTGTTCTGGCCGGCACCCCGGTGTGAACTCTGTGATAACCCCTGAACCAACGCCAGATACCGTATAGTCACAGTGTCGTCACTACAACATTACTGCTTGTATTTTTCTCATTTCAATCTTTCATACTTTTGGAAATATTCAGCTTTTTCTGCCAAATTTTCCCCATTCATCCTTATGGGGATTTTTTCAAATTTCATTCTGCTATAACTTCAGCATACGTTCAGCTATTCAAATCATTCAAATATTAAAATGTTCAGCTCGTTCAGCTCTTTCAACCTTCAGCTTTCCAACTTTTCAACTTTTCAACTTTTTCAATAATTCAGCTTTTTCCAAAAAAAATTTAACATTGATTTAAATGGGAAAAGCTTCAAATCCTCTTCAAAACTCATCGCCTTTCAACCTCATCTTGTACCTCATACGTTGAGCGAGAGACGCCATTCCAACTTTAAACGAGTCAGCGAAACTTGAACTATTGACACTATTCAGTTTAGAAAAATGTTGTATGGTTTTGAAAATATCGCAGTTTTAGTTTTAGGAACTTTTAGCTCCTCTTCTGATTTTATAATGGGTGTGTATTGCGTCGGCTAGAGTGGGTGACATCATCGCCAGAGTGGGGAGCGGCTTTCGGAGATAGGAATGAAAATTGTCTTCAGCTTGATACTGAATCCACATCTTTTACTTGACATAGACAAAAAATGCATAGAAATGTAGGAAATCTTGTTGGGTGTCAGCTGGTGGTCTTATTTCAGATGTAGCATTTACGGTTTTGGATTTAGAAGCCCGAGAGCGACAAGAAGTTGAAATAAAGCCCCATAAGCCGCAATGTTAATTTTCAGGCTAAATTTCTGATGCAGCCATTTTAAGCTCTTTCTGCCTTTAACTTTCCACATTTTCAGTCTTTTTTCACCTTTTTAAGCTCTTTCAACTCTGTTACTCCACAACTTTTCGGCCTTTTCAGTCTTTTTTCACCTTTTTAAGCTCTGTCTGCCTTTAAATTTCCACCTCTTCAGTCTTTTTTCACATTTTTATGCTCTCTCTGTCCTCTTACTCTCCAACTTTTCTGCCTTTTCAGTCTTTTTTCACCTTTTTAAACTCTTTCTGCCTTTAACTTTCCACCTCTTCAGTATTTTTTCAAATTTTTATGCTCTTTCTGTCCTCTTACTCTCCAACTTTTCTGCCTTTTCAATCTTTTTTCACCTTTTTAAGCTCTTTCAACCCTGTTATTCCACAACTGTTTGGCCTTTTCAGTCTTTTTTCACCTTTTTAACCTCTTTCAGCCCTCTTAGTCTACAGCTTTTTAGCCTTTTCAGATATTCATCTTTCTGCCTTTTCAACTCCTTCAAACATTCAACTTGATGTTCAGCAATTAAAATGTTCAACTTTTTCAAGTCTTTCAGCCCACTTCAGCTTTTCTGTCGTTTCATGTTTTAAAAATATTTATCTTTCTGCTTTTTGAGCTTCTTTATACATTCAGCTTCATGTTCAGCTACAGAAACAGTTTAGCTATCAACATGTTCAACTTTTTAAACTTTTTGGCCTTGAACTTTTCAACTTTTTCAGCTTTTCGGCAGTACATTCAGCAGATTTCGCTTCATCCTTCAGCATTCACACTGTATTTTCGCAGGAAATACAATTTTTCTAGCTTGTGTTGGTATTAGATGTATAATCGCAATATTACCCTCAAGGGTTTGCTTTAATGTCATTTGAGCGCTTCAGTGCAAGTCACATCACATTTCTTTCAAAGCGAAGATTATGCAGCTCATTAAAAGGCTGTTTTTGTTCATGTTTATATTTAAAGTAAATCTTCAGTATGTAGTGATTGTGCAGAATGTATCCGATCAACTATCAATACATGTTTTCATTTAAAAAATCATTTTCCAACAGAACTCCAGCCTGTCCTCACTGTGTCTCCATCATGGCTGAGTGCTGGAGCCTCAGTAACTCTGAACTGCAGAGTTAAAGATCCATCTGCAGGATGGAGGTTCTACTGGTATAAGATGGTTCCTCGTCCATCATACAGCTCCTACAGATATGAGCAGCTACCTGGCAGCAGCAGTGGGACTGAACAGGATTCCTACATTGTTCATGGACAAACACACACAGCAGGATATAGTTGCAGAGCTGGAAGAGGAGATCCAGAGTATTTTACTTATTACAGTGACTCTAACTTTGTCTGGTCTGCAGGTCAGTTTGTTTCTAGCTCTTAAAAAACAGATGTTATATCAGCTTTGTTCATCTTGTTTTTAATTGATGATAAATTTGCACGAGAAGAAAAAAGAACATCAATTTACTGTGATCTTATGATCTTGTCTCTCTCTCGCTAACGACAAGCTAAACTTCATGCTTTCCACCTTACTGGGTGGAATTTGTTTCTTTCTGTCCTCACTCTTTAACACAACACACAAAAAGTCAGATATGATATCTTGGCTAAAACTCTGCTCTCATTTACAAAAAGTACTTTTAGTCTGGATACTTCAGATCTTCTTCTGTTTACAGCAGCTGGAGTCACTTGGTTGTCTATCATTTTAAAATGTTCTCAAAATTGTAGCAAGAGGTCAAAGTAGAAATCATAATTTTACCAAAATACTGAACTTTGTTATAGTAAAAACAAAGCTAAGGACTATTTGAATGGAGGCATTTTCTATCTGAAGATCTCTGTGCTCTGTTTGACCTCTTATCACATGTTGTTTTTCAGATATTCATTCATCAGCATCTCTCACAGTGAGTCCTGACAGAGCTCAACACTTCACCTCTGACTCTGTCTCACTGAGCTGTGAGGCACACTCTGCTGAGTGGAGATTGATGAGGTTATTAACTGAGGACAGCCATTGGTCAGCCTGCTCTGACTGGGAGACAATGACTGGATCAACATGCAACATATACACTTACTGGACCAGTGATGCAGTGTACTGGTGTGAGTCTGGATCAGGAGAGACCAGCAACACAGTCAACATCACTGTACAGGGTATGATTTCACTACATTATGTTTTTCTTTGACTTATTACTTCAAACATCCCGTTGTGTGTTGAGGAGGACAGCACACTGACATGTTCAGAGTTCTGCCCAACACTCTGCTTCATCATCTCTCCAGTAATTAATGGTTTTCACTTAATAAACATAGTTGAGTATTTAATCACACTGTGATTTTAACCATGTATAAATATAGAATATAGATTTGTGGCTGATCTGTTCTTCAGTTTTTAGGTCCATGATCACCATTTAAAGTCCAGTGTGAAGGATTTAGTGATATTTAGCTGTGAGTTTACAGATTCAGCCAACTGAAAGGGTTCTTGAACATTAGACACACAAGGTGTATGAAGATGAAACGTTAGATTTTATGATCACTGTTAAATCAGTGACAACAATGTAAAAGAAAAAACCCAGTCTGTCTTTTCTCATCTCTCTACATCAGCTCATTCTCAAGTTCCTCAACCAGCTGATCTCTGACTGAAACCTGGTATTCTTTGACTGTTTAACAGATGGAGATATGATCCTGCTGAGCCCTGCCCATCCTGTGACTGAAGGACATTCTGTTAGTCTGAGCTGCAAATTAAGAAGGCAAACATTTGACTCCATTGTGTTTTTCTATCACAATGAGAAAGTCATTCAAAGTGACAGCAGATGGGAGTTAAATATCTCTGCAGTGTCAAAGACAGATGAAGGATTCTACAAGTGTCAACACTCAGGACGAGAGTCAGCACAGAGCTGGATGTCAGTTCAGGGTGAGCAGGATTAAAACAATAGCTGCATTTTCTGTTTGTTTTTGACTGGGAAATAAATTTAGACAAATATTGTTTTCCTAGTTGATCAGTTGTATCCAAAGCACAATCAGACAGACCCAAAGTGACGACACTGTGGGAGACAGAAGTCTGTGTTATGAGTTCACTCTGTGATGGACTGACAGTCTGTCCAGGATGTAAACTCGCTCTCATCACATGTGAGCTGGATAATCACCCTGTGACCCTGCAAAGGATAATCGATAATTTAACATTTGTCTATCATCAGTTAAAACCACAGTGAAAGTGTTCAACTTGGATCTTCAACACTAAAACAAGTTTTGCCTTCACAAATGTAACATTCAGAATTGAAAACTTAAGAGACATGACATGTAAGAGAAGTTCTTGACCAAGTTTTAACTGAAATGTCTCCAGTATTTATAATATAATTCAGTGTTAATATTAATTTACAGTTCCAGTATTTATGACCTGTGTGTGTTGCACTATATAAACTGGACTTAATCACAGTGACATTAGTTTCCTTTTTTCTGTTTTTGTTCTAAATCAAACAACAAAAGTTCCAAAGGCTGAACTGAGGGCTGAGGACAGAGACATTCCTGTAGGGGGCAGTGTGAGCCTGACCTGCTCTGTGAACCCATCGTCATCTGGTTGGAAATACTTCTGGTACAGAGGAGAGAAAACCTCTGAACCTCTGACCTCTCAACTCTCAGCTGGACCAATCAGAGTCTCAGAGGAAGGAGTCTACTGGTGCAGAGGAGGAAGAGGAGAGCCAGTTAACTACACAGAGTACAGTGATTCAGTCACTATCTACAAAATCAGTGAGTTTGACTTTTGTATTGGAAACAGAATTAAGATATATGTTGTGTTAATTGATTGAAAAACATTGTATGTTTGATGTATGTTTAACTTTTCTTCATTTTTGTTTCTTTTCTGTGAATTCTTGAACATGAACAGTTCCAAACAAGGCTGTTGTGACTCTGCAGCCAAACTGGACTGAAGTATACGATGGAGAGAGGATCACTCTCAGATGTGAGATCACAGATGGAGGAGACACTGAGTGGGAGTATGAATGGAGAACAACCAGCTCAGAAAAACCTTCAGATCAAAATGAACACAGTATTAGTTTTGTGACTGAATCCCACAGTGGAGACTACAGGTGTAAGGGCAGAAAGAAACATACGCAGCATTCTTCAACAGGTTGGAGTGATCCTATCAAACTGACAGTATCAGACAGTAAGTCACATCACATTACTTTTAAAGTGAAGATTATACAGCTCATTAAAAGCCTGTTTTTGTTCATATATATATATTTAAAGTAAATCTTCAGTATGCACAGATTGTGCAGATAAGAATGTATCTGATCCACTATCAATACATGTTTTCATTTAAAAAATAATTTTTCAACAGAACCCCTTCCTGTCCTCACTGTGTCTCCATCATGGCTGAGTGCTGGAGCCTCAGTGACTCTGAACTGCAGAGTTAAAGATCCATCTGCAGGATGGAGGTTCTACTGGTATAAGATGGTTCCTGATCCATCATACAAATTCTACAATCTTGAGCTTCTACCTGGCAGCAGCAGTGGGACTGAACAGGATTCCTACATTGTTCATGGACAGACACACACAGCAGGATATGAGTGCAGAGCTGGAAGAGGAGATCCAGAGTTTTACTCTTATGACAGTGCCCCTAAGTTTGTCTGGTCTGCAGGTCAGTTTGTTTCTATCTCTTAAGAAACAGATGTTATATCAGCTCTGGTCATCTTGTTTCTAAATGATGAGAAACAAACTTGAAAAAAGAAAATTAATTCACTGTGGTCTCATGATTTTGTTTCTCTCACCAGCGTCAAGCGAAGCTTCACGTTTTCCACCTTACTGGGTGGAATTTACTTGTTTCCTTCTGTCCTCACTCTTTAACACAACACACAAGACAGATATGATATCTTGTCTATCTTCTTTAGTCTGGATACTTAAGCTCTTCTTCTGCTTACAGCAGCTGGAGTCATTTGGTTGAAGGTCAAAGTAGAAATCATAATTTTACCTAAATACTGAACTTTGTTACAATAAAAACAAAGCTAAGGACTATTTGAATGGAGGCATTTTCTATCTGAAGAGCTCTGTGCTCTGTTTGACCTCTTATCACATGTTGTTTTTCAGATATTCACTCATCAGCATCTCTCACAGTGAGTCCTGACAGAGCTCAACACTTCACCTCTGACTCTGTCTCACTGAGCTGTGAGGGAAACTCTGCTGGGTGGAGAGTGAAGAGGTCATCACCTGAGGACAGATTCTGGTCAGACTGCTACTACTCGGGGACAATGACTGGATCAACATGCAACATAAACACTTACAGGACCAGTGATGACGTGTACTGGTGTGAGTTTGGATCAGGAGAGTTCAGCAACGCAGTCAACATCACTGTACAGGGTATGATTTCATGACATTATGTTTTTCTTTGACTTATTACTTCAAACATCCCGTTGTGTGTTGAGGAGGACAGCACACTGACATGTTCAGAGTTCTGCCCAACACTCTGCTTCATCATCTCTCCAGTAATTAATGGTTTTCACTTCACAAACATAGTTGAGTATTTAATCACACTGTGATTTTAACCATGTATAAATATAGAATATAGATTTGTGGCTGATGTATTCTTCAGTTTTTAGGTCCATGATCACCATTTAAAGTCCAGTGTGAAGGATTTAGTGATATTTAGCTGTGAGTTTACAGATTCAGCCAACTGAAAGGGTTCTTGAACATTAGACACACAAGGTGTATGAAGATGAAGCGTCAGATTTTATGATCACTGTTAAATCAGTGACAACAATGTAAAAGAAAAAACCCAGTATGTCTTTTCTCATCTCTCTACATCAGCTCATTCTCAAGTTCCTCAACCAGCTGATCTCTGACTGAAACCTGGTATTCTTTGACTGTTTAACAGGTGGAGATATGATCCTGCTGAGCCCTGCCCGTCCTGTGACTGAAGGACATTCTGTTAGTCTGAGCTGCAAATTAAGAAGTCAAACATTTGACTCCATTGTGTTTTTCTATCACAATGAGAAAGTCATTCAAAGTGACAGCAGATGGGAGTTAAATATCTCTGCAGTGTCAAAGTCAGATGAAGGATTCTACAAGTGTCAACACTCAGGACGAGAGTCAGAACAGAGCTGGATGTCAGTTCAGGGTGAGCAGGATTAAAACAAGTGCTGCTTTTTCTTGTAAACTGTTTCTTTTTGACTGAGGAATAAATTAATTTGAATATTGTTTCCCTATTTATTCCAGCGGTGTCCAGGCCTGACAGCTCTTCACTTCCTGTGCTGTTGATTGTTGGGCTGGTTTGTGGAATCCTTCTTGTTATTCCTCTGCTCGTTTTGTTTTGCTACAGAACGTCCAAGGGTGAGACCTTCTTCTTCTATTATTACATGTTCTTTAATTATTCAAATACACTCACATACTCTGACCTCATGAGAGAGAACAGCAGTATAACAACCATCTAACAACAAGTGTCTCTTTCACAGATTCATGCTTCTTCAGGTAGGTGCAACACTCTCTCATCTCATGTTGAACGTAACATCAACACATTTTTATGTTCTTATTTAAATGTTCTGTATCTGATACGTGTTGTAGACCAGTCCAGTCTGAGAGCACCAACGCAGATCATGTGGACTACGAGAATGATCATTACTCCGCTCTTCACCATGGTAAGCAGTTAATATATAATATGGAACAAATAAAGATTAGTTTAAGTTATTAAATAAAATCTAGGTTTGCTTAATAAGTATTGTAAACTCACCTTGGCTTGATTTCATTTCTCTGTAGGTGATGTTTGTCTCTATGACACAATCAGAGGCCATCAAGAAGCTGAACATGGTACAGTTTATACCTTTTATTCACCATGGAGCTGTTAGAAATACTAGAATAAGACAATTTCATTTAACTATAAATGACTTATTGACGATCATTGAGCATATTTATTTGTATGAAATGACATATTTTAGACTGATTTACACATCTAACAACAAGTGTCTCTTTCACAGATTCATGCTTCGTCAGGTAGGTGCAACACTCTCATCTCATGTTGAACGTACAATCAACACATTTTTATGTTCCTATTTAAATGTTCTGTATCTGATACGTGTTGTAGACCAGTCCAGTCTGAGAGCACCGACCCAGATCATGTGGACTATGAGAATGATCATTACTCCGCTCTTCACCATGGTAAGCAGTTACACTAATATTATAAATCTAATATTATATACTTAAACAGTCGGGTCCAAAAGTCTGAGACCATTGGAAATCTCTAATATTGTCACGTGAACCTGGACATAATCAGAAAGTGCTCAGCAAGTGTGAGTCTGAGCCTCAAATCAAATCCAGACTCAAGGTTTATAAAGGGGCAGTGCATGTAACAATATAAACTGTGAAACACTTTACAAAAACTGTATCAGTTGTATCCAAAGAGAGACACAAAATGACCACACCATCAGAAGATCAATAAATCTAGCTTCGCTCCCTGAAAGATAGAAAAGCAACTTCAACACGATATAGAATTTAATAAACATACACACAAGAATGCAATCAGATGAGGTGTGACAAAGGAAAGCTGTCTTGTAGTCGTCTCGAGGAGGATCAGCCGTTCCTAAAACACTTCTTAGTTGGTGAACAAGACGACAGACTGGAGGTGGGTTAAGAAGTACCAGAATTCTGCAACGAATCAACTTTTAACTCAAACTGTTAAGCTGGTTTTATCATTTGCAGAATAGAATTGTTGTGTGGTCTCAGTCTTTTTGAGCCCATAAACACATTTTAAATGATCCAAAGAATCTGAGGTCTCACATGATTCATCAATTGTTGCAGTTAAAGGGATATTCCAGCGTAAGTTTAATCCACGTTCCAACACACTGTGACACCGAGTAGGACCCCCCCTCGAGAGATAAAGGTTGCAGAGCGCTAGCTTACGTAGTTTTAGCATCCTCAGAAACGGCCGCACGACAACAATACATTGCATTAAATGGGTCCAAGTATAAATCCGCCATCGCAAGTGCAGTAGAGTTCCGCAGCTCAATGATGATCATTACTGCGGGACTCTACTGCACTTTGTAATCGACTCACAGGGCTTCCCCACAACAAGGAAGGCTTCTCGGGTGGTGAGTTTTGTTTCTTTTCCAACAAATCTGGTATCTGGTCGATATCAAATGTTTGATACCTCGAAATATGTGCTGGGACCCTGTTTCTAATGTTGCTGAGGTTTGGTGCTGTTCTGAGCATTATTTGTGGCTTTTTGATGACGTTTTTATACTTGGACCCATTTACTGCAATGTATCGTTGTCGTACGGTCGTTTCTGAGGATGCTAAAACTACGTAAGCTAGCGCTCTGCAAACTTTATCTCTCGGGGGGGTCCTACTCAGTGTCACGGTGTGTTAGAACATGGATTGAATTTACACCAGAATATCCCTTTAAAGTCATTAAACTCACCTTGTCTTGATTTTCATTTCTCTGTAGGTGATGTTTGTCTCTATGACACAATCAGAGGCCATCAAGAAGCTGAACATGGTACAGTTTATACCTTTTATTCACCATGGAGCTGTTAGAAATACTAGAAAAGACTGTTAACTGTCAATGATTCACTGATCAGTCCTGTAAGATTAATCCAATAATCTTACATAGTCTTTGATTAATCGTAAAAACAGAGTGAGTTCTTTATTAGGAGAGTGTGGAGGCAGAGAGAGTGAAATGTGATCAAACATGTTGATCGTGACGTCGTCCTGAATCTTTTTGTTGACTTTCTGTTTCTTTCAGCTCAATAAAGAAATCTGTATCAACTAAACCAACATAACGGACGACAACATGAAAAAGTCCATCTGTACTTTGACAGCTTCTCTGTGATCACTGTGTGCAGCTGTGCTGAAGAAATAACACACAGCATTTTGTAAAGTTAATTCAACAGTGGCTCATTCAAAATAACTATCATATGGTTTTAATATTCTGTTGTATTTGGTATGCATACAAGGTGATAGTGCCACTTTAAAGTCAGCTGCTTTTGTAGCTTCTGATTAAAAAGAGTTAAATATTTAGAACATTTAATGTATTTTATGTAAAAAAAAAAACATCCTGTTAACATACAAGCTTCTTCTGTCATTTTAAAAATGCTTGATATTCTCTATATTTCATGTTTTTTATATATATAAATGTATTTTTAAAAGGTGGTTGGCCATTTTCTGCATCAATAAACTTGTTTCATCAATAAGCTGTCAGCAGTGTTCCTCATAGATTTAGAGGGAACAAAAGGAATATGTCTGAAGTTACTTTAGTTTGAAAAGTCTCTTCCTCTTTGTGTCACTACTCACTCTTCATCATGTGAATTAGAGTCGAGCCCGTTCAGACAAATGTTGTTCTTCATGTCAGTTATCTTTGTGTCTCAACATGATGCTTCATACTGTGGAACTGTTTTATATCTCATTTACATTTCTTTATGATTTTTACTAAACTGGCACCAGAGGTAGTTTCAAAATAAAAGTCAGGAGACTAAATAAAACCATTTCAGGAGGTTTGAACATTGTTTGAAACATTTAAGATAATGTTAGCATAAAACTCAAAGTATATGAAAAAAGTCATTTTAGACATTTTAATGTAGAAATGTTACATATTATTATATAACTACATTAAACTGAGTGCAAAGAACACCTGATGTTTTCAAAAACTGTGCCAAGATCTTGGTAGTGAGCATGTACAGGTGTTGTATCATGCCGAGGTACGCTGGCTTTCGAGGTGAAAGGTACGGTCCCGTTTTCAGGAACTACGAGGTGAAACCACAGCCTTTCATGCCCAGAACAATCCGCCTCTTGCAGACCTGTTCAGCAACAGTGTGACAAGCAACGAAGAGTCAGCTGGTGGAGATGTCATGTGACCACACGCTGAAAAAGAAATCCACGGAGGTAATCCTCTGCTGTTTCTGGTGCAGCACTGTGAAGAGCGAGTATCCTTCCCTTGACACTCGAGCAGTAAAAATCCTCCTACCATTCAGCACTACCTGTCTCTTTGAGTGTAGCTTCTCAGGTGTGGTTCAGCTGAAGACAAAACTCAGAAACAGACATTGAGCGTGACCTCAGAGTTGCTTTGTCGACTAACTCCAGACTTTGAGACTCTTGTCAGGACCAGAAAACATCCCCAGTTCTCCCATTAACTCCTCCAAACTCAGGTCTATGATGTCAGTAAGGTCGAAGTTAGTGCTGCTTAATTTTCTCTAAAGCACAATGTTTTTCAGTATTTACTTTCAGAAGAAAAGTTCATTTTGTATACTTGAATCTTTTTGAAATGCACTTGTTGTTTAATTAATTTTGAAACTGAATTTATTCTATAGCGTTGGTTGTCATAGTTACACTCTTTAATTTATTTTGTATTGCCTGAATAAGTGACTGAATAGTTTAAGAGTACAGTTACTGAAGTGTTATATTTAATAAATTGGAGGAGTTGGGTTATTTATAAATTATATATAATAATGTTCCCTGATTTGAGTCGCGGCTTGTCATTAAGGGGTGATGGTGGGTCCCGCAGCCAGACCAGTTGAGAACCACTGGTTCAAAATATACTCAGAGCGGACTGAACATCATAAGTGAAATTTATTGGACTCTCCAAATAAGGTCACATTCTTTAAACTTCATTAGTAAACGGCAGTAGTATAATATATGAACAAATTAAAGGCACTTGCATGTCACAAGATGAGTTGGAGGAGATGAACCATGTGAACAGCTTAAAGATGAGGGAACAGTTTGTTACTACTTTTCATCTCGTTCTTGAAGTATAGCTGAAATAATTTGTTATGCTGAATAACTTTGTTGAACATGGTGACAGAAGAGGCCTCCTTGTAACCAGCTCAATTTCCACTTCCACATAAAAAAAGTCCAAAGTCTCAGAACCAGAGTCTCTAATCCTTCTTGTTGTGTGTGAGCCGGTGGGACGTGAGGTGCTGCAGCAGCCTGAACTCTTTCTTACAGAGCTCACACTCAAACGGCTTCTCTCCGGTGTGGATGCGCAGGTGCTTTGTGAGGTTACTCGTGTCGTTGAACTGCTTCCCGCACTCTTTACAGACATAGGGTTTCTCTCCGGTGTGGATCAGCTGGTGCCTCTTCAGAGTTGCAGTCTGGGTAAAGCACTTGCCGCACTGGGAGCAGCGGTGTGGTTTCTCCGCCGTCTCTCGGCACTCGTGATTGGTCAGCTTGGCGAGCTCGTCGAACTTCTGCCCACACAGGGAGCAGCGCGGCGGTTTCTCCTCATGAGCAGACTGGTGCGCCCTCAGCCCCGATTGATGGGAGTAGCCTTTCCCGCACTTGTCGCACTTGTATGGTTTCTCCCCCGTGTGGATGCTCTCGTGGATGGTGCGGTGCTGCAAAAGTCGGAAGCTCTTGCCGCAGTGTGAGCAGCTGTATGGTTTCTCTCCGGTGTGTATCATCCGGTGCTTCTTTAGGTTGGTCCTCATGCTGAAGGCCTTGGGGCACTGGGGGCATTTGAAGGGTTTCTCTCCTGAGTGGGTGTACTGGTGCGTCACCAGAGACATCTGGACTCTAAACGTCTTCGGACAGAACTTGCACTGATACGGTTTCTCCCCCGTGTGGACACGCTCGTGCTGCTTGAGTTTGGCTTGGTGCTTGAAGCTTTTCTCACAGTGGCTGCAGCTGTGTGGTCTCTCTTTAGAGTGGCTCAGCATGTGTGTCTTCAGGTCTCCCCTCCTGGCACAAGTCTTGCCACAGTGGTCGCATTTATATGGTTTCTCCCCGGTGTGGATCAGCTGGTGCTCCTTCAGACTGCCAGGTCTCCCAAACTGCCTCCCACACACCTCGCAGCTGTACGCTTTCTCCCCCGTATGGGTGAGGAGGTGCTGTCGGAGGGTGTGCAACAAGTAGAATTTTTTATCGCAGTGCTCGCAGGCATGACTTCTCTCTCGTGGAGTCTCTTTTGATTTTTCGGCTCCCTCCTGATTCTCCCTGTTCTCCGCGTGGATGCGAACATGCCGTCTTAAGCGGTGTTTCGTCCAGAACGTCCGGCTACACTTGTTGCATGAATGAGTCTTTGGCTCTGTCGGTTCTGATCCAGACTTTTGCTGGCTCCAGATGCAGTGATGCCGCTGGTGTCTGATGACGTTGCTTCTCCTCGCGAAGGATTTCCCACAATGCTCACAGTGGTGATTCTGGGTCTTGGTTTCACCTTCCTGCTGGTTCTTCTCTGTCTTGTTTTCATCTGTTGTGAGGCACAGAAGAGGACAGAAACACAGAGATACATGATTAATACACTTCATATTTAAAGCTTCTGTTTAAGATGAATCAATAACACTGAGCTGGGATGTTTGTTTTCTTTATGAAGGTGGAGAAGAGTGAAGGTAAGAGATGAAAATCAGAATCCATAGGTGAAGAAAATTGCTATAGATGCTTCTGCTGATCAGTTGATCAACAGAAAATGGATCTCATCACTTCATCACTTTACCTCCACCTGCAGACTCCGCTTCCTCCTCATCCCCAGCATCATGCTGCTCTGATGTCATGACAACGTCTGAAGGGCTGTTTTGTGATTGGTCAGCTTCCTCTGAGTTACCGAGCGCGGCTGCCGGATCGACTGTCTGTCCACTCGGTTCTGTTTTCATGCAGTCCACCAGGCAGACGGACGGTTGCTTCAAAGCCACGACTGAGGGATCGACTGATGAGTCTGAATGACAGACAGATCGATTCAAAAACAGCTTCACTTGCAAGATATCTCATTTAAATAATCCCCAAATTCTGGTTCCAGATTTTGGAAGAATGAACTCTTCTCTTACTTGTTGTATTAAAATCTACACCTCTTGCATCGAGTAAAGAGCTGGAATGACTACAGATGGTTCAGCAATCAAATTAGCTAAAATACCTCAATGTTTTAGTGGTTCTAGCGTCTCAAGTGAGTATGAACTGGAGTAATGGGTCAAAGAACATACAGAGACAGATTCAAGGTGCTTCTGGATGAAATACACTTCATAAAACAGTATCTTTACTTCTTCATGACTATGTTCTGAGTATAAAATGCATGTTTTTGTCATTTATTCCGCCATAAATATTTGGGTTATGACGATGAGACTTCTGGTGTCAACATAATTATGCCAACACCGGCCACACCTGTTTCTGGAGAGATTATCACATCAGCCGCTCACCTTCTGGCTCCAGTCTCTCAGCTGGTCTCAGGTGAGCTGGTCTCAGGTCAGCCGGGGTCTTCAGACAGTCCACCAGGTAGACCGCCAGCCGCCTGAAGCCCAGCAGAGACGGACTGCTTGGGGACGCCATCGACTCTGCAGAATGTGAAGGATTAACAGTTCAATTTATAATGCTCAGTCTATCTATGAGGCTAACGTTAGCTTAGCTTGAGTTAGTACCTCCCGTGTATTAGCAGGTGAAAACAGGAGCTAACTATCAAACTGTGGCTGCACAATAATTAACGTATCATCAGAACTCACCACACGGACCTAACCCAGTGTTTTCCAGCACTAAAGTCTCAGCTGACCTGCTGCTGGAGGCTCCATACGGAGATTAATAAACGTCCTCTGGTGTCTTTTCGCTCTCTAGCTGTAAAACTACTCTTCCGGTGTTGTATTATTGTGATATCTGCGACTGAAACACTAAAAAACTGATTGAAAACTCAACGAAACGTGATTGTTGTCTTCCGGGTTTATTTGAAGAGCGGGGCTGTCGACCAATGGGCAACGATAAACTGAACAGGAGGCGGGTTCTTTTAGAAATCCGGCGCCAATCGCTGCTTGCCTTTGTTAATGGGGACGGCACCTGCTTGAGGACAAAATAGACAAAATATCATACGCGTTTGGTCAGTATTCTTTAAAGCTTTTATTTCACTGCCTTGTAATGTAATTTAATGTAATGTAATGTAATGTAATACAATATGACATAATATAATGTAATATAATATAATATAATATAATATAATATAATATAATGTAATGTAATGTAATACAATATGATATAATATAATACAATATAACATAATGAAATATAGTACAATATAGTATACTGTTATGAAGAGAAAGTTATTTAATGTAATGCAAGGTAAAGTCAAAAGTTGAATAATTAAATAAATAGTAAGTAAATACAAATACCTGACAAATTAAGTGCAGAAATGAAGTATTTGTACTTACTGTTTCTGTCCACAGATGTTTTCCTTTAGTTTTATTCTGTCACAATAGACACATAAAATAATCTTTTCTAAATATGGATCATAAACATGCAAACACAAAGAATAGGAATAAAATAAACTGTGCTGCATGAAATCCTCACGTGTAGCTCTCCTGTATGCGCCACTAGATGACGCCACGTGATCGGCGTTTGTCCTCTTACAGCTGCTGTCACTGTACACCCTCTTTACAGTAGGCTTGATTCAAACTAAAGGTTTGCAGTGATTTAAAAAAAGTAAACAGTTCATCTTCATGTGAGACACGGAAACGTAGCAAACAGGAGAATATGTGAGTGCAGAGGGTCCGTCTCGAATTAGATTCTGATCCTCTGAAAGAAATCACTCCTCGGGCTTATAAAGGTTTGAACAATCGATATATAACAGTCCATTATGCATTGAGCACGCACACACACACACACACACACACACACACACACACACACACACACAAAGCCACAGGCTGTGTCCTTTGATAATTTGCTCTTTTGAAGACGGACATTTTTGAAGTCCCTTTGAAGTGACTTTTACTAATGTTGTTCGTTTGCGAGCCTCAATTAACTGACTCTCTCATTCTGAATTCAGAGACTTGTCTCTGTTCATATATAATGAATTTATATATGAGCCTGAGCCGGCCGGGAAGGAGCAGCCGCATCAATACGTCTTTAATCCACCGAGCAAACACCGCTGCAGGGCTGCAGTCACGCCGGCCTGAAAGACGGCATTTGAGCTTATTTGATATTTTCAGGATACATTAAAAAAAACATAGAATTACTCTTTCAAATGAGCGTGTAGGAGCAGTAAACGCTTCAAAAACCTGGTAAGTAGAGCAGTTCTCTCTAACCTGGGGGGTCTGGAGCTCTACAACACTGGAAATACAGCAAGAAAGAAAGTTTTTGTTGTGTTCTTTGCTTCTTTACTTTCTCTTGTTTTACCCTTTCAGACCTCTGAAAGTTATTCAAATGAAACAATGCGAGAGAAAAATATTATTCATGCGGCCTATCGCAAGGGATCGCAAGGAGATGTTGCTGCATATTAAAGGGTCACAAGCATCAGGATGTTGGGAATAAGTGAATTACACTAAATCCAGAGAGAGGGAAGGTGTTGGCTTTTCTCAGGGTTTACATCCACAGAGGGAACAATAACGTTTGCATGTGAATATATTTGCGTTATTGTTGTGAGGGATCAAATCTACCCTGCAAGGCAGCTGGATTTCTTGGGATCACAGGTATGTAAAGAGATTAGCGTGGATGCTGCCATAGCTGCAGTTTTATAACAACTGGACAACGTTTCTTTGTTAAAAAGAAGAACACAGAACAACACTGAAGGCTTTTCTGGATGGAAAAGATGTTTTCTAACGGCTCCTTCCAAGATGGATTCATGAAGCGAACCCTCTGGTGTGTCTCGGTCAGAGAAAGCCTCCCAAAAAAGCCTTCAAATGTCTTGTTTTGTCGGCCCAAAACCCCAAAACATTCAGTTTACAGTGATCTCAAACCGCAGCAATCGCGAGGATTTAAAAAACGCTTGAGTCATGAGCGAGTCGTGTTGCTAAAAACGAGCTGGTTGTTCACGTAGCAGAAGCGTATGACAGTCTTTAGACAACAAGCAGGTCTGATGTCTTCTCTCTGTACCTGCCTCTGTAAAAGACACCTGTCAGACTTTGTGTATCACTCTCTCCGTCTCTCTCGGGGGGTTGCTGCACTTTGCATTAACATCTGGCTGATCGCTTCCTGTGAGGAGAACATTTCCCTTCAGTGTGAACAACAGACACCAGAATCTCACTTTGGCAAACTCCGCGAATCTCCTGTGTATCAATTAGAGGGGACGATGTTTCATTCAAAGCCCCAGTTGTAGTTGTTTTTAAACATGTTGGAAGCTCCACATCGCCTCCTTTTTACATTTTAAACACACAGACTCACTCAGCCAGCTGGCCGAGGTACAAGAACTCCAGCGAATCCTTGTATTGCCCTCGTACGGTGGCCTTGGTGGAACATGGTGGCACTGAAACTACATATATGAACGTCATTAACATCAAGCTTTTTCTTCAGATCTCACCAACTTGCTGAAGTAGATCAGTACGTTCAGATGAATGATCAAAGTTGGAGGTGGAATACTCGGATCGCACACAGTTTTAGATGTTTGCAAACTGAGTTGTCTAAGTTTTGATTTTTGTGGTTTTTTACAATCTTTAATTTCCTGTGAAAAAAGACACGTTTGGTTGCCACCAAAACATCTGGAAATGTCTGCACATCTCCTTAAAAAATATCCAGTGATATGATACATATATATATATATATATATATATATATATATATATATATATATATATATATAATGTGATTATGATATGCAATGCTACAAATATCGACCTTGAACAAATCTTCGGTAATTTAGTTTAAACCTTTAATATTTCACCCACCTTCTCCCTCTCAGCTGACGTATGAACTCAGAGAGCGTCTTGTAGCTTCTCTGTATGTAAGTTTGTACAAAAGGTTGTAGTTTTAGATGTTTTCACAGCCTGTAGCACAGAAACATGCAGATATGCTGTTCGCTATTTAGCTACAATCTGATTTGTTTTCTCCCCTGGTACAAGAGAACAAATCTAATCATGATTGACTGTTTAAACCAATTAAAATGTAAATACCCTCAGTACGTACAACTGATTAAAATATTTCTACTATTTGCACGGTTACATTAAACTATGTATGGCTTCTTGTGCAGCTCGTGCTGCAAACCGGACCAAAAACATATTGATGGATAATGAGCACACACTCTTCAAAGCACAGATGTTTAAAGTCAGTTATTAGTATTCATAGTCTGTAAGCTGTTTGTTAGGTGCGACACTTTGACCTCAATTTCAAGCCTCCCCTGTGAACACTACCACACAAGCTCTCGTCACCCCTGTTGCCCTGCAAGATTACAGGTTTACATCCCCCTCTTCTATCATCAAACCCTTTTACAAGTTAATGCTTCAGGCACACACACACACACACACACACACACACACACACACACACGCACGCATACAGAACTGGCAGGTCAGTATTTGCACACAAATTGCCTCTCTGTGATTTGTGTGTTTTGGTGAAACTCAGGAGGATTCAAGTGTCGAGTCTTTATTTGACGAGACGGCAACATGTTTGCAGGAAAATAACGTCCCTGCAGGAAAAAAACCTCTTCTGTCCTCAGATCATGTAAAGAGGAGCTTAAAGGTTCCCCTCCTCCATACCTGTCTCACCCTCCTTCATGTTTCTCTAGAGTAGAGAAGGCAGTGATGGTGAGTGACAAGCCCGGCTGACCATTAGTGATTGAGATTTGGCTGGTGGTGACATTACCCCGCTTTCCATCTTACCACTTTGCAAGACAAACCTAATAAATTATCAGTTTCTGGATCCAGTGTCAATCAAAAGCAACATCAGGCACTTACGTGGTGCTGCACACCTGTGTGACCTGTCAAACTGAGGGGTTAATCCTTACCTACAGAACCTGCTATTTAAGAATTGTTTCAAAACGCTAAACTAGATGGATAGAAACATAAACAAAGAAAAATGGTGCTTTCCTTAGCGGTTCTTTAACGGTACTTTGCAGTGGTAGACTTACTGTATAGCCCCTTTAAACCCTGTTTGGTTTTCAGCAGTTCTTTGGCAGATCTTTGGGTTGGCTGGGTTGAGGTACTGTATAGCACAGAGAACCTTTGAGCCCAGTACGGTTGGACATTAGGTTGTACTACTGTCATTGTCTCAGTATACAAGCACCAGGGGAGCATCCTTTTTTTGACGAAAGTGTGTCCGACTCCACCACCGTTTCAGCTAGTCGCTACCAGACCTTCATCTTGCCAACATATAACATCACATACCAAACCAGTTAAGAAGCTGTAAACGAGCTGCACAGCGAACAGTAAAAACATGGATGACTTTTGAAAACTCAGCAATTGCATTTTCCTCACGCAGGGCCTGTACCTCAACTCATTCTCCTGAAGGAGCTGAGACATACTTGAAATATAAAAGAATAAAGTGACAAGAGTATTTTTGTGATTGATTTAGAAATCAATAGTTTATATCTTGAGGATAAATGAGGCTGTTTGTGCCGCCAAGCTCTGTTCCTTGGGTAGTTTCCTGATCTGCTGTAGGACCGTTCACTCTTCCGTCAGATCAATACAGAAATTTGATCATTTTCAGTGTTGCTGCCCCTTAAAAGAAGTCCTCTCATTTCACTCTTTGAGGTACATTTAAGGGATTGGATGATCCTCCGTGATGGCGGAGGAGGAGTGATTTCCTGGTCACAAGAGGAGAGAGGTCAGAGTAATGAAAAGCAGCCCATATCTCTTGTGTTCCCACCTTCCTAACTCTGCTTCCTCTCCACTTGTTTTCTTCTCTTCTCTCACAGATCCTCACACAGAGGCTAATTGGCTTCTGATGCATTTTTAATGTTCAGCCACTCAAATCACACCCTGCCTGCCACCACCTCTGTTTGCGATGCTCATACTGAGTTTGCATATTGCGTGATGACAGTGTGCATGTGCAGATGTGCATAAATCTGGTTAATGTGTGTGTCTTTGTGCATGTTTTGATGCGTAATCTTGTGACAGGAAGTCAATTTGCACTCATCTTTCCTGGCGTCAATCCACCCTCCCAGCGGACGCCCTAATGGCAAACACACAGAGCTGGGCAGCAAAAAGTCAGCTGGAGAGTTTTCGTGTCCGCGGCTGCTGCTGAAAGTTTGTGGTTAACAGCTTTGCTGATGGAAGCTCAGCTTCATTAAATGAACTCGCAGCATCCTGTCATGCTGGCTGCAATCTGGGTCACTCATGTGTGGATGAGTGTGTATTCTTACTCTCATGGGTCAAAACATGAAGACAATTCCTTGGATGTGAGGACGTGTTGCGGCTCCTGAGGTCTTTACAGAAATAGTGCAACGTCTAATTAAATATAAACATTTGCTACTAACCAATTAAGCAGAACCAGAAATATCTTATGATAATCTTTTTTTCCTTTTCAAAACCAGGTATTTACATTACCCACAATTCCACTCAACCAGCAGACAGATCAGTCAGAGATTCAGTCGTGTTGATCCACACAAGAGGATTTGTTTCATGTTCCATAATATGGTTAGATTACATGTATGTGAGCTCAGTTTCTTATCTGGAGGAGGACCAGATGGTGGTGGCGAGACAGCTAGATGAGATGGCGAGACGGCTAGGTGAGATGGGGAGACGGCTAGGTGAGATGGCGAGACAGCTAGATCATTTATTCTTGTGACTAGGTACTGTTATCTTATAAAAGCTTATAGTTCCCACAGAAAGAATGAGGAACGGATCAAGAACAGCATGAGTTGTTATGAGTAATGAGTTGTTAATGAGTAATTCTGCTACTGAACAATGATTATATAGTAGTTAATGATGACTTTAATGATACTCCATTAATTAAAGTAAATAGATGTCTGTGAATCAACATAACCATCACTCTCCTGAACCAGCTGCTGAGGGACACAAACTAGTACTGACTCACTAAATACTTATTACTTAATCATTAGTTACTCTTTTTGTGCACCTTCAACTAAACAAATATCAGGCTAAATATTTGTAATCTGTAATTCTTTATTCATTTTGCTCTTGTTCTTTAGCAATAACGCACATTTAGTAAATGTTACAACTGCAACCTGCACGAGATCCTTAGATGAGCATCAGGTTGTAAAGGCTGTACTTTATATGGATCTAAATAAAACAAGTGTTAAATGTTAGTGTGCGTGTGTGTGAGCACTTGGAAGGATCTGCAGCTAATTAATGAACTGTGGATGTGTGAACCTCGAGAACACAGTCGCTTTAATGTAAAGTTCCTCTAAGGAAAATTAATTAGGTGGCATGCAAACTGTGTGTGTGTGAATGTGTGTTGTAGCCGGAGGATGTTTCCATTAATCATCCTCGAATATTTCTCACACTTCAGTGATTTCTGTGTGTGTGTGTGTGTGTGAGGCAGAAAGGAGATAAATTACAGACAATAGATTGTCTGGATGAGTTTTCACACATTACTGTACTGAATCTGTGTGCTTGTGTGTTTATTTCGTGGGTTTACATTTCGCATCTGTTAATGGGGCGTACTGATTTGAATTTGTATTTATATTCTTGCCAGTAGTCTTTATGCTAAGCTAAGCTAAGCTAAGCTAAGCCAAGTCTGTTTCAGCTAATCCAACCATTGAACCAGTAACCACACCATCACCAGACTCCATTAACAAATGTGGTGCATTTAAGAGTTGTTGAGATGAAACAAACTTTATAACGTAGAGAAACTGTGTCTCTGACAGATTGTAGCTCATTGTGTCCTTGTTGTAAGTTCAGCATTAAATCTTTCAGCTGCAGTTGTTTGTCTCCTTGTAAAAAGTGTCAGTTTGTGGCAGCATGTCTGTACCAGCCTGTCTGCTTCTGTGTCTAAAGTGCTAAAGTCTTACCTGCCAACATTGATCAGCTGTTTGAACACACTGTTTACACTGATGTCACCATTTACACTCCATTTATGAAAGAAGAAACATGTTATTGATCTAAACATGTCACATGTTACAAAGACACTAAACAGGAACAATATAGGCTCCTTCTTTGTCCCCGTGGAGAAAGTCCCCAGACTCCCTTAACAAATGTGTCAGTTTAGTGAGTTGTTGAGTTATTATTATTATTCTATTATTATTTATGTATTTGTGTAAAAACGTAAACATAATCAATTTATTGAATGAAGTTAATAAGTCAACATCTGACAACACAACACTTAAGTGACAGGCGACCGAGGATACGCCTCATTATTACTGTAATCAGTTTGTCGAAATGACACTTTTATATGCATCATTACACACATTAGGTATGAATCCATTTGCTTCAGAGGAACGTAGGGGGTGGAGTGTGTGTGTGTGTGTGTGTGTGTGTGTGTGTGTGTGTGCGTTTACAGACAAGTAAGAATGGAACATGACAACAGATTGACAGGTACATGGCACAGTTAACTAATATATGAATAAGGGGATGATTCAATTTATTTTACATGGTATCACATTGTGTGTGTGTGTGTGTGTGTGTGTGTGTCTGTGTGTGTGTGTGCGTGTGTGTGTGTGTGTATGTGTGTGTGTTTCTGCATGACTGGCTAAATTATTCCTGTGCATATCAATGTATGCGTGTGTGGAATTAATTACCATTTTTCACCCTGTTGTTAAACAGGAAGGCCACTGAGAGCTCACTCTCTTTTGCAATGACACAACAACAACAACATATATAAGCAACCATATATATAAATATTACAGAAACAAAAGCACAATTCAAACAATGATTTCGGAATTATTACAAATACAGCAAAGTAAAGCAATACAGGTCACATAATGTCTTATACACCACCTGTATTCACAGTCCTCTTTGTGTATTAAAAGGCATTTAAAGCAACATTTTGTTACTATTCTACATAAAGAATAAAATAGCTTCACACACACAAACACTGACACAAACACATGGGGTTTCCTGCTGGACAATTACCTTCACTTGTTGCTAAACGAACATTAAGTGCTGGTAAGTGTAGCTGTGGGCAGCTAGTTAGCTCATCTGATAATATTGTTACAGAAACCTGTGATTTGTGTTCATACCATAACAGTGGTGATGCACTCACACACATGAGGTTGTCTAATTTTGCAGGATGTTCCTCTTGTGTGGAGCACAGCGGCAGTTTCCCAATCTTAGTATCGACAGAGCGAACCAAATAGTTTTAAATTGTAGTGCAGTATGATCATAATCTATTGTTAAGAGGAAATGTAAAATAGATGGGTAGTTTGCTAAGAAGTGCTTTGTCATGTAGAGAGGGAGACTTCTGAAGAAATGCAGTGTGAATGTTAGCTGAACTGCATTGCTGACTTTAAAAGTTGAATAATACCAATAATTGTGAAAGATGTAGAAAGTTCAAGGTTAATCGAAAAGCGGACGCTAAACTGCATTGTGTCGTAGAGAAAGTATTCTTCAAGAAAAATGCAGACGCGGCAGCTTCCATGTTTAATAGAGTTTAATGGCACAAACCTGAAACATATGTATTACTGCACATCCAGACTTTAAAAGTCAAATAAGAACAATGATGTTTGAAAAGTTGAGGCCAAATTGAACTGTTGGTTTTAATTTGTTTTGGAGTATGAATGTAAAATTCAAAGTATATCATGTGCTGGGCGCTGCACTGCATTGCTGAATGAATTTGTATAGAACTTTGATGAACTTGATGCCCCCCCAGAGAAGTTATTCTAACCCTCAAACAGAAAAGAATAGGACATCATTTTCTTTCCTGAAACAATGTCCTCATTTTCCAAAAAATGTACCGAATTCATAACAATGTCATCGCACTAAAAAAATATCACTTTCAAAAGTCTTCAGCTTTCCAGGAGGGTGTCCTTACTTTGCATAAATTTATCAAAATCATCCTCTCTTTCTGAAAAAATGTGTCCCTTGTTTCCAAAATGTCTTTTTATCCCTTCACTGTCAAGGTCTAATACTTAAATTGCCCTTAAAAATGAATCATAAGAGCAAATATTAACACACACAGAGACATTAAGTGGCACACCATTGTCAAATGTCCCTCTAGTGAGACGTTCAAATCTAATTTGTTTTGCTTTAGTCCATCAACTACAAATGTGAGACACGTACAAGACATTAGATTATTTTCTCACCTCACTGTTGGTTTAATTCAAGCTGGTTTAAAAGGATCTGGTCATATTTTCTTATTTGGTAGTTAGCCGTTATTAGTCCATACTTTGTCCTGGTGATAGTCTGAAACGTGTTGTGAAATGTCTTCAGTATCACTGTAAAGAAAAGAAAAGCAGAGCTGCAAAAGGTAACTGGAGCCTGGTGTCTTCAGAGGAGAAAATAATAAATAACAGGAACAACTTTTCAAACTTTAAAAGGTTACAGAAGGTTGGAGAAGCGCAGGCAAAGTTCAAAAAGTATTCCTGAATAATCCATGTGTTTGTTTTCTTTTTTTCACATTAAGCTGACTTCTATACTGTAATGCACTGAGCCAGATCTGGGCCAGAACATTCATCCTGCCAGGAGGGCTAAATCCCCACAGAGCGGTGGGGAGGCCGAGGTCGAGAGTTCAGCAAAAACAAAAACACCGTCTCCTGCATCTTTATGACAATGGAGGAGGGTTATACAGTCCCGGGAAGATGTAATGATTTCAGAAGGCATAGTGGGATTTGGATACTGACTCAGAATCTGCTGAGCGTATCAATTATGAATGGCCTGAAAGGTAGAGCCTTCAGAGGGGAACATAATCTCTTGACATTATTTCTCTCCCCTCCGGGCTGTTCCGCTTCACCATGTATTGACTCAAAACAGTAAATGTAAAATGACTGCCTGTCAAATCAACAGAGAATTGAATTGGAAACTGGATGAATAGACAGATCTTAAAAGCTTTGCTCACACGAGTTAATAAAAACCAGCGAGAGAAGTCACTAAATATTAGTCAATCTTCCCGTTCTGTTGCTACCTTGTTCTGTTTGTCACCACCTTTATGGCATTTTTAGCCACTTTCCAGTCTGAGAATTGGAGGCTACACAACAAACACAACATGGTTTGTTTTTCCACTGTAATCTGCTGACGATAGATATGAACGGCAGGAACAAAGTTTGGTCAAGGTTCGTTAATAAGGACGTCACGATTCTCCCAATCCCTGATTGTTTTAACTGTCGATTTCAAGGTCAGATTGGATTCAATTTTAACTTTTTCTTCTTCAGCACCAACAGCTACATTGTGTTTAGACAAGTTAGTTCAAAATAAAGCGTGCTGAAAAACAGGCTACACATTATGACATGATGATTTTTTGGAACCAGCCCGAACAATGACTTTGTGGCCTATAAAATAGCTGAAATGGCTTGAATAAAAGGTTTTATTTTTGCTTCTCTGCTGTACAAAAAGGAATCTGAGAGATGACATCAATGCTAGTGGCTTTGTGCCGCAGTGCTTTCGGCTAAATGCTAGTATCTGCAACGCTAACATACTGAAGAACTGACAGGACGGTAAAAACATTTGATTTAATGATGGTGGTAGATGAAAGCCTCTGGATCACCAAAGTTATAAGGGTTCATTTTGCAGGGATTATGAATGTTGGTACCAAATTTCATGGCATTTGGTCAAATACTGTTCAGACACAGACCAACCTCACAGTCAGAGGAAAAGTCCAGTGAACACCAAAGTTATTACAGTTTATCCTCTGAGGATCATGAATATCTTCCCCAGATCCAGTAATCCAGCCCATATCAGATAAAATATCCAACAACAATACAACGATGACAGCGGCTTTGTGCTGCTGTGCTGTCGGCTAAATGCTAGTATCAGCAGGCTAACATGCTCAAAGCAGCAACGCTTACATACTGAAGACCTGGTAAGACGGTAAAACCTTCCATTTAATGATGGTAAAGGTTGAAAAAACCTCAGGATCACCAACGATTTCAGGGTTCATTTTGCCGGGATTAAGAATGTTGGTACCAAATTTCATGGCATTTGGTCAAAAAACTGTTCAGACACAGGCCAACCTCACAGTCAGAGGAAACGTCTAGTGATCACTGAAGTTATTACAGTTTATCCTCTGGCTTTTATCCTCAGATGTGACAGTAATGCAAACATTGGCATCCTAAAATGACACCGTACAAGAAAAGAAAAGGACACATCCAATACAGAAATGTGTAACAGTTGGCAGCCCGGGATGCTCCGACCGTGAAAAATGCATTTCTTGTTTCAGGGAGTCTTTAAATTCCTCAGCATCATGGCTCAGTTGTCCTGATGTAGTGTGTTTAATAAGTAGAACAGCTTCCCTGAGGAGAACAGAGGGAACAACACAGCCTGTCTCTTAACATTATCCCAGCGACAGGAGGTTTTGCCAGACCACGGCCTCGGCTCCATCTGTAGCCTCCCTCAGCTGATATTCTGCCTCGTCAAGCTTCCCCGTCTCTGGGGAAATGTGCAACTGTGTGCTGCTTTGAGTGCTAAGATGTGAATGCCAACGTTTATCTGGCATTTCAGGCAATGTTGTTTGATTTAGGGAGTCAGAAGAATTCCAAGTCAAGCCGACAGACACAGCTCTGACAGCCTGTGTCATCTTGTCACAGAGTTGTGATGATGGTCGCCTCTTTCCACATCCATCAGACGAGGAACACATGGTTCTGATTATACTTTGCAGTTCTTATATTTCATGTTTGTTATCTCATTCTTGTCTTATTCGTTCTTTGTAAATATGTGTTCAGTTGATGCAATTGCAACTTCGTTCTGCTTGCACAATAACAAATAAAGAAACTTGTCTCTCCCTCCTGTGTTGAGGAACGCTTAGAGGAGAAAATGATTCAATTTAAAAGTTTCTTTAAAAGTGACTTTAACAGCATATTCTGAGTCAGGAGGAGTGTGTCATTCTTCTAGTTCACCTTGTTTCCTCAGATACAAATATGCTTCATTGTGTTTCTTCTGCAAGTTTGGATAAGGAAAAAAAAAGTCAACAAGTTGAAGGACACAACAAAATACAGAAACTTCTAATGAATTTTTATGATCTGTTAAAAGTTGGACCAGATAAAACTGAGACAGGAGATTCTTCTCAGCCACCTGAAGCAGCTCTAAGTACTCACTAATCTGGGATCAAAACAAACCAACACACATGTTCACACACACTCTTTCCTCTCCCTACATCTCAAAGTAATTTAGAGAAACAAACAGCGTATGCTGCAGGGAAATAAAAGGCCGGATGAAAGGAGAATGTTAATGATCTTACTGTGGGACGTCTGCACATCGTCTGCAACCCTGAACCGAACCAACGACGGATGAAAAAGAACTGAAACTCTGCAGTTAAATGTGACCAGACATGACAGTCCTCTCACTGTACAATCCAATATAACAGCTGATAGTGTTAACATTGAGCACAAAGCATTTTTTTTGTTCCAAACCTGGACAACAATCTCACAAACGTACCACAGATAGTTCAGAAATGTGCCGGCTCCCAGAGGATCGGTTGGTCCGGAGTCTTATTTTTTTGGTCTTTTGACTTTATTAATAGGACGGCTGAGGACTTGGACAGGAAACAGGATGAGAGAGAGGGGGAGTGACACGCGGCAAGGGGCCCCAGGCCGGGAGTCAAACCCAGGTCCGCTGCAGCGAGGACACAGCCTCTGCACATGGGACGCCTGCTCTACCAACTGAGCTAAACGGCGCCCCAGGTCTTGAGTCTTTTGACCGATGCGTTCGTCACAAAGTCACAAGCTCCAGATCTTCCTACACATTTCACAAATCAGGCAAAACCTGTTTCTGCTTTGGCAACACACTGTTACGAGATTCAGAGACCTGGAGCAAGTATATTAAGCTAGCAGGTAAAACAGAGAGCCATTAAAGTGTTAAATGTTACTTTTAGGCTGTATCTGATGGTTATATCGTTCTGACAGAGACAACACTTAGTCCTCAGTTATGTGTTAAAACTGCAACATCTTCTCACTCCTAACTTGTCAAATAGCTTAAAACCACCATGTTCTGATGACTTACATCACATAACTTAAAAAGTTGACTCTTCAGCCCAAAAGAAGTTCTGTGAATGACCCATTCAGTCCCCACAACTATGCCACTGACCATGTTGTTGTATCTGATGTAAGAATGGGTTGAAAATTACCACTCAATGTTAAGTGGGTCATCTTCGTTATAGAGAATCTTTGAATGGACTGACAGGCTTTTAGGTGTCCTTGCAGTTTGTCACAACAATGTATAAATAAAAAGTTAAAATGTGTCCGACTTAGAGGAGATTTGGCAGAATCCGTCTTTGTCATCATTACTTTCAAACTGTGTTGAGTCAGTTCCGACTGGCCTTTAACAGGGTGGGGGGATGACGACAGTGATGTAACTGTAAGCAGTCTATTTGAGCTGATAAGAATGTTTTGATTTAGGATTTTCTTATCTCTGTCTGCCCTACAGAAGGTCGTCCATGCCTTTATCTTATTGGATTCAGATTCCTGCAGGTCCCAGACTGAATCTGCTCTCAGGCTTCCAGTTCATGACGGGACGGCCACCCGAGAACACGGCAGAAGAGTCCTCCTTCAGATTTTACCTCCAACATATAACAGTTTACCTCTTACAGCTCAGACGACTTACTGTGAAATTCTGTGATGGTGCTGTTTGGAAATCCTCCACACCTATAAGACTGGTAATAGTCTTAACTTTTCTTCTTCTTCTTCATGTGATTTGTTGAAAGTGAAGACAAACACTGGGTCACACCGGGCTGATCCTTTAATGGAAGCCGCAACTTAGACTCACCTGAGAGCAGAAGTGTGAACCTCTGGTGTAAACACAGCCTCCAGTCAGGATTAATGAAGCTCACCGCTGCAGGACAGAAGCATTAAAAATGTTGTACACGAACAGCTGGAGACAAAAACAACCCGGTTTGTGTATGTGTGAAGCTAAGAGCGAAAATGTGCGGTTAATCATTCATACGGAGATAAAGGAGAGTGGATGTATTGGCTGCCTCCTGCCTGAGTATGTCGGGCACATACTGCATATTTTATCACACTTAGTAAATAATTGTATTGTGTCTTTTTAATCTGTAGGATCTCTGTAAATAACATACGTTTGAATCCACTCTGCTCCATCTAGCTCCTCATTACAGCAAGATATTAGTCTGGCATAATGCCTTTTACCAGTTTAGGGCGACATTTAGGATGTTAGATATTACAGAAACATGTTCCCTAACTGCATCTATGATTAAGAAAATACCATCTTATCTTAAAAATGGCAAATGGCGACAGCAACCACTGTTGTTAGGTCTGTATGGCAATAGCAAAACTGCCATAATATGATTGAAGGATACTCAAAGAAGCTAACACTGCTGTTAGCATGTTACAGAAGCTAATACTGACATTAGCCTTTTAGCTTTAAGTTTGTCAGACCATGTATCATTGAATACACATACTTGCCTCCAAAAAATGATTAATGTCTGCTTGTTTTTGTCTTGTCCACTGCCCTCCACTGAGTCTTCACACACATTGAAAATAAGAGGAGCTACTTCCTTAGAACAAAACACAGTCATCATCTTCACTTTGGTAAAGAAAGCACAGAAAAGGCTTTCAGGAAACATTTGAAGGTTAAATTCTGATGTCAGGTCCTCATCAACTTATAAAGCGAGGCAATATGAAGCATCCTGAGTGGAAACATCACAAATTGGGTGATTAAAACCAACCAGAACATCACTTGTACCATCTACAGAGCATCAGTGACATCAGAGAAGTGAGACGTCTGCACAGAACCCAAAGATACTAAAAGTCAACACCCACCCAGCCATAGTCTGTTCACCCTGCTGCCATCTGACAACAGACACAGAAGTGTCTGCTGCTGCAACAACGGACTACACAGCAGCTTCACTCCTCAGTTCATCACTCATATTTTCATGGTATTATCTTGTATTGCATAATGACAATGACATTTATCTTGAGGCTTCATTGAATCTTGAGTTAACCTACGAGGTTTGAGAAAGGATAGGACACAGCCATGAGTGGAGGACTTGCTTCTGTAAAAGGTGGATATCATTTTGCCTTTTTTAAAACTTAAGGTAACTTAGTCAACTCACAGACAATCAGATGTTTTCCACTCAGTGTGAAAAGCCAAACATGTGCATGCATTTACATGATGTGGACTACATGAATGTGTTGCATGAAATCCCATCATCTGGCATGCGACATACTAAATCTGAATTTCTAAGAAGTAAATCTTTCCCCCCCGCTGACACACGGGAGAATTTGTCACTTTTTTGGTGACATTTTTTTTATTCCCTGAGACAGCTCGTCTCAGTCCGAACAAAGTCACAAACCAGAACTGACATCTACTGGAGAAAAGAGACGTGTTGCTGCTCAAACCAAAGTGACATCTTTTGTTATTGTGCATGTTTTATCTTCATAGCTGTCAGTTCAGATAGTTCTTCAATATCCTACATTATGATAATCCAAAATGGAGAAAAAGCTCCGCCGCTGATCAAAACTCAGAATTTGAATCAGTATTACTAATATATTCAAAGCAGATTTCCTCCAAAATGGAAGCCCTTCCAGTTTATGTAAAGTGCCAACAGAATAAACGCCACTATAAATTGGAAGCACATGTGGAAGAATATTTTGATTTCTTTCATTATTTCTGTCTTCCTTCTTCTTTTATTATCCTACAACTCCCTGTTGGTGATCTAAAAATGCTGACAGTTTATGTCGTGGTTGGATTGTCGGTGCTGATATGATTTGGGAGTATGTCACCTTTATTAGAACTCCTATAGGATATTGCTTTTGTGATCAGCTTTACTACTTTGTGGCAACACATTGCACTGAGACATAAGTTTAATATTTTGGTTAGAAGAGTGACATTAGATATATACCAGTAACATGTCTGTTTATTAAATAAGAAACTGGATTCAGCAGCTGGTCACTGAGCATAAAGCTCCAAATGTGTAAAAACGTACTTATTCTACAAATTGTACTTGTTAGCTCTATCATTAAGTGATTTTGTTCAGTATTTGTTCAGCCGTTTACCGACGGGAGGAGAGCTCAGAGATGACTTTTCAACTTTTGAGATTAAAAAGTGGATTTCTCTTCACTCCTGTTGATCAGCCTGACAGCAGCAGTGATCTGGAGGTGACCTCCAATGTCGGGTAGTTCTGTTCTGTAATGTTGACTGCTCACTGGAGCTGGAGGGGAAATGGACTTTACTTCATGAACGTAAAGTTACAGAGAGGAGAGAGAGAACCGGAACTAGAACTAGAGTTTCTGCTGAGTGCTGAGCTCACTCAACGTTTAACATTACCTCACAGCTAATGTAGGATAAATTAATCTGGCTGCATGGTGCAAATAAACGCTGGAGGAGTCACGCAAATTAGCACAAATGATCTAATTAGTAAAGCTGGGAATTTTTCTGGTTCGAACATGGTTGGAACCAAATGACAATGTTCTAGTCATTTGTAGACATTTTAATGCACAACTTCTACAAATTATCTGTAATTTTTCCTGTTCTCTCGGCTAGTATTGTGTACACTATGCTGAGACAAAACTATAATATCAAATTGATTTCTCTGTGTGTATTTTACAAAAATAGTTACATCCACACGTGACTTTTTTCAGCTTGTCCTCAGAAAAATGACCACAAAAGTTGAAAGTAAATGTGAGTTATTTTAGGTACATAACTGCAAGTATGTAAGTAACGTAGGTACGTTTGTAACATAAGTCACATCAGTAATGTAGTTATCTTAACTCAAACCACAATGTTTTCCTAAACCTAACCACACTGCAATCCTATGATGAAGTCTGTCACTGGTATGCTGTGACAGTCCTGTTGTTTAGGGAATAGTGATATATGTCGTTTTGTGAGTGGCTCGTAATTGATCTATACAGTCCCTTACGTATGAGGAGGTGTTGGCTGATTTGCATTGCTGAAGGGAAGGGAAAAGGAACAGAAAAGAAAATAAATGCCGGAAAACTCTTTAAAAATTCTCCGGAGTAGTACCTTACCATGACACAACCACATCTGTTGGACTCGCTCTGTCAAAAAGTCTGACAAAATCCACCAACCAGCTCTCTAATTAACATGTGTGTCAAAATCCAGACAAAACTTGAGGTTTCAGAGAATAACTTGCCATGGGTGGGTTATGTGCCAAAGTTTTCCTTGGCCCTGAGAAGTTGCCAGGCAACCGGTTTAGTTTTTAATTATGTTGATGAATTTCTTTTCTGGTAACGTGGCAGAACAGCCCACACAGGTCAAAGACAAAACCTCCACTGTTTTCTTTTCTTTCTGTTCCGAACATCGGTTTTGACAGCAGTGAAATGACTCTATTTTAAATTGAAGCATTGGCATGTAGAAATAGTCATTTCAGAGTGATGTCACAAAACCTTTTGAGACTCAATTCTGGCTTTTGACTTGCAAATTACAAAACCGACGCTTACTGCATTAAAACAGCCACTATTGTTGTCAAACTTTTCCAAACAATTAAGTCAGAAAACAGATGGCAACAGGACAAAACACAAATAACAATGCAAGTAATATTGAGACTGTTCTGATAACAACAAATTAAACGAAAGAAGCCAAACAAATTGTGTGTGAAACTGAAAATTAAAATTAAATGACACACAACTCACTTCCAGAGAGTTATGTATGATGAAGTAATTAATAACAATAGTAAGACAATTAAATAAAGACGAGAGGGAGAGAAAGAGAATCATAGTACAAAGTGCAAGAGAGGACGAATAAAGAAGAGGGTTCAGTCACCGCTGTAATCTTCAGCGTCTCAGTTAGCAGACGACTGATGCTCCTCTGTGAGATTTACAAAAACATTGTGAACGGTGCAGCTTTAAGGTGCCACACTGAGACCCAGATAAGCACATCGACACGTCTTCATCTTCCTAAATGTCTGTTTCCTGCTTGTTAAGAAGCCTGTGAACACGGTGGCCAGCGGGCCAACTGTGAGGCTTCTAATTGGCAGAGGGAATGTGTGTGTGTCCGGGCGGCGGCTTCATCTGGCCTTTGAAGGTCTGATGATTGTTTCTGCCTCTGGGAGGTAATTAGTTCCACCACGAGACCAGAAGGTCAGCATTTATATTATATGAGAAATTAACCCGCGATACATATAATGATGTGTGGGTGTGTGTGAGAGATTAACTGTGGTGAAGAATTGAGCTTCCCGCGGTGACATAAGGTCACCTTATTAAGGATTAACAGCCACTGCTGCTGTGACACTTAAATAGTATGTTTTTTATGGCACAATTAAATTCATTAGCGATATAATCCTCAAGCTTTATGCTCCATGAATCCTTTAATTTTTCATTTTTTAGTAGTATTATAGAGTTGTTACGGTGGAGGAGCTATTTTGGTGATCTCTGGTTCTGGTCGGAAAAGTTCTATTCCTTTTTTTATTCCTTGAACAATATCAGATGACGCTCAGGTGAGTCTTGGATTGGCATGAAACTCTCTCGGCTGATTCACCAGTTCAAAAGATGAACACAAATTATCTGTGTCTTTAATTGGGTCTCCCAGGCAGACCCTCCTCTCAAATCCTCACCCCTTTGTAAGAACTGTTCGACCCTGAATCCAACCAGAGTCTGAACTCTCCGTGTGATCACCACAGGGAGGCTGATCTGGAGGCTCCTTTTCCCACTTTTGCAGCTTGTGTTTATGCTAAATCCAGAATTATGTAAACGCAGCATGTATTCCGAGTTCTTCTTCTGCCAACTGCTGCCTGAAATAAACTACTTTAAACATGAAAGAAGATTCTTAGTGGCACAAAATTGAACCCTTGTAACATAATTTACGACCTCATGAGGGATGTAGACCAAACATGGTACAAACCCGAACCGAGGACTTCTTTAAACGCAGCAGTTTGATTGGCAGACCCATTTAGAGGAACGTAATTGACTGGTAAATGAGGGCTTCAGGCTCAGCTCCCTCTTCACCATGATAGTCTGACAGGCACAACTCTTGAATGTATGATCTCATGCCCCAACTAACCCTCACTCATGAACAAGAGCATGAACTACCCTCTTCGGGCAGTACTAGTTCCACAGAGAAAGCCTGAATGAATCAAGATCATGGCCTCTGACTTTCAGGTACAGTTTAAACACGTTCTTGCACTTGAATTGCTCCTGTTAAGATTTCTTGACCTCGGTGTTATCTAGTTTTTAAGACTGGCATCATCAACAAAGGGGGTCTCACGATGCACGATGGGTCACATTTCAGATAAAGGAAACCCTGCTGTTTGGTGGGAATCAATTTTTTGGTTTATGGAACCACATTTTTTTGGTCAAAATGCTCCAAATGGTTCGAAATTAGGGATGCAAACTGAGACAGAACTGGTCAGCTGTAAACTGGTACAGTATGTGCTGTTTTGCAAGTTTGATGAAGTCAGCAAAACTTGGTAAATATCTGTGTTTTTTTTTTCAATTTAACTTGGTGATTGGTTGAAAGCAAAACCATACATAAAGTAATTTATTCAGCAGATGAAATAGGATAAAAAAGATACAATGCAGGTATTGTTTGGCTGTAGAGGTTTTGATACAATGTACCACTGAGTTATTTTGGTGGACACCTTATTATTAGGTATGTAGGTATCAACATGAATCTGACATTTGGTCACTGATGGGAGCCTCCCTCTCCTAAAATGTTCCTATAAGTTTTCCTGGAGAGGAAGAGCGGTGCAATACTGCACTGAAAGGGTGTATCAACCAAGACTGCTCCACAAAATTTAGGGCCATCTCAGGACAACGTATTCACCCCTAGTGCTTTGACAGCGGGAGATTTTGATTACCTCGGTTATCTCTGCCAGAGAGAGAGGAAAAGTTTCCCTCAAGTCATCCTCTGGAAAGGGCATGTCGATTTGGTTTAAGAGTTCCTTGAAGTGCTCCTTCCACTGCCCGACTGTCTCAAGTTGTGGTCAGCACTTAAAGTTCGACTGAAACGAAAGCACTTGGATGTCAGAGAGCAGCACAGCGTGTTTTATTTTTTGAAGAGAGGGTTGCTGGGAGTTAATATTAGAGGAAACAAAAGTCAAAAGAGGGTTAAGACAAGAAAAGTTTGAATATTAATTTCAGGGGTGGCGACGCCAGCATGTGCGTCAGAACAATGAGTCATATCCCACACAGACGGATATGAATGTCAGGTGGAAAAAAAATAAAAGGATGACGGAGAGGAAAATATGATTAGTGATGGGTGATGGAAAGAGAGAGAGAGAGAGAGAGAGGCGGACAGCAAGAAAGAGAGCGATGAGGACGAAGAATAGAAACACAAGAAGAGAGCGACTGAAGTGAGTCTATTTTAAACTGCGCTGTGTCATTCTCTCTGTTATCGCTGTGTGTGGGTTTTTGCCTTTGATAGTTGAAGGAAGTTTTTGTCTGAAGGCTAACATGAGAGTTGAAAGTTCAATGATGAAAGTTTCTCTTTGTGATCGCTGTTTATTTGAAGTCTTTGAGTAAAAACTGCTGAGTGTGTTAGATGTATCACCAGAGGCTTGTGCTGCAATTCTATAATTTTGAAGGCCCTATGTGGCCTCGCAAAGTCTCAAACCTTTTCAATTCTAACCTTAACCATGAAACCAAGGCTGAACTCTTAAAACAGCCTTCGCAGTGTGTTCCACAGATGTCCTCGAAACAGCACTTCATTTTCACAAGTGGATGTCGTGACTTTGAAAAAAGACATTTTCTGAAGATGTCCTCGAGGTGTGCGGAACATTAATATCAGCCTGATATTTTCCCAAATAAAAATGAATGTACAAAAATATCTACCACTCTTTCCAATGGTGGTTGGATTTATTGACCTGTGTCCGTTTCTTTGTTTGCTTGTTTGTTTGTAGGTTGGTAGGGTAGTTGGTAGGATTACACAAAAAACTACTAAATGAATTTCCATGAAACTTAGATGGAGGTCAGGTCTCAACCCAAAATAGAGTCCATTAACTTTTGGTGGGGAGCCAGGTAAAGGGATGGATGATGATTCAGCCATGGGGAAGAAAAGAACATAGATAACTGCAGACTTCAAAACTATTTGGCTGTTGTAATACTCATAATATGATATGCCTGTATATATTACACAACAATGAGTTTGGAACATCATTACCGAACAGTAGAAGAATTTTTACTTATATATGAGAATACATATAATTGTTCTGTCTTATAATAGTGACCTATGTGAAGAAAAGCGAAGCCACCACACAGATCATTAGCAAGCGTGAAATAAATATGCACTCATTAATTGAAGGTGATTATCATAAAGTGCTGCCAGCGTCATCTCTGTGGGTCTCTGGGTTAATTTTAACTTTAAACACCAGATTGCTCGATATGAAAGAAATATGTCTGAACTTTTCAACTTGTACTCAGATGAAGGGAAATATCTGTAGCAGACACCAGAGACAGCAGAAGGGGAGAAAGAGATCTGAAATCTGAAAGTTATATTTAGAGAAGAAGAGACAAGGGGACAACAAGACAAAAAGGGGGATGATGAAAGATGAGTGATGTAAAAGTTTGAGGTCGTTTTGAGGGGAACTGGGGTAAACAGAAGACAGTGTGATTGGTCTAAGATGTTCTTTTGTTCCTCCATCCATTAAACGTCTTCATTCATCTGTCTTTCTACACTTCTGTTCATCCACCAGTCCATCAGTTCATCTATACATCTTTTTTATCATCCTTCTGTCCAACCATCTGTTTTTCCACCATCCATCAATCCATTTGTTCAACCACTGATAAATCTATCATCCCTCTATCCATACTCCTACCTTGTTGTAATCACTCTGTCCAACCATCTATTCTTTCATCACCCACCCATCTATTCATTCATCCATCATCCTTCTATCCCCCATCTGTCTTCAGATTACCCATTTCCATCCTTCTGTCCTTCTGTCCATCCAACAATCCATACATACATCCCTTCAACAACTGATATATCCATCATCAATCCTTTCATTCATCTTTCCAAATCTCGTCATCCTTCTGTCCAACCGTATGTTCTTCCACCATCCATCATCTATCTGATCAACCATCAATATCTGACATCATCCATCCATCCATTAGGCTGCTTCTGTCTATGCGCCACTGTTTCAACAATCTATACATCTACACCCCTCTTCTATCACTCATCTCTCTTTCTATCATACATGTCCATCAATCTATCCATCTGTTAAACCAGCAATATTTACCATCCATCCTTCGATCTGTCCACCCATGTTTTTATTATCCTTCTGTCCAACCATCCATTCATCCCTTCAGCCAATCGATCATTCCATCCATTTGTTCAACCATCAATACATCTGTCATCTGTTCGTCTGTCCAACTGCCCAACCATCTGTACTTCCATCATCCATCCATCCCTTCACAAACCCATTCATTTCATCCATATATCCATTCGTCCCTGTATCTCACCACCCCTTTGTCTAACCATCTATGCCTCTACCCATTTCTGGACAAAATGTGTTCATCCATGTTCCAAAATTACATCCATTTATAATCCATCCAACCATGCCTCCTCTCATCCCTTTTCACTTTATAAAAAGCCATTTGTAGATGTACTATTAAACGAACTCATGAAGCTAACATTCATTAACTAGCTGGCTGGATTACTTTGGTCTACTGAGAGTCAGTCAGGGACCTTTTTTCACTGACTGGCCTAAAGGTTTAATATACTTGCAGAGCAGGTTAACTTAAGACTGGATCATGTGACACATCTGATAGCTTCTTCCATTTTGGACTCTCCAGCTCTCAAAGGTCAGACCATGGATTTACTGCGCCTCATTCAGTACGTTTACATGCACAGCTTAGTCAGATTACAGCCATAGTTCGACTATGCTATTCAATCGGACAACTTCAATTATCCGAGTATACATGCTATAGGTAGGTTTAGGTATATAGGTAGAGGATAGGTGGCGCTGTACCCATTTCAACTAGTGGTAACAGAGTCACCTCCGGCTGACCTCTTTACGTCACCAGCAACAACAAACTGCCTCGGCATTCAAGAAAGATGGCGTACGAAGAGCGAGACGTTGCTACATCTTTGTACATTTCGTATATGGTGTACATGATAATTACACAAACTAGATGCACAATGGCGCTCTTGCTTGCAATGATTACGGAGGAAAGATGCCGCCGCTGCCACCCTTCTACTTCCAGCTCACGGCCCCGGGAAAAAAATCTCAAGCCTGCGCAGAACGCAAAAATCCGATCCAATCTGATAGCACGTATACATGCAGGAGGATCAATCGAATAATCTAGGTGTTTTAATCCTACTATGAGTAATCCGATCCAGTCCGATTTTAGTCAGACTAAGGCGTATACATGCATCCGATCATAGTCGGACTAACACAGTAATTCGGTTTTCTCGGGTGTCTTGTAAACGCATTGAGTGAGTGAATCCATTGGACTGACGTGATATGGGTCTAAAGTACAACTGTTGATGAATGCTTACACATCAAGGCTTTAAATCTTTGCGTCTTTATTTTCTCATTCATCATATTTCTCCTGCTTTTGCCCTTTTATTTTGATCCCTGAGTGATTTTGATCATTTTCGACAAACCAAATATTTAATCTTCACCACTTAATAATTTGTTTATCTCTTCATTTCGTCTACCGGCTGATAGAACATCTGAAATGCCAAAACTTTTCTCGGTAAACTATGCAGCGACAACAACAACTTGGATTTCATTTGCTTTTGTTTTTTTTCTGCTTTCACTCGCTCCATCTTTCCTCTGCTCTCGCCCAGCGTCATCACCGACACAAGCTCAATAACCAATGTCAGATGAGAACACAGACACTTAAAAATCATCCCTTGAATGCACACTGACACTGACAAGCCATTAAGATCAGAAAATTGATTTGCAGACTGAATATCCATTTAGGTTTTGAAAAGCTCACAGCCGACTGAAACGACCTTACAAAGTCCTGAAAGGAGAGGTCACCACAACTTTTATATAGCGCGAGACTGATGAAAATGCACAGCGAGAGAGTCAGCTCGGGTGTGTTTGACATGAAATGACACTGAAGCTCAAGACCGAGCCATCATCCAACACATCCATCCACCTCCCAGAATACATTTCACCTCAACACCTGGACAAACATGTCAACATTCATACAATCCTGGACGTGACGAGACTTTATTGTCATTCATTCGTATACAGCGCAGGAGAGAAGAATGAAATTGTGATGCAACATTAAATTGAAGTGAAGCAAACATTTTATGCCTGTTCTCACAAACATTTATCTTTAATTAATCAGTGTCAGTTCTATTTTCCTTCTGCTGTTTTTAGTTTGTGGCTGACTGACTTCCAAACATCCACAGAAACTACTAATGTGGGAACAACAAAAGGAACTAAGAGAGACTTTACTGTCGGTACTCTGCGCTCATTTCGTCTGTAAACAATGCAAGGAAGTTTATGGACATTGACAGTTATATTACTTATATCGCACTTGAATATCCATTTTCATACATAAAGAGAGCACAAATGAGCCTTTACTGTTGATGAACTGGTCGATAAAGGTGTTTTCGTTTGAGTGATTGCAATGTGATTCCACCTTGAGTGAACCTTATGTTGAACCTTGTGTTTTGTGTCTAAAACCATCCCCACCATTAAAGATGGGCACTGTTTGTTTTTTGTTAACATGTAAAATGTGTGTTTACATCAGAATATTTGCAAAACCAACAACAGTCAACTTTAACCAGCTCAAATATCTTCTTGTGTTTCCTGTTACTGCTTCATAAAAGCAAAGTGCCGTTTGGAAAAGCATCCAGACCTGAAGTGTTTTGACAGGCTTTTTCTGTGAGAAACACACTTGAAGACTTTTATTTCCTGATTTTCGGATTGTAAACGCAGCATGAGTGTGTCTTTCCTGTAAATGTCTGCAGGGTGATTTCAAGGCGTCAAGACATTTGTGAAAACGTTTGGATGCGACGCTCAGCTTGAACTTCATCTTGGACTATGGAAGAGCCTGATTTAACAGAGTGAAACCAATTATATATTATGTGGAGGAGATTACATTCTGGGTTATTTTAGCGGAGCTTTAAAATGCCAAACAGGAAGTGTTTTCATTTTCTTTTCTTCTTTTCTCTCTGTTCTCTCTCCAGTGCTTCATATTTCAGTTTTTTTGAATGCAGGCTGTTTACATTTGAGATTTTCTCGACTGCTCTGACTCATTTTGTCAAGCTAATGTTTCTGCTGTTCAGACTGTGAACACAGCCATCAACGGACAGGCTTTCAATTTCTAAGACAGCCCCATTTCATTTTTAAAATGAAGGAAATGTCACATTTTCCCCCACAAATGACATCTTCGTATAAACAAACCGCCCGAGGAAACATTCAGCCATGCTCACACATGCAGTCCATCACCTCTCGTTTATGAAATGTTCTTCTGCATCGTGAGTGTCGTATAAGATGAGGCGGTTTGATCAACTCAATGAATGACTTCTTGCTGCCAAACAAATCACAAATGGGTTTGTTTTTTTCTAAATAATGAGTGCTGAGCGACCACAAAGTCTTTGATTACAGACTTGTGTAGTTCTACAAAATGGAAGACATGACACAACCAATCCCATGACACTGTAATGCTCATTAAAAACCAGAAATGGAGACAACTCCACCAGTCCCAGATTCAATTAAATGTTTATCCTGAGGGCTGCGTCATGTATCATCTAAATCAAAAGGATCATTTTACAGTCGCTATTTTAGGACATCTCAGACTCAGATTGTACCAATCAAGTTGCCGTTCCTGAGCTGTGGTGTTGAATAACAACCAGAACATGTTTAAGATGTCACGGTTAGGATGACCTTTGACCTTTTGAATATAAAAAAGTCATAACCTCATAATGTTATCCTGTAAGGCAATGGTCAAAGATTCCCACCTCATCAAATACAAAAAGCAAGCAGTAGTCATATTTTTTTTTCTCCATTTCTTTTCAGGACTTGGAGAAGGCCTGCGACTGTCTCCCTCTGGTGGGATACAACCAAAGTGAGAGCTGTGCACCAAAACTGAGCACAAAGTCAAAGACGTCCTGGTGGACTACGCCTGGTTGCCACTCGTGTCCAGAGCTTTTGATTTAACAATAAATCTACGTTCCAATCCTCACCTGTCGTCACAAGCTCTGAGAAGTGACTGAAGGAAGGAGTTTGTAGATACAAGAAGCTGAAATGAAATGAAATTTCTCTGTATGGCTCAGCCTTAGATACCTCCTTACGACCAAAGCGAACCAAGTGGTGGTTCTTGGCTGGCGCTAGTGCTAGTTTGAAATTGTATCAGTTTGCGTTTGTTCTGGACTTCTGCTGAAGACCATGGTGCAAGGAGACTGCCTCAGACTACTTTTCACTCTGGATCGCTCTGGACCCAGTTTTCCTGACTGAGATCTAGCTCTTTGACTGTGGAAGAACTGGTTTGAGAATCGGAACTAGCTCTGAACCATCTTGGTTAAAAAGGGGTAAACAATGGGATGAGGAGCTGGAACATCGAGAGGGAGTCCGGAATAGAGCCAAGCTCCTTTGTGTCAAAAGGAGCAACCTGAAGTTGTTCCCTCATCTGATTAGGGTACATCCTGGGCACGACCCACAAGACCCTGGGTTAGATCCAGAACTCTCTGGAGTAATTATATATCTCATATTGCCTGGGAACACCTCAGGATCCCCCAGGAGGAGCTGGAAGGTGTTGCTGAGGAGACGGATGTCCGCAATACCCCTCTACCACTTGGACCACTGTAAGCGAAACAAAATGGAAAGGTGGGTGGAGTTCATACAGTCAGACATGATTGCTCACAAGACAATCTTCAGGGATATTGGGAATGGTTGGGAAAAAAGTAATTTCACAGTCTTTATGAATAGAGAAGGACAAAGACTGAGGCTTTCAGCCTGTTCGAATCAATTATAGTATTTCAAAACTATGTATAAAAATCTACAACTAACGTTGCAACTGAAATACAGATTGAATTCAGAACCCATGAGGACACTAAGGGAAAGTTTATCTTAAATAAACCAAGCATTCAGTAGAAAGTTGCTGAAGAATTGTATCCTTTGTGTCTGTGTGTATTCAAATAAAGGGTGACAAATGATTGATATTTACTCTGAGCCACCTGCAGACACACATCAACAGGGATAATTGTGTTTTAGCCTCAACGACTTTTCTGTTTCATGAGAACGTGTCTGGACACGTAATGAGCAGATCAAACGGGGGAGTATTCAAGACACATGGGTTCAGTCTAAATGGGAGGTCTGTGGGTGATGTGTGATCGTGTATTTCTGAGGTGCGAAGATGGCAGTTCAAGAGGCAGTTAACATAAGTTGGTACTCGCTAAAATAAAAAAGGACAATATTCTCACTTTGTTGGCCATCTGTTCTGTTGGTTGTAGGAGCCGCAAATAATTTATTTCTCTTTATATTCCCTCTCTTTCCCTCGACTTATTATTCAGTCTGCAAGTCTGACACACTGCAGCCACATTCTCCATATGGCCAAGACCGAAACAAAGAGGACAGTATTTGATCATTCTAATGAGTGATTGTTCAGAACTAGTTTTTGTGTATCTTGTGTTGATAAAGAAAACACTGGGGTCGTTCTCTTGGGAACAGGCGCAATAATGAGACTGAGATTATTCCCTCCCTTTCTGCTCGGACACACTCACACACACTGTCATATATGAAACATGTTGTCTTAGCACCGTCCGACGGATGATGGAGCACATTGAGTTTACATCCCCATGTCTGCAGCTTATTTTCAAAACCCAGTTTTTGGCAGCTCGAACTCACACACAAAGCCATCTCAGCGGGTCACTTCACAATAAACACTGAGCATTTTCTTTTCTTTCCAATCCAAAACACCCTCTACTGAACTGACGATCTGAGCCAGCATCCTGCTACAACTGGAACTGTGTCAAAATCCCTCCAAACACCATCAACATCGACTTGTTCCCTGGGACACTCATGTTATAGCCCACTGATGACACTAAACTTGAATTCCTTTAATCGCTGCCCAACATTTTCTGTCCTGGAATGAACCCTCAAGTGGATTTTCAAAGTAAAACTATAATATTGTGAAACCAGTGGCTAAAACCATAAGAAATGCTTGCGGGAAATCATCACATTTCTTCAGCTAATGGCTGTTAAAAACAGGACTGTACTCTTCAAGTCAGTTATGATTTTGCAGAAACTGATTTCCCCGAGCACAAACAGAATCTTTCTTTCTTCAAGCGTGATGAAAAGGTTCAGATTAGCAAACGGCAGGAGTGAGAGTAAAGCCTGAATGTGCCTCTGACAGCAGCAGTTGGCAGAGCTCGACACAGACAGAGCCTCAAACCAACAACACTGGGAGGCTGTCTTCTATTGTTAGAGTGACAAACAAAACACGGCCAGTTCCAGTCGCTTTAACTGAGGATGATGGACTTTTCTGCTTTGTCAAACATACCTTCTCTGCAGTTCAAACACAGAAAACAACAAAATGCTAGTCAGTCCACACTGACACAAAGTGTAATCCTCAGCTTTCCAACAAATACAGTCTGCTGAGAACAGATACGTTAAACTGTTTAAGACTTGAAAGCAGAAACGTGAAAACCTGCTCAGTTCTTAGAATCGTTCTGTTGTAACATTATGCTTGTTTTAAGTCTTTATAAAAAGCCTTAATGTAGTGATTGCAGTGTCTCTGGTTGGTGCTTTGTTGGTTGTGTTGGTTCGGCATGACCGTCAGTGAACAGTTGAAGAGGTGAAGAGGTCGGTGTGTTTACTGGGGAAACGGCAGCCCGTTGTATCAGCACCGCCACTGGCTGTTTGGCCGTTTACAAAAAGAAAAATAATTCTCATTCCATTAACATACCTCAATTGAATTAAACAAGAAAAACAAGAACAAATAGGTTCTTCAATAATATGATAATCTCCATTGTTTAAAAAATAAACTGCTAAATTTCAGGCGCACCGATGGGACCAATTAAAACAGCAAACTCAAGGCTTGAAAACAACAAATGGCTGACGTCACTGTGGGTTTAGACCACAGAATGAGTTCATGGGTTTAAAAATGTTTACACAAAGCAAATAAGTTAAATAATATAATTATCCAAGTTTTGTACACTTTATATGCTTGTTTTGAAGAAGCCCTGACTGAACACTGAGCACAGCTCTACCTGCAGACTGCACAACATAAACTTCACTTCAAGCTCTCTGCTTTTGTCTGATTTCAGATTAAAGAATACACCGCCACCTGTTTTGAGCAAGTTTTTTCAGCAACGTTCCAGCAGAAAGTCCAGCTCTGTGTTTTTCCGCCACCAACAGCACCTCAAAGAGTAACAAATGTGAAGACAGACGATTGGTTGGCTCTCCTCGTGGGAAATGATTGAGCGTAATTACAGATAGTAAACCAGTAATTTCACTGATCTGTGTGATCACTGCCTGTGTAAGTTCCATAATTTGCAGCACTTCGCTAAATTGGTTGAAAATGTTGACAGCTGCAATCAGCCGTCTCAGCCTCCCACCGGCTCTCAGGCGGATTCAGACACACACACACACACACACACACACACACACACACACACACACACACACACACACACACACAAACTTTGAGCAGGAGAGTGAGATAAAGTCGGTAGTCTTCAAATCAATTACACTTTCCTGCATCTAAGACACAATTACTAATCTTCTGCTTGAAGAGCTTCACTGTCTATATCTGAGGAGACAGTTTGTGGTTTACCAGTGAGGGGCAGTATAAACTTTGATGTTCTGAACGACAGGAATATATTAACCATGTAAAAGTCTTGGTGATCGGTTCTCTCTTGTTGGAATTGATATATTCTTTCTGCATGCTCGCTCCAAGTTCAGGTGACATCAGAGGTGATGTAGCTTCCAGGAGGCACAAAAACAAAACTGGCCTGCGGCAGATAAAACTTATTTACTGGAGGTCTTAAAGTCGATGGCAACAAGCAACAAACCAACAACTTGATCAATCAAATGATGGAGATGAAGAAAAGAAAAAGATGAAAAATGGATGAAGCCTGAAGCCACCGAACTGCTGCCAAATCCGGAACTAACGGAGAAGCTTAAAGGCGGCCAACTAACGCGAGAAGTCTAAAAGTCAAAGCAGCAAAAATGTTTCAGACTTCGACAGACTTATTGATGATCTGATGGGAGAGCAACGGTTAGCATCCATGCTGCAGTTTAAGTGTGAGGTTTGAGGATAACTTGTCTGTTTCTACTGAAGAGGACAGCAGCATTACTGGAAACGCTAACGACACATTAGCTAACGTGAGCTCAATAAACATGAAAGTGACAAGTATCCAGACAGATGGCATAATGAATAAACTGAATATTCTCAATACAGTTGGAGAAAAGACTTTTTCTTCTTCTGTTATATTTCCAGCTCTTCTTCGCAGAGGGAACCACTTTGTGCATGTCAGAAAGGTTAATATCCATGTAAACGGTTAACTCAGGATCTCTAATAAGAATGATTTCAATCAGATTGAAGAAACATTGTAAACGTTCCAACCAGTTCCATACAAAACTGCTTCTCCCAGTTTGCTGCAGGGTCCTGACCCAAACCTGATTTCTGTTTGCCTGTGACATCCCCTCTTCCTCCTCCTTATAATAAAGTCAGCTCACACACATGTGATCTGAAACGTAACCTTGACTATTCTCCCTCCTGTCTGATGTCTCTGCACATTTTCCATCACAGTTAAAGCAGAAAATCTGGTAGACCTCAAACCTCAGAGTCAGAAACATGACCATATCTCTCTCCTTTAACCTTCACACCTTCCCACTCCGTCACACTGATTTAACATCAAACTCCTGACTGTTTCTACACGTCTGTCCTCCACATTCATGTCAGTGAAATCTGCGTCGTGCATGTAGAATCTAAAGCTCGACTCTCGCTTCAGAAAATGTCTTCAGACCGAGTCGACCAGCTGTAGTAACACTAGCGCATGAGGAGAGTTGGCTTCACTCTGCCTCTCGGGGTGAAACACTTCTAATATCTCCAATGTATCCGAATAACTAAAGATCTCTAGAGAGAGCGTGAATATATATTGCATTTAATTTGCAGCCAATGAGAGGTGAGCTCAGTCGCTGTAATACTGAAGGGAATTCACAGTGATGGAAAACAATAAGAGAGGGAGATCAGCCGTTGTTGTATGTTTATGTATGTTAATAAAAGTCTTAATGGAGTGATGAACTAACAAAGCCAGCAGGGAGATGTCCAAACAGCTCTTCATGAATATTAATTTCATTATTGGGCTTCATTTGGGAGCATTACAGAGCACTAAGCAAACATGCAGGCATCCATCTTTAAATCCCAGTGTAGAGTTAATGAAGAAATTCAAAGCTGTTAAAGCTTCTTTAATATCAGGAACCCCGGAGACATGCGGACGAAAGCAAACAGAAAACAATACATATGTCATATGACCCCCGCTGGCTCCCATATTTGCATATAAAAGCAGTTCTATCTCTGATTAATCAAGAAGCCTTACGGTTATTACTGGCACAGCTGGAGGGCATCCTTGACCAATTCACAGGGGCTGACACCGCCTGCTGGTTGTTAATTAAAGCCACCAGAGGCAACCTTGGAGAAAGTCAAACTAGAGGCCCAGGGGCCGGACTCAGGGCCTGAAACACTGGAGCAATTTCTGAACACCAATTATACAAAAATTACCAAGAGTGGGCCGTCTGTTTCCATCAATGAAATATATCAATGTTCACTCTGGAGCCGCTGCATCATGCTGCAAATTGTAGCTTGTATGATGTTGGTGAACGCAATTAAATGGATCCAACATGAAAACACTAACTGGGACCAAACCCGACTGAGAGGAAGGTGGTGCCATACAACTAACTCCCACTGGCGCCAATTTGGGAAAACACTGGGGAAGAAATGAAAGCAATTTTAGATTTATTGTTGAGTCTCTTCCTCAGGTCATGACATACTGATTCTTTGAGTTGGCATCCAACCCAAGCTGCGGTGTCAGAATTTGACCACCTGAGGAAGAGACTCGACATTCAGCTGTCTTTCTCTAGTTACTCTGCATATCTACCCTGTCTCCAAGTCATCATGTCAGCAGTGGTGGTGTTATTACAGCCAAGGCTGCGAAACAGCCGACCAGAGTTTGAGTCATACTAGATTTTTTTAAAGATACCTGGGGAAATTTCCTGTGCTTTTTGTGTCAACCGTATCTGCCCATATTTCACGGTAATGGCGACCATTTATGAACGTGATCCCGATCGCAGTTGTTTCCAGCTGTTTCTGTGGCGTCCATAATCAGGAAGTCAGACCATCTCCAGCCATGATCTTGGAGACCCAAACAGGTATTTTAAGCTAAACCCTGATGTTGTCCTAACCCTAACCAAGTGGTTTTTGTGCTTAAACCTAACCAGAGTGTAAGCACAGACAGATAGATAGATAGAAATACTTTAATGATCCCAGACTGGGAAATTATTTTGTTAGTGTTGTGACCAGAGAGAAAAAGAAACTTCAACCTAAACTGAAGAAAAGTTGCAACATAAACGATCAGTTTTAACTTAATCTGTGGCTTTGATAAACGTATTTATCATTCAATGTTAACGTTTATTCTGGCTCCACTAAAACTCAAGTTCAGTCTGTTCTGCAGTTTCAGGAACAGAGCTGTGAAAAAAAACAGATTTTCCTCCTCTGAGATTGATTAAACTCCATCTGGGTCTGAAACTGTGTCGAGTGATGACTTCTGCTGATTTTGGAGTATTAATCAGGTCCTGCAGGTGCCTGTACTTACAATAAAGACATCTGACTGATTGACTGAATTACTTCTTTGTCTCAGCGAATAGAAACTGGAACAACAGAAACGACAATCAGAGGCAACATCAAAAGTGGATATTGAGCATGTCGTAACAATCAAAAGTACAACAAGCAGAAAACAATCGCTACTAGTTGGCTTTTGTCTTGGCAGCTATGTGTTAACCCTAACCAAGGAAGGATTACAGAGAGGATATGGACCAGTGTGTATACATGAGGACGATATGGGTAAAAAACCAGTAAGTCCGAGGTAGAAAAAACAAAAATGGAAGACATAACAGATCCTAACAATACAGTTTTCACACTTCAGGGCTAAACGTCTAAGTTGCTGTAGATAAGATGACGAGCGATCACACGATCATACACACTGGTGTATTTTACTCTATTAAACTCTCATCTTCTCTTCAGCTGCTTTAACTGTGAAACAAAACATCTGTGACGGCTTTAAATCAAAGTGTTTGTCAGGCTCTGCAGGTGCACAGCAGCTCGTGCTCTCCTGGTGATTCTCTGCCTGTCAGCAGAAAGAAAGACCTTGAGTAAAAGAGAGTTTGAAGAAAAAATTGCCGCCCTCCTGCTGTTTCAGAGATCTTAACTGGAAATTAAATACACAGACGCAGCGTGCTGCTCTGGGCAACAGGAAAGATCGATAACCAGCAAAACAGCATCACTTATAAAAGTTGACATCAGATATTTGACACATAAATGGAAGGACACAGTTGAGTGAGAACTTATCGATGTTTGTTGAGTGAAATCATGAACTTTAGAGTGTGTATGTGTGTGTTCACTTGTTTAAATGTGTGTTTTCTGCTGTGCTATGTGGAGACTAGCAGCATTTCAGTCAGACAACTCACGTTTGAAATGTTTATTACAAGCAGAACATAGTTAGATTTGTTTGGCGTCTAGGCTCTGACCTCACCACTCCCCGCGGATATGTTTACATGAGATATTGGGGAGTGATGATTAAATATATATTTCCCCATAGACAGAGCCTGCAGGTGGATGCTGGGGTGGTGGTGGGCTGAAAGAACGGTGATGCTTGCGCAGAGCAACATCAGCATTAACGAGCCAAAGGGGGAGAAGCGAAATTCATGCATTTAAATAACCCGCTCAATAGAGAGGGTGCGCTTGTGGGATGGTCTGGAGAGAGAGGCGTATCACGTGTGTATATGGCAGTGAAGCTCGAGTTGACTGCCTGAACTAGCTCGCAGGCGTCGCTTCATGTGTGTGTGGTGACAAGTTATTGATGTGTTCTCGGCTGCCCTAGTGCGGGACTGACTGACGAGTTTCAGACTGAGCTGAGCCGGAGGGGACAGACGTTAGGCCTCAAATCTGACAGACGCTCACAGCAGCTGCAAAACACTTGCCTGAGGAAAAACGTAAAAACTGCAGAAGCATGTGGGGAGCAGGGGTAGAAGTTTCTGTTTTGTAGTTGTTTTAGTAAACGTTGTAGAAGTAGTAGCTGCTCTGAACTAAAGTTTTGTTATACGCCTCTAGATATTCAGAGTCCATCAGAGCAGAGTCAGGTTCAGATCCAGACCTTTTCATCAGATTCCCCTGTGATCCGAGCCGTTTACCGACGGGAGGAGACCTCAGCGATTACTTTTCAACTTCTCTGATTAAAAAGTGGATTCATCTTCGCTCCTGTTGATCAGCCTGACTGCAGCAGTGATCCGGAGGTGGCCTCCATTGTTGGGTGGTTCTGTTCTGTACTGTTGACTGCTGACTGGAGCTGGAGGGGAAATGGACTTTACCTCATGAATGTAACGTTACAGAGAGGAGAGAGAGAACCAGAACCAGAACCAGAGTCTCTGCTGAGTGCTGACTTTCAATCGAGGTTGACCTCAATTCTAACGCACAGACACCACCTCTGTGTATGCAAAGTAATCTGGCAGCGTGATGAGATGAGAAGGTACTTCAGCAATCAGTTGAGTATTATATCTTTCAACACTTCTGACTTTCCTCAGGATAAATTAATGTTGGAAAACACTTGTAGCTCAGTGTAAATCATAGTTCTTTTCCTGCACCTAGTTGTAGTCGTTATACAATCAGTATGCTGTACGACATGATCAGTAATCGAGATGTTTGCCCCTGTATTTACAGTTGTTCATGGAGGAAATGAAACCGGACTGCAAGGATGTTGAAGTCACACATGTACAGGACATCTGCAGCAGCATCTGACACATGTGGCATATGTGCCGCTGCATGGTGATGCATAGCAGGAAACAGAAGGATGACGGCTGCAGGCGAAACATCGATTCAGGGGGACGGTTGTTTCCATCATGGATTAATACTGATCAGGTAAAAGGAGGGAATCAAGTCACCTGTCCTCCTCCTAAACTGTGAAACTCTGACAGCTAAATTTAATGTTTCATCTGAAGGTTTCAACCATCCGTTCTTTTTATACGGAGGCAGTCAGATGATTAGAAAGAGGGAGCAGGGAAGTGGGTGTGAGTGTGTGACCTAAATTTCAACGTACCATTAAATTAATCAATTTTACTGCAGCCATGATGGATCCGTTTGGATCTCAAACTCATTCCGGCATCAGAGGCAGAACATCAGCTCAGTCAGTTTGTCCCAAATCTCAGCAGCCTGCTGTTCAACACCCTGCAGTCAGAAACTAAACAGTTATGTGCAATTGAATAATTTCTCGATTCTGTTTCACTACAAGAATATTACTAAAAATGAATTATGTACAAGTACTGCACGTACAATTCTGAGATGCTCATACTTTATTTAAATGTTGTAATTTTGTGCTACTTTATACTTTCACTCCACTAAATCTATCTTTAAATTATTTAGTTAATAGTTTTTCTTCAAATTCAGATTTTATATAAAAATAACATATGTTCTGCTTATTAAAGACAATTTGTTAAAGATCAGAGTTCTTTACCTTCCACAGTTCAGCACCATGGACAGCACCTCACACTGCCTCTGATACAAGGGCTCAATGAGAGACACAGTTGTTCTCTGTTGTCGTTCTCGGTCATGGCCAATGAACTGTTCAGCATGAAGTATTAATTCGACAAGACTGGTCCAAATGCCTGGAAGTTCTCTTCCTCTGGCTGTTTGATTGAGTATACTTGAGAGAGCTGACATTTGTGTGGGAACCTCGGGTAGAATCATATCCCAGCATACACTTCATATCAGTCATCGGCATTCATGGGGGACATTCGTGTGCCAAACTCACAACTGTTAAAGTTTCAGTCCTACAGCTGTAACTGGGTCAATTTTGGGGAGAAGAAATCATCAATTAAGATTCTAATATATAATCTGTGTGATGTGTCACAGCGATACTGCCTTGGAATATGCTCCAAATCTGGAAGTTTTTGCAAGATTATTTAGGATATTTCTGCTTTATTGAAAGCAGACAATCAAGAAGGCAGGATGAAGGATTGACAGGAGATCCACACCACCAGACTGTAGAGCAAAATAGAAGAATGGCAGGAGATCCAGATTACAGAACAAGATGGAAGAACGGCAGGAGATCCAGACTACAGAGCAAGATGGAAGAACGGCAGGAGATCCAGACTACAGAGCAAGATGGAAGAACGCCAGGAGATCCAGACTACAGAGCAAGATGGAAGAACGGCAGGAGATCCAGACTACAGAGCAAGATGGAAGAACGGCAGGAGATCCAGACTACAGAGCAAGATGGAAGAACGGCAGGAGATCCAGACTACAGAGCAAGATGGAAGAACGACAGGAAATCCAGATTGCAGAGCAAGATGGAAGAACGGCAGGAGATCCAGACTACAGAGCAAGATGGAAGAACGGCAGGAGATCCAGACTACAGAGCAAGATGGAAGAACGGCAGGAGATCCAGACTATAGAGCAAGATGGAAGAACGGCAGGAGATCCAGACTACAGAGCAAGATGGACGAACGGCAGGAAATCCAGATTGCAGAGCAAGATGGAAGAACGGCAGGAGATCCAGACTACAGAGCAAGATGGAAGAACGGCAGGAGATCCAGACTACAGAGCAAGATGGACGAATGGCAAGAAATCCAGAACACCAGACAACAGATCAAGATGGAAGAACGGCAGGAGATCCAGACTACAGAGCAAGATGGACGAATGGCAAGAAATCCAGAACACCAGACAACAGATCAAGATGGAAGAACGGCAGGAGATCCAAACCACCAGGCTACAAGAGCAGCTCCTTCTCTCAGGCTTTGAGACTCCTGAACTCATCCTCAACACTCAACCATCAATCATTGATGTTTCTGGCTTGATTATTATTCATTAATTAATTTATATGGTCTTTAGTTTTTGTGTTATTGTGTGTATTTTTAGGAAATTTCAACTGGAATTGCTTAATACAATTTCTTGTTGCATAAGACAAGATTTTTCTGTGATCTTGTGCTGCCTTACTTTTTATTCTGTTGTGGTTTCTCTGTGTTTTTATCAGGTTCATGTCCAGTTAATGCTCTCTTATCTGGAAAAGTGTGTATATGGGACAGGAAGTATTTACTGCTGAGGGCATTAAAGGGCGAGCAGGATAAAGAAAGTTCTTCTAATGCATTTCAAATGTTTGACACCATATTTATAATCTCTGCTCTCCAGGTCTGTGACTAATCTTTTCCCTTCACTCAGGTTTCAGTTTCGCTGCTTCAAATTTATGCATCTATATTTCTTTCAGGACAGAAGGGACAAGACCAGGACCAGCAGTTGTCACTGTAGAGAACAGACAAAAAACAACAGATGACCTAAATGAACACAAAACAAAATCTCAAAAAATGAAAGTTAAGAGAGAGAAGTGGGGCAGCTACAACTTTTCACTATGCGGGAATCAGAATACAAAACACTGTTTCAGGCAAATGGATATGAGACATTCAAAACACAAGAGACCCAATTAACATTTCAATAACAAATCGTGATTGCTTTTCACCTGAAAGGCATCAGTGACACCAGGTTTGATGAATAAACCAGTAAAAAGAGCTCTTTCTCTCCCTGTAACAGATCAATTAAAGGCTCCCGCTGACAGAGGAGGTATAAAGATCCCGGCAGTGATGGGATGTCACGCTGTGTTGAGTTAGTGTTGACGGATAAACAGCAGCAGTGACACGTTTCCTGTTTGCCATGGCAGTTAGCCGAGCATCATAACTCTGTGTCTCATTAATAAAGTATGAGTTTCATCTTCTTTATTGAGTTTTAACGATTTGACTTCATATCTTTTGGTCTCCTTGACTGTTTTGTTCTCTCAACTCTTGTTTGCCAGTTTTTTTTTTTTTTCTGTACTCATCCAATTAATCTCAGGGACTGACTCCGGATTTGGCTCTGGGCCTTTGAGCCAAGTTACATTATTGTTGTTTTCTCTCAAACACCACGTTGTCACTGTTCAGTGATTATGAGAGCCATTTGTTTTGCACCGCTGCCAAGTCGAGGCCAATTATTTGTTTTTGTGTCTGTGTGCTCCTGTACTTCTATATCTGTGAGGACCGATTTGAGCCCTGGAGAGTAAGGATATTTTAGACAGCGAGGACGTTTAAAAAGTTCGAAAATGAGGACACTTGAGGACACAATGTGTTCTGATTTGAAAAGTTAAGCCAGTCTTTGACAGCAAGGTCAGTTTTTTTGGAAAGCGGAGATATGTTTATGAAAATGAAGAAAATTTCCATTTCTGGAAACGAATACATTTTGGAGAGTCGGCCGCATTTCAGCAGATTCTACACTGACAGACGCATTGAAAGACACATTTCTTGAAGACGTTCTTTATATTTGGTAAAACTGTGTGATGGCGTGAGTCGGTGCCAGCAGGCTCCCTCCCAGATCACAACAGAGTGATTACAGATGGGCAGACACATTGCATCTTTGGCAGAGTCGCTCTGGAAGACAAACTTGTGTGGATGAGTGGCAGATGGACCTGTCAGAGCGTCCTCGCTGATTTTAAGCGCTCAAGTAAAGAAAGAGATGTTCTTCCCTCCATGCTGCAGTCAGTGTGTACTTGCAATGTATTATGGAATACATTAAACTATTGCGGTTTTTCATACATATTTTAAAAAAATCACCAAATATTTTCCATAATATATAATCTATTCATCATCTAGTTATATAAACAAAATATATGGAACAGATGTATTATCAAAATGTACAATATGTTGTATTTGGTAATATGTTCTTGAGACAAAATGACAACATATTGACCAAAGCCTGATTTGGATCCTGGCTCAGGTCTTTAAAAAAAAAAAAAAAAAAGAGTTGACTTCCTGTTTGGCAACAAGGAACTTAAAAAAAGGAAGAGGGGTCATTGCATCACCAGACCTCCTCTCTGAAGTGTGTTCTTTCATTTTCTGGAGGCATTTCTTCATCAGAAGTCAGATGGCGTAGATATTTGGGTTTTTAGTGTGTTTCTCCATGTATCTCCCATAGACTTCAATACAGCTGTCACCACAGTCTGGCACCAAAGCAAGATTCAGTGACGTCATGATTCTTCTGTCTTTTTTTATGTTCCTTGTTTGCAGAGAACGATATCTGGGCTACCGAGCTCAGTAGTCAGTGTCTTCATTCAGAAAAATGGATCTAGCTCAAGTAACATAGCTGGTTGTTAATGTAAGGTAGATTGCAACTCACATCTCGGTTCAAGGATGGTTTCATGTCGTCCTTGACTCCATTCGCCAGTCATCTATTGATACCTTGGCGTGAGATGTAGTAACCTCTAAAAGCTAATTGGTGGACCACTGAACTTAGGCCTTTTACATTATTGTTTCCAAAGGTCAGCGATGGACGTCCATGTTTAAAGACTCGAGTACCAAACTAGTTTGAGTGGTTGATCTACTAGCGGCCTCCAAAAAAATCTGAAATAAGTCTTTCTTGATCCACTACTTTGTAAAGTTGATTCTTACAGCAGTCGAAAAGGCAGATGCAGAAGGAATACAAGATGATGTTTTGGACTTTTTCGTCTTCAGAAAGTAAGAAGTCGACACATTCATCCCCCTCAGACTTCACTGCTCTGCCAAAACAAACAGCTGAAGAACAAGGAAGAAACATCTCCCTATAGCACTTAATTTCTCTTGAAGACGACCTCCAAATAAAAGTATTGATTCTTGCATCCTCAGAGACAGCTGTTCTCTCTCTTGTATCTTGGTCTTGTATCACTCGGCTGCAGTGTAAAGACCAGTTCTCTCGATCCACCGACTCCTCTCTTTCTTCCCCCCGCCGAGTTATAGATGTACTAGTGGGAAATCGTTGAGCATTACCATGATATGCACATTAATATGTCCCAAGCCAAACCAATCCAGCCCTGCAGCCTATAATTCACTCTCGCTAGGCGCCAAGTTGAGTTATTACAGCCCAGAATGAAATTGGAATCCAGTGGTCGGTTCTAAGGGTCAAAGCCATTGACTCTGTCCCCTAATAACAACCATTATCCCATCAATTCAATACAAGTGGGAATATATGGAGTGAAATAAGCTATTACTCTGTTTCCCCTTCACCTGGCCCCTCGTCTCTATTAATCTACTCTCCTTCATTCCATGTCATTCACTGTCTCCTCTTCCTCGTTACTCCACCGTGCTTTTAATCAGTAGCTCGCTCCCTGTCTTCATTATTGTCTCTCCTTTGTGTTGCTTTAATTCTATTTTCTCCTGTCTTTCAGTCTTTCTTTCTTAAAGTCAATAACGGTGGTAAGAAGAGAAGCTGCTACTCAAATTCTAACCCTGACTTCCTGACAAAAGACCTGAGAAAAAGCAGGCCAACACAAGCCCCAAGTGATTGCTAGTAGACCAAATATCCTGTCAGCCTGGCTTAATGTATTTTCCTATACATTGGTACTGCCGTCAGCAGCTACTCCTGCAGTCCCGATGGAGCTTGTTATCAGTATAAACTCTGAGCTGGACACTGGGCAGCCATGTTCAATAAGAACTTGGAAAGCCAACAGGAAGTCTATCGTCCATCCACCTGATTCGATGCACATTTTCAATTTGTGCCTGAAAAACGCAATCTGACAGCTGCCAAGCGAGAGACCACTGTTCAGATGACGTTTAAAGATTTGTAAGCATGAAACCACCGGATATGTTTTAAACAAGGCACCACCTTTTGCATTGCCGCTCAGCATGAAACCTTTGGTTATGATAGTTTAGTCTTTGTAGGAGTCGTAATCTTAGTAGTCTTAAAGGTTCACAGTTCAAGATGGTATTTCAACATTTCGGAGCATGAAACCATCAGATATTTTTAATGAAAAACCCCTGTTCGAGACGACATTTCCAGATTTGCAAGCGTGAAACCACTGGACATTTTCAACGAGACAAAATGTGAATTCTTGTAGGCGTGAAACCACTCGGTATTTTTAATGAGAGAACGTGGGTGGGGATGTCGTTTCAACGAGGGACCACTGTTCAAGATGGCATTTCAAGATTGGTACGCAAGAAACCACTGAATATTTTTTGAACAAGGGACCGCCTTTTGAGATACCGCTTTCACATATGCCTGCATTAAAACCCGAAATATGTTTCAAGAGTCCACTGCAGAAGAAGCTTTTTCACATTGTAAGCATGAAACCACAGGATATTTTCAAACGAGAGACCACTGTTAGCGGTATCATTTCAACATTCCTGAGCAAGAAACCACTGGACATTTTTACAAGATGTTGGAATGTTTTCCAGCTGAACTTGTGGTACCAAAACAGGATATTTATGATGAGACAGCTGGAGAATTTGACGACCTTTCATTACCCTAACCAGCTGTATTTTGAACCTAAACCTATCCGTATCATAAGCACATTAATCCAAACTGTTGCCGACCAATCCATCATCAACTAGGCTACTCTTTTTGGAGCCCTCAGAGCAACGAGGAGGTGACAGTGCGAAAAGGAAATATTGTATTTAGCTGTGTTTTAAAGAAACAGTAAGTGTTTAGAACATACTAAACCTTTTAACGTAACTGGGACCCGTTCAGACCGTGAGCGCTTAAATCTCAAAACATGGATTTTCTGTGGAGCATCCTCTTAACATAGCTGTTAACAAATCAGTGCTTGCTGCACCAACAGTTTTGTTTGTCCCTCCAGTTCCTCCGCCGAGCTCGCCCACCTTCGTCTCTTAAATCAACGTTAAAGCCTCCAATCAGGTAATCCTGTTCTCTACCCGTCTCGTTAAACAAGCCTACCAGGCGCTCAGAGGCTGTATTAGACGTGTTTTTGGCGGTGTTGAATGTGATTCGGCCAATCTCATTTCATGTGTCGTGCATGTATAGGCCCTTGCTTACTTAATCCCTGTGCACCGTGGGAATCGGAGTTCCTCTGAGGATTTAAGGAGTCATTTAGGTTTGATGAGGTTTATTGTCTATCATGGCAGTCTTGTGGGTGAGGGTGTATGAAGAGTTAGAGGATGAGTCACCTCCTGTGCATCTTTGGGTGACTCATTCACATGCCTATGTGCACAAACTCATTCCGCCTTTATTTAAGTGAAGAATGAATCAGTGGACATCAGACCTTTGTCCCGACTTCTCAAATGAAGCCGCTCCGTCAGAGCTCTGCGGGCATGACGTTTGAACTCCAACTGTTTAATTAGCTCGTTTAGCCCCAGAGGTTTTCATAATGACCTTTACGTATCCCTCATACAGCCTTAACATTTCATTTACGTGGGTCTTATTTGCTCCAGTAACCTCAGTGGTGCACAATCAGTCTTTGCCAGCTCCACTGAAGCACAGAAAGCAACCTGCTGAAGGGCAAAGTAGTAACAGATTTGCTGTGTGATTGCAAATTAATTCTCCAATCATTTTTCCATTAATGCCAATTTATAACAATCTGGTGTATTGAAGTTGTGACAATCTTCTTTCCTCCAGGAGACGTTCAGCCACTTATGTAAAAACAGGCTCTAGTAAAAGTACTGATTCAGCTTGTTTCCTCCAGTAAAGTAATAGATTACAGGCTCTCACATGTACTCAGAGTATCAGAGTAAAAAGTCTCCCTCTGAAGGACATTTGTGGTCAAAGCTAACTGAAGCTCACGTCATATTAACAGAATTCAAAGACTATTAAAGTTAAAGGTAGAATCAGTAGGATTTGTCCCAGCTGTTCCTGAACGCACCACAAAGACAGTTGATTGTTGAGTCTCATTCCCAGGACGTCAAACAGACACATGTTGGGTTGGTAAAGCGTCCCGAGCAGCAACAAAGAGAGAAAATCAGAAACTCTCTGCAGATACGAGACACTAACACGCCTTTTCTCCACATTCCAGTCTCCCTCTCTGTCTGTTTACGGCTTCTTACGGCTTTTACGTCTTTGTCTCGTCTCGCTGCGTCTGCCGTGCGTGATGTGCTCTGATAGGTCCACATCAGTCTGCTGATGCTGGGAAGGCGGTGTGCAATGACGCCAAATAAAATAATCAATAGTTCTCCTCAAATGCATCAAACTAAAGTAACGAGGCTGTTCTGAAGTTGTGAGGAGGAAAAAAATTAGATGTTTGTGTTCAGATGTATGGAAGAAGTTTGAGTATTTCTGTAAGAAAGTTTGATAAATGTGAATATTTCCTGGTTTCTTTCCTCCTCTTTGACGGTAAACTGAATAACTTTGGGTTGCGAACAAAACAAGACATTTGAGGACGTCATTTTTCACCATTTTATAGACCCAACAACTTATCAGTTAACCAAGAAAAAAAATGATTGGTTGCAGTCGTAGTTTACCATCAAAAATTGGTGTCTAAGATTTGGACCATAGAATTGTGATCGGCCCGTTTGGGGACCTTCCATATGTTTCCCCATCACTTCTTGCCATCTCTCTACTGCCTCTCCTGTCAAAATCAAAGATAAAAATAAACTCCAGGGCAACCGAGACCATGTCAACTTATAATCCCCTGAAAAATAAACACCTTTCCCTTCCTGTGTTCACAAACAGGGATTTGACTGCTAAAGGTTTTATTCGACAAGGAGATCAGTGTCAGAATTAAAGATGTGTACTGTGTATGTGTAAAAATGTAACTTTGAAATGGTCTCCAGGCTCTTAAGCCGGTGTAATGCCTGATAATTAAGCTCAACTGTTGCAGAATCAAAGTGTATAATCCACTACAAACATTGATTTTAGACAGCAGCGGGGCTCACGGCCTTCGCTCATTGAAGTTTGTTTAGTTAAACATTTTGGAGCAACAGAAACTCTGCCTGTAAAACATTTTAATCATTAAGGGGATCTTTATGAAGCCGACTGGGTTTTCAAAATGCAAACTTTAGAGCTGAATCTGTATTCAGACGGGCGATTAACACTAAACTCTCGTCTGTCGCACGCTGAATATCAAAACAAAGTTTTTCAAACCCTCTGGGCAGACCGACGGGCTCTCACTTACAGTTAATTAGGATCCATTGAGAAGAAACTAATTAGGTTTGAAATGAAACAGCTACCATGCAAATTAACTTTGAAACACACTCTCTCTCACACACACACACACACACACACACAGTAATTAAGAGTCCAGAGGCGTGTTTGTGCTTGAGAATAGTACATCTGTTGTTGGTCACAGGTAAAGGCCAACAGTTTGTGCTCGGTTACAGTCTTTCACACGGTCAATATTTACACAAAATTATACAATATACGACATTACAGCCATGTTACAAAGAGGTTTACATTCATGTTTGATAAAGGTCGAGCAGCATCTGTGTCACCCCGTCACAAACCTCGTCAGAATACATCAGAATATTATCCGTGAAAAAACTAAATATCTGTTCCATCCTTTTCTTCAACTAATGGAGCTGAAATTTAAAAAAACAAAACAAAACACAAGGAGCATTTAAAAGTGAGGTTCATAAAAGTTCGACCGCCATCTTATTTACCTTTAGTCCGCCAAGCTTGTCCTACAGTTCTAGCATAGGCACAGTTTACAGACGTCCGACATAATCACGTGTTGTTAGCTAGTGTCACACACTGATTCACCATCTGAGACTCCACGAATGCCAATCCATGAATTCATTTAGATAGCAGATTAAATTCTAGTTCTTGTTCGACGTTGGTCAGTTTCAAAGTTAACTTGCTAGGAGACACAATACGGGGAGAAACAAGCAAATTAGTAAAGGAGCTAGCAAGGGATTGGCAAGCTTGTATGTGTGCTCCCGATCGATGAGCTTGGATGGGAAAACGGTGATATAATCCAGCAGCAACTTGAAGCTCAGCATCACAGCTAAATTAGCTTGTGGATTCTGGGTTCATTTTGAATGAACTAATCAAGTACGCTGTTGACTTTTGCACATAAATTCAGTGACGAGGCTTTTTGAGTCACTTCAACTCCAAACCGCACCAAATAGAAGCTGAAATAATTAACACAGGTGGCCTCGAGATAAACCTATAGGGTTGTTAAATCATCCGATAGAGTCTATGTTTCTATGTTAAGGGGAAAAAAGCTTGCTAGTTACTTGCAATATGTTTGTACACCTGTAATAACTTCCTGGGAAACCTGAGGAAACTCCACAAGTAAAAGTTTGTTTATCCAGCCTCTCTGTGAAATAACACGTACACACATTGTAACGTATCCGTGGTTTCCAGAAGTGTAAACTACCAAAACGTAATTGCGATGATGGAGCTGCCAGTTCTAATTTTAATGACAAGCGTGGATGTGAAGATTCCACGCACTGCATTGTGGGATAGCTTTGGGGATTTCAGGGCAAACCAGATGACGTTTTTTTTTTTTTTCTGAACCTCAACTTGACCTGCTTCCACTTTAAGTGTAAACACAGTTCATAAGTCATATCATCCCACTTCAGTCCAGGGACTATAGCTCAGGATGCTGCCATTAAACAAAGCACATTATGGTTTAAACGTTTTCTTCTAATTTAAAGTCATTTGCAGAGAAAACTGTGATGTTTGAGTCAAGCGTGGGAGTAAAATATCGAACGGTGACAACATTTGAGTTGTTTGTGTCAGAATGTTTGTCGCTCTGAGCTAAATCATGCCAAAATAAAAACAGACATTTCTTAAAATCATCTCGTCTCCGTGCTCAGAGGAAGACACCACGTTAAGCGTTTTTTTTTTTTGTGTGTGTTTTTTTTTTTTTTGAGGCATGCATTCAAAGGGATAGAGAGCGGAGAGGAGACAGACGAGGAGCTGAAACCAGGCCGAAGATAAACAGCTGGTAAGGGAACAGAGGGATTGTGGGATTGCGGGTTGGGCGAGGCAGTGACGCAGCTCAAAGAGAGAGAGAGAGAGGATCGAGGGATTTAAAGAGGAAAAGACAAGAGAGAGAGACACGGAGGCTAAATCCCAAAAAAATTGGGGGATTTTATCTGCCGAGCGTTTGGTCACTCAACACGTGTGCGAGACGCCTCCTCGCCGGCTCGCAGTTTAACAATGGCTTCTGTAACGTTCATTCACATTGTGCAGCGTGTTTGCAGGTCGTTAATCAGCCGGCTGTGTTGACACTGAATTAAGTTGTTGACACAGCTCCTGCCAGAGGGAGACTGAGGGCTGTAATTACATTTAGGCAATTAAAGTTTGAATGCACGATTAAAACGAGCTTCAGTAATAACCTTCTGAACAATGAATTTAATTTGGATGGTGTGAATCAAGACGTAACTGCGGCATGTTTTGTTTTTTGTAATGTGTGTGTAGATCTGCCACCCTGTGCGCCATCGCAGACAGTCAGGAAGGACCTGATGTACACTGGTGCATGATGGGACAGCAGAGGTGAGAGACAGGCAGAGAAATCAATACGACTCAGAAGAGACTAAACGTTTTCATTGACACCCGACATTCAGCGTCTAACTGTGAATATGTAACACTTTCTAATATTAGCTCTTCTCTACTACAGGAAGTTAACAACCCAGAACTTTGAAACACCCTCCTGGTTCTGCGTTCTGCCCTGTTTCCACTTTGTTGCTCCACTAGAAATGTTGGTTGCACATCAATCACAGGCTGTTGGTTTAACCCAAGAGCCATTGAGCGACTATTTTGGTCGGCATTCTCCACTGATCAAGATTCATTTGTGCAAAACAAGTTTGTGTAATTACATTTCCGTTAAAATTCCCCAAAGCTACACACAAAAACGAATATACAGACTATGAATTGTTTATTTCTGTAACTTGATTTGTCATTTATTCATTGGAGTGTTGAGGATGAGTCTCGCCGCCTGAGAGCAGAACGAGGAGCTCGTCTGGTGGTCTGGACTACGGAATGGATATTAATGACCTGCTACTGCTGTGTGTTGTCCAGAGAAACAAAAAGGAAACCCACAGTCGGATGTGGTGTTAGGAAGTTCTTCAAAGATGGAGAGTGTTGAGGAGAGTTGTCGTCTTTTCACTAACAACGATTTTTAAAACGATCTCTCTATAGTTATCGTTCTTCTCGTGGATGGCCCGTCACACAAACGTCACCGGGGAATGAAAACAAATGTTGAGCAGCATGAACTCGGGTTTAGTCCCTCCTCCCGAGCCGTGCTGAGTGCTAGCTTCACTAGCTAGCTTGGGAAACACAAGCAGAACCTGTGACTATTGACTCACACACCTGAAGTTATGGGTTGATACGTTCCTGAAGTGGAGAAAAGCCTTCAAGGCAACGTTTATAGAGTCGGAGCTGACGCTTTATTTAAGGTCAATAAGTACATGCTGAAGTGAGCTGCATGTTGATTGGCAGATGGATGGACTGTTGTGTGGGCGAGTGGGAGGTGAACCGTATAGTGCTTCAGATAAAAGCATTTAGATATCAGCTCCCGGCTGTGATTTGTATTCCCGGCACACCTGCAGCCTTCCGCTCCCGCCTGAACATAAATATTAACTTGTGATTGGCCGACTGTCAGGTAATAGTCATAAATCTGTGAGATTATGCTTGAAATCGTCCATTTCTGTTAATTCGATTTCATCCTTTTGTTTTATTTTGTTCCTCTAAGTCAAAATCTTACACCTGACCAAGTCATGACGTCTCATTAGTCTCTCACTGATAAATGATGTATCTCTGAAATGAAATTCATTTTAACGTGAACAATCATATTTTAATGATCTAGTCTTTCATATCTTATCATCTGGGTGCTGATTAACGTCTGTAATGAAGCAGGGATTAATAAATCAGCTCTTGACTGGATTAGATTAATATGGCGACTCAGTGCTCGTGCAGCTTAACAAACTGATCTGAAGTCAGAGAGACGCTTTCTCTTTCTGCTGAACAGCTTCCTAAATGAACAGAACCGAGGAAACAATGTGAAGGAATGACTCAGGTGAGCTTTTTTCATGAACATTCATCTGATATTTTCTCTGCTGTTTCACACTAAATTGCAGCGTGTTCGTTAGAAATCTCTGTCTTGTTGGAACACGCCGTCTTTTTTTTCTTTTTCCTCATTATCCCACACTTCACTCGTCCCCCCTCCTCTCACTGATCCTCTCATCGCCTTTTCTCCGTCTGCCCCCGTCTTTCATTCTTTGCTCTCCTTCCTCCACCTTCTAAAAATAAAGGAAAAACAAAGCATCTCCCCTCGAATCCCAATCAAATTGTTTTGTTTCTTTCCCTCGTCGGTCTGTCCACCTCTGTCGTTCCCACGTCGGGCTCTCCTTGTAGCACAATCCACATTAAAACACACAACTTCGTTACGTAACAATGTCTGAGATTTCACAAAGCTTGCGCCATGCATCCTCGTCCTCCTCACCTCAGTGTCAACTCAGGAACCCACTTTATTTTTTTAGGGGCTGGGTTTTTTTTTCTCGCACCCCTCGCTGTAAAGATGTCGCAGGTTCGATCCACGCGACCCGTTCACTCGCCTCGTGCTGCCTTTGTAAGCCACTCTGGGTTAAATGTACAAGCTAAATGCTTCACATGTGGAATGAAGATGGAGTAAAGCCCTATTTTGACAAGATTTGCATTGAAGTTTTTCCGTCGGAGTTGAACGAATGTTTTTGCAACACAGTCACTTGTCACTTGGTCAGTGTCGCAGATCCTTCAAACGAGAGTTTCTCTCGAAAGAAATCCTCCCGAAAAAAGCGGCGTGGTCCTCCGTCGTGATGAAAGTATCTCCATCAGTCGAGGAGACCTTGAGTCGTTCAGCAGCTTTTCTTCTCCTCTCCTGTCATTCATCTTCTAATCCCAGCTCATCTACGCCTCCTCCTCTATTTTTGGGCTTCTAAAAACTGTAATCCCCCGTCGCCTCCCTCTCGCTCTGTCGATTCTATTTTCTCTCACATCGTTATCTCCCCTCCGTGTGGAATCTCTTGTCTATTGTCTTCTGGGGAACAAACGATTTCCTGACAATGATTTTCTCTTCCTTACAGCCTCATCATTGTCTTGTCACCTCCCCTCCATGGCCCTCTCCCGTTGCACCTCCCTCAGGCCTTCACACATCGGTGGCGTTCAGATGGGTGGACACTGCATCCTGGGTTTCAAGCACTATCTTCTTGGCCCTGCCTCCTCCTCTCTTTCCTCCTCCGACGGGGTGAATGCTGTCCAGCCGGCCGCTCCTCCCCCTCTCGCCTCCCCTGCGACACTTAAAGACGGCGAGGAAGGCGGCGCGGTAGTTGCGGTTCATCCAGCCGTACAGCAGCGGGTTGGCGAAGGTTGAGCACATGGCGACCACGTGGAAGACGGTGTAGAGCAGGCGGTAGTCGCGCAAGTCCAGCACCGTGTTGTCGATGTCCGTGGCCAGCTGGAAGGCGTGGAAGGGCAGCCAGCTGACGGCGAAAACCACCACCATGGTCACCAGCATCTTGGTGGTTTTGCGGCGCCGGCGGTGGCGCTCAGATCCGGCACTGCTGTTGCCCACGGTCTCCGCCGGGCCGACGTGGCCGCGCAGTTTGGACCAGATGCGGGCGTAGGCGAAGGAGATAATGGACAGAGGCAGGAAGTACTGCAGGATCAACATGGAGATGCTGTAGACGGTGCCGTCGGTGTTTTTACCGGGCCACTTCTCCATACACACCTGCGACACACGACAGGGCGGAAAAAAGTGGGTTCATTTAGTTACTTTAGATCAGATTACATCAAATAAAGTTTTCTGTTCAATCATATTTTAGCAAAAAAGTTTAAAAAAGTGAAGTCGCAGCAAGTGTTTATGGGTCTTAATGTAGCTGTCTCTCTGAGTTACCTAAGTGTAAATTAACACAATACTAAAGCCCATTTTTTGGAAGAAATCTGAAAATGGAGGACTGACTGGGTGCAGTATATAATACAGTCTACAAATTGACTTGAGTAGCTAAATTCCAATTCTATAAACACATTGAGCTCGGTTGACATGCGTTTTGTCTTTTTGCCGGGCCTGTATTTGTGGACTGACCTTTACTTAGTCGTAGCAAGAAACAAGAAACAAAACGAGGCAACCACACACGATAAAACCATCAAGACGATAAAACCATCAGGACGAGAACACATTGAACAAGAATGAGGAAAATGAAGTCAGAGTGTGGGCGAACATGTCTGGTGTGAAGGAAGGAAGGAAGGTACTTGCACTGGAGTGAAATATGAAACAAATTAGAAAATGATGTGTTAAGCTTGGATTGACGAGAGGGTTCAGAGTGGAGAGACTGAAGAGAGAAGGAGTGAGCGATGAAAGGAGCGAGTGGAGGAAGGAGGGATGAAAGAGATGAGGAGGGATGTGAGAGGCAGCCAGGATCAAAGAGGTGGATGAGGAGGGAGGCGAGGGCGCTGATCTGTACGAGTGTTACAGGTGTGTGTGTGTGTGTGTGTGTGTGTGTGTGTGTGCAGCACCTGTATGGTGTGTCCAGGCTCCAGAGTGAAGGAGTCGTATTCTCTGAAGATGGCCAGAGGGCTGGCGAGCACGGCGCTCATCACCCACGTCAAGGCTATCACACCAAAACACACATCCTTACGCATCCTGGTCTCCAGGTGGTACACGATACATCTGAAACACATCACGACAGACACGCACACACGTCTCTGTGAGACAGCGCTACACAGCAGAAGCACCTTAAAGATCAGGGAACGACTGCTGTAGATCAATAATAAATCGTTTTTAGATGACAGGATCACAGCGGTTGTGAAAGCAGAGATACACCGGCTGTAAAACACATATTACATTCTGACATTTGAGATTCCTGTAAGTGTTTCATGTGACTCATTTATGTTTTGATGATACTGCCATTGTACGGGGAAAATATCTCAAGAGACCTTGTGGTTCAATATAACTAAAGGAATATGCAGAGAAATGTGATCACGTATCGAAGAAGGAAGAGAGAAGGTGGAGTTCAACTGATAGGTATCTTATTCTAATAAAAAAATGATGGATAAAAACTTTTGTGTTCGTGGTAGACCACTGGTTTACACAAAATATACAATAATTGTCTAGCTAGCATTCTATTTCCTAAGTGTATGCCCAGTAGATTTCTGGTGTTATTGGATCTTGTCTGTTTTTCTTGTAGTTTATGAGCTGTAGTTTGCCCAGTAAACACACCGACCTCTTCGGCTGTCCCTAGGCAGGGCGGATGGCAGGCTGGCCTGAAGAGGTCAGTTTTTTAATCCAGGGAAACTATTTTGTACGCTTAATAAAGCCTCTACGCTTTATTCAAATTGTAAACTTATAGTCATACCTTAACCTGATCAAGTCAATCACAAAGCCAACTAATCAGAGGTTGAGTGGGGCGAGTCTTCCAAGAAAAAGATGTGTGAGTCAGAATAATATAATAATAGTGCGAGATGAAAAGTTTGCAGCAAAAAGTAGTTCACTCAAGGATACAAATATAAAGTATTATGGTATTAGTTGAGGATCAGCAAAGCCAGTTGAATCTATCCTCTGGGGACCATGAACTGAATGGAGTCCAGAGAACTGATTGTTGGACTGCATGACTATCCATCCTGAGATCCTGCAGCTCGCATGTCTTCTGATAAAAAGAAAAATCAAATCCAAGTGTTCTGATTCTGAAAAACACTTTTATTTCACTTTATTTCCAAAACCAATAATTGCCTCTTCTGTCTTCCAGAAGTGAAAGTGTTGGCTGCAGCTGAACAACAGTGTCGACAAGCAGAAGCAGTGTTCTCATTACACCGGCTCTCATGTTTCTGCAGTATGTATTAAAGTTCAGATTCCGCTGCAGAGCTGTAAATGACCTGGCAGCACGATGTTGGGTTTTTTTTTAACAACAAACGAGCCGAGCGTGTCCCTGTGGTCTGCTGCCAGCCGTCTTTTGGTTATTATGCCTTTTGGATTAAAAGCCAGTGAAGCTGCTGATAGCTTCTACAGTCCCTGCTGATGTTTAAACCTGTAGAGAGACCCCACAAATGTAACTTCAGCAGAAGTAGGATCATAACTTTCCTGTCATTTTTCGAGCAAAGTTCAGGTTTCTTTATTTGTGGTTTGTTTGTGCTTGAGAGCTTGTTATGTGCAACGATTTTGTTAGCAGACTAATTTACAACTTTTGGGGGGTTGCAGAGACGTGTCCTGAAATAGCACGCTAACCAGCTAGCCTGGACCGGTCCAAATATCCTGTGTTGGTCGTGTAAACACTTACACTGCCCCCAGTTTTAACAGCTAGCCGCACAGCTAGATTAGCTTTCTAGATTATTTTGCATTGCACCTGACTAAAACAATTTTGGGCTCATTTAACAACCTGCTGACGCTAATGCTAACTAAGCTCTGAGGCTGTACTGTGTTCACTCAAAGCCGTCTGCTAATGGACTTAAAGCGGCACATAAACACAGAACTCAGATGCTCAGAACATGAAATGTTTTTACATAAATCTCATCAGGAACCATCTGCCGGAAAACATCAATTTAAAACAGTGACTGAAGCTTTGTACCAGATCTCCATCTGTGGTCCCTGGACAGGTGGAGCCAAAACCACACCAACACTGGCAACAGATTTGATTACATCATCTCAAAGGACCAAATATGCTTTTGAAAAAGACTTTATTGAACTTGTCTTTATTTAATCTCCGCCTCTCAGTTTGGTTTCTCTGCTAAAAAGTGCTCAACTGCACCTGAGTTGTTCGGGTCGGCAGGGTCAGACAGGTTGAAACCATGTAAATGAGACCGCGTTGATCGCACCTCGCAGCACCAGCACTCTGCACACCTACACTCACAGAAAACCCAAAGCCGAATTGCGCTGCGAGCGGTGCAGCGAGGCCGGCAGAGTGGGCTCCATTTGCATGTGAATCGACGGTGTAATCCTCTTTTCCTGACAGAAGCTGTATTAAGGTGAAAAAATATTGCCGGTTAGATTTTAAATGTGTGTCTTTTGGAGGACGGCAGCAGCAGGTGCCGTGCCAGAGACAAACTTTTGACCCTGTTCAACCTCCATCCAGCAGTTTCGCCTAAACTAAATGCAATAAAAATACCATCTACACTCAATATGATTTCACAGACCTCCTGAATAATTTACTCCAGGAGATGAAGGGAACATTAATATCATGACTAATGAAAATCTGGTTTAATTCGATCCATCCGGATATGTCAGATAGATAGATAGATAGATAGATAGATAGATAGATAGATAGATAGATAGATAGATAGATAGATAGATAGATAGATAGATAGCAGTGGGTACATTCAATGATCAATATGAGCTTTGGGTTTTTGATCGTCAAGTTAAAAAGCCAGTATCAGTTCCACCCTCTGACCAACTTCCTTGAATTCAGGAAAAACAAAAATCCTTTGAGAACACTTCAAAGACGAGCCAGCTCGCTTTGACGAAGACGAAGACCAAGAGGACGAAGTTTTACTCATGAGGGATCGACTGAACCGATGACATTACCAGACATCCTTCATTGATCTGTTTGTGAAGAGGGCTCACTCCGGACAGATTTGAGAAACTTTGAATTTCTATCTCGTTGAATAATTTTTGTTCAAGGCCAAAGCCACCGGGATAAAGTGGAAGCTGTTTGATAAAGTTAAATGACAGTTGTCGGGGCATGAAACCAATGATTGGTTGATCTTTATTGATCTAGATGTGACAGTTGGACAGTGAGAGAGCTGTCAGGGCAAGGAAAATTACATTTGAAAATGATATCATGAACTAAATCGTCAAATCAATCGTAGACTTCACAGCATGATTATATATTTGTCTTTCTCAACTTCGACAGTCAGCTGGTGACCAACATTGCAAACTAAGGAAAGCTTCTTTAAACTCCCTTCACACTTGTAAGAGTCATACGTCATATCATATAGATGTTTCTAGAAGACGCGTCATGTCGTCACTAGCATCGGGATGCTGGTGTTGTCACAGCAAAGCTAGATGTTTGTACATGTGTGGGAACATTTTCCAGCCACGTTTGTAGCATCAGAAGCAAGAATTTCAATGTTGAAGATGTTTTCCTGAACCTAACCAGACAGTAAGCACAGTGTTGTCACAGCATCAAACTGATAACTGAACCTAAAAAAATCTAAAGTCGCAACATAAAGAAATGTGGTTTCAACCCGACCAACGCTGACGATATTCATTTCTGGTGACTTTGGTTATAAAAAACAGAAAAGAAGAGAGAAGATGAGGAGGAGGAACAACCCCCCAATCTTTAAGCCCCACCCACCTGTGGCGGTCCAGGGCGATGACGTTGAGCGTCACCGTGGAGACGTGCACGGCGAGCCCCTGGGCGTAGGGCAGCATGAAGCACAGGGTGCTGCCGAACTTCCACTCGCCCTGCAGCGTGTAGACGAGGGTGAAGGGGAGGCACAGCGTGTTGACCAGCAGGTCGGCTGCAGGCGAAGGAGGAGACAGGAAGACATGTTTATATCGGCCTAAACTTTGACTCTTTGACCCTCAACATTCAGAATAACGTACAAATGTGTGATGGAGTCAGACTGCTGATGCTGCAGGAGGAGGAAGAATCTTTTCAGCACATCGAGGAAGAGAACAAACTCCTCCGGCTGCCTCGAAAAACTGTTTTCATCAATCAAACCTGCTGACCAGACGCTTCAGTCATCACTTCATATTTCTGGGCAAACATCTTGTAAGATTCCTCCGCAGGGAAGTTTTGAAGCTTTCATTTGATATCAGTTTTGATATTGCTGCTGATTTTTCTGTCTTACCTGCCTGAGTTCATTGGCTGTGTCAGATCAGATCTGTGTGCTGAATCTGGGTCTGTAGCCAGGAGACGGTTAGCCTAGCTTAGCATAAAGACTAAAAAACTTCAAAACAGGGGGGGAGGGGTGACAAAATCCACCAGCCAAAACCACTAAAGTTTACTTATTAGTGAAAATTCAAAACCATTTTGGTGCACAGCATTATTTCATGGATGTAGACAGCCAAGATCCCCCCTGTGTTTCCAGCCTTTATGCTAAGCTAACCAGCTGCTGGCTTCAGATACATATTAAGTAGTCCCACACAGCCAGACCTTCTTCTACCGCTGGTTGCACCCGTCCTCACGAAAACTGAGTCTATGAATTCATTAAGTTTATAACGGAGACCTAAGAGCAGCTGGAGCTGACTTCAATTTCCCGGGAGAGTTCATGCCTGGAGGCAGATGAAGTTTATAGTGCAACGTCTTTATTATAATAGGTTAGAGCAAAAACTTCGCTGCAAGATTAAAGTGAATCATTGTGTCTAAATGAAGCTGAAACATGGAGGAACAGGGATTTACATTCTTGTACAACAGCCACAATCCGACATCTCTCCCGGGATCTTAATTCATTTCCTCTGTTGCAGATAATTGCAGAGGCATCGTGCCGAGTGCGTCTCAGCTGTTGGAGAAGTGACTTTCACGCTGGCAAAAAGCCAGAGGTGACAAACTGGAGGAGGAGGAGGAGGAGGAGGAGGAGGTGAGGAAGAGGCAAACAACACCAGCTTCACAAAACTGCGATCGGAACATATGCGCTAACGAGACGACGCGAAATAAAATCATAGGAACTGAGCATCTGTAACCAGCGACACCCACACATCCAACGGCCTCTTGTCTTATATAAGCGCTTTGTGTTCTAATCACCTCTTTTCCCTGTTCTTCCTCTTGTTGCTTCACGTCTGACAAAATGAAATGCGTTTGGACGTGAGCGACAGCAGATGAAGCCGCCGAGTCGTCTGAGGACGGAGACAAAACAACTGGTGGGCGTGGCGTCCGTCCTCAGACGCCATCTGCTCCGTCAGGTCACATGGTTCCATTCAATCACATCCACCTCCGAACGTGACGGCGCCAACATCTGCTGCCGCCGCCGAGCATCAGTCAACATCTGGAGCCCGACGTCTGTCATGTTCTCCTAATCTGTCAATCTTCAAACAATTGCTGCAGTATTTGATTGAACTTGTAATTGTTTTTAATCCCATCGCTTTGGCAAAAAAATGGTCAGATTAGAAGAATGGTCACAAGGTTGTGTCCATCCATAGGATTTAATCTGATTCAGAACAACTGTTCTGAGCATATAAACGTCTAGTTTTAATCCGGGGACATTTCCTCCAAAGACTTGTCTTTTCAGGCAGCGCTGCCTCTCAGGCTGTATAATCCCGACAACAACCTCCTCTGGAAACTTAAACACTCCAACTGCTCTGAAACATTTCGAAGGTTTCACATTTGGCATCCCCTTTTTCAGATTCACTTGACAGTCAGATGGAAAGAAAGCTTCTGGTTTGAGGACAATGTCGGCTGTAACCAAGGCGATGATTAAACAAAATACCTGCACATTAAGGCTGATTCCTGCTCTGATTGGACCCCCTGCTGCTGTGATCAATCAGCTATCTGTGAGAGCAGACCTCCATCGGACCCGGACTGACCCGGTCTCCTCCTCCACTCTCTGAATCACGTCAGATGTTTTGGGACGTCGTGCCAAATCATGTTAGACAAGAAGCTGCGCCTCTCGCCAAAGTTTGGCCTTCTGCCTCCTGTGATGCTTCAGGGCCGAGACGACGGAAGACAGAGACGGAGACACGAGAGAGACAAAAGGAGCAAAGACGGAGATCCGGAGTGACGTGAAGCAAAGGAAACTAAACTGTCGCAGACTGAATGTGATGAAGATCGTTTCTGCGGTTGTTCAACAAAGCGTTGCAGCGTGGCGAAGGTGAGCTGGCAGCAACATTGTCTCCTCAAAACGAGGCTCATTTACAACTGGAGCACTTTGCGACTGTGTTTCTGAGGGCGGCAAGATCATTATCATTCATTCAGGGGTTTATGAACAACAATATCATTTGTGTCGTCCAATAATGAGACAACTGAAATTGTTCCCATTACGAGGAAAAGACAAACGCAGGCCGACAGAACTAATGAAGGCCGAAGCCGACGAGGCAGCCGAGCGCTCACTCGTCGGTTCATCTGTTTGTTTATCGCGGAGCCGTCCGCTCGCCTCTTTGTGTTTCGGGGGAATTGAACCGACAACTTTCTGCCGTTCTGCACCTTTCACATCACATCAGTCACACCGCCGCTCTGTTCTGTCTCCTGTATCTGATATTTACTCCCCGCGTCGCTCGGCCGCTCCGCTCAGCCTGTTCATTCAGCCGGAGGTTTACTGGCAGGAGGTCAGCGTCCGTCACGTTCAGACGACCATCGTGTGAAACAAGGAACCATTGTTGGGTTTACTGGATGTGCAACACCTCGATCAGTGTCAGACATTATCTGTCAACTGAATTGTGGTTTCTGTTTCTGCACAGGTGCGAAACTGTCGCTAAACAAGTTTGTACATCATCTGTAAAGCTCTTTCTTCTGTCCTCACCAACGAGGTGAGGTGAGATTGTTTGAAAGTGTGTCAGTGCCCTCTCGGATGCCTTTAATGCAGATTAAACTTGATAAAGGACCGTGTACTTTGGCCCGGTGTGCAAGAAACACATAATGCAGAGTCCTTGTGGTTTCCCTCCCCAACAGAAAAGGTAACTGCTTCACTATAAACCACATCATGGGCACTTTGTATGGAATGATTCTAGCGTATTGAACCTTTAAATTTGCAGTTTTTCAGAGATTTAGACCAAAATTAGCATGCTAACCAGTTAGCCCGGGCTCCTGTGAGTGACTGTGATCACCATGATACTCAGATACGAAACTCCTCAGGTCATTATACTCCCACAATACACCCAACATGAAAAAGCATGAGGAATTTAAAAGCTTAGTAAACTTTATTAAGCCCCAGAGGGAACAGCAGTTTTGGTCCTCGTGCACAGTGACAAATAAAAGGAGACACGAGTCAGACTGGTCACAGCGGATGACATATAAAAGGCACAAACACAAAGACTAAAGCATAACGAGAAGGGACGTCAGTGCGGGTCAAGAACCCGTCCAGCAACCAGATATAAAAAACTATGTTAATCATCGAGAGAAAAAGGCTTGAAGATGACGTCAGAATCAGAACAATAACAGAAGAAATGCTGAAATGCGAGTGTGTGTTGAGCTGTTGTTCTCTCGCTCGTTCCATAAAGAACAGTAAAGCGAAGTGTTTGTCTTTTAAAGGAGCAGGTTGTTATTTTCTGCTTCACTGCTTCACAAACTCTTTTCATTTCCAGCCGTCTTCGCAGCGATTAAAGCCCGACAGCAGCGCTCGGATTCACGCTACGATCCGCGCTTTAATATTCACGCGCCGTCTCCTGGTTTAGTCTCTTTTTGTTGTGATCTACGATCTACGACAAGAAGACAAAGTGGCCGGCAGCCTCCTGTGTGTTGTAGTCCATCTTCAGATGACTCTGAACAGGATGTGGTGGCTGGTGTCCTGCTGCTTGATGGAGATTTGTTAGACGTCTTCCAAGAAAGAGTGTGCATCAGGAATAAAAGAGATTAGAGAAAGGATTGTTTTAACTGCCCCATTTATCATCTTGCGGCCCGTTTGATCTATCTTGTGACCCTTTGGCGTTTCTTAATCTACCCACCACAGTTAAAAACCCACAGAGGAACAATCCTGCAGCAAACCTGTTCGTTATCTGGAGAGGTCTGAAAACAATCCAGCACTCTGCACGACAACACACAACATCATCCAGTTTTTCAGGCTTAAAATGCTTCTCCGCGATCGTTATTTCCCACTTATGTGAACTCAGAAGAAGCAGCTAACCCTGAAGTTTTCCGTTGAAGAGGATACTTGTAGATTTCTGTGTTCGCCTCAGTTGGCAAATCTCTTTCAAGTGTGACTCATTAACCTGATCGGAGGCTGAGGACGTCCCCCCGTCGCTCTGTTTGTTCCCTCGTCTGCAGCCGTCACAAAGTACGAGACACAAAGTTAACACAGAAATAATTAGACGGAATGTAAAGTGGCACTTTGTGTGCTCGGTGTGTGTGTGTGTGTGTGTGTGTGTGTGTGTACTAATATCATTACATCGCCTGGAGCGTCAGTTGTTCTTAAAGTGTAAAGAAAATTGGATGCAAAGTAAAACTTACCGCTGGCGATCATTAATAAACACACACACACACACACACACACCACACATTGCTTGTGTCCTGGAAAAACATCCCTAACTTCGTTTTGCCTTTTAAGTTTGACAAGTTCTGGATATAAAGTATGAAGAGTTCAGTTAAAGTTTCAGCAGAGTGGTGATGTGAATACGTCTGCATCCACGTCAAGTCCTCGTCCAGAACAACGAGCCCGTCGTCAGTCAAACTTTTAAAACCCCGAGCCGAGTCTGAAAAAGTTAAACCGTCACACTCAATAGGATTCCACATGGCCGCGATGTGGCACGACTGGAGCCAGCCGCCACAACTTACCGCAAAATGAACTCTCACGAACAACATTTGCCACAACGCTTCCTACAACATTACACAGCTTATTATATCAAAACAGATCTAATTGAAAGTCACCCACAGACTTCAGTCCAAGGTGAGGTTCTGTCAACTTCACTCCTCTATCAGGACAGCAAAGACACGGAGGAGTTTGGTTCTGAAGGCTTCTGGGTTTGGATGTGATATCTAAAGTGAACCCAGAGAGAGGGCCTGCTTCCTGTCGCTGTCCGTGGTCCTGATCTCTACACCCGCACCTGGAGTTCAGCCGCCCTCCACCTGTCTGATGACTTTGTTCAACATCACATTTGCGTCTCCATTAAAGTGCGTTCTTGCTGATGTGGGTCCTGAGGAGCGGAGGTGATTTACGTCCTCCCCCTCACAGCCCCGGCTCCACTTCACGCTTCATTTCCTCTCATTGTTTGCCTGACAGGTTTATTAGCTTCGGTGCTGCTGATTAATTCAGCTCTTCATTTGTTTAGTTGTTTTCATGTAAATGTATGCGTTTCTTATGTTTATTCATTTTTTACAGCACACTGCCGTGTTTTTAATGTTCTGATTGATTTCTTTTCTCTGTTTACTTTTCAAAGAATTTAATTAAAAAGTAAAACTTGTCTTTGTAAAAACTGACTTTGGGGGCGTCCCGGAGGCAGATGGGATTCAAAACACTTCCCCGCTCGTCCTTGTTTGTCTTTGTCTTTTTTTACCGACGGCTGAAAATACTCCTGGAAAGAACCGCTAAAGACTTTGAATTGATCCGTTGTTTGAACACCTACAGCTCCTCTGAAAACAAAGACGATCCGGGCGGTAAAAGTCTGATTAATTATGCAGCAGCGGGAAGTTTCACATTAGATCATCTTGTGTCACTTCACAGGCGGGGGACTCGTGAACATTCGTCTCATTAGAAATAAATCGAGGCGAGGTGACATCGCCCGCCGTGCGAGGAGGCTGTTACCCTGAGAAGACATTAATCATGCTGCAGCTCTGAACACATGATTGGCTAAGTGCTGGTCGCTGCTCCCGTTGTCGTTTACTGGCTATTTAAATCCAGTTTGATGTTTGCAGTCAGAGTTGAGATATTCTGCAGCTCATTATAAACATGTGAAGCTCTGCAGGCTGTCGTAAATCCACAGTTACAGCCTTTATCCTGAAGGTGCTGAGAGAACAGGCTCAGAGCCACGTGACGCTGGTGGCAGCTGACGCTAATTTCTTTCTTTCACTCTTCTTTCATTTTGGCCTTTCTGTTGGTGCCGGTAGCTGTTGGAGCTGAGCCGATGTGTTGGTGGACTCATATTGTATTTTAAGGACAGCTTTAAACTTTCTAAACTCCCAGAAGTGGAAGATAAACATTTAACTATACAGCAAAGAATCACTGTTTGTCTGTTATTCACACTTCACACTTGTCAAGTTTTGTTGCTGAAGCTGAAAGAAAGTGAAGTGTTGATTGACAATTAACACATTCAATATTGATAAAGTTTTAATAAACGCTGCAACAAGAATAAAAATCCAATTTTGAAGTCGGGCTGTGTCACAAACACAGCAGAAACTCACAGATTTCCATCTCTCAAATCTCAAACCTGCACACACGACTAGATTTTAAGATAACAGCACTTGACACGCTATGAAATGATCCCTATCATGTGGTCGCATGGGGAAGCAGACATAAACAAACTTGAGTAGTGATGCTTTGGGTTTCCTATTCGCTAGAGAGAACTGGAGGTTACATTATACATTTCTGTCAACAGTAGCATGAAAGCTAACAAATGTTTACCGTTGTTTGACAGCACCACCTCGGAAAGCACAGATGTATTCATCCAGATTAAAAGTCGATGACAAACAACAAGGAAAACCCCCCAAAATGTCCAAAAATCTTACAACACAACAATTAAAATAAGTCCAGCCAATCTAATATATGTATAAAGTGAGCGACACATGGGATGAACTTCTTTACAATAATGTCTAATCACATGTTTCAGTTTTCTTAATGCTGCTTCTAAGATTAAACCGTGCATTGTTTTTTTTCCTGTACTTTTGTGAATATACTTATTATTATTAAACACAGTGGAGAATAAAATATAAAGTGGAAGCAGATTTAAATTCTGAGCTTTGCAGGTCAGACACAGGAAATGTTAAAGTCCAGCCTCAGTAACAGTAACTGAGGCCGCGGTGGTACAGAAACACCGTCTGGCAAAAACTATGATTTAAAATGTAAATTGTTATTTAATAAATCTGGCCAGTATAATCTGTATAAGCCATCACATCTGTGCAAAAATCCTTATATTACGTAATTATATCAAAAATGAGTATATTGATATGATAATGATGCTAATTCCTGCTGCTAATCCTATTTCCATTTGTTCAGATTGAAATTCAGGTCCACGTTAGCATCATCATCAACAGCAGCATGGTGCAGATACTCTGAGCAGAGTTATAACGGTATAATAAAACTGATCAGGAAATCAAAGTCCATCTTTGTCTTTCTCTGTGTTCAACTCACAAATAAATGATTAATTCTGCTTTTCATCAAATAGAAATGGAAGTGGTTGGTGTACGTATCACAGCTGTACTCGACTAAAGCTCTCGTCTGTGCCTCGGGTGTTCCTCCAAAAAGGTCTTTAAATGTTTCCGTTGCGTCTTCTGTTGCACCAGTAACAATCTCACATTTCATATTTTTCATCTCAGCAACAACAGCGTAACAATAAATGTTTGATTTCATCTCTTTGTCCGTCTCTCACACAGCGGCAGACGAAGCCCAAACATCACCGAGACACGGCATATAACAGCTGACACATGTCTGAGTCATCACCACGGGCGACCTACAGAGGGCACACACACACACACACACACACACACACACACACACACACACACACACACACACAGCTGTGTGCTGTTTCTAACGCGGTGCTGTCACAGTGTTCAGAGGCAGGAAACCCTCCCTGACATCCACAGTGGACGACCTGTTTGTGTGTCCGTGTGCGAGTGTGATCGTACCAACGGCCAGGTTGGCGATGAAGAAGTTGGTGACGGTGCGGAGTGTCTTGAAGCGGTAGATGACGTAGATGACCAGGGAATTACCCAGAACCCCCAGCACGATGATGGTGCTGTAGGCCAGGATCAACACCACCTGCAGACATCAACAGACACACAGCGGACTGAACAAGTGATGACAGCTGGAGTCTTTATGCGAGACAGGCTACAATTAGAGATATTCCATTTTTTATTCCCTGTTTTGTATTGTGGATGGATATGACCGTGTTAGGAGACACACTGAGTGAAGACGTGGTTGAGTCCGTCATTAGCTAATTTGCCAATTAGCAGTGAGCACAGAATAGAGTGAATCTACAGGAAACTCATTTCAGCCGGTAATTGGTCATTAATAAGTCCTGGAAGTTTGCATATTTGGACCTAATAATGGCACTGGGGGAAAGAAACACGATTCAATTACTAAGACTCATCCTGTGAGGCAGCTGTTAAGACTTTTCACACAAAAACAACAACTTCTAGAGGAAAAATCAGGGATTCATCAAAATAGTAACCATGAAACATTTTCATGGCAATCCAGCAAACTGACATAATCAAATCTTGAACTTCATGTCAGGAAATGCTGCAGAAACTAAGGTTTTATACATTTATTTTTATTTTCTTTTGTTGCTGAGAATACTTTTATTGTGAACTACTATAAAGAAATGTTGAGTTTCATTAGTTGCTTGACATCAAGACAGTATGTAGGTCTATTTCTTTTTTTTCATGTTGCCAAGATGACCAAAACGTTGAGTCTAATCTACGTATACATGCAATATGTATCATAAATTCATTCATGTAGGTTTCATTGACTATAGCAGTCCGTGAAAGCTCTACGTACTGCCGACATCCCACAGGTAGGCAGGTGGGCGGTAAAAGATCGTGTCAATGGGAATAATGCTATGCAAACATCATACTCACCATATAAACACAGAGACTATGATACATTAGTGCTGCTACATTTTCTCAAGCAAACTTGTCACATCATAAATTCCATTAGCTCTGATTTATTAGTGGTGTTTTACATTCAGTTCACATTGAGAATGTGAAGCCTCTACCTGAACACTCAGCAGTCTGATGGGGTCCTCTGGGAAATTCACCCCCTCGAACACCAGCGTGGGCAGTGCCGGGGGGTTAGCGCTGGCACGCAGGTCATAGTCTTGGTAGGCAAGGTTGCCGGGGTCACCGTCAGGCAGGGGGACGAGGTCCTCTGTGGCGTTTCCTGCGCTGACGGCATCCATGTCCGATCACACGTGTTCAGCCAGCAGCGGCATTTTACACACACACACACTCACACACACACACACACATAGCCTGTAGAAGGACAAAGACACAACGGTTATAAGAAGGAGGTTGTAGACTGAACAGATTTTTAGTCACATGTTATTAAAAGCAAATTGTGTCTGGACATGTTTTTCATAAGTAAAAAAAAAATACTAATTTACTTGTAAAATTATGTTCAAATGAAACATGAAAATTGTTGTCTGATTTTGTGATTTTCACATGAAAGGGCAAATTATTATTATCAAAGAAACCCCGCAACACGCTGACAAAGACACCACAATATCACATTTAAATCTTGCAAAGTTTTAACAGCAAACATGTTAGAAAACACTTTTGTGATTTACAGTGTTGTGGAGCGTGTCTTAAAGTCATACATGCATAAAAGTAAAGATATCTCGTCAAAATATCATGTAATAGACTGAACAGATGTTAGCAAAAGCAAATTGTGTCTGGACATCTGTATAACTTCACATGCAATTGTTTTACATTACACAAAAAAAAACACTAATTCACTATTCACGTGTGAAATTATGTTCAAATGAAACATGAAAATTGTTGTCTGATTTTGTGATTTTCACATGTGAAAAGGCAAATTATTATTATCAGAGAAACCCCGCAACACGCTGACAAAGATAATAATATCACATTTAAATCTTGTAAAGTTTTAACAGCAAACATGTTAGAAAGCAGTTTTCTGTTTAACAGTGTTGTGGAACGTGTCTTAAAGTCATACATGCATAAAAGTAAAGAAATCTCGTCAAAATGTCATGTTGGGAAAAACCAAAACTGATATTAGATGTACTATAGTACCAAAAAAAGTTTTCTGGCAAGAAATACACCTAAATGACAAAGTAATAGGAAATCATAGATATATTTACACGCATACTTTATCATATGGATTGATTGATTATCAGATACAACAATCTGTTTTTTTCAACCAAATAAAATTGCACAACACATTTTTACAAAATTTGCCACCAAACTGATGTGACGTGGAAGTATAAAGTAGCAGAGAATGGAAATAGTCAAGTACAATACAAGTCAATGCGCTTAGTCACTCTCCAAGTCCAATATTATCTTCCTTTTTGCTCTGTTTTTGGTCTCCACCACCTCCTTAGAGGAAGTATCAGACTACTTTAGCTGCTAAACGTTGCACTATGTGAACCAGCTGATCTCTAATTTTGTCAAAGTGTCAAGTGTGTTGGTTAAAAAGTTTCAGAACTTCTAAAAAAATCTCTCTGAGACGTTGTTTCTGTGCAAACAAACAGCAGATTAAGAGTTATAATCGAGTTAAAGCGGGAAATTGTGTTATGCGAGGCTGATTACTCTAAATCTGCAGCGTGTTGTTTTGCTCTCCATGCCGAACAAAGATGGAGTTTTTGCTCTCCTTCATATTGTTTCACTCACAAATCAGGTGTAATTTTAGCTCTAATGTGATAATCCACAACAGCAGCATGTCTTTCTTTTTTTCCGTCCTTTTCCAAACTCTGCTGGAACACTTTGTTTCAAAGAGGTTTTTTGCAGCCAAATATTCAGGTCACTCAATCAGAGATGTTCCGGGTTATTCTCACCCTTAATCTGCAATGAAACCTAGATTATGAGTATAAATGAGATCAGATTACTGCTGCTGAGTAGATCATCAGATAATCTCCAGCGCTTGTAAGCACACCAGACAACTCTGGATGACATTTCACTGATAAACCAGGGGCTGCTGTTGGCTTTGTATTGTAGATTATTGGCTAAACAATAGAGGTGTTAAACTGGAGGATAATCACAAATGGATCTTGTTTCTACACAACTAAAGGTAGATAAAATAGTGGATTTGTTTGGTGTTAGAGGAAAAATAAACTCGCCAACTCTCCAAAAGACAAACTAACTACTCGATTGTATGCATATGACAAACTGCTGTTCTTAGACTACGTGTCAACAATTAGAAATGGAGTAAACAGTAACTTATCGGATACATTTTTGTCACACGTCTGTAGACTCGCCTAAAAACTTCCTAAACTTTAACTCAAATCTCAAAACCGTTACATATCTGTTAACACTGATTTCACCATTTACACTCAATTCTCTGAAAGAAGACGACATTTTATTCATGCTCAACATGTCACATTTTACAAATTCATATTAGAAACTTTGTGAAACTCTGTCTCTGACAAATTCTTCATTATCTGGGTCTTCTTGTAAATTCAGCGGATGTTCAACATGAACTTCTTTCTCTGTGTGTCCCAGCTGTGTTTATTTGCATACAGAGCGTGGAGAGTGAGATCCGCTCTCAAGTGGCCATTAAAGAGGCGTGTATAAACATCCTCATAGTTTATAATAATGCACACTGACATTTCGTAGAGGAAACAAGCATATGTAATGCAAATCTGAGTGTTTGTCACTGTTAAAGGAGACTTCTTCCTCCTGCAGCCATTTTGCTATTGTGGTATTTTTGGACAGCCGGAAGACGACTGCCTATTTGTTCAAACATGAAAGTTGCAGCCCAGCGTGTCATCCTCAAGACACCAACTCTGGTGAAGTCTGAACAGTTCAGACACCAACAATCAGAGAGGATCAGCTGAGACTTTGTGTAGCCGACTCACATAATTAAGTTAAATTAGCTTCAGCAGAGCACATTTGAAGGCAGCAGATGTCATCGGAGTTGGTTTAATAAGCGGTCAACAACCTCCTACAGCTTAAGACAATGTGATTTATGCAGCCCACGTGATGCCAGCGAGCAGATGGTGGTTGTACTGGGCAGCTCCCAGTGGCCTCGCTGCCTCAGGCTGCAAATACTCACACAGGCACCGAGAGAAAACCTGGTGTCAGACCATGTGGGTGAAGCGAAGGTTTGAGCGCCGGCAAAGTTTCGGTGTCTCAGCTGCCAGAAGTTTCCTTGTACTACCCGTCTTTCTGATATCTGTGACCACAAACTGCAGACATGGTGCAACAACAAAAGCTGCCGTCCAGCTGTAGTTTTACACTGGAAGTCTGTGGTTCACAGTTTGGAGAATGTCACACCAGCCGTGTCGTGGCTCCTTCACACGCAGCTGTGAGCGCTCTGTTTCACAGCTCTGTGATGTAGCCAGTCCACCGGCCTCAGGGGAAACTTCCACACACACACACTCAGAAATTACACAAAAAAACACACAAACACAGCGGGAGAAAAACAAACGCACTCACAAACAATCCAAGTGCAATCTCTAAGTCGCACACTCCAGTGAGCTGATTCACTGAGCAGGATGCCCGAGGCGTTCAGCTCCCTGCTGCTCGCTGCTGACACGGTCAGCGACGGCGCCGACAGAGGAGACGCAACGCGGCCAGACAGCGTTCTGCACGCTCACCTCACAGAAGGTCTAAGGTCCTCGTCGGCACCATCTTTCACACATTTACACCTCTGTAAACAAGACAGCGGCGACAGAAATATGAAATCGCTATTCAAACATAAACCTCTTCAACGTGGCTTCAGGATACGGCTCAAGTAGGACTTAAACTGTAACTAGAAAATGCATTTCCTGCAGAAAATGCAGCGTGAATACTGACAGCTGAAACGCAGAATCTGTCTCGCATTGCTCTGCCGACCAGTCGGGACTCAAACAGTCAAACCTTCAGACCTCAAACTGTGTGGATTCATACTAAACTGTACGCTCTGACCACTGAGCAGCACAGCAACATCTGTGTTTACTTCAACGTTTGTGTTTAAAAGTCAAGTATATGAAGGATGTGGTCCACTTCACACATATCTATACCTGCTAGTGTTTGTCAGGCTGACTGATAACTGTTCCTTCAGGACGAGATTTGCGGCCCCAACAGAACGTGTTAGAGAACATGGCTGTACTCTAGCCACTCAGCTGTGAAGGACGCTGGCACAGCTGAAGCATCTACAGTTATAAAAGAGAGGTTTTAACAATCAGACACTGCCACAGGGGTAATCAATCATCCAGTCAACTATGTGTATGTGTGGGGGATTTTGAAGTTGTAGTGGCAACAGCAGCAGCAGCAGCAGCAGTAGAGTATTCCAGTACACTCTGCGATAATAACAGAGGAAAATAAACAGTTGTTTCTATTCACAGACTGATGCTGCTGCAAACCACCAGCGTGAGTTTAAAATGAATAAGAACTGATGCTGAAAAAAATCCACAAAGTATAAACAGAAGATAATGAATGAGCGATGCGTAGCTTCAAACAGGCAGTCGTCACACCGCTGCCAGTCAGACGAGATGCGATGAGTTCACTTCCTAAATTAGGCGCCATGGTTTGTAAAGAGCTGACACCTGCTCCACATAATGACTGACGACCTAAAAATAAACTCCATCGACTACTTTTTAAAGCAACACTCCAAAATGAATGCCTGGAAACAACGGTGACTCATTTAAAATCACGCATTAGATAAGACAGTTTGTCAAGTCGCCACAGTCGTCACATTTCCTCCAAAATGTCCTCCGGACCACAGAAACAAGAGGCTCATTTGTGGCAGTTCTGACTTCCTGCCTCTGGAGTCTCAGGGTACAAAGCATTACAGGGTATCTGCCTCTTCGTTTTGGCTGCAGGCATTAATTTTGCATGTGCACCGGGGAACAGTCTGACAAAGACTTCTCATGCTGCAGTTTCAGCTCTATGTCAACTTTTAGCGTCTTTCTTGTTGAGACAAACCACTGGTGGGCGGCTGTTTCCCAGACCTCTGTCACAGGAAATGTTAACTTGTTTGAGCTTTCTTGTAGAACCACAGAGGCTCGGTTGACTGTAAAAGAACACCAGCGGTCTGATAATGACCGGCATTCTGTTTCAATGCCATCATTTATTGCTGTATTTGGGCTGCATGAGGGTAAATTATAAATTTGGCTATCTGGGAAAGGTCAGAAAAGTTTTTCAGCTAAGTTAGAAAATAGAAAGAGTCCTGGCCAGATCCAGCCCACCACAACAGAGCAATAGAGCATGAGCTGTGGGCCCAGGTTTTAGCTAGATCTTGTTTATTTGGATAAAGAAAGTACTCACACCAGGTCCCTGTGAAGAGAGCCAGAAGAGCCAGGTTCCTACTGCACACGAGCAGAATATCTGGGTATTTATATGTCCGGGAAGACAAGCTTTTTTGGCCTCATACGCCACTGAGCAGCTTGAATAGGAATGAACGTGGCACCATCTCCAATACTGTTTCCAGATTTCAATTGTCTTATCCATGGCCGAGGGCTTGGCCCAGGGACAGCTGTTAACCGACAGCTAAGAATGTGCAGTTGCAGCTTTACATAAAAGGTTAAACGGCCTTTTGAAAAAACAGCTCCTGGCTGGAAAACGGTGCACAAAACCACAGGGTGAAAATGTCAAACCCTTAAATCCATATTTACTTACTATATGTACTTGGTGTGATGCTGCGAGTGTGAACTGAGCTTCTCAACCATAAGACCAGCTGCACATTATCACGCTCTCTTTAATCTGTTCTCTGTTGTCGTACCTGTTCTGACTGTCTTAAACAAAACACATCAAATCCTATTAGCTTGTTTCTCCTCCTAATCCTCAGCTTCCACCTTGTGTTGTTTGCTCTGTACGAATATCACGTCTGACTTAACTTCTACCCAGTCAGCCATTTTCCTTTTAATGGTCCAAATTTAACAAACATCCTGTTAGCTGGTAAAGTTATATGTTTTTGGTTGGCTAACACTAACATTCTGCAGCTGTACAACAGAAATACGCTGTGAGCAAAGAGCGCTTTGATTTCACTTAATTATTTTTCAAGTGGCCTCATTGACATTCAGCGGACGATCTTGCTGGAACCTCTCTCCGAGGAAGACTGTTGATTATTTATTCTCACAAGCCGGCCCGAGTGATAAGCCGGGTCAATCAAACAGAAAGAGATGCAATTATTAGAAAACATCAAGCGGCCCGACAAGGAAACACGCACAGGATGAAGTATCCAACCCAGAGCAAGCCGAGCGTCCTAAACTCTGTAGTTTGATCATACAGCAGTTCTCAAAGGTATATGCATAAAACTAAGTGACCCAAACTGAAGCCGAGGTTAATAAAGCTCTCCTGACTCTTTTATCACTTCTCACTGTTTTCTTTTGAAGCAGAACCCTTGTCCTGTGGGATCAGGCAGCGCTGCAGTTTGACCGCTTCTAGAATAAAGCGGCAAGGCAGAGCCGAGCAGGAAAGTGATTAGAGGGTTCAAGGCGAGAATTATTTTAGCTCCTCTGATCCTGCAGTTTTTAAAGTTAAATAGTCTGTCCTCATTTATATTCTAATGCAGGGGTTTTAAAAGTCTGACGCGGTGGGCTGCCTACAACAAGTATGAGTTGTTGCTGTAGGCTACATCTTGAGTACCATCAGCAACATTAACTTTAATTCTATTAACAGAGGTGCATTAAATATTTAGCTGAACTTTAGTTGAAACCACTCACATCTTAACTAAAATCATCAACAGAATGCGAAGAAAGAACAGTTTGGTGTTATGACTTTCAAGTATGTTGAAGAGATATCTACTGTTAGCATGCTAATCAGCTAGCCTCAAAAGCTCACATGCTAGCGGTGTAAGCACCAAAAGTCCGGTCCCCTAGCTGCAAGGCTAACTAAGCTAACAAGCTACCAGATGCAACAGTTACCATCAATTAGCTTTTTCTGGAGTGGAGCCGAAGTTTAGTTTAGTGTCCCTCTTCGTACTTTCAGACATCTGTTGTATCTAATGGTTTTATCATGTTCGCTTGAAGCTAATTGAGTCATGTTAAGTTACATTTTGTGATTGAGCTGCTTCATCAGAAAAGCTTTTAATAACTAAATAACAGGGAAAAATACAGGAAAATAAACGTATTTTTCACCAAATTAGCACAGCTTTGTTAGCTGCTATTCTTTGAGAATACTGCTAAGTTAAAGAGTATCTTTTACACAACGACACAAGACAAGTGCATCATTAGTTAAAGACACACCTTCAAGCAGGAAGCCCTGTTGTAATGCAAATGTAAAGCCGTGCCACGTTTGGCTGACGTACCGAGTCAAACTTAGTTAAGCCAAGCCGAGACGTGTTATGAAAAGCCCCAGCTGTCCTCTCTGTTTGGATTCGATAGGTGACTAATTCTTATTCTACAGAGTTTGAAATGAGAATTTTGAATAAAGTGCTCAATAGTTCTTTAAGTTGTACAGAGTCAGCAAAGTAATACAGAATAGCGTCATCTGCATAGAGATGGATGTTATATTCTGTTAGAGAAGAGACAGAAGTATTATTATGAATTGTAAATGGAGGAGGAGCCACAACTGATCATTGTTTGACACCTTCTTTTAATGTGCACACATGGTAGACTTTCACAATAAAGTTTCCTGAATGCTTTGAACGTTATTAATGTTGTTAAATGGATATTTATGCAAAATAAACTACTTGGTAAGGTTTGGAATTTCTTTGGGTTGAAATAATGTTACGTAAATGACCTAACGCACATCACATTATGTCCAACATCCTAAGGTTACATAAATTAAAACAATTATTTTCGGTTACAAACGGGATGTGAATTCTTGCCTCTGGAGTGAAAGTCTTATTATACAGAGAGGTAACAACACCGTCAAACTTTTAAACTCTGATTGTATATTTCTAGCTTTGGCACATTGAAATCTTTTAGAAAGATCATTCTGAAATCATCTACAGAGAACTGAGAACTGTTTGAACACAATGTCAAACAGTAAATGAATAAGCAGACTAAGAGCCACTGTATCGAAGGCTTTTGTCAAGGCGATGAAAACAGTAGCACAATGCTCCCTTTTGTCAAACAAGAAACAATGTCATTTACAACCAGTGTAACAGCAGAGATGGTGAATTCTGAATATAGATAGAAATGCTTTGAGTTAGTTATTGCCAGGCAAGAAAGTTTGGATGTAACCCAAAAAGAAAACTCCTCTGTTCAGTGACTAATCAACTGACCGAATGACTTTATGACTCAATGGTTAATTAAATGTCTAATTAACTGGCTTATTGACTCAGACTGTTGCAGTTGAAGGGGGAAGTTCTGTCCACATAGGCTGCCTTTCCCTGAGTGGTTTGTAATGGAGCGTAAACCAGCTGACCAGGCTTAAAACCTTTCATACATCTTCATCAATTTTATGAGAGAACATAAATCCTCTAAAGTGGCTTTTAAAGGACTTGGATTCAAAAAAAGATTTATCATAATGGAGCAAAAAGCTACATTTATATTGCGTTAGAGTTCAAGATGTGCCTAATTTAAAGGTTTTGAAGTATGACAGCCGACAGGAGCAGGAAAAAAGCCTCATAAGTCATAATAATGATGAAATGATAGACTTTTATTATACAATTAGATGTGATGCAACACTGCATACCAATGAAAGTCATAAAAAAAATATTTTAAAAAAGCAGTGACATGCAATTACATGGGAGATTTAATACTTAATACAAAACAAAGTCTCCTAGAGATTTGGATGCCAGACGAGCTGTTTAGCAGAACGCCGCAACACTGTTTTACTGTGAAGCTCCAGAAATGTTTTGAAGACTATGAAAAATGACTGAATTTCATTTTGGGGTGAATTGTTTCTTTGAGATGATTTCTTCTGGTACTGTCCACCACAGGGACCAGGGACTAAATAAAGTTCCTCTGGCACAGCTCCTGTCAGCGTGGAGTTGTAGTGCTGGCTGTCCTTGGTTGGTGAGACAAAAACCTCGCGGCTGCTGCAGCTTCATTCCCTCAGTAAGCACTTTGTGCCACTAGTATCAATATTAGGCTGAATAGGACATTTCTGTGATGTTTACTGACTGCGAAAACTCATTTAAAGTAAGAAAAAGCAGCAGTGTGTGACTGAGACAAAAGTTAATTTTCTGAGTTACGCTCCAAAGTACAAATGATTAAACACAACTCTCAGCAGTTTGCATACTGTGACATAAGTCACACTGTAGTTAATACAACAGAAGGAAACTGATGACTAAGGAGAGAAAAAATAGTGCCACTGTTTCATTTTTAATTTGTGATGGGAATAATTTATCGTGTCTTTAAGACACAAACAGGAAGGTGGAAAGAGGACTTTTAATTCCTGTTAAGTTTTTATTTCCTGTACCTGGTTTGAGAGTCAATGAGATATTCTGTTAGTCTCGTTACTCCAAATCAGTTGAATGTTAGTGGCAGGGTTATTCATTGATGTGAGATCACTGTCAACAAATGTCACCTCAAAAATAAGTTTAAAAAGAGGATTTGATGGTTTTTTAAAAGGTTGAAGTCCATTTTATCTGAGGTGTAACCAAACATTGTCCTGTGCTGCTCCGTTCCGCGTCACGATGAGCTCTGAGCTCTGGACATCAGCAGGAAGCGTCAGCCTGCAGCAGCTCATCAAGTGAGCCTGATTCATCTGCAGCCTGGTGGAACAGGACAGGAACTGGAGCAAGGAGAAAAGAGTCGCAGGGAGGCGATAACAGCTCTGTCATCCTGAGGCCCATGGCGCTTTAACAGGAAGTCACACCACACAGGAGAACGGCCATTTACTTTTGCCCCTGAGTGGGAAATGAAACGTCCGAGGCAAATCAAAAATCCAGGCCAACCACATCTGGAAGGTCAGTTTGTCTATATGTTATCAGAGGAGATATGACTGAGCAGCTCTGGGTCAAGCTGAATACCTCAGAGCTCGAATGTAATACGCAGATATCTCCAAGGACCAATCAGAAGCAGAGAGAATCATCCGAGGTTGTGTGGGTCAGAGCCGTCGTTACTTCACCTTTTGTCATCCCTGTTTTTAGTAAGAATCAATCGCCAGCAGTGAAACAATGAGCACTTCTGAGATCTGCACATGAAAAGTCGATTTAATGAGATCACGTCATTGTGAACTCGTCTTCAGGCTGCTGGAGACCAGATGTCCACTTCAATGCACTTCATTCTGTGAAGAGGTTCACAGCAGAAAGAGATGAAAGAGCAGAAGAAGATGAAATGGTTTCATCACCGCAACTGTTTTCATATTCTTTTTGACGATGTTTGTTTATTAAACATGTTTCTGTTTCTCTTGAGAAGATTCTGACCTCTGTAGGACCACATGTGTAACCCTGAGTGGTATTAATAACCCTAATGAGTCCTGGACTACTTTTGTATAATTTTTATTTTGTCTTAATATACCACAATAAAAAAAAAAAATGTTCGGTATCATTTGTTTCAGCAACATTTCCTTTTTTTTCATAGCATATCAACATATTGGACCCATTAAAACATTTTAAAGGTTGACAACAAAAACTCAGGTCTCCAAAATGTGAAAACACAAATATAAAATGGGGATAAAAGAAATTATCAGCATTTTGAACAATGCTGCAATGTTACAGAAAGTAAGAAAAGTTCCAACGTCTATCCTGTTTTCCAGATCTACAGCAAAAGTTAATAGGATCTCCTCTCAGACCCAAGTGTTGTGGAAATCTGTTTTTGTGTAATCCTGCTTACAAATCTACCAACCAACCAACAATCCATCCAACAAACCAACTAACCAACCAACCAACCAACCAACAATCCATCCAACCAACCAACCAACCAACCAACCAACCAACCAACAATCCATCCAACCAACCAACCAACCAACCAACAATCCATCCAACCAACCAACCAACCATCCAACAATCCATCCAACCAACCAACCAACCATCCAACAATCCATCCAACAAACCAACCAACCATCCAACAATCCATCCAACAAACCAACCAACCATCCAACAATCCATCCAACCAACCAACCATCCAACAATCCATCCAACAAACCAACCAACCAACCAACCAACCAACAATCCATCCAACCAACCAACCAACCAACCAACAATCCATCCAACAAACCAACCATCAACTAACTAAAAATCTGACAAATCAACAAACAAAAAAAACAATCAACCACCTTGAATCTCGAAGATGTTTCAAACTGGACCAGTGTGATGGACCAACATTTCCATCCATAGATACTGTATGTATTTGGCACTTGTAGTCCATGATTGAAGAATTTGTAGCCTTTGAGACTTGAGCTTTTGAGTGCTTTCATTGGTCTGAGACTAAGGAAAGTTCAATATTTCTCTTGTGATATAGCAAAAAATCAAAGACTTTATCAAAGACTTTCAAAGACTGGAAACACTGTCATTAATCATCGTCATAGTGTTGAGGGGTAAATCCTGAATAAATCTGCTGTGAACTCTGACACATATGATAATATCTCCTTTACCTTGAGGACGACACTGACCTCTGACTGCCCAGCGCAGTAAATCTGTCTCAGAGCAACACGACTGGACACTAACGACAACCTCTTAAGCATCTCGTGTGTGTTAAATGTTGGTAATATTCCATCTTTGCTGGTCTTCCGTGACCAACATGAGAAGTAAAGTGCATCGAGGAGAGAGAGGTGAGGGGCAGAGGGAACAAGGTGCTGTAAATTTAATCAGAGGGAAGAGCAGGGGACCTTGAAGGCAGCACGCCAACAGTCTCTGAATCACATTTTTACTGGAATAACTAATGGAGGCTTCTGTCCTAAAGAGCTGACTGTGAGAAAACTGACACTAAACCCTGAGGTGTAAATTAAAACATCAACATCAACTCGACTTAATTTCACTTGATTGATTCAGTCGTCAAGGAAAAAACAACACACGTGCAGAAAAAATACTTAATGACTTCTGTGTCTCTGAAACCTTCTAGCAGCTCACTCACACTCAGCATTTTAATTATGAAGACAAATCAGGGAGTCAAGAGAATAAGAGATAAAATATTTAAAATGCTGTAAAGTTCACCAACACACTGATGCTATAGCTTCTTCTGATCATCTCCGTCAGTCAAAATGCTGAAGTCTGTGGGTCCACCTGACATAATAACCGACTCTGTGCCAGTCAAAACCAACCTACAGAACTTTTCAGCATCTTTGTTCAGGTTTCAATTGTATGTAATTGCTTAGTGTCAGTGCTCAGGAGAGCTAAAAAGAAGGTAAATACTCAAATAATGGACACAAACACAACAGGGGATAATAAAAGTGTTAGGTTTGCCATTGACTCCTCAAACAATACATATGACTCTTGGAAAGTGTTAACAATAGACCTTTTTAGGACTATTCTGGGCAGAAGACCCATCCGCCATTCACGTTTCATGGAAATCTGTTGAGTTGTTTATTGTGTAATCCTGCTGACAAACCAACAAACCAATAAACCAACCAACCATGTTGCTTCATCAATCTGTTCCAATAAAAGAGAACACATTTGTACAAAGAAAACTGAAAAGAAGAGACGAGACTAAAAAGAGGTGGTGAGCAAGCAGATGTAAAACCAACAAGATAAAGATATTGTGTGTTCATACCACTCTTGAGAAGTGGAGCAAACCCCAGAAGCCCATTAAATTTTGAAAAGTGACATTACTGTGCTGATTAAAAATGGATCATAAATGAGATTTCACATTTCTCATTACTCTGTCAGCAGGAATAACAGCTTGAAACCCTCATAACCAAAAGGCATATTGTTGGTTTAAGTGTTTTCTTCTAATTTCTGATTTGTTACTTAAAGTTTTTCTGTTGCCTCATAACCCGAGGATGTGCTCAGGATTAATAGATTTCAACATGTATAATCATCTTCTCAGTATCCATGGTTTAAAATGTCAGCATTGTTTAAATGTCAGAACGCAGCTGCAGGTGAAATTAAACTAATCATCTCTGACATTTTCAAGCCAATGAATGAATTAACCTTTTTTTTCCACCCAGATTAGCTGTTTGTTACACTCGGGTGACTGACAGCACCTCCTCAAAAACAAAAAGAAAGTGGTTTCATAAAATGTATTTATTTATTATTTATGTATTTTATGTTGATAACAATATGATCTTTAACATTAATGTAACTGATTAAGGGAATCAAAGCAGTAAAACGAAATAACAACTACTGTAGGAGTAGTTATTGATTAAAAAAGTGAAAATTGATGTGTTACGCTTCAAAATTCAAACTTCTGTATCTGAGGAATAAATGGTGAAATAGTTTTTTGCCTAACAGACAACAAACCTGTTCATTTTCAGGATTAATGTGGAGTTCCCAGGGGTTTGTAGTGGGCCAGACACTTTTCGCTGTGTGCATTAGCGTTATTTGTGAAATGTCAAAAAGTTTCACTTGTTTGCAGATGATACACTGCTTTTCCGTTTCGCTGATGGTTTAAATATACTCCTGCACATTGCAAAATGTAAAAGTTTCGGCTTTATCTGATTATGAATCTGCCCTTTTTTTTTTAATACAGATGGCTTCATATTTTGCCTTTTGTCCACAGGGGCCACCAGAATCAAGAAAGACAGCTCTTTGTAGCCGCTTCAAACTATTTTCTCTTGTCATTAAATTTGTGTAAAACACCACTTAATATTCTTTTAGTGATTAGAAAAGTGAAGAAGTCACAATGGATGTAGAGAGTTTAGCGATAGATCATGGTCTTTCTTGGAAAGCTCACATCTTCAGAGAAAAATGTCCAATAGTGTTGTTGTTCTGAGTAAAGTAAAGTACATGTTGGACTGCCCAAAAACAACAGAATCAATTCAATTTGTTTAATTTGGAAGATTACAGTATGTACCACTACATACACAACGGAAAAGAGTCATTAGTACTATAAATAAAAAAACAAATCACAGATAGTAAAGCTGAATTTTGTAAAGGTAAGTTCTGTGCTGTAAATTGGTCATAGAGGAAAATTTAATTTTAAAACTCACATAATGCAGTTTTTGCCTGTTTTCTCTTCCTTTTTTTAACTTGTAGAGTTTTTAAATAAAAATTGAATTAGTATTAGCTGCCACCTGAACAACAGAGCACCTGGTCAGAAATCCAAACTACAGAATCACTGAATGAATTAAACATGAATAGCAATGACATGACAGCTGACCATTAGGAAACATGTATAACATGACGACAACAAGCTCTGAGCTTCAGAGATACAAACTAGGAAGAATTAACACCTACAGACTGCTGATTGCTGCTCATGAACACCTTCTGAGACAGGCAACCCATCAACAGACTGAACAGTGTCCTCAGTTGGACACTGTTCACCTTTAGCCCGCACGTAAATCACTCCTTGATTATACAGAGGGAGTATAAAACAGTTTTGGGGCTGAGAAACTCTTCTGGACAATCTGAGCCTCACAGTATGAGGATTAGTGTCCGACTGATGATTACAGATGGACAGACAAGCTGCTGTCTGTCTGGCACACCAGAGCCTCCTTTATCTGCTCCATCTCACACAAGCAGTGAAATCCATTTCACCTGTGAAAAATGAGCCCAATGGCTGAAAGTAAAAAGAGTCTCCCTGCATGGTGATTCCAGACAAACTCATTCAAACGGCTTGTCATCCACAGCTTTTGTCTCATCTGTCTGAGGAGGAAAGGCAGGTTTCTTTTAGCAGAGAGAGCTGGGATCTGCAGTGATGGACAAAACCAGATACTGGTCATAAACAAGAACTGTAAACAAATGCCAGGCTCGGAGGACTGATGATGATGAACCATGACAGGAAAGAGGGACCAGACCTTATGATATCAAAAACAATCAGATCCAGCATCAGGTATCAAAGTGAGCATCACAGGTATCCACAGCAATGCAATTTATTAAGAGTAAACAACATGAACAACAGCTCCTTTATCACTGACTTTCAGTTTTTGAGGAAAACTTTAAAAAGTTGTAAAACTATTCCACACATGAACAAACAGCAGAACTGCAGTCCATCAGGGAAACTGTGGCACCTTGTGTTTTCACAATGGGTACAATTACCATCAAATGCCACGGTATACCTTTAAATCACAATATTGTTGCAACCAAGAAGTCTGTCTGGAACCAAGAAAGACCAGAAACTCCTCAATAGTATCAATTTAGCTTCTGTTATTACAGACTTGACCCAGGTTGTCCGCGTTGTTGTCAAAGGCTGGAGACGCTTCTGGACTTTGGAGGACCAAACACATTTATTCTGGACTTGTTTTCATTTACCCGTAGAAAATTGTGGCACATCCAATGCTGGGCTTAGAGCATAAATCAGTGTCATACACCAAACAATGACAGGGACAGTTGTGGTGGTGACTATGTGACCTGGTAAAAGCATGTTAACAGAGAACAACAGGAGGCCGAGGATAGAGCCTTGGGGGACACCACAGGCCAGTGGAGATGCCAAAGATAAGGGTTGGGAACACAGTCAAATATTAGGATATATTTGATATCAATATTGTTCAGATGACTATTTGTACATTGATGAAATATCGATATTTTCTCAGAACGTTTCACTTTTTACTCAGAATTGTGTTTTTTTCTCAGAATTTTGACTTGAATTTTGAGAGAATTCAGAAATTCCAGTATGAAGTCAAAATTCTGAGGAAAAAAGTCAGAATCCCAAAAAATTTTCAGTGGCCCTTAGCCTCTTCCAGATGCAGCAGCATCCTCGATTTAGACACTCAGCTTTCTGTTCCCTTAAAGAGTAGTCGGCTGTTGTTAGGACAGTTTGCTTGAGCAAAGTTAAACTCTCTGTGGAAGGTCAGAGTAGTTCATCCAATGAAACTGAATCTGATCCAAAATGTGGTTTTAATGCCGGTGGATGCATCACAGTGTGCATGCTGTTAGCTTGCTGATGCAGACGACAATTATTTCCAATGAATTGAGGGGGAGATGACTTTGCTGTTAGATTCTCAGTGAGAACTTGAAGAACTTCAATCTTCCAGACAGCTGGAGTTTGACAATTGATGTCTCCATGCAGAAAGCGCTCAGTGAAGCATGTTTCAGCTCTGCCTCTTTCTGCTTGATCTCCCTGGGACGAGGATGAAAATAGAGGTGCTGCAACTGACAGGGTAGCGAGAAAATGGAGTGATGAATAAATCAGTGCATGGTGGTGTGTAGCTAAATGGAGGGAGAATGCATCAGAGAAAAGAGTGAGCTTCAGAGAGAGTGACTGAGCATCTGTGTGCGAGTGGATGCTGGTAAATACAACAGCTTGTCTAACATTTCAGAGGTTTAGTCGAGCTGAACTGACTCAGGACCTTTGGGTTTTTGTTAAATGTATGAAAGAGAAGCACAAGTATTCAGTCGAGTCACGCTCTGTTGTCTGGTGGAGCTTCTGCTGATGACCTCAAAAGTTCTCAGTACACAACAAACAATCGAACTTTAAAGCTCCTGTTGAACCACTTTTTTCATGGATAGTCTGATTTAAAAGGCAGTTGTCCATTAATCTTTGTACATGTTCAAAGAACAGCCGGACATTTTAGGACAGAGAGAATAAGAGGACGTTTAGATGGGTCATGCACTTTCTATTATCTTTGTATCATCAAGTGCAAAGTCACATTTTGAGCTGGCAGGCAATCACACGATGACATTACAGCATTTCGGTCAGTTTTCATTGATCTCCAAGTGAAGCTAACGAGCAGGCGTTCAATCCGTCACCCAAACTAAGGTCACATCTCTAAGCAGTCCTGATTAAACTCCATGTGGGAATGAAAAATGGGATTTAGGGAGCTGGGTGTTGTCCAGCTTCAGCTCTCTGTAAATAAACCTGCTGAATCGTCCCTCAGTCGCTCATGAAGTCAAACTTGTGCTTTACAGTGAGTGAGCAGCAGCAGATTCACTGTCTCAGACGAAATAATGAAGTCAAACTGAAGCTGGAAGTCACGGTCAGTGAGCAGCGAGTCGATCGAACGCCGCAGGAGACAAAACTGTGTAAAACCCAGATGTGAGAGGTGAGACTCACCTGCTCAGGTGCTCCCGGTCGTTCTGGCTGATTAATCTTCAGCTCGCAGGTCTACAAACCTGATGAACTAACGAGGGCGATGAAGGTGGAGGTTTCTCCGTCCGACTGCACAGAAAACGTTATGTCGGTCCAAAGGTCAGTACATGCCTACAGGGGTCAGGTGAAGTAAGACACCTGTGTGGGTGGACTGAATCTTAAACGGTGGATACAGTGTTTCTGTGCAGACAGACACGAGCTGCTGCTGCTGCTTCTGCTGCTGCTGGACTTTAAGTCTTTGAGGGGAAATATTGGAGAAAAAAAAGAAGAGAAACACAAAAACTGAAACTGAACAGGTGAAAAACAATGTTTCTGGAGGAGCAGCTTGATGAGAGTGAGTCAGGTAGAAGTGGAGGAGTGATTTAAAGAAACAAGAGAAGCAGAAACAGACAGGAAGGAGAATGGACGGAAAGAAAGAAGGAGACAAGCGAGGAAGACACAAGTGTTTCAAGCTGTTTGTTAAGGAAGGAGAAACAAGATTAATACATGAGTGATAACACAGCAATGAGGAGAGGAGGGAGGGAAGGAAGGAAGGAAGGAAGAGGGGAAAAGAGAGGGAGAGAAGAGAGGCAAGGAGGGGAGAGCAAGAAGGAAGAAAGGAAGAGTGAGGAGAGAAGGAGAAGGAAGCAAATAAGTAACGAGAGAGTGAGGAAAGAGACAGAAGAAAGGAAGGACAGAACAGGGAGAGAGGGGAGGAAGAAGGAAAATAGAGGGGAAGAACTAAAGTAAGGAGGATGAGGAGTAAGGAAGCAAGAAAGGGAGGAGAGAGGGAGGAAAAAGCAAGGGCAGGAGGAGAAAAGAAGCAAGGGCAATAAAGCCGAGACGACTGTGGAGGAGAAACTAAACTGAGGAGGAGGGAGGAGATCCTGGCAGCAGGACGTGAATGTCAGCTTAAATCCCTCAAACTGAGCTGAGACTGAAGATTCAAAGAATAAATCTGCAGTGTTTACAGCTGCTGATAGTGCGCTGGTGCATCACTGCCAAGTCAGGACCATAATCTGTCCTCTGGACCCACAGCAGTCATTTAATGGAGCTTCTACGCCTGCCCTACAGCCCACAACAGCCAACCAGTGACCATGTAGATACACCACCCACTCTGCTGTGATTCAGTTCAGGGTCTGCTTCCTTCGGAGCAGCATTTGAAGGCCAATTACATCACAACGTGCGTGAAGGCTGTCCCAGTCTGTAGGCTCCTCCAGATGCTCCCTCGTTTGCCTCTTTTTTTGGAGGATGCACCGCTACGATCCTTCGTGGCCTCACAAGATTCTTAGCGTGCCAGAAAAAGAAGGAAGAAATCGAGAAATGGCGGCATCGCGTGGCATAGGTCGTCACTTTCGTGGGCCTGGGCAGCAGAAATCGTGACGTAAGGGTAAAACATCTGGTGACACAACCAGGAAATGCTCCAAAGACTGGACCGTCCCATTTAACAACGGCTGACGTCGTTAACAAGGTCTCTCTGAAGGACTCGCCTTCAAAGACCATAAACCCTGAATTGAGACACAGCCGTTCTCTTCTTCCTCCTCTCTCCTGAGCCACTAACACACCAGCCTCTGGGTGATCGATGCATCATGCAGCCAGTTAAATTGCAATTGTAATATACAATTTCTATCAGTTTTAAAAGCCCTAAACGTACGTTTATTTACATAAGTTTTATGAGTTCTACTCTTTGAGCAGTCTGTTTGTCCACCTCATTGTTGACTGTTTTATCTGCACAAAGTTAGTGTGAAGAAGGAATTAAAGAACTATAATGAATTTTTGACCCTGTTACTCTAAAGCAGGGGCATTTTTTTTTTTTTTTTTTGCCAGGCGTCTGAATATTTCCACATAAAAACACGTGTTAAGCAGGTGTGCAGATCCGATGTCAGGACTGGGATGGGGACAAAAGTGATTTTTATTTTTGCCCGTATGCAACTCATACCATGCCACCATAAATCACATCTGCGTAGAGGCTCGCCACATCATTCACAAAGTGCTGCACAGGGAATCATTTATTGTGTTTACCTTTCTTGTTTATTTGTCCTAAACAGCCAACAGCGCGCATCACTGCTTACTTAACTGTTATATTAGTCAATGATAATTTTAAGGGTCTCGGGCATGTAATGTCTACTCATCTTCCTGTGGGGACTACTTTATGCATGATTCATTGATATGGATGAATATCAAATATGAAGCCCTAACCAAGTTGTGTAAACTAACTGATCATGTTTTTACAATGCCAGATAATGTAAGAAACTACCAATTCATTTGCATTGTAGTGGAGGAGAGCAGAGATGGAATGTGGAGTCAGAAATATCTGTCAAACATTATTTGTTCCACCTTTTCAATTATTTCTTTTAAGATGTGAATCTAAAATGTGAGGAATGTGAAGTCTGAAAATACATTTGTTCAATTTTGAATAATTTAGGATATTTTTAATGGGGGGGACAATTCATGTTTTTCAGATATTGAGGGGGACGTGTCCCCCCCCAGGATCTGCACCCATGGTGGTAAGTGTTTATATTCAGCTGTATTGTTAATACATTCGAACTTGGACCCGTTTTTATTTTTACATTCAACAAATCCACAATATTTCTAAGATGTTGTCGGCAAAAAAAACAAAAAAAAACAACATAGTTCGTGTCATCAATCTACAAGAACACACATGATGCCTCGACTCTGAAAAACTCATTAAGCTTCAGCGTCTGCCAGCGGGAAAATAAACTGCGCATGCTGTGTTTGTTGGAGGGGGGTGGTGTGTGTGTGTGTGTGTGTGTGTGTGTGTGTGGGGGTGTGTGTACATACAGTATATGTCTAAAAAAAAATAATGATGTGTGGGACTCTTCTGCTCTTCTTCCAGTAACCACCGTAATCAGTCAATTTATATAGACTTGTGAAATACTGAAGGGAAGCCAGGGCCATATGGCTACCAGAGCATTGTTAGCCCGTGTGTGTGTGTGTGTGTGTGTGTGTGTGTGTGTGTGTGTGTGTGTGTAATAGCCTGTTGATAAGCAGATGAACACAGTATTTTACGGCTGAACGTTGGAGTCGGCTTTGACCTCGATAATAACATCAGGTTTAATTAATTCCCCTGATGATCGAGGAGAGGTAGAAGACACAACGGCAGACAGGAGGATTTACAAAGAGGTTAAGAAGAGGACAAGATGACTGAGAACAAAGGGAGAAGACGTGTACAGGAAGATACATCATATATAAGTATTCACATGAGGAATCAATTAATGAGTGGACACAGAGTTATTTGCCAATAATTAAGATAGACACTTAATTATTTTTAGCCACCAAGCAAATACAGCAAATGTGAAGTCATTATCTCAACTTAACTTTTCAAAGACGTCCTCACATTCCCCAGATGTTCACTTCCCCATCATCTGCAGTATGTCCGAACCTTAACTACGTAAATATGTTCTCACTATCCCCAAATTGTCCGCCATCTAACTAACTGTAGGGGAGTTGCAGGCTTTTAAACTCTGTGTGGGAGTGTCCTTACAGAGTCGCTAAGGAATCGTTTGAGCTCTGAGTTTCAGAGTCGTTAGGGCCACTTGCGGATCTTTGACGGCCTGTTGGGTCAACAACTCTGTAAGGACACTCCCACACATAGTTTAAAAGCCTGCGACTCCCCTCCAGTTAGATAGAACTGAAGAGGCCTCTTGGATGAGAGGTGAAACGTCTTCAACAAACTGAAACATGTCCAATTGATCACGATGCAGCACTTAGAATCACTACCTGTCTGAGTAAATCTGTGTTACATACCTAACACCCGAGATGGTAGAGAGGAAATCACAGATAATTGTCACTTACAATAATAATAATGGTAATAAAGTTTATTTATATAGCACCTTTTAAAACAGTTTGCAATGTGCTTTGACAATGAAGAGGATATTACAGAGTAAACACTCAGCAGCTGACACACACAGCAGACACAAAAAGTCAATATGAGTCACTACAAACAGAAGAATAAAAGTGATAAAACAGGCAAAATCACAGAAAAATAAATACAAAAATAGAAATGGACGATAAGAGGACGGCACCACATCAGATAAAAAGATTATGAGCAGTAAAAGGAATAAAGGACAATAAATAGATTAAAGATACCAAATAAAAGCAGGATAAGAGACGAGGAATAAGACCTGACGAGGGAGGAATCAACAACAGATCAATAGTCTGAGAGCAGTTAATATGAGCTGAGGGATGATGCAGTAAGAGAAATTCTTCTTGAGTATTGAGAGACTTCAAAGTAAGAGTTTGTTATTTCTGGCAACCAGAAGTTAAACAGGAACCGTCTCTTTGTGTTAAGTGAACATGCGACTGGACCATACCTTGCACACTGTTTAAGACTGTGAGGAAAAGCACTCAGAGGTTTCCGCTCCGGCTCCGGCTCACAGTGTAGACAGCTGAACGCTCAGATCCATTAAACATATAGAGTTTAACGGGCAGATGTAAACAACTATCACACCGCTGAAACACTGATGCGTGTCAGAGCAGAAACCATTTTAGGTTTGTGAGAGCAGAACAAACAGAGAGCTCGGAGGATCAGAACAGAACGTGAGTGGAACTAAATGTAGAACAAACGTTGTTTTTAGCCGTGCTAGCTTGATGCTAGAGGGGCGGAAACACAGGTCATCGGTCAACAGCTGTCCACCTCTTCAGCCCACACAGAAATAACAACAAATTGGTTGTGTAGTCACGATTCCCAGAGGATGAATCCTACTGACTTCTGTAATATCCTGACTTTTACTCTAACACCACCAGCACATCGAGAATTTTGGCCCAGACTGAAATATCTCAACTTTTTGATATAATGCCGACATATTTTCTGTACACATTGCAGAATGGCTCCGCTGTCCCCATAATAATTACAGAATCATACACAATCACAATTACAAATGTGTGTTATAAACACAACAACACACAGACTAAAGGTTAGTGTTCCCAGCCAATGGATAAGCAGCCTATTCATGAATAAATGCTCTCGATGTATTTGTTTGGAAAGGGCTGCATAGCTAAAGTTTACCTCGTGCTCGTCTTCTTCTTCTTGTCCTAGCCTATGTTTTAGAGCTACAGCCTACAGACATGAGATAAAACTGCACCAGAAAAACATGTGAGTGTTTTATTCTGAAAATGAACCACAGGTTTAAATGTTGTTTCTCAATCTGCTCTGTGCTGAACTCGGCTGAATTGATGCTGCCGTGGTGGACCGGGCACGGATCAGACACGGACCTGGTGACACCGGGGGGTTAAATGAATTGTAATCACTTTGCTGATCCTCTAACTTTTCATCGAGAGCATCATCAGGTCCACATTTTCAATTTTCCCAATACTTTGATTCACAAAGCAAATGTTAGCATGCTAAATATGCATTGAGAAGTGAAAGAAAATGTCCAGAACTGGTTGTAAATCCATCAGAATCGTTCACCTCAGAGCGAATCGATCCCCTGTTTTTTTTTCACTGCTGGCGTGGTTCGCCTTTAAATCCCGGCAGGACTCGTGTCTCCTCTCATGAAACCTTTCCGGTCCCCAGAGGGTTCGAGTCAGAATGGAAACCGCTGACGAACAGGGACATGAAGGCCACGTGTCGTCAGCAGTCAGAGGGCAGAAAAACAGAGACAGAAGAAGAGAGGGATGGGGGAGGATGATGGACAGAGGGCGAGAGACATGATAACAGACTAGTGGGCAGATAGAGAGAGAGAGGAGTGACGGAAGGATGGAATACATTTCTCTTCTTTCCTCCATCACCCGCTGCTGTTGTCTCCTTCTTTCTCCTCTCCTTTCCTTTTCTAGCTCTTCTTTCCTTCCCCACCTCTGTTCCTCTAATCCCTTCTTTCCTTTCCTCATCACTCCTATCCTTCCATAGTTTCTCATTCATTTTCGTACATCCTTCTTTCCTTTCTGCTTGCTCTTTTTTTCCATCCTTACCTACAATTCTCTGATTCCTTCTTTCCTTTCCTACACACTCATGTCATGTCCTACCCTCTCTTCTCCTGCTTCCTCATTCCCTCTCCTTACCAGCTCATACACCGTCTGATACTTCCTTTCCTTTTCATTACCTCAAACTTTCCCGTTTTCTCATTTCCTTTTCCTACATCTTCCTTCTCTTCCTTGCCTACTCCTACCCTTTCCTAACTCCTTCTCTATCTCCCTACCTCTTCCCTTCCTTTCAGTACACTTCTTTCTCCTTTTCTTCTTTCCTTTCCTCACAGGAGACAAATAAGGAAACAGCACTTCATCGCCTGCCTCTTTAAAACACGCGTGGTGCTGAACCTGGTCTGAACCTTTAGGACTGGAGGCGGGCCCTCCGATTGATTGACAGGTGATTATACATGACGTGAGGGCGCGGCTATAAACTCAATGCTTTCTGTCCCGAGGAGAAAAGTTGTGTGTGTGTGTGTGTGTGTATGTGTGTGTTTGTCTAATTGGCTAACATCTGTAGCCGTGGTACACTCATTAGCAGAGAGAGAGAGCGAGACAATGGAAAACATGCTGAATGCTGAATCCTGTGTGTGTGTGTGTGTGTGTGTTAATATCTACTACACACTCGGCCACAGCGGGGGGCCATTAAACGGCGATTGGCAGCGAGGTCTCAGCGCAGCAGGACGGCGAGCTGCAGGCTTTTGTGATTACATAAGCATGCAAACGGACACGCTCGTCCGCTGGGAGGAGGCGGCCGCCGGCCTCTGATGCTGTGACGCCGTCCGCTCACGGGTCACACGCCGCTCTGCCGCCTGATTGGTCAGATTTTGGAGAAACCCAAAACCCAGCTCTGGTAATCAGCAGAGGAAAATCTTGGTCATGCAGCTGAATGAAATGTATCGGAAGAGAACTTCTCACAGACATTAGACGGGAAGCTGCTCCGTCATGATGAGAAGTTAAGAAACCTTCAAGAGGAAAGTGATTCTAATTAAGATGTCTGCAGCTGCGGTCAGAACGACATGTTGGCAGTTTATGTTTCTAGGTGTCATATGCACCATCTCGCATTTATTTACATGACACGTACGTGAACTGACTGTCAGCTGAAGCTACAGAGAGTCTTCAACATGGTGTTTTAACTTCTGTCAGCGGGAAGCCACTTGATGTTTGTGACAGGAGGACATTTCCAGACGCATTCATGTCGACAAGTAACGGCAGATATTTGCATTCCCATGACAACAAGCTGACCTGAATGAAGGCGTGTCCAGAACTGACGACCTGCTGGAGCGGCTGTAAACACTCGTCCTCCCCGCGGTGCTACTGGAAAAAGCCGCGCACAGAGCTCCGCCATTTTGTTGGCAAACACACTTCAAGGTCACGATTAAACTCCTCTGTTATTAAGTTATTTAAAATATTCTATCACCAAGAAGGAAGCACAATCAGGAAACGTGTTTTTGCCAGCAGACATTGAGCGACTCAGAAACGCTGATGATGGAAATGCAAAAAAAATTTGCACAGCTCAGTTTGATTCGGCATCAGCCTGGAAAAGACCCAGAGGCTGGAGGAGGCAGCCGGTGCGTCTCAGGCTGCATCCACACTTTCTAAAATGCACAACTTTTGCTCGGTTTACACCAGTCGACTCCTGCAAACTGAGACCTTTGGAAACGCAGCTGACCCCATTTTAGTTTGCAAACGTTTTAACAACAGCTACAGTCATTCTGCTGTGAAACAACTACTCTTCCTGAAAAGGGTCACGTGATATCGATGTGACGAATCAGGAAAGGACACGTCCGACAAACACGGGGCTCTGCGTCATCGTTTCCACCGGTCTCCGTTTCTGCCAATCTATTCTGCGTGTCTAAAAACCAATAATGACACCAGAAACCTCTGGGCCAGTGTAACACAGATCCAAAATTGAGTTACCTTCTTTGAAATTATATAGTATATATATAGTATTTATAATATTATCATAACTTTCTACTGGGCAGTTTTTTTCCACCACCGACAGAGGAATTATAACTGGGATCAGCTGGTTATCAGGTTCAGCACACAACTGCAGATGTTTCCATCCCCACACACACACACACACACACACACACACACACATATCAATGGAAAACTCTTATCGCTGTGGAAAACAAGACGTAGAGCCAAAGGACAACTTTTCTAATCGGATGGTTTGCAGGTTTTAGTCGAGAGCTCCAGTCAAAACATACGACTTGCACCAGATTTAATGCATGAAAGTGTTTGTTTTATCTGCACACACCGCTCTGAGGAAACTCCTCCAGTTCTGTCCCGAAAAGTGACATGATGAGTTTCTGGATAAACTGTAATATCATCCAACATCCAACAAATAATCCCCACAGACGCTCGGAGTCACTGATTCAATTTCTAGGAACAGCAAGTGCAGCAATCGAAGGGTGAAGATATTAAAATGTGGCCAGAGTGATAAATCATTAGAAATGGGTCACCAGCTGTCGGCTCCGAGGGAAACATTACGCCTCATTACGCCTCTGATGTGATTTCTTTTTAAGATAAGAGCTCCAAAATTTGAATTGAATGCCCTGTCTGATCCTCGCTCTTCATTACGGGCCGCACAAACAACAGGGTCACATCTGGACTTTGGAAAGTTTCTCCCCTGCAGGCTCAGACTTCTGTGTGCATCATCGTCTGTGCAGGTATCAGACGTCCGTCCCACCTGATGTGAGGCGGCTGCAGGCTGCTGCTCGCACACTGACTCAGTGCCATGTTTGAACAGCGTCCTCTGGTTCTTCTTATCGTGCAGAGGATAAGAGAGGCGGCTTCGTTTCTGTGTGAATGTGTGTGCATGTTGTTTCTCGCTCATTAAACAGCATAATAACGCTGCCTGGGAATAACATGTGTCTCCAAAATGTTATTTCTGAGCTCAGTTATGATTCCACAATGAAAATGAGACACTTAAACTTTATGATAACCACATAAAGAGAACATTTCACTGTGAACAAGGAAACAATTGTAATGTAATGTACCTTAAATAATGTTTATTCACTATATCAATGATGGTTATTATATAACACTCACACAACACTGAAGGACGTTTTACTTGAGTAAAACTAGTAAAAATTCGGAGTAAGAGTTCTCAATCTAAAGATACAACATGTGTTCATTCAGCAGTGAAAAATGACTCGAGCTTCGTTCTACACCATCCCGACTGTTTCACTCAAAGCAACGGTGCGTTTCATTTGGTCAAAGTCAGCAAACGAGATGAAACTTAACGCAAATAAAAGCGTACATGTTTGTAGGTCACGTCCGGATCACTGCTGCAGTCGGGTCGATAAACAGGAGTGAAGATAAATCCACTTCTTTAGCTGACGCATCACGTTCATCTTACACGTTTATTACCTGACTTTATTATTGGATGGTGGTGGAGTGACAGGTGACACGGCTGCCAAACGGTTTCAGTATTTGTAAGGGTGACACCAGCTGTGTTCGTGACGACCAGAACAGGTATTTTAAGACGAACCATGATGTTTTCCTCACCCCGACCAGAACCTAAACACAGCACTGTGTCGAGAGAGAAGTAGAAAACTCAACCTAAAGGAATGTAAAGTTGCAATATAAAGAAACACTTTGGTTTTGCAGAAACACACTTTTGTTGCGTTTCAACATTTGTACGGTTGACACTGTTGGATATTTCTAAGGCGACCTCGGGAAACTCTCCAGTCATGTTTGCTGCAACCAAAACATGATGTTTTCTAACCCTAAGAAGCAGCTTTTGTGCTTAAACCTGACCAGAGCGTCAGCACAGCGTTGTGACGAGAGAGAAATAGAAACTTCAACCTTATCGGAGGTTTTGCAGAAACATTCTTAACCAACATTTATTCTGGTGCTCGGTCGTTGGCACCAAAACTGCTCGCCTGGGTTTAGGAAAAGATCCTGCCTTCATTTAGAATGACACCACGCTACGTTAGTACGACACTCAGGTAGATGATGACGAGAGTGAAACGCTTTATCTGCAAGACATAAAAGCATAAAAGCCAAGTGGAGGATGAGATCAGCGGAGGAGAGGTTTGTTTTCTCTTTTCTGGGGGCGGTGAGGCGAGCCGAGGGAGGCGGTGGACTTTAGGGAGAAGGAGAAAAAGCCGAGGAGGGGAAACAAAGAGAGCTGGAAGGAAAGGAAAGAAGGGAAAGAGAGTGAGGGTGACAACGATAAAATTCCTCTGGACTCTTGGTCAGAAAAAACACACTAACTCTGGTCTCTGGAGGGAAAGTCCACCCGCCTGACTCTCCTCTCTTAACCTCCGGACAGTGCTGGGATAGGTCAGCTGTATTCAACCCGCCGAGAATGAGAAGAGGCTTCATGAAATATGAAGAAAAACGCTTTATGAATAAATTCTTCAGTTCTTCTAAAAGTGAACGGAGAAAAAGACCTCGATCCAGCAAAACCTGGACGGACCTTCACAAACACGAAGTGAAGTGTACGACCTGTTTTAATCAGGGGAGAAAAACCTCACAACACTGTTTATACTGCTTTACTTGGTTTATATGTGGCGGACCCTGCCACCGCTCCAGCTGTCCGGGGACCTGTACATATAAATCTAGTCCACAGTGTCCTGACCTGTATTGATCCCCAACTGGAGGAATTCAATAATCACATCGTCACATTCCACAACTGCAGCATGATGACAGACTGGCTTCATTTATCACTGATACATTATTTATAATTCTGTCATCAATATTAAACTCAAACACTGGGAGGTGCTTTTCACCTGACACTCTGCTGCGCGTCGTCATCTATAGTATGCACGTGCACGTCCACGCAACGGTTTTGAGCACGCGTGTGTGCGTGCGTGCGTGTTTACCGCCGCTGCACACCCTACAGTGAGTGTGCGCTCGTGCGGTGCGCGTGCGTGCGTGCGGGTGAGTGACACACTGACCTCTGCGCGTGTCTCCGGGTCCCCGCGGCGCTCACAGGTCGCGGTGGATGTAGAAGGTGTGAAGGTGGAGCTGCAGGGTTGCCAGTTTAAATCCCCATCCTCTGGGTCCCCGCGCGCCCGCTCCCGCAGAACTGCCCCCTCTGGCCTGAGCGGGTTGCCAGACCTGCTCTCAGTTCTCCCGGTGTTGTAGGAATAACATCACGCAGTCCGCCTCCGAGCAGCTGACGGACTCCTTCTCTCACTGCAACCCGCCGGTCGGTTCGTCCATGTGTCCCGAGACTGACGCGCTCCGAGGAGCTTTAGTGAAAGATCAGCCGTCCTCCTCTTCCTCTTCACCTCTCTCCCTCTCTCTCTCTCTCTCTCTCTATCTATCTATCTATCTCTCGCTCTCGCTCTTTCTCTCTCCGTCCGTCCGTGCGCTCTGGACACGGACACCAGAGTGAAGCGCTTTACGCACGGCGCGTAAAAGCAGAGTGGAGGATCAGATCGAGGGGAGGAGAGGTTTGTTTTCTCTTCACTGGTGCGGGTGGAGGCGAGCTGAGGGAGGAGTGAGAGAGAGAGGGGGAGGATTTTAGGGAGAGAGAGAAGAGAGGGGGGGTGGCTGTTGGGGGAGGGGGAGAACAAAAAGTGGAGGAGGTGGAAAAGAGGAGAGGAAGAGGAACAGAGGGAGAGCAATGAAGTCAAAAAGGAAAGGAAAGGAAGGAGAGAGTGAGGATACAGAGGAGAGAAAGGGAAGGCGACGAGGACAGAAAGAGGAGATGAGGAGGAGGAGAAAGTTGATTTGATAACAGCTACAGACCAGAGGAAGGAGGAGGAATATGTATTCAGATGTCAGCCTGTGTGTGTGTGTGTGTGTCAGGTCCAGCAGATGTAAATGCGATGTGTCGGCTCTCTGACTGGGTCCATGATGGCTGTGTGGCAGCGTGTTACATGATTACATGAATTACAGCCGTCACACTGAGCAGGCAGAGGTTCACTGAGCTGCTGACGGAGGAGGAGAGCAAAGTATCAGGGCTTGTTGTTACGATCTTGATCAATCGATTAGTTGTTCGGTCACTGAACTGATGTTTTGTGTAAAACCCAGAGATCTTCAGTTTACTGTCACAGAGCAGCAAAGAAAGAAGAAGAAGATGCTCACGTTTAACCAGCTGACATCAGAGAGATTTAACATTTTTCTCTTTAACATTCCTGAATGTTATCCGTAAATGTGTGAGACACTGAAACGTTCCTGTATGTCCAGTGTTGGACACTGTGCTTCAGGTCTGGTTTAGCTGAGGCTGCTAAACCACCTGGTCAGGTTTGGAAAAGCCACAGACACAGCTGAGCATCCTCCTGATGTCTCATTACAAATACTCAGCTTCGTTGCCACACACACCGCTCGGAATGTCCCGACGGCTCATTTAAAGTATATTACTTTGTCACCACAGATGCGTCTTGTCATAATATCAGGTATTGTTGTCCACACGAGGCTGTCAGGATGTCTCTTGTGCTGGAAAACTTTAGAACATCTTGTTAAAAATATATTATTTTGTCAGCACAAAATGTCTCGTCTCGTCAAAATATCTGGTTTTGTTGCCTCAAACATCATCTTGTTGTCTCATTAGAAATATCCACAGGCTCGAAACCAGCCAACGCCTCGTTGTGAACAACGCCGGATATGTTGTTGTGTTGTTGGCTAGAAACATTCTGGATGTTTTGTTACAAATATTCAGATTTGTTGCCCATTAAACACGCTCGTATTTGTGCTGGAACGATCTCAAGGTCTCGTTAAAAAATCTGCTTCAAACACGACGTGTCACTGAGGGTGTGAATAAACTCTCAACGTCTTGTCAAAAATATCCAGTTCTGATCCCATAAACACAGCTGGAAATCATCCAGATGTCTTCTTATAAAAATATCCACATTCACCGCCACAAGCAGCGCTGGAAATCGTCCAGATGCTTCATTAAAAATATCCAGATCTGTGGCTGGCAAACGTTCCTAATCTCGTTAAAAATACCTGCTCCGTCCTGACGTCTCGCTCAAAACATCCAGAGGTTTCTTTAACCGCGGTGTCTGCCGTAAACCACGTAGTGCTCCTTTAAGTTGAGAAGTGCTGCGGACACAGACGGCACGTCATCGCACCCTCGTCTTTTACAACTGTTTCTCTCAGTGAACAAAGACGACAGATGGAAATCAACATTTTCTTTTGCAACTTTTTCCAAAAATTGGGTTATAATTTGCAGAACACTTGGTTGGAAACCTCCACGCACGCTAAGCTGGATTAAAGCCAGCGGTGTCGACTGGATACAACATGATGGCGTCGTTCATGCCCCAGTTATTAACTCACCTCAGCAGAAGCTGAGCACACTCCAGTTGATTCGACTCACGGGAACAAACTAAATCTGTCTTCCGCCCGGCAGGATGAGTTGTTCTGTGCAGTAGAATAACTGTCGGTCATGCATGACGGTAATTTGTCCTCATTCATCACACAGAAAGCAGCGGATAAAGACATCGCAGTGAACGAAGTCGCGTTGCTGACAGGCTGAACCGAACACAGGGGATCCAGTTAGCTAACGAGCTGTCAGTCATGTTCAGTAAGACCACCTCAGCACACTTAAACTAACCAGGCAGGAAACATGTTGTGCAGAACAGGAGAGTTCTCACCACGGCCGGATCCGCTTCATCCAGGAGCTTTGATCCTGGAACCCTTCCCTCGGCATTCAATCAGGACTGGAGCTTAAAGGACGACACCGGTGTTCACATGTTTGCAGCTGGCTGCAGTCTGAGTCGCGGACACCTGGAGACATTTCCATCCAATCTTTGATGCATCAGAAGTTGTATTTGTAAGGACACCTCAGGATGTTTCCATCCCTTTTTTTTTGTCGCGACCGAAAAGCAGCTGTTTCTCACAGGAGGAGAGAGTTGTGAGGGATCAGCACTGCAGCTGTATTCGTGTCTATTTCAGAGCTCTGAGGTCATCGGTGCACACCGCATGCACTGAGAAGTGTGTCAGTGCACCCAAAATGTGTCAGCGAGGGGAGAACGGGTTCAGAAGCAGGTGCAGCGTGGAGGACGGCGCCGAGGCCTCGGGGAGCCGCCAGCCGAACAGCCTTCATCTCACCAGTCGGCCTCCAGTCCGCTCATGACTGCACACACACCTGCTGCCACACAGTCGGCATGAGAGCGCCACAGCAGACGGTGACCTGTAGCTGAAGCCCGAATGTGTGAATGTCTTTTATCCGTTTACAGCGACCGCATCACAAAGAACCGGCAGCAGCTTCATGACCAGTAAACACAGAGAGAAGAGAGAAAAAGATTCAAGGAGGTTTTTCTTTCGTTACTCCGTCACAGTACACAACCAGAGAACACACACAGTCATTTCCACACGAACATCAATAAACATTAAGGCTTTTTTTCAAATTGGCGTTGAGGTGTGTGTAAACAGCAGCAAGATAATGTGGTTTCTATCTTCATCAAGGATGCACAGATGTTGTGCCCACATCTGTACAGAGGCCTGGCTCCACCGCAACACTCTCCGGTTTGTCCATTTCCCTTTTCCTGCGACCAGGAGCGGACTTATATCGGGCTGGATTGGCATGGCTCTGATCCAAACAGTCAGGTCGGACGCTCAATAGATGCCGTGGGCTGCAATCGTCACGGGTAAAACTTGTTTCAGCAACAAAGCCGGACGAAATAAATGCTTAGAAAAATTACAAAATTTGAAGCTGCATTCTCGTGTGCTGGCCAAGAGCAGGCTTGCAACATTTAAGAATCCTTAATTATAGACGGAAAAACTGACCATTAACAAACTAAAACATATTAAAGGTAAGTTAAATATGTCAAATAAAGCTTGTACTACCTTTTCTGAACGGCTCACAGACTGATCGGGCTGCCTGGATAAAATCAGACATATGATATCTAAAATCTGGATGATTGTAATCCTGCTCACTACTGTTGACAGAAACTTAAAACGTCACCTCCTGCTGTCACTGAGAATATAAAACCTGTGTTGAACTCGTCTCCTCACTCATACAAACTATTTTAACCTGCTGCTTTTGTTTTTTACTACAGCTTGTTGTTGTGCCACGCTGGTCTCCATTTTGTGAGTGTCTGCTTCCCTGAGATGACATGAGAGTGTTGGACACTGAACTTTTGTAAGTCCTCAGCAACAAACCGGACATGACGTCTATCGGATGAACGGCTCTAGAGACAATAAGAACAACATCCAGAGGGACAGACAAGGATTCCTTGCTTCATGCTTACTGGGACTCTTCCAGGAACTTTCCCCAAAGACTGACTTCGGATTTTATTCTATTTGAGAACCAAGCTCACCCAATAAAAAAGAAATGTCAAGGACTGGATGACATTAAAGTCTGGAAAAAAGACTGTATCATCTACAGGTAGCAGCTTCACTGCCTCCCAAACTGCAGGCAGGGTTTTAAATCAGATCCCGACTCTAACAACCGTATCATCGCCAGCTGTCATTCTGCCAGATTCCTGTGTTATCTGCTCAGGGATCTGAACTGGCATTCCCACGACGTTCCCACCTATTATTCCTATCAGCCTTCCCAATTACAGCGGGCTAAAACCGGCCCTGACATGCATAATGTACATACTGTAAAATAAAGCCACACTCATGTATATTGATGAGTGAGATTGAAGCCGCACTGCACTGCTCCTTCACAATAAAAGCGCCCTGAAGACCCGAATGATGAAAGTCAAAGTGACACTCGTGGAGGAACTGGAAGACTCTGGAGTCGACCAGCTGCTGTGGGTCAGCGTTTACATCAGCCAGTCATGTGTGAGTGCTGTCAGGAAGCCTGTTCAGTGTGTGTGTGTGTGTGTGTGTGTGTGTGTGTGTGTGAGTGTATGCATGCGTGAGCGTGTTGCATGCTGCGATGAGGTATCGCATGTCGTCTTTGTGTCCAAGTGTTCAGCTCAGCGATGCATAAGTGTGTGTGCATGTGTCATCTGCGCAGGCTGTACGTGTGAGTCCTAGAGGATCAGAGTCAGCCGAGCGTTCAGGATCGTCACAACAATGCAGAATCTTATCTTGGAGTCGTGACCTCTCGTTCCCTGAGAGAGCGAGTGTGGAAGAGGAAATATATCTGTGAGGACGCTGGTTGATCGGGGAATGTTTCTGCAGCTTCAGGCAGAACAACAACTTCCTTCTTCTGTAGCCTGGAGCGCACACATGTAACATGTAATTATCAGGACGTTTTAAGCTATCTTGTGATCCGTCTCATAGTAATAATGATGTAATCTCAGTCAGGTATGTGCTTGCTATGTTGCACACGACCAGATAAGCATGATGACATGATGCTGTGATGTTGCACACCCGTCGGCATTTTCCTCTAACGCCATGCGGAGGGTGGGAGGCTCCAATGATGCACGCCGTTAAAATGTAGGAAGCCTGACAAATCCCTTTGTCATTTCACAGCGTCTTGATTGATCAGCGACTGAACAGACAGGATGAAGACATTCTGAGCGACATTAGGCCAAATTTCAAAGTAAAATATAACCACTGTTAGCTACCTAACCAGCCAACATCGGGTGGATTACCTGAACCGTCCAGATAGCTTGCCAAAGAATACAAACAATGCCTCAGTCGAAAGTGTACAGTCAGCATTGTTAGAAAGCTTTCAAGATATATCCATATCAGCAAAGTACAGTTGGCAAACAAACAAACAAGCTAACAAACTAGCATGTACAAGGTTTTTACGAACTCACCAACTTGATCGTTTCATAAATTATTATTTCATCGTTATAAAAAGTTTATATCTGTTTTTAAGGCCCTGAACTTTTTTTTGTAATCATGCACATGTATGAACTTTTATGTGTTTTGCTCTTTGATCAGGCTGTTTTTCCACCTCAGCACTCGTTTATGACTGTTCCAACAGCATAATGTTGGTGTAAATAAGGAAATAAAGAACGATAGTGAGTTTTTGCTACTGTTACTCTCAGGCAGGGTTCTTCAAAAGGTTCAGCAGCAATTGGGCTTTTTAGGCGTTTTAGGAAAACTTTTTCAGAACAGTAGTTGGCAAGTATTTAAAATAGTCAATGGAGTCATTTTTAAAAAGCAAAACAAATCTAAAATTATCTGGTTAAAGCTTCTTAAACATGAGAATTGGCTGATGTTTTGAGGTGATTAACTGTTGTGATGAGTACTTTTTTAAGATTTTTAGAGGTTTTGTAGAATATACAAACAAAAAAAGTGGCGCTATGTCTCATTTCAAAAGAAATACAGAAGAAGGAACTAACTGGATGTTTAAGAATAAAAATAACTTTATTGGAGTTGGAAGGACTTGTTGCAGGAAACAAAAACAGAGTGCAGCAGCTGAAAATAACGGTTTCAGCAGGGAATTAAAAGTAAAGAGAGCGCCTCCCTGAAGGAAACGATTATCGAACAGCAAGACCTTTAAGGAAGAGCTGGCCCGGATAAAAACAGATCGCCTAGAGAAAGACATACTCCATTGACTGCCACTGGAAATGGCCCAGTTTACAATGGTATGTGAAGACACATACGAGGGAAACCTTCTGGGACACTGATCACGTTGGACTAAGTATATATTGAAGAGTGCGGTTCATCGATGTGTTCTGAGAATCAACAATGGAGCTCGATGGCACTAAAGAAAAAGATCCATCACACTTGGTTCCCTTTGTTTTAGACTTTCCTGATTGTATATCGTTTCTTTATTCCACTGCAGTGACACATTATCTATCTACAGTGAGAAAGAAGACCATGGTGGTAGAGATCTATCTCAATACAATGTTCTGTGATAGATTTTTTAACAGCTCGGGAGTTGACCTCATTAAAAGGCCTATTAAGAGCAGTAGCCTCTCTGTTGTTCTGGTGAGCAGAGCCACTGTGGTTAATTAATCATGGTACACTGAAACATGCACAGTCTGAGGCACAGTTACCCCAATCGAAGCCTTTCTTCCTGTCCCGGGCGTCCACTGGAAGCTAAGTGGAGCTTTCAGCCACAGTTCAGGAGGAACTTTATATTTTCACTCTCTGATGTCTCTGAAGCTGAACTATTCACTCTTACTGTTCAACCGACAACACTGTTTTTCAGAATCAGTCCGAAAGCGTGCTAGTGACTGAGCTAATGGAACCAAACATGCTGCTCATTAGCAAGCTAGCTAGCTCGAAGCAGTTTTTTTCCTCTCCAGTGTCTCTTCATTAGATAACATGATGTAAAATGCCTGCAACAAAATGCCAGAAGGAAGTAAATGAGCCAATCTGAAGGACATCAGAGAGATCTTGTGACCTAATAGTGTTAACATGTTTGCAGCTAAACAAACAACTAGCCTCAGGAGTAGCCACCATACTTCTAGGACCGCCTGTTTAATGTGGATGTACGTATGAATGACCTCTGCTGTGCTGCATTCTGATATGACACAGCCACTTTTTTTCTTCTTTTAAATAACACACAATACTTTTGAAAATCACTGTGACAATGATTCTTACTGCACTAAAAGATACATGTTATGGTTTCAGTTTTCATCACAAAGTTATCACATCACTATCTGTCTTCTTTACTCAAGATTTATCCTGAATGTTCCCTACAAGTTCAGTCCTTAAAGACATTTCCAGGAAAATGTAGTTTTGCATTGTATTTCATATTCATCTGTGTATTTACAGTTTACTTGATAGGTACACATACAAACTTAAATAGCTGTCAAATGCAAGTGTCGTGTCGTAGTTTCACCAGATAAATAGACAACTGAGTCATCGGCGTACATCTGAAGACCTACTGTATACCAGAGCATATTTCTGAATACTTCTGTCGTCATATCAGAATTTCTCTACAAATCTTTTTTATTGTTTTTACAGTAAAGTGTATCTTTTGCTTAAAACATCATTGTGATTGTGAATTGATCATTTTAAAATGATTGTTTTGTTGGGTTCCAGCTGCTAAAAAGTTTTGTGAGCTAGCGGGATGCAGCCAGTATACTGCGCTAGCTAGCGCTGGCAACATTAATGTTTACTTGCTAGCATTAGCAACACTAGCTAGTACAACAAGCTGGCCATCACTCGAAGGGGGCAGATGATTCACCAACAGCTGTGTTTTGACGTGAATGTGATGGAATGACATATTCAGTGGCTGAACGTGATCAGTGACACCTTTCAGAGGCGCAGGGTTCGTCCTGATGGTATCATGTGTGTAGCATTAACATGATATCATTGTTTCATTTTTAAATATCACAGTTATTGTCAGTATTGTTATATTGGTACCTCCCCATTTCTGGGAGGTCGTTCATATTCAACCTGAAAAGATGGGACCTTAGACAGTCCATTGGGTGACTCCTTATGTTAAGCTTTACAATATAATTTCACCAACATTTCTTTTATGAAGTGACAGTTGGATGTTTTCTTGTTGACGGTGTAGAATGGTTGTATTGGGAACTGAACTGTGGGAACACATCCAGATATCCTGGTTTGAACTGGGATATATTTGGCCAAAAAAAGTCTAAGTGACAAAGTCTGTTGAATCTGTTGTAAACAGACATTTATATTCTCGCCTGTGTGACCAAAATGTAAGTGTCACTTTCAATCAGTGTATTTGTTCACCATCAGAACACACTTATACATTTTTAAAACATGACCGCTGTGGCGAACGATGCTGCTGAAAGTTGTAGGACTTCTCGGTGGCCTAGATCCTCACTGTCCCGACAGTAGATGGATTACACTTGTCAGAACCACAAGCAGAGTGTGAAGAGCAGACATAAGTCTTCATCTGCCACGCACACACACACAAACTGAGGAGTTTTTGGGCACTTTAATATCCATCAGTCAGTACGAGGGAATTTAATTTCTCACGGTTTTCACAAAACTCCTACACACAAACTCTATCTCTGTCTCCACACACACATACAGAAAACCTCTCTGGTAGCGCTGCTGAAAACTTTGTAATGTGTCCGCGGTCTATATTTGTCACAGCAACATCAATTCTTTCCCTAGTCAGCGTTTGAAGCTCTGCTGTAATGAGCCTGCCAGTCACAGTGTCTGGGATTAAAAAACACAGCGACGACGCACCACAGACGATGATGACAGCTGCCTGAGAGCGCCGAGAGGAAAGAAAGAGGAGAATACTCCTTTTCAAGAGCAACAATATGTAACTTCTTGCCTGGAGGCAGGGAGTTGTTGTGTCAGTCGAGTCCTTCCTCCTACCGAGCTGAGAGAGAAGTCAAAGTGGAAGTGAGAGCATTGTGTCTGCCAGTGAGGAAAATACTGGGTAACAAGAATCTTCATGTAATTTCTCTCACTTCAGAACAATTTAGTTCTATTTTCTCCTGAGATCATCAGGCTCCACTTTACACCGAAGGACCTGAATGAGTTTTCATAACAGTGGACAGCTCCTGAACAGTCCTCAACATGTTCACGGTCTGACCCTTACCTCCCCCCAAAAGAGGAGTAAACCCCCCAAAAGAAGAGTTGATGCCCCAAAAAAGGAGTAAACCTCCCAAAAGAGGAATAAACCCCCCCAAAAGAGGAGTAAACCCCCCAAAAGAGGAATAAACCCCCCAAAAGAGGAGTTAACCCCCCAAAAGAGGAATAAACCCTCAAAAGAGGAGTTAACGCCCCAAAAGAGGAATAAACGCCCCAAAAGAGGAGTTAACGCCCCAAAAGAGGAATAAACCCCCCAAAAGAGGAGTTAACCCCCAAAAGAGGAGTAAACCCCCCAAAAGAGGAATAAACCCCCCAAAAAAGGAGTTAACCCCCCAAAAGAGGAATAAACCCTCAAAAGAGGAGTTAACGCCCCAAAAGAGGAATAAACACCCCAAAAGAGGAGTTAACGCCCCAAAAGAGGAATAAACCCCCCAAAAGAGGAGTTAACCCCCAAAAGGGGAGTAAACCCCCCAAAAGAGGAGTTAACGCCCCAAAAGAGGAGTAAACCCCCCAAAAGAGGAGTTAACCCTCAAAAGAGGAGTTAACGCCCCAAAAGAGGAATAAACCCCCCAAAAGAGGAATAAACCCCCCAAAAGAAGAATAAACCCCCCAAAAGAGGAGTTAATGCCCCAAAAGAGGAATAAACCCCCCAAAAGAGGAGTAAACCACCCAAAAGAGGAATAAACCCCCCAAAAGAGGACTTAACGCCCCAAAAGAGGAATAAACCCCCTAAAAGAGGAGTTAACCCCCAAAAGGGGAGTTAACGCCCCAAAAGAGGAGTTAAAGCCCCAAAAGAGGAATAAAACCCCCAAAAGAGGAGTTAACGCCCCAAAGGAGGAGTTGACACCCCACCTTTCTGTGTTGTATTGATTGACAGACCTCTAGTGGCAGAAGTTGCATTTTGCCCGATTAATGTAAGTGTGCTCATTTCGGCATTTAGCTCACAAAGCACTGCTGAGCCTCCGTGTACAGCCACACTGTGAACGTTGCTGCTCCAAGGACTGAGAACATTCCTCAATTTATGAAGGGAGGAATGTGGAATGTGCATCTGCATGATGCCGAACAACTACTGAGTCAACTTTCCTTTAAGAGTAAGCTCAATCGCTGCCTGTCGTACGTTAGTGATCAAACACATCCGAGTTTAAACTCACTGTCGTTTCCTGCCGAAGACTCACACACATCCTCCCTCTATCTATTACATGCAAATGCAAGAAAGGGATTTTGCTCTCACATGTGTAGGCTAACATCAGACAGCATCTTTGAATGTCGATCCACCTACACTTTGATGTTCATCCTTTCCATGAAATAAAAGAAAAAATACATTCGAACACAGTGGAAATGTATAGAGAAGCTATATATTTGTGAGGCACGGGCTTTTCCTCCGACACATGACAAACGCCGAGGATTAGCTTCATGTTGGTGAAGCGGCGCTCCACCGCGGGGCTCTCAGTGGTGCGCTTCACATTGTGTGTCATGTTTCATTTTGTGTGTTGTGTTCACTGACAGTAAATCACCATACTAATGGCGGTCGTGGCAAGTAGACCTGCCTTCCCAGCGGCTTTGTCAGTCAATATTACATTAGTACAAGTGTTAGGGACCGATGGTTGGTGGGGACCGAGGGAACCATGCATTGTATGGACAGGAAGTAGAGGTGTTGTGTTTTTCTTCTAGCGGTTTGTCCCTGATTCTAGACTTAATGCTAAGCCGGCTCCCTGCCTACCACACACATATATTTATATATATAGTTAGTCTAACAAACGTGACATCATTTACCTATGTTGACTGACTCAGATAACTTCACTTTATTTGAGTTTTTGCAGGATGAGAGACTTCTGTGTTAGTTCGTGTCACGGAGTCTTAATTCACTCCTTCTTCTTCTTCTCCCGGCTGAATATTAAACTACTCAGACGTCAGGATAAAAGCATTAGCAGAGGCTCCAGCTGTGAATCATGCCTCCCCTGATAACCTCCGCAGGACATCAAACCTTTTAAAGCTCCATCACACTGACTTCGTGACCAGTCACTTTTTTTCATTAAATGACAGCTGCTAATGTTGCTGCCAACAACATCTCTGCCTCCCTGCAGAGCCGCCGCCGGGGTGTCAATGTGTCTCAGTGCTTTCAGCTGCCGGCTTTCACATCAATATTGAGCCCCTTGCAATTATTGATTTGGTTTTCCAGAGTCAAAGGTTCACAAATCTCCAATTTTGATCCCCCCGTTAGCCTTGAAATATTTGTTATTTTTAAATGAGATGCTGCAGCTCAGCAGCAACATAATCCCTCATTTAAAAAGCTAATTCCAACCAAAAGTCAAACCGCTCGATTTAAAGCAAAATCTTTCACTTTCTATCAGCCTGTTGGTCTCATCACTCCTCTCAGTCGTCGGCCTGTAGCTGTTTGAACTGATTCTTTGGTTTTCATCTGTTCGTATTTCTGCTTTAACTGGTTTGAGTTTCATAGTTTGCTCGACACATTAGTTCATGCTTGGTATGATTCAAAGCGAAAGTCTCACTAAATTGATTCCCCGACTCTAAAAAGTTAGAATTTCTTGAGGACTTGAGGAGTATAATCCAACAGAAGCTTTGGGTTTGTTTGCAGTGTCGTAGAATGTACACAAAGTATTTGCTCATACTCAAGTAAAAGTAAAGATATGCTAAATAATTACTCTGTCAAAGTCACAGTCACACATATGAATAATACTGGAGTCAAATCGTTAATCAGATAACTTGTGGATGTCAGTATCGCTGATAAACTACAGTTTTCTCGAGATAACAGGATCATTTTCACGCAGAAACAAATAAAACAAACACCTGATGAACTTAAGAAGCGACAGAAAGAAGCAGGAAGTCGACGATGTGAAAAATATCCGACGTCCTCACCAGATTTCACAGTCGTGCTCCTGGTTTAATGTGACAACATCAGCTGTGAGTCACTGTCCCTGTTTTTTTTTATCCATGATGGTTTCTGATGCTGCAGATTCCACAAGTGACACACACACACACACGTGTCAGCAGCCTGCACATGAAGGTTACGTGTAATTTTTGTATGTCATTGGTAATTTTCCCCCGGCAGACTGAATCTAAAAGGCGGTGAAGGACGGGAAAATGGATGGAAGGGCAGTAAGCATAATGATGGAGGGAGGACAGGGAGCGACGGACGGATGGATTGACGGAGGAGCATAATGTGAGGGATGAGATGACAATGACAGGAATCAGAAACACCCAGCGAGGAGGAGGAGGAGGAGGTGACAGGAAGGAGGGCTGCAAATGACTGTGATTATTAGATCTGAACCTGATCAGGAAGTTAAGGACTGTGGGGTGCAGAGGAATAAAAAAACAGAATAAAGGAAGCAGCTGAAAAAGTTCTGAATGCAACTCGATTAAAAAAAGTCAGACGACGTCCCAGCTGATGAACGACTGGCAGCTGAGGTGACCAGTTCAAAGGTGGTTTCATCTTTAGACTTGTACTTCCTTCATCACTGACGCCACAGCGGTAACAACTGAGACGTGTTTTTAAAATCATTTAAGAGTTTACAGCTCGACACCGCCTCTCACACACACACACACACACACACACACACACACACACACACAAAAACTGTATTTTTTATCCTTCCTGTGACAAATTTAAGCCGGAAGACAAATTATCCTCCTCGGCCGGGAACACATTTTCATTTGGAATACGACATGTGAGAAACATCAGCAGCCTGAGCAGCTCTTTACATTTATATTGGCTCTCAGCACCAAACATTCATTCTTTCAAACCTTTTCTGTCTGTTATATTATCTTTTAATTGAAAAACCGTATGATGGATGGAGCTGGTGTTGACATTTTTGAGTGGAGTAATGCATCATAAACTGGTACAGTACAGGTACATTTACTCAAGCTCTGTCCTGAAGCTTGCATCACACTGTCGCAGGATTAGTTCCTGCAGATCTGTGAAGAAAGACCGTGGTTCAGATGTCATCAGTGTGACGTCAAAATAATATATTATATATATATATATATAAATAGTTATGTTTAAATTACTACATTTTAAATGGTATAAAATGGTTTGAACTCCAAATATCAATACATTGATGACACACGAGGCTGTAATTGTTAAAATAACCTATTGTTTTATTATGAAAGTATGAAAACAAATATTATGCTCAAGTGTTTTTCAGATGTTATCTTCCTGTGAAGGACAGGAAACACTCCACAGTGGATCCTCCAGCTCTGATTTCTACATCAGCCACTCATGAACGTCCACCTTCAGTGCAGTGCGACGTGTTGGGGCTGTACAGCCTCGTTCATTTAAAGGTTTTTTAGTAACTCTGAGCAGCGATGAGGACGTGAGGCTCATATTTTAATTTAACCAGTGGAGAAGTTGAACCTCGAGCAAACTGAAGAGGTTTTCACACTGCTGCTGTTCACACAGGTGAGTTGTATCTCACTGTACAACCACTCTGTTGCCTAGCAAAATATTGTGTGTGTGTGTGTTTGTGTGTGTGTGTGTGTGTGTGTGTGTGTGTGTGTGTGTGCGTTTACGTCTCTATGTTCACCGTCTTCTATATATTTGGTCACTTGAGGGTTAGATCTGGTTGCACAGAGGGAGGTGTTTGTATGTTTAGTGCTGATGATGAGTTGCATGAATGAACTCTAATGTTCCCTTTACAGAAGCAGAATGTATTGTGGGTTTTGACATCGAGGCTGCGTCATGAAGCCATTTTTTGCAAATCGTGTCAAAGAGACCAAATGGTTGTCAAACACAGTCTTTTCATTAAATGTGCAATTTGCGACAAGGAAACCGTTTCCCTCCTTTCACCCGCCTTGACACGCTGCACTTATCTGATCACAAGAAAAGGCCGTACTTGAAAATAGCCCGACAGCCCTGCAGGACTCTGACATGTATCTGCATTCACAGACCATCTCATTAAACCAGAAACACTGGGTCCAATTCTCTCTCACGGCTCTGAAACAACAGCGTAGCAATCGTGACGACAAATATGTAATTACCTAATAATGAGTTCGATTTTAATATTTGCATGTTTTGCTCACTTCAGTGTATAATTTCCCCAAAATAGTCCGACTGTACGAGACAAATAAAACATCCAAACACATTTCCATAAAGAGAGAGAGAGCAGAAATAAATAACCTGTCCTCCAGGAGACGTTCAGACACTTCTGTACAAACAGACGCTGATAAAAGTTGAAGTACTGATTCAGCTTGCTTCCTCCAGTAAAGTAATAGATTACAGGCTCTGACATGTACTCAGAGTCTCAGAGTAAAAAGTCTCCCTCTGAAGGACATGTGTGGTCAAAGCTAACTGAAGCTCACGTCATATTAATAGAATTCAAAGACTATTAAAGTTAAAGGTAGAATCAGTAGGATTTGTCCCAGCTGTTCCTGAACGCACCACAAAGACAGCTGATTGTTGAGTCTCATTCCCAGGACGTCAAACAGACACATGTTGGGTTGGTAAAGCGTCCCGAGCAGCAACAAAGAGAGAAAATCAGAAACTCTCTGCAGATACGAGACACTAACACGCCTTTTCTCCACATTCCAGTCTCCCTCTCTGTCTGCTTACGGCTTCTTACGGCTTTGTCTCGTCTCGCTGCGTCTGCCGTGCGTGATGTGCTCTGATAGGTCCACATCAGTCTGCTGATGCTGGGAAGGGAAAGTCAGAAGCTGTCAGAACTACTTGTACTTTCACACCTCTGCCTCTTTCTTCATGATGCAATACGATTTACAGAAGGCCATCGTTCTCTTTGGTCACATTTTTTCTTTTCACATCCGTTACTCGCCTCCTTCTCATATCAACTAGATCTTTAAATGTCACGACAGCACTCGAACAGCAGTCTGTTGGTTTGTTCTCTTACATCCACCTCTGTTATAAGTCTCACTGCTCTTCTCTGTAACACAAAGGTTCAGTATGAGTCATGAACTTGTTGGCCCACACTTCTGCACAGAACTCAAAATACTGACAAACAAAGAACCAGAAAAGAATCTGAAGAGAAGCAAAATCTAAACTCTGCTTTTGTTCATCCGTTCTGACTCCCAGGAACTTTACTTGCTTTGATTCCCTTCACCCCTTATTTCCCTTTTTCCGTCTTCCCTCCATCCTTCTATCATATTCTCCCTCTCTTACACGCCACGCTTCATGCTGAGTAACCTGCACTTACCCAGAAGCCCTTTCATCCCTTCAGACCAGCGGAGGGGTAATTTTGATGCGTGGGCATCACCTCAAACACAAAAAGGCATTTTTCCCCTCATCACAGAGAGGCTGACGCTTCCTCTTGATGTGAGGTTTGCAATTTTCTACCTCTTTCCTTTTTTCTTTTCCGATCTGCAGACTGCACCCTGTATCTCCATCTGACAGCAGATTGTGTCAGTGGATTAACAAAGAGTCAGAGTCGACGGAGCCGAGTGAATCTGTGGAGGTCACATGGACAGATTATTAATACGACTACTGATAATAATAAAAACACAGCAGTGAGATTATTTAAACAATTCCCTGCACAGCTTCCTGTCCCTGCAGTTCTCGTCTCACCACCCACCATCTCATGCAAATAGATCCGTTTCCTTGCCTTTAGCATGCACATTTTAGCATAAAACTTCCCAAACAAAAGGCTTTGTAGCGATGTCTATTTCTGTTCTGTTTCAGGAGCATGTAATAATTTGTGTTCTTGCCAAATGTCAAGGTTTATATGACGAGACACGACGGCAGCGATGACGGAGGTTGTTCTGTTTGTTGTCCTCTGCTGCGCTGTGTTCTTCTTTCTGGCCACAAAGACTTCATTTTCACAACCAAACACCCTGATCATTAAGAACAGAGGAAAAAAAGGAGCTGACATTTGCTGTTTAGCACAAAACACAAAGTCCATCTGAGGCTGATGTGAGTGTCATTAGTTCTGCAGGTATTCAGTCAGATGATGAAAAGTCAGATCTGAGTCATTAAGGTTCAGTCTGAAGGAAACTTGAGGTTCTGGTGATCCATGTCCATCTTATTTCCAGCTCCAAAGATACGCAGCTTCAGGACTCAACAGGCGGACCATCCGACCAGCAGAACAACCATCCTGAGCACCACTGGCATGGCTAAAAAAAAATCTTTGCATGTTGGTGGAGTCTTTATTTGTGTGGAGTCTGAGACTTCAGTGAACACGGAGCGGCTGTGACTTACAGCAGAACCTGTGGGCAACACAAACTGTTCACATCTTCACAGGATGCAGAGACACAGATTAATGACATGCATATTTTAACAAGGGTGCACATTTTCTCTTCCCCTCCTGCACAAAAACAACCATATGCCAAGAGATTGAGCAGGCTTTCACCTGATCTGCTTCCAGAGTACATACTGTATGTTTGTCAGCTCATGCGTCAGCGAGTCAGCTGCTTACTGTGCGTCTGCAGATGAATGATAGTACGGATGGATGATTCTGCTGCTCAGGGCCTCGCCGTCAGAAGATTTAGGAAGCTCAGGGTTTCGTGTTCGTCAGGCTGAGGGTGGCATGATGGAAACAGTGATGTATTTCTGAGTCGCTGTTGCTGATTAGGTTCTGATCAAGACAAATATCCGGCATCGCTCTGCCCATTGAGCTTATTGTATTTCACAGTCATGTATGGTGGCTGGGTCACTGATTTCTGAGGGAGGTCACAAGCTTCTCGCTGATGATGCAAAATGTGTCAGATATGATGGAAATTTTCTGGCTGACGGGAACGTAAAGCTCCTGATAAAAGAGATTCAGCCGATTCTTCTTCTTCTTCTCTGAGCGAGCGCATCAGCTAGAAACGTAGATTAAATGCAAATGCATGGTCGGATGCTTGTGTAGCTTTATGTTCAGATGAGTTGAAGGAAAGCAGCTTAGTTGGGATGCACTCATGGATGATGTTCTGCTCAGCGTTTAGGTTTCTTGTCAAACGTATGTAGATTTAAGATGGCTTTCACCAGAAAATGCAGAGGGGTTTAAAGGCGATAAAATATGAAAAATGTTGTATCATTTCAGTAATCTGGGAGATTCGTCCTCTTTGGAACATTTTTAAATCAGAAAAATTAAGTTTATGTAAAGCTGGACCAAACATTTATCATACTTAAAGCTAAGCAGCAAGAGGAGGAAGCTAATATGTAGAGTTTTAACAAGACAACCAGCCCAGGATGCAAAATAGCATCGGAGGGAAATAGTGTTGCGTGAGAGAAGGTGAGCCCTGGCATCAAAACACTGAACCAAAGGTAATAGCTGCTTCTTTAGGATCTGACCGACCCATTAGTTACCAGGTTAGTATTAGAGTACATTTTCAGCATGCAGGTTTCTAGCTAGGCGGTTGTTGATTCCCTTAGAGACAGGTATTTTAAAAACACTCACACACAGATAGTGGAAAGATGAGAATATAAACTGAGAATCCACTTAACGAAACTAAACACAAAATCTGTCAATACTGCATGTATTTGGACAAGTCAAAGTGTTAAACTGCTAGTGGCGGGAGACAAAAAGTCAAAGAATCACTATAAAGTATTTCTTTTCAGCCTCTTGGGATCATGATTATCTCTGCCAAATTTCACACCAATTCATGCAGCAGCTGTTGAGATTTTCAACTCTTAAACCAAACTGGTGGAGCAACCAAACGACAACACCACGGCAGCCTGTTTTTATCTGTAAACGGAAGAAGTAAATGGCTCAGAGCAGGTTTACCGTGCTGCGAGGTTTGATAAGCCACAGATGCAAAATAACCAAAGGAAAGAGAGCCAAAATAACACTTTGTTACAAGTCAGAGTCTGGCATATTTCATTTGACGTGTCACTTCATATCATGAAGCTTAAGGTGACACGTGTAACAGTATCAGCACTTCATTCTGTTATTCTTTCAGAAGAACTGTTTCAAAGACTACTTTCAAAACTTGCCCTGTTTTCTCTATTGCATTGCCAGCACAGAGATCACAAATTAACTCTGTCTTTATTATTCAGTTTCAGAAACAGTCTGTTGAAGCTGTAGGAGTGGAGTTTTCTTCTGACGCACTTGAAGTCAAAGACCGATGTTTGATTTTTAGAAACAAAGAGGAACTCTGCGTGGTAAGCTTTCAGAGGTCTTGATATCACCCAACTCGACAAATAACACAACTGGGTTAAACTTAACAAGCTCCAAGACCAGATTTCCCCTCCAATTATCAGACGTGAGAAGCCCTCGTAGTGTAATTGCACCATTAGTGGTCCAGTCATTCTCTCAGATCTCTCCTTTGTTGCTTCGTCTCCCCTGCCTGCTTTTGGCGTTTGCTTGTTTTCAACCTCCAGTAAGCTTTTTTTAGTCACTGGCCTGATCTCAGAGTTGTTTTTGTTTTTACTGAGCCTGTAGTCCACCCAAGATCCAGAATCCAGATCATTTATCCCCCAAAACTATAGAATTCCTTTCCTCCTGTCATATATTATTAAAGTTTCGAGAGCCGACCTAAACACTTTATTTGTTTATCTTTAGATGCAGGCTTTAATTATTTATAAACCAATCAGCTCCTGAATTTCTCCCGAGTCCGTGGTTTATTTTGATGTTTCTGAGTCATGTCTTTGTTCTGTTTCTTTCTATTTACTTATTGTAAATCACTTCAGATCAGCTGCGTTGTGTTTAAGGCCAATAACATGCAAGTATGAAGAAAGCAAGGCCTGGCCCTGCTGGCACAAACAGTCATCCCCAGTGATTATACTCAACGAACACACTTATGACACGTTGGAGGAAACAATTGCCAGTGTTCAAATGGTGGAATATATAATATAATGGTGGAATGAGGAATGTTAAGTGCTGTACCTACTGCACAAATAAAGAAATAAAAGAACCCTAGTAGAGAAGATGTGATGTGCCTTTAAATATGCCGGTGCATGTGGACATGTTGGGCCAGAGCTTCCTCAGACTGGTAAGCCCAATTGAACCAAGTGAACCAAACATATGGGATCAGGTTGGCTGCAACACTCAGCCTACAGCTACAATTTCCAGGTGATCAACATCGTTTAAAATCAATCTTCCTCAAGTATATGTACATGTAAGTGTATGTATAATACTTGTGCATATGATACTTTAACTTAAGACTTTTACTGAAGAACTACTAGCACAATTTCTACTCAAGTATTAGTTATCTCACAGATCATGATCATAAAATGTGACTTTCTGCCTGCCTGAACTCCCACAAGGTTCCACTGGATTCAATATCAGTCTTCATGAGTCAACTATTTGGCAAACACTGAACAGGACAGGTGTGAAGCTGCCAAGTCAACACCTGGGCAAAGTTTGATAATGAAAAAACAAAGAAGAAATCCAGCCAAAATATAACTGGATTGTTCTGACAGATGAGCCCAAAGTCGAACATTTTGGCTTCATTAACAGGTGTTTGTGTCTGCATTCAGACAAAAGAAGCTAACCACAAGTGTGAATCATGTTGGCAGCATCGGAGTTTGGAGCTGCTTTACTGCCTCAGGACCTGGCTGGCTCGCCAACTCTGGGAAAACAAAAACATAAAGTTGGAGGAGACGGTGTCTGGGGTTCACTCATTCAACCATTCCAAAATCAACACTTTCTTCGTTTTTGCTCACATTTCAGACCTAAGAAATGTTGTAGAGGGTCAACAGCATTTCTCAGATGAAGAGTGGTTGTTGGACAAACAGCCAGAAATTCTTCACCAAATGCTGTACGAATCATTTTATATAATTCTCATTCTGATAGCATAAATTGTACAAATTCAACGTATCCATAGTTGGCAGAAACATATAATGGCAACATTTTATTCTAGTGATTAAGCTGCTGACTCACCAAAAATGTGTTCCGTTGTTTATTGGAGCAAGGTAAGACATTAAACCACCAGAGACCAACTAAAAATCAACTGTCAGACGTTAAGCTGCTGCTTAGCTGCTCTTGAATCTGCTCTGGCTGAGAATTTAGTGAGTTATAATCTACAAAGTGGAGGCTGGCTAACACTTTGCTGGTAAAACAGTCCAAGTGGATGATGATGAACCAGTTGTGAAAGCAGAGCTGTCTGCAGGTCAGTATATTTAGTTTAGCAGTCTGGGCAAATGAACTGTGCTTCTTTAACAGATGGTAACTAACAAAAGAAAACAAGATATTAAACCAGCAGATGGTGGATAAAGTTGCCTGTGCTGATAATTCAAGTAAATAAAGTTGAAAACTTACCTCCGCAGGGGTCTTTTTTGGCTGCTGAGCTGATCAGTGTGGAGTGAAATGGAAAATTGATTTTGTTCACTGTTTCAGAAAGCAGGAAAAACAGTTTAGTCATTCATCTATTGATATCTATACAAAGCTAGCCCTCCATTTTCTCAGTTTTCTCTCCCCTTTTGTGAAGCAGCTGGTCATGAGAGTGTTCAGGGTCGAACACGCCCATGGAATAAATTAATGAGTCTATAGGGAAGCTTTATAAGGTGCTATTTCATCCTGAACGCCCTCTCTTGACCCGGCAAAACGTGAGGAAATAGAAGAAAGCAGAAAAAGACAAGGAGTCGAATCATTTGGTTAATGAGGGCGAAACAAAAAGCATTTCAGCATCACAAGAAGGCAAAGGAGAAGAAAACAAGAGGTTGATGTAGAGGCAGAACACTGCACCACCATCCATCTCTGAGAAGTGTGTGCGTGTTATGTGTGTCACAAATATGTGGATTTTCTTGCTGAAACCTCAAAAGGAAGGAGCAGCTTTCACACACTGGACTATAATTATGTTCATTTATATTTCCTGACACGCTCTCCAACACTCATTGTCGGAGCATGTTTCTGTGTGGTGGACAAGTTTCTGCATTTTATAATAAACAAGCTGGTCGGATGCCACCAGCCATGTGTGTGTGAGTGTGTGTGTGTGTGTGTGTTTAGACATGTGTGGGGGCTTTAATTTCCATTTGAAAGCGTTGTTGTGTGTCCTATTTGTACATGTTGGCACACTTGCTTCCCTTATGTAACTGCCTCTGTGGTGCTGAGAGAAAAGAACTTCAGTCTGGTCCCGAGCTGCAGAGGAAACAAAGAAATATGAGATGTTTTAAAAGATGTTGTCTGTGCTGCAGGTTAGCTTGTCGTTGGTTATTGTCATTTCATTTAGTTGTGTTTCTTCAGAGTGGACCTTGACTGCTAATGACTTGACTTTTGAGATCAATAATGATGTTTGGGATGTTTATTAATACTGCTTAAGGCATTCTGAAGTAATTGCCTGTAATTACTGCCTCTAATTAGTTTTAGTTCAGCCACTTACCTTCTGTGAAATGGTTGCAAATATATCTGGTCGAGTACCCATGTGTCTACAATGAAGCATTTACTCATGGATTACAAACATTTTTAATTGGCTATCATAGCTAATTTTATAAAGCTTTTTATGAAGACGTTTTAGCCAACAAACAATCTGGCAACAGTAGTATAAACAAACACAACCTGGTTACAGCCGTATAAACCAACACAACCTGGTTACAGCCGTATAAACCAACGCAACCTGGTTACAGTGGTATAAACCAACACAACCTAGTTACAGCCGTATAAACCAACACTGTATAAACCAACACAACCTAGTTACAGCTGTATAAACCAACGCAACCTGGTAACAGCCATACGAACCAACACAACCTAGTTATAACCAACACTGTATAAACCAACACAACCTGGTTACAGCCGTATAAACCAACGCAACTTAGTTACAGCTGTATAAACCAACACAACCTGGTTACAGCAGAATAAACCAACACAACCTGGTTACATCTGTATAAACCAACACAACCTGGTTACAGCCGTATAAACCAACACAACCTGGTTACAGCAGTATAAACAAACACAATCTGGTTACAGCCGTATAAACCAACACAACCTGGTTACAGCAGTATAAACAAACACAATCTGGTTACAGCAGTATAAACCAGCACAACCTGGTTACAGCTTTATAAACATACAAACAACCTGATTACAGCTGTATAAACCAACACAACCTGGTTACAGCAGTATAAACAAACACAATCTGGTTACAGCCGTATAAACCAGCACAACCTGGTTACAGCTTTATAAACATACAAACAACCTGGTCACAGCTGTATAAACCAACAGGATTCTACACCATTGGAACATTCCATCATTCATTATTTGCCATCCACCCTTTGGTTGCGATTTTCCTGCAGAGACATACTGTATATGTGGTGGGACAGCATGTGGAACATACAAAGCGAGCTAACGGGCCGTCTTTTCCTCTGTGACTGATGATGAGCAGAAGGTGCAGCCAAATGCTGTTGGCTTCACCACAGCACCGACATCCAAAGCCCAACAAATGTCCTCTAGGGTGCGCTGGCTGTCAGCCCGGGATGCTGCTACAGCTTCACTGTGGAACTATTAATTCTGCTCTTATGTTCTAGGGTGCTGACAAAAAGTCGTTTAGTCACACACACACATACATTGAGTCAGCCAACACAAAGCGTGTTTATCAATGCTCATACAGCCTCAAAATAAAAGTTCCAACAAACAGACCATGAACACATATCACAAAATATTCAGTCCGCTTTATGAAAGGCAAAAATCAGTCGAAGTAGGGCTGCAACTCTCATTGATACTTTAACCTGGTGACTACCTGCAGGATTTAGCTGATCAATCGTTTAGTCTGTAAAATGTTAAATGCAAAGATTCAGATTGGATATTGGTTGATCAAAAGAAGCAAAATGACCAAGAAAGGCAGAAAATCCTGACATTTAGGAAACTGGAATCATACAATGTTGAACATATTTGCCTGAAAGAGAATAATCAATTAATGAGAAGTGGAACTCCATTTCTACAGCGCTGCTCAAAACACTTTACATCACTGTCACCCACGCAAAGGCTGCCATGCAAGGTGCCAGCTGCTCATCAGGAGCAATTTGGGGTTCAGTATCTTGCTCAAGGACACTTAGGCATGCTTCTACCTCCTGAGCTTCAGCCGCCCTGATCCCAATAGTTGGCATTCATTCGTTGTCTTTGCAGCTCTGTCGGTAACATTCAATCAGTTCATGCTCTGGCCAAACTGAATAATCGTTGCCTTCTCCTGGTGTGATATTTTTATTATAAAATATTCTCTTTCACTTTCACACAAACTCTAGAGCCGCTGAATAATTTAATAATATTGGAGATTCATATTTATGAAGCCATGAATAATACAAATATTTCATTGTCCTTCACATGAATGAAGACTCCAGTCAGAAAAGCAAACACCAAGAGCAAAAATAATAACAATGAAACTGATCTAAAATCCCACAGGGATTGATTCAAGTTCCTAAGCTCCACAAAGCTCAACCTCCAATTTCAGCCCACAGCAACGAAATCTTAAGCTGTCTGATTGGATGTTTCTCAACAAAGTGCTCTCTGTTAGGCTATAATACAACTTTAGGACAGAAGTCAACAAATCCCAATCGACTGAATTTCCATTCTGTTTCACTTCCTCCAGTCTGACATCTTGTGCATGTGACTACTCGCCCTACTTTTATTACATTTAGCTCAAGATATGGGTTAGATGGGTAGGTCCTGTGAATTCACCCACACACATCTATCTCTCTTTTCTGGCTGTGTCAAATGGAGATGATGTTCACACTCATGTCGCTCTTCATTGGTCTTTAGCACCGTCTTCATGCTCAGATTTTGCCCGCAGTGAGGACACGCGTGAGCTGAGTTTCAGAGTCGTTAGAGGCGACGCATCTTCAAGAAACTGAAACCCGAGAACCCGCATCATCAACTGCAGCAATGTTTTCCTTTTGTTCTGCACCTTTCTTCAGGCTCTATAGATTTGTTTGAAATCTATCTATATCAATATGACCAGTTTTGTTGTTGTTGTAAGAAAACTACAAACACTTAACCACATGACGGTACCAGAACCCTCCTCCACAAGGACACACTCACTTCATTGTGGACCAAGAAATCAACAGATGGACTCACTGCTGGATGCAGCTATAAACACTCCATCTTCAGCTGTTGTTCCACCCTCACCACACTCCTCTCCAGCATCCATTACCACGCTTGAGTTCTTACGATTGCTTTACATCATGTTTACACTTGAAAAGAGCAGCAAGACCTCAGAGCAGCTGACAGTTGGGGGTCAAGGGGCTCATGGCTTATTCATGTTGGCCTGGATATCACCAGCTCCTGCCCTGTTTGAGATGTAAAAAAGCATCTGGTGACATTCAGCACTCGATGAGCTGTTTCTACTCAAGAGCAGGCAGATTAATTAAGACAATCTAAAACCTCCCTTTAATTGAAAGTCACTGAAAAAGCTCAATATCATCAAAACTCTATCAATTTATAAAGTACAACGGATCCTAGTGCTAATTGATGATAACATTTCTTTTTTTTTGCAGCACAGCCACTGAGGTGTTTCACTGTATATACCGAGAATCCTTTTCTACATCCCAAGGGCTTGAACTTGTGTTCCTGTGTGAGTTGCGAACGTGGGTGGGGAGCGCGTTGTTGTCGGTGTAGCTAAAACCCTTCCAGATGGTGATCGGTGCCAGAAATCAGGCTTTAAGTTCGACCAGGACTAAAAATACTCCACCAGCCAGCCAATCCAAGGCAATAAGAAGCTGTTTTATAACTGTGTCAAAGTGCTCAGGTTTAACTTTTCCTGTATGCCTGTTAATAACACAGGAGATAGAAGTTCTTATCCTGTTAGATCCGCAGATCGGGGAGTCCCAGAGGGAGAAAATGCTCGGCTTCATAACAAGAGAAAATGTATAGCTTTGTGGAACACTGGGGATGCGTAATAGGCAGAACGTGGAGCTTATACAATGTGCAGTAGCATGTTCGCCCGTGCGTGAAGCCCACAGGAGGAAACGAGGTGCGTTTCCCCTTCGAGCACATGAACGCAGAGTAACGAGGCTGCTCCTCCTCGACGGGAAGCGCAAATCCAACACGCCTCTGGAACGTTTCCTGACCCACATTGACTTATCTGCACGGAACAGATTATCTCTTAAAACACTCGCTGTGACTGTGTGCATCTACAGTGTGTATTGTGCATTAACATATACAGCGTGGTGTTCACAGTAGGAGGCGGTTTAACGTTACAGGTCTGTGTGCTCTTAAAGTAAATGAGACACAAACGGCTGCAGGATAGAAATCTTTGTGTGTATAAGACACAACAGTGTTCTCACTGAACTTATGTTAAGATTAATGCGTTGTGCTGTAATGTGTAATGTCCCAGTGCATGTACGCTGTCCTTTATTAATTCGTGTGGATTTGCATTCAGGTAACACAGCTAATAAATTAGATAAAATCCTGCAGGGCGACAAATTCAAACAACGTCTCCACTTTATTCAACTAAAGGATCAGATTGATGCAAGTTTGTGTTTCCTGCTAAACATCAGGCACAGTAAAACGAATACTCCCGAAATGTCACATTCAATTCCACTCCAGACCCAACAAAGCCGGAGCATTAGCATATCAAACTAAATGGCAAATTGTGTTGAAGTTATCCTACATTGAGAGTCTTTTCTTTAGGATGGCTGATCCATCCAACCTCCGTCTTGCTCCTCTAATGTTTTCACATGTAACGTGGTGGCTTCAGGGTTCATCGTACCGCTCTGGACGCAATGACGCCCAGGAGCGCCTGTCATCTTTAAAGCATTCCCTGTCCATCAAAACACACAAAAAAATTATATCCGAACAAGTTGTCAGCAAAAACTGCAGATAGACACCGTTAAATGACAACGGCTACTTTTTGTTTTTGCAGGTTTCCAGCCGGTCTCAGAGTATTGAGCCCGCCAGATAAACGTTATTATTCTCACGGATGCCGTAAGATTATGTTGTGAGAGAGATCCTGACCCACCATGCATCATGGAAAGTGCTAAAGACAATGTCAGTTCAGGTATTTTGCTTAATAAAGCGTGATGAAGAGTCGGTTGAGAGTACTGGCCAGGTCGTGAAAAATAAATTCTAAGGTCAGGTTTGTCACATAATTACATTAATTAAACAACAGGACAGCTGGCTGTTAATCCCAGGCAGGAACGCCATTTTCCTACAGCTTCTGTTTTAAAATAGATGGAGTGCGAGTCTCTCAAATTTTCACTGAAGTACAGGACTACGAAGGTCTCTGCGGTATTCTTGGGCAGCTCATCAGGTACAGGAAGTATTGAAATACTGCGTTTTCCCTCAGGACAGAAATATAAAGGGACTTGGTCGTCCGTTTGTCTCTCACAGGACTCGTCCTTCATTCCTCGTTTGTTCACGACTGTCAGTTGTTGTTTTTTTATCACCATCGATCCTTCATGCTCCCGCTCCTCATTATTTCATGTTCCTGCCTTCATCCCTCATCTTATTCCCGGTCTCTTGCCTTCCTTCTCCTCCTCTGTGACACTAGCGTTAGCCTGGTAGCTCATTAATGGACCCTAATGTGCTGCAGGTAAACTGATCTGTGCTGCTGTTGCTTTGATGTCAAAGACTTTTTTTTCCCTTGTATCTTTTAATAAGCAGTGAAGAAGAAAGTCCACGTGAGGCTGCGACTGCTTCTGCAGAATGTTTCACCAGAAGCTACTCGAACAGATCAGCTGTTGGCTAACGTTGGAATTAAAAGTGGCTAATTAATGAGCTGCTAGCAGACGTTCTTTGTGTCCTTCACATTGTATAGAACATATGTAATTAATTAAATGATAGGAATTAATTAAAGAAATAGAATTCTTGAAGGGATTTGTTTAATTACTGTGAAGTTTTGGTTTAAGGCAAATTTACTCCAAGCGTCAGTCTCAGTGTTTCCAGCACAGCAGGCAGTTAATATTCATAAAACAAGCACCGATAAACCAACTGCATAATTCTTGTTCACCAGCAAATAGACGCGATTAGAGACTAGCTGATGAAGCTAAAGTCAGATATTTCCATCAGGAGTCGGTGGAGACCATAAACAGAGCTAAAAGGAGGCGAGTTACATCTGAAGCCAGGCGTTGCTGCAGGACAGTCTGGAGGTCATCATCCATCTTTTGGGAGAACGGTATATTAATAATCAGTCCATTGAAGTGTTCGACAGAAGTGTTTCATTATGGTGACAATCAGAGCAAACAATCAACAATTCGATGCAAATGCATAGGGTATCACATCCAAAAGACATTCTCACACAGACAACGTTCTCTCGGCCTAAATTAGCAGTGCATAGACACGGTCGCTCCGGGAGAGACGGCGACAGCAGTTAGTGAATGTTTACATTTCATTTGAGTCTTCATTGTTATTTACATAATCTGTATGGATTCATGTCACACCTCACTGGGCTGGTTGAATGTATAACATGTAAATGTCTCAGTCATTTCTCTGTTTCTGTATTCGTTGAACGACTCGGCTCAGTAAAACAAAACTGCCAATGCATATGAAGCATTTGGATGGAGCCTGTACGAGACTGTATTTCTGCCCTCCTTATTTTACATTTTTACATTCCCTGTTTCTCCACAGTTATTAACTCTGTTTGCAATATATTGGTTTTCTACCAGTGTTACTCCCTTACCAATTTCCCTCTGGGGAATCCATAAAGTGTTTCTGATTCTTTTTCTTCACCAGCCCCCCAAAAAACCTGCCACAGTTCAGCTCCAAATATGAGGTGAATATTTTTTCTGATGTTCCTCTGAAACACCCAACGGCACTTCTGAATGTTTTCTTTCAAACTGAAGAACCAAAATCAACCAGATACTGCTGCAACAGAAGTTATCATCAGAAATGTGCAACAGTCCTTGAATTGTCAAGATAAATGACCAAATCTAAACTTAAATTAGTGATATTTCATCAACCCTATGAAAACAGACTTCTACCCTACAGGCGATCATGTTTGAATGGATCTAAAATAACAAACCCGACAGCTAAAGCATTCATTATTTTTGCAACCGGAAGCTAAAACTTTAGTTTCAACATTGCAGAACAAAGTGGCAAATGGAGTACCAATGTATTACTACTGCATGTGAAGCAACTTTGTACTCTGCTCGTTAAAGAGAGCAATTAGCAAAAACTAAAATATTTACATCGTTGAAACAAATTATAGTGTGAAAAATATTATGTTCATGTTTCTACATTCAAAAGTCCGTTGGATATATATGTTTTGGGTTAATATTTGGAAACTTGTTATTAATTCATGATGAATCATTTCAATAGTTGTATTATTTATGATTGTTTACTGACTTAAATTGTAAGCTTAGGTTGCACAGATTTCACGGGCATGACACATTTGAAGATACACCAAGAAAAAATATTACTATAAGCAAAAAACACAGGCCTATTGTCCTGAATGCATCATGTGAGAAGACTACTGTCAGGAAAAGTGAGCAAATATAAGCTTAAATAAGTTTCCACAAGTAAACACCGTGCTGCAATGTTACAGGAGCAAAACACGCCTCGAAAACTACTTGGGGCTTTAGAGCATTAAAACATGTCTCGGTAAGAAGCATGTTCATGTATTTCTTCTTCTAATGGCTCTTGTTTTTTCCCGTGTTGAACTCAAATTGGAGCTGAGATGGTGACTAATGGCTGTGCAGCCATGAGAGGCTGTGACCTTCTGTGCAGTGAGAGACAGTCCAGTATGTAATAAGATCTCGTGGAGAATTCAGGGCTCTTAACAAACCATCATGGTGTCGTCTCCAGCTCATCGTTTTCTCACCACTTTTCATTACAATTGAAATCTAATCTGCTTCAATATAACAGGCGTGGAAATGGGTTTGGGCCCATTGAAGAGGTTTTTTTATTGAAGTTCTTGATCTCCATTCTTTCCACGTTTAATCCATTGCGAAGAGAAAAAACATCACACTGAAGTAAGAATCCCCACGACTCCTCCATCCCTCCTGCTTTCCCTGCTTTCCATCCAGATGTGTCAGTCGTTCTCCTTCACTCTATCAGTCCTCAATCTGCCTGTTATCAGAGCTTTACGTTGTTAGCCACTGAAATGGGGAGATAAGGGAAGCAAACATATGGCCTCAAGCACAAGCGCTCACTCCCCAACCAGCTAACGCACTCAACACAGATATGTACAATCGGCCTCGCTCTAAACGGCCTTTAATGGTGTTTGGCAGATACGGGCGTCTGTCTCTCTGCTGCCTGATTGGTTTGCAGAAAAGCAGTTTAGAGGGAAACAAGAAAAGCAAAGGTCAAACACAATGCAATTGCAAATCTGAGTACGTAACGCACGCATTTGTCAAAGATCCACTTAGAGAAAGAGAAGATGGAGGAATATATTCATGTAATATTCACATTGCAGTTTTCCTGTCAACGTGAAAGACTGTGTTCTCACGTTACATAAAGAGTAGAACAAGTAGGTACGACCTCGGAAAGAACTGGCATTTGCAAATAATGTCCTCAGTGTTTAATTTTCCTCATTTCATAATAAAATGTCCCCACTTTGTCTCGACGTCCCGACTTTACGACATAACCTCTCTGAGTAACAGACTAAGTCCTCAGTTTGTAAACTGTCCTCACCTCATTGTCCTAATTATTTTTTTTTAATCAGAAATGACTTTTTAACAATGACAAATTCACAAGGACTGCAACCGTTGACATTTATAAAAATGGACAACACGACAGCTGCTCAAAAGTGAAGCCAAAACATCTGGTTCATCCCCAGCTGGACGTGAGCCAATCAAAAACCTCAAATCTCTTTCCTAAAAATGATTTGGGTCATTTCAGGTCATTGTTATCACACTGATGTCTGCTAAAGTGTTAGCTTTACTGATAACTTTGACTTTCATTAGTAATTCAATGCTCTAAATCGCACTCACGGCAGATTTCACTGCCTCCTTCTGCAGAAACTGTGTCCGCCGAAGGGTGGTTACGTACTTCTGTGGCCTGACCCAGTTCAACACAGCTGCAGGTCAGAAAACAAAAACTTCAGAAAGAATCCGTAGTAGCAGTTCGCTGCCCTCCTCTTTTTAATAAACGCCCTCGCTTTCAAACACTCCCAGTGTGAAGGGCTAAAACTCAAACTGGTCCTCGCAGAGATAGAAATACAAGAACACATACACAATGACATAATCTCACACACACACACACACACACACACACACATCAGAGGAACTGTACTGTGCGCGTGTAAAGTAGAGCAGTGCTGACTGAGCGTGCTCAGTGAGTCCAGCCTGAAGACACAGAGATTAGAGACAGACAGTGGACACGCTGTTAACTACATTCAGACTCGTACACACTGAGCCTCCAATACAAACCTGTTAGAAATGTGAGTGTGATGCAGTTTTAGTTTTACATCATTAAAAAAAACAGAAATAAATAAATGGTGCAACAACATACGATGAGTCAGTGATGCTTGCTGACCCAGACGTTGTTTTTAAAGAGTGAAATGGAGTTTTTCCTTGAACCCTGCCGGCCTCGTCTGCTTCTGTTTTCCAAACTGATTTTCGTCAGTTACCTTGGATGACTCCTGACTTTCTGCAGGACTGATTACCGAGTCTGACATTTACAATTTGATCTTTTCGGATTACTTTCCCGCCATCAATCTCCGCTGCAGCTAGGTTGAGTCACACAGGTTTGGTCTACAGGAGGAAGAAAAACAGCTCGATCGTCTCAGGAAGCCACGACACGTCTAGTTAACCGTTTAATGTGAGGTAAAGTGAAGCCAGCATGGATCTGAACTCCTAAAATTGGAATTCAACATCTATAAGAGGAAAATCCGTCCAAAAACATAATGAATATTCATGTTGGCTTTTACATTTCTGTTATTGTAGAGCTCAAACAAACAAGATTTTCTGTATTGATTGGTGAGCTTTAGAGTTGTTAAAATGCAGATGTGTTTTGTATGTCTGTAGAGAGCCAGGACAGCTGTTTCCAGTCTTTATGCTAAGCTAAGCTAAGCGACTGCTTTCTCAAAACAGCCAACCGTTCCTCATGTGGAAATTCTAAATCCGAACAAACAAATTTCATTTGATTCCATGTGTTCTCATTCACATGTGAAAAATATACTTTTCACGTGTCATTATTAAAATGTTGTTTGCAAGGGAAAAATTGGCCAAAGTCATGTAAAAATTGTGATAAGTGTGAAAAGTCGAATTCCACATGTGACATTTAAGTTATGGTCTCTGCACCTTCGTATTCAATTAATCACTTAGTTGAACAAAAGTCCAAAAATAGTGAAAGCGTCTTTTTTTCTGTGACTGACATTCCAAACCCAAAGATATTAATTTTAGAATAAAACAGACAACAAACAGCTGGAACCACAGCGTGATTGGTGTTTCTGTCCTCTCAATTAGTACATGCTTTCAGAGTCTTCATCCCCAAATAAACCCAGAGCAGTCTGAACCCCTCCTCCTCGTCTTCTGTAAACAGGAAAGCTCGGAGTCGACGTGGCCCAGTTAAATAAGGCTCTGAATACATGGATATGTCTCCATAATCTGCTTAGCGACTGGAAATGTCAGAGGGTTTGACGGCCAAACATGAATCGCGCTGAGTTGGCCGAGAACGGATCGCCTGCTGGGGAACTCGCGGGCTCGGAGTGAGTTTAATGTCGGGATCAGTGAGAGACAAAATGCTTCACTTGATTCTCTGACGCATCCTCTTGATAACAGCAGTGGGGTTTTAAGCCGCCGGTGCTCTGCCGGCTCTTTTGCTGCCGTGCCTGCTGCCGCACTGCTCGCCTGAAGGCTATGTGATCACCCGCTGCTCCTGCTGTTCATACAGCGTTTGAAAAGCCCCTCCTCCACCCAAATATCCACCTGTAGGCTCTGAGTGTAGGTTCACCCGGAGGGCATGAGATCCCGGTCACTCCCCACTCCCTGCTGTGATGAGCTTAGTGTTTCCTTTGGGGAGTGACGGCATCAACGGCGTACAGAAAACACACATTTTATCTCTTACCTGTGATGTTATTTATCAATCTAGATTGTTTTGGTTGTGAGCAAAGTTGTTCCAACAACTTGTTTCACACCATGAATGTTCCTGCAAACCTCAAATGTGTTGAAACTTTACATTTCTCTGTTCCCACAAACATGGCTGACGTCTCATTCAAATGCTCTGGTTTCTTTGTAACACAAATGGCGGCAAATTGTCCTGACAGCTGGACTAAAACATCTTAGTTTGCTGCCACAAACATGGCTGGAAAATATCCCAACAACTGGTTAAATATTTCTATAATTTTTACAAAACAAGGCTGGAGAATGTTCCCACATTTTGTAAAAAGTTATCCGAGACGCTACTGGAAAATGTCTTGTTGTCTTGTAAAAATGATTTGGTTTTGTAGCAAAACATATGGCTGAAAAAATGGCATGATAAATGAAGTTTCTATCTAGTTGTACAAAAATGAAAGTGACGACATTGCCCAATTTGTCAAGAAAATCTCAACTGAAGATCATGAAAGAGAAACTGGCTCTTCTGTCACCTACAACCAGACTTGGACTGGAGAACTGCCGGCTGCTTTTCAGCCGCACCAACCACTGCTCAGACCACACGTTTGCCTTCTGCCAGTGCTGCACCCACTCAACCTGCAATATGAGCATTGAGATTTGCCAACACAGATGTAAATCTGAACGGAGGCATTTCAGATGTCGATTGAGTTTATGTCAAATCTTGTAGAGTCACATGCTCGTTTCTGGTGGGCTGTCACTAACGGTTTTGTCAGCGACTGGTTTGTAGTTTTGTGCTCAACTTGTTGTGGTTTCCAGCCTGAAGATTTTTATTGTTATTATTATTTTTCTTTATCTTGTTCATACATTTCTTCTGTTTGGTTTGTATGGATGCTTGAATGGAGCAGATGTCAGAGTCCGTTATTGCAAAATCTGACAAGAATTTTCTCCTGAGCTGACGCTGATTTGATACTTTCCGTAGTTTAACATGTTGACTCTGCTTTAGAGATACACAGAACACAGATTGTCCTATAATGCCTGTTGTGTCCTGTCAGGGTTTTGTCCGTTTCCTCCTATGAGTCACCATCTTATCTTGCAGCTGTTGTCAACTCACGGTGCTTGCAGCCATATTTTCTGACCACATTGTGATGTGACCTATGAACCCAATCCAACTCTGCCTCATTAAGCTATCTCTAAGCTGTATGTGTGTGATAATGTGTATAATGTATGTTTGTGTGTGCACACTAGAGCCAGTCTTATCTTTAAATGTACTATAGGATGACGTGAGCGTGCCTGAAGGCTTCTATTTGTGCGTGTGACCAAACTCTAAATTGAGCGCCGCCTTGCTTCAAGGAACATAATGGATTTTCCTCACTCCTGCCTGTAAAATTAAATTATTTATGACAGAGGAATATGGAAAGAAGTGCTGGAGGACGTGAGGAAGAAGAGCAGAGGAGAGGCCAGAAGACAAAATAAAAAGCGTGACTACAGAGCGCACAGAGGGAAATACAGAAATACACAACCTTTAATAAGCTCCTGAAGATCAACGCTGAAGGTCTACAGTCGGGCGAGTAATGCAGCATGTGGGACATCATGGGGGGCGCAAAGCCTCCAAGCATAAGAAGAGATTGTTGGTCTTTGCTTCTGAAACAACCAAAATGAGCAAGAACAGGGCGAGATCACCAACTGCAAAGACGGACAAACTGTTGATGTCATATAACAGTTATTAATCTCACATATACGAATCAATCCACCATCTCATCACTCAACGAAATATGAAATTCAGGACATAGGGTGGGAGGCAGAATTACATTTTAATTTAACATTATTGAAAATTAATCTGATAAGTGTCACACTGTCCAAGAGATAAAGAATGAAATACAGTTCAGGAGCAAAGAAAAGGAAGTGAAATGTGACTGCAAGTCATCTTGAGAAGGCTAAAAACAAAGACGAGAGATTTATCTCTCTTGCAGCTTCCAACAACAAGGACATTTAAATGTTATCTTACAATAAATTCATGCGGTGTTTCCCTTAAATTTACCAAACAGAAAGCGTATAGATGCTGAACAGAAGAGGCCCGAGAATAGAGCCTTGTGGAACGCCACCTCATTTTTGTTTGCTTTGAGTTGCGTCAAGAGTGATTTAGAAAGTTCAACCAGTCTGCTTGGCAACACTGAGCTCTTAAAATACCAAGGATGAAACTTAAAAACAGTAGTTGAGCGCCGCAGAGGTGTTTAACTGCCTTTTCAGTGATTTCATGCCAAAATTGGAGGTTTGATTTGGACTCAGAACAAAACGTTGGAGATGAAAGAAAAGGAAAGAAAGATGAGAAGAGAAAGAGATGATGGACATTCATTCAAGATAACAAATGATCATAAACATGCTAAACATGTTCTCTCGAAAGACTCCAGGGCCTTATTGTGTCTTTTTTATTTTTTTTTTAGGAAAGGAGGTCATGACGCACAGGATTAACAAGCTCGGGTAATCCGACGTCTCCTGCATAAACAGTAGAATACCAAGTTGTTGTAAGCGGAGGTGTTTTTGTGGTTATTCAGCAGCTTGAAGTTGTTTTCAGGTGATTTAATGAAGGTGAACACGGTGGGCGGTCGTGTGAATGATACTTCACTCTGAATGAACATTCATCAACATATGAATCCTGCTGTCCTCGGAAGGCTGTGGGAATTTAATGAACGGAGGAAGAGCAAGAAACGGCTGTGAACAACAGTTTCTGCAACCATCACTCATCATTTATAGAAACGTGCAGACTGATTTACTGACGCCGTGGCTCCAAGCACAGTAAATATCATTCATAATCATAACAGAAACTAATGGCTGAGGAGGAGGGTTAAATTTTAATTGTGTTCTCGCTCTGCACAGAATAAATTACTGGGGCGACGTTAGTCATAGTTTCCATCAAGACACAAATTGTTCTGTGCTTCCACATTTAAAGAAATGTATCTTTTCTACACCATGATCAATGTATTTTTCAGCAAACCACTGGTATGTTAAAGCTTAACATTTTTCTATATTGCAAAACAATTAAATATTGTGTTCCGAGGATGCTGGAAAACATCCCGACGTCTTGCCAAATGGATCTGCTATCTTTGCTATGAAAATGGCTGAAAACTGTCCTGACACGTCATCTAAAATCTCTGGTTTTGTTGCCACAAAAACATCTGGAAAACATAAAACCTGTTAGTTATTATCGCTACAAGCACAGCTGGAAAATGTCCCGACTCCTCATCAAAATGATCTGGATTTGTTGTTAAGACACGACTGCAAAATACCTTGATGTCTTGTGAAAACTATTTTAAAACCACTTTTGTTCGACAGACATGGCTGGACAATATCCTGATGTCTGGTTAAAAGCATCATGACATTAAGCTTGTATACATGTAATACAAACATGATATGAAACATACAAATGTTACTGTATCTTTTGCAGAAACATAAAATACCAACATTTTTAATCTTTCCAGTGGGCTGCCCCTAATCTCAAATATTTCCCTTAATCTGACACGAAACGTTTTTTTCTTTAAAAATCTCATTATTAACTTGCTGATCTCCATGATATGGACTTAACCGTACTTCCCCAGATTATCTGCTCATTAGATTGCCAGAAATTGCATCACAGTGCTCTTCATGTGAGGCCAACATCACAGTGAAACGCTGTCTAACACCAGCATCAGTCAGCTCACTAACGAAGGACAGACTGAAGGCAGGAAATATTTATGATGGGAGAATATTAGAGCCGTTGTGGTTAATATTTAGACGGCACTGTGATCCCAGCTGACTTGCAGACTGTTGTCTTGGCAGCAAAAATGAAAATAAAAATAGACATAAATTTGTCCCCTGATAGCGGGGTGGGGGAGTTTTTACTCGTTTCTGCTTCATATTTTCCTTCTCCTTCACTCGCCTCGCCTCGCGGAGAGACGCCTCACACAGAACATGGAGTGTGTGTGTGTGTGTGTTGGCATTAAGTGTGTGTGTTGGTGTTTGTTGGAAGCTGTCTTCCGTTCTGAGGAGAGACAGAGTACAACTGTCATGTTAGCTTCTGTTTCATCACACACACACACGAGGTGGATGAGTGCAGCGCCAGCCGCCTCGTAGCCTTCATGAATGTGTCTCTGCTCTCTGCTGTGGATTAACGGCCCCTATAGGCCTCACGCTATATCATGAAAAATGTCACCGTGTTCCTGTTCCCTCGTCTCTCTCTCTCTCTCTCTCTGTTTCTTTATGCTTCTACCTCTCTCTACCACACATATACGACTGCTGATTCTCTCTCTCCAGCCTTCCTCTTTGCCCTCTCTGTCATCGTTTATTACACAAGAAGCCGTCACAACGCAGGGCCACACAGTACGAGTGACAGGGGGGTGAATCGCATTAGGAAAGGTAAAATCTGAGATTTAAATCTAAATGTTGCATCACTGATCCGTCTGAGTCATTGCATGTTTGCATTATTGCAGTCAGAGATAATGGGCCACTCATTAAACCAGTTAAAACCAGAAGCAAAATGGTTCATATTTTGAGCTCATGATTCTTTTAAAAGAATCCTGAGCTCCATCAGAGCTACCATTTTAATTCCATTTCCTCTGTTCTGTCAAGTTCACAGCTTTTAGTTTCGCTGCTTTAATGTAGCACGTTGGAATAAAAATGGCTCCTTTCGGTCATTTCAGACTATTTAATTCAAGAAAACACTCTGTATCATGAAAGATTCATTAAGACTACATTTGTGTTTCTTAGGAGAGGAAAAAAGTCAAAGCCATCATGTTTTGTGCACGTCACATCTGTAAACACCTGTTTCTATGTGCCTCTTGTCGATTTCACTCCCAAAATGACATATATGACGTTGGATAGTAACATATCTCAAATCACCAGATGACACGTTTTACATCTGTTTGGAGGACTTTTGCAGGGGGGCTCTGGAAATAGCCTGACCATTGTTCAGTTGCATATACTACCAATTTTGTAGTGATACAAAGCTGATTAAAAATGTAGAGAGCCAACTCAACAGCTTGTGTAAGAGCAAAACTCTTGGTATCTGTCAATCCATGTAATCAGATGCAAATGACGTTAACTACAGTTGTGACTCTGTTGGGTTCACCGTGTCACAGTTACCCACACGTGGAAACTAATGGATCTCATCAGAGCGTTACTAAGGAGCTCGACAGACACAACAACACCCCCTGGCTTGCCTTTTGTTTACAGCCCAGCTGTTTGTTCTCACACAGCTGCTCCTCCATCAGGCCTGTGAGGTGACCTGTGAGACATCCACCAGAAAAACCCTCCACGAAAAACCAAGTGGGTTCTGTCAGAGCTGATTCAAACTGAGTGTGACAGACGATTCTCTACATAGTTAGATAGTCAAAGAAGGTATAGTGAAAGCTGGTTTTTAGAGAGAGAATAAGAGAAGACAGAGGCGGAGCAGTGGGAGGATAGAAGACGTAAATGTCAGAGAGGAGGAAGAAATGAGTGGGAGCAGGTGAAGACAGATGGAGGGATAAAGTGTGGGGTTAATTAAAGAGACAAACGAGAGGAGGGAGGTGGGCAGAGCATAATTAGACATGAGAGGGGAAAATGTGAAAGATGAGGAAGAAACATACGATAGAAGTTGTTGGACGGAGACAATGTGTAGGAACATGGATATGCAGGTGAAGATGAATTATGGAGAGCGGAGAGAAAAGCTGCTGTCTGTCATCTCCATAAGCCTGCATCAATTATGGACCAATTATCCACAGGCACATAATCCAATCCTACATTTACATTTAAGTACCACAATCACTGAATTACACCAAGCTGCCATAATGTCCAAAAGTGGACAATCTAAACACCTCATACCGACAGAAACGCTGTGGAAACTGTGCTTTTGTCAGGCCTGAGGCAGCAGGAGGTGCTAATCTTCTGTTATTACAGTCTTTTAAAGACGCTGCAGGTCACAGACGGCAGCGATGCTACATGGAGTTTTATGCTAATGCAGGTTTTTCATGTAGAGTAAATCAGAAATATTGTGCAGCCTCAGCGTGCTTGTTATTGAATATCACAAACTGCAGTAAAGATATAGTGATAGGCAGTGAAAGGACGAGCATTGATCATGTCGTTCAAATCTAATGCTCTGCTGGGAATTTATGTGGACGCCATCTAGACCGCATCACTGATAAATCCTTTGGTTATCACCAGAAATGTCGCAGGAAAGGACAAATTCAAAACATGCAGTACTGTGAAGAGGAAGATCGGGTCACAACAAAAGTGTTTTTAAGGAACTGGATCAGATGACTCGTTTTCTTTTACTTTTTTGTAGTTGTGGTGAGATATAAAAGTCAGCTCTTTGCCTTTCTCCTTCTGACTAACAGCGCTCACCATTTAAAAAGGCCACGCATCACTTGCCTTCTTACCGGGGGGGCTGAGAAGTGCTGTGGTAAGTGAAGACATTTCCGAGGTAACAGTAATATCACTTTTAACATCTTCATTTGATGTGGCAGAACGGAGTTAATTGGTGAAGGCTGTGAAACGGGTCAGTGAAACGATGAGACGACTGTCTTGAGATACAGCTCAGCAAATTTTGGAACATTGGGATCGTGTACAGACAACCAGTGCCTGTGATTTCCATCACAAACTGTGTGGATTTACATAATGTTACTTGGGAGCTCAGATATATTCAGCCAACATCAATGCTCACTTGCTTTTTTGTCTAATTTTTGCTTCTGCTTTATTTTGCTTATCTTCTCGAGGGAAGGCAGGCTTCCATGGTCAGGTTGTTAGCCTTTGTTTTGCTTCCTTTGCGGTGGGGATGAAACCACGGCACAAACAAACACACACACACACACACACACACACACACGATTTCAGGCTCCATTAGCATGTCAGTAAGAGATCCAGGAAATGGAAATAAAAGTTTTGAAATCAACACGATCTCTATTCATGAGAGAGAACAAAAGGAAGAGGAGCGGGGAAACGGTAGGCTGCCACAGAAAAGGATGAAAAAGAAGAAATCTGCATTGGAAAGAGTCAAATGATCATTAAATAAGACGACAAGACTGTGGTGAGAGTTAAAGATGGTCGGACTGACAGGGAGAGATTGACAAGAATAAAGCAAAGGATGCAGGGAGATAACCAGCTGAGAGTCGGGTGAGGAAACAGAATACAGAGCAGGAAGGCTGAGAAGGTTTAACTGAGCCGATTTCAATTACAAAGAGAAAATTGGGTTTATTCAGTTCTTAAAATGACACGCGGGCAGAGGGGAGGCTGTGTGGGCAGACAATCAGCAGACTGACTGACAGCTGGATGAATGTGTGCATACATTAACAATCTGTCCACGTTCTGACCTGAAGATCTGAGCTGAATTGAGCTGCGACTGACACTTTAAGGCTTTAAATTTGGAGCTGCAGGTGTTGTTTTTGACGAGTGCTGTTTTATAACTTCAGTCAGCCTCGTTTCTTCTGAGCGTCAAAAAAACAAGGCGAGGACAGAAAATGGGATTTTGTGTTGCATGTTTCGTTCTGAAAGGCAACCTGAAGTGTTTTTACAAAGGTAAAAGCACAAGAAAGAAAAGATTTTAAAAAATGTAGTAAAAACAACAAATGAATTGGATTTAAAAAGCTGCTGCTCACAGAACTGTCAGCAGTCTTTTCCCAAAGTTTTTCCGGATCACATTTTGAAATCAAGTCTCTGATCTTGAGGGAAGGAGGCTGACGTTGTTCTTGATTTAAGGTCCGAGTCCAACTGTGGACATGTGTCACGATGTGGGTGAGGCAAAACAGTCGGTACATTACCCCAAATGTTTCCAACAAGGTTCAAACTAGAGAAATCCACAAGTTTACTCAAGTTAGTGACGTGTTTCATGTGGCTGCCTGTTGCTGCTTCCTGGCTGGGGAGGTTGGGAAAGTACACAAAAAACAAAACCTCATGACCGCAGAATAATTTGTCCCAAACAGACAAATAACATTGCTGTACATTAGCCGTAAGCTAACATTAACAAGCAATAGTGCACACCAATTCAAGTGAGTCTCTGAGTGAAGTCAGCACTCAGCAGAGTCTCTGGTTCTGGTTCTGAACAGAAACACCTGACAGTGGAGGCCACCTCCAGACCACTGCTGCAGTCAGACTGATCGACAGGAGTGAAGATAAATCCACTTTTTAATCCCAGAAGTGAAGAAGTCATCTCTGAGCTCTCCTTCCGTCAGTAAACGGCTCCGGATCAGAACAGAATCTGAAGTGAATCCCAGTGTTAATTCCTCCAGAAGGTCTGGATCTGCCCGGTTCTCCCAAAACATCACTCGGCAAGTGTTTTTTGAACAGCAAAACTACATATTGTGCAGTAAAATGTTCCAGAACAGATGATTAAATACGGAGAACACGTTTCACTATGTTGTACTGAATGACAGTCGGACACATTTCCATGTAAAACAATCCCTCTCTCACATAAAATGCATGAGGTCTCATTTCTGTCCATCACATTATTTTCCAAAATCTTCCCTTGAAATGCATATTCAATTAGCAGCAGGCTCTCACACAGAGTGCGAGCGCCAAGTCTTCACAAATCTGACCAGCGCCTTTCAGAATAAAGAACGGTGGCTCTTAATTAGGCAGCCATTAGTAGGCCAGCGTCCCTCCATGACTCAGGATCGCCACAGCAGATTTCTAATGAGGTTTCTGCTTCTTGATAAATAAATCAGACCTGCAGCAGATTTGAAGATTTGCGCATATTTCAATAAAAAAAGAAAATGTAATTCAATGTATCACAGGGAAAAAAATCCCAGCGTCCACACCACAGAAAACACTCCAGCACTGTCGGAAACATCTGGTTTGGAGTCGAGCCTTTACAACTCATGTGTGTAACTATGTACTACAGTCATGCTTACCAGCTGTAGTGGCGTTATTTTAGATCACACTACTTTGTGTACGTACGTATGTGTTTACTGATGGTCCTCTTTGACGATCAACACGTCAAAGAGTTAAAGCTTAAATAAAATGTGTCTTCAAAACTCCTGCGACCCTGAAGAAGGCTGGTCATTTTTGACGCATATTTTTTCAATGTTTTTAGAATACCAGTGCAAAAACGTCTACAGATTTATATAACTTTAAACCTTTTAAACCTTTTTGTCAGGACGGGGCCTTGGATTTTTTTCTTTTTTCTCTTTTTTCCCCGACTGAACAGCACCTTCAACACATTTTGAACTTCCTGAGCACTCTCAGCACTTTTTCTTTCTCTTCAACACAAAGTGTTGGTGCTGTGAACTCCTCTCAACTTTGCAGAAGTTCATAACACACCACTCGTATCCTCTTTTAAACAAATAAACTCAAACACAATAAGCCAAACAACTATAACGAGCAGAAGCAGAAGCTTATATTGAATCCAGTCGACCGCATCCTGTTCTGTTGATGTGAAGATATTGTATATAACTGCCGAGACTGTTTCTGTTCCTGTTGCTTTAAATGAAATAAAAAAGGTTCTGTGTGAAGCATTTAGCTTAAGCAAACTGCATTATCAGCAGCAGGATCAGAATAACACGAGGCTCAAGTGACAGATGTCAGCTGCTACTAAAAGATCTCAAGTTGAAGCCTGTTATGAGACCAAACAAACACAATATCAGGCCTCATGGAAACTTCCTGTGGGACACAAACAAAAGAGACGCAATCACAAAATGTCAAAACAAACTGACAAAATCAGAGACTTAAGGAAAGGATCAGGTTTTTTACATTACGGTTCTTTATGTCGATGACAGTAAAATGTCAATTTAATGTCCCTGTGAAGACCGGAGGAGTCGTAGGGTTCTGATTCGACTCTGTTCCTTTTCCACCGAGTAGAAAGAGAAGAAAGACGGAGATGGCGGAGGAGAGGAAATGAGAGGGGAGGAGAAGAATAAAGAAGAAGGGCGAGGAAGCAGACCAGAGCGTAAATGATGATTTGTCTTCATTGCGCAGCAGGATTATTGGCGGCGAAACTCGGGAGGTGACTGTCATGATGAGCGGAGATCAGATCGTCTTTGATCCTCCAGTGTCTCCACCTGACAGCAGATTAAAGAGCTGCACCACCTGAAGAGCCTCCCACGTCTTTGTGTCTCTTCAGGGTAACAACGGATTTCTACATATAAGTAGCCTGGAGCTGTTCATCATCACACACACCTGGTTTATAAAGATGATCTGGTGCAGAGACCAGTTCGACATAATCAGCTGAGGAGCCTCCTGTCTGATCCGACCGTCACAATAAGGATTATGATAACTTGTGGTCAAAATCCAGATTATATTGGCATGAAGTCTTTTTCACCAGTGAAAATCAAGATTGTGTTTATATATTGTAATTTCCACCAATCAAAATTACAAGATTATATTCATCTAAAGTGATTTACAACAGTCCCAATCAAGATTATGTTAATCTGACGTCATCACGACCGGTTGGTGTCAGGTTTCTGTTCACCTGTTGTGAGCTCGGCCAATCACAATCAAGGTTATGTTAGTTTGTAGTCAGGTCTGACAAGTACACCTCCTCTACACCTGGTGCTCAAACATCATCTGTACCTGAACACGTGTTTCCAGATAAAGAATAAACATTAATGCAGGTGTAAATGGTAAATGATTGGAAATGTACATTTCTACAAACCACAGATATGTAGCACCTTTACGTTTCTGTTACACCTTTACGTTTCTCTATGTTACACCTTTACATTTCTGTTACACCTTAATGTTTCTCTGTGTTACACCTTTACATTTCTGTTACACCTTTACATTTCTGTTACACCTTTACATTTCTCTATGTTACACCTTTACATTTCTGTTACACCTTTACATTTCTGTTACACCTTTACATTTCTCTATGTTACACCTTTACATTTCTGTTACACCTTTACATTTCTGTTACACCTTTATGTTTCTGTGTTACACCTTTACGTTTCTGTTACACCTTTATGTTTCTCTGTGTTACACCTTTACATTTCTGTTACAACTTTATGTTTCTGTGTTACACCTTTACGTTTCTGTTACACCTTTGTTTCTCTGTGTTACACCTTTACATTTCTGTTACACCTTTATGTTTCTGTGTTACACCTTTACGTTTCTGTTACACCTTTATGTTTCTCTGTGTTACACCTTTACATTTCTGTTACACCTTTATGTTTCTGTGTTACACCTTTACGTTTCTGTTACACCTTTATGTTTCTCTGTGTTACACCTTTACATTTCTGTTACACCTTTATGTTTCTGTGTTACACCTTTACGTTTCTGTTACACCTTTACGTTTCTCTATGTTACACCTTTACATTTCTGTTACACCTTTACGTTTCTCTTTGTTACACCTTTACATTTCTGTTACACCTTTACGTTTCTCTATGTTACACCTTTACATTTCTGTTACACCTTTACATTTCTCTATGTTACACCTTTACATTTCTGTTACACCTTTACATTTCTGTTACACCTTTATGTTTCTGTGTTACACCTTTACGTTTCTGTTACACCTTTATGTTTCTCTGTGTTACACCTTTACATTTCTGTTACACCTTTATGTTTCTGTGTTACACCTTTACGTTTCTGTTACACCTTTATGTTTCTCTGTGTTACACCTTTACATTTCTGTTACACCTTTATGTTTCTCTGTGTTACACTTTTACATTTCTGTTACACCTTTACATTTCTCTATGTTACACCTTTACATTTCTGTTACACCTTTACATTTCTGTTACACCTTTATGTTTCTGTGTTACACCTTTATGTTTCTGTTACACCTTTATGTTTCTCTGTGTTACACCTTTACATTTCTGTTACACCTTTATGTTTCTGTGTTACACCTTTACATTTCTGTTACACCTTTATGTTTCTGTGTTACACCTTTACGTTTCTGTTACACCTTTATGTTTCTCTGTGTTACACCTTTACATTTCTGTTACACCTTTATGTTTCTCTGTGTTACACTTTTACATTTCTGTTACACCTTTATGTTTCTGTGTTACACCTTTACGTTTCTGTTACACCTTTATGTTTCTCTGTGTTACACCTTTACATTTCTGTTACACCTTTATGTTTCTCTGTGTTACACCTTTACGTTTCTGCTACATCTTTACGTTTCTCTATGTTACACCTTTACATTTCTGTTACACCTTTACGTTTCTCTTTGTTACACCTTTACATTTCTGTTACACCTTTACGTTTCTCTGTGTTACACCTTTACATTTCTGTTACACCTTTACGTTTCTTTATGTTACATCTTTACATTTCTGTATGTTTCTTTGTGCCACAAACACGTCTGTGAAATGTTGTGATGTCTTGTGAGAAATTTTCAATCGGTTCCATACTTACAAATATTAAAACCTTGTGTCTTGCTTTACTGTCACTCAACCAATAATCCAATCCAGACCAATAACGTAGAAATGTTATGCAGAAATGTTAAATACAAAGTTTTTTGTTTTCAGCGCTGGGATAGTCTTTAGTAGTATTTAAATACCAGGTATAAATAGTGTGTCAGAGTTGTCAGGTGACATGGTGCAGGTCAATTTAAATAGAAGCCAAAAAACAATAAATACATTCAATTAATATGTTAATTTTCCCCTGAAACATAAATGCCGCCGCTAGATTACATTTTTCAGAGCTCGCCTTTTCTTTTTCTCTCAAATATAAAAACAACAGCAGAAAACTAGATGAAATTATACATTTAATATTGATGCTCCGGCATGAAGATGGGAAAAAATGAGCACACACAGACATACGCACACACACACACACACACACACACACACACACACACACACACTGAACCTGGCAGCCGGTTTCTCGCAGGGCAGGATTAAAAGTAGTTAGTATTCATGAGAGTAAAGGCATTCTTCACTATACTGTCTTAATGACACACATACCACCATGAGTGTGTGTGTGTGCGCGCCTTTATTTCATTTTAAAGGTGTGACCTCATAAATTGTAGTAGGATTGACTTTTCCCTTCAGGGCAGATGAGCTTTAGACAGAATACAACCACACACACACACACAGTATATATATATATTCAAACACACACACACATAATATATGCAAACACACACACACACACACGGCTGAAGCAGTTTCTGCTCATCTCCTGTTCAAACATATGCACACACACTTTAAGCCTCAAAGCTGGGAGGAAAATGAGAATCGAGTGGAAACACATCGTGTGAGATATCCAGTGAAATTAAAGGACCATGCTGTTGTTTTGTTTTTGTTTCAGCTCAGTGATAATCCAGAGGAAGGTGAGTGAAGATTTGCACACCTGTCAGTAATCTCCCCCATCAAACCACACCTGACTTTAACACCGTCTCCGGTTCTGCTCTCCGTGTTCTTGTAACCTCCCGCCTGTGGTTTGTATTTGGACTTGTCACGGTTCAGACTTCACACTCATCTTTCTGTGCGATCGCTCATTCGCTCAGCTGTCGGCTCTAATCCTGAATGTTCTGGTTGCACCGCGTTGTGCTTTAAGACAGGATGTAGAGCCGCCTGCTCATCGCCGACATAAAGGTGATTCCTGGCTACTTAACTGTGTTCATTTAATACAAAATAAAACAATAAATATCGTGTATTGTACGTGTGTTGCTGTAGAATACGTATTGTTAGTGGTTTGCACTGACGCTGTTTCCTTCCTGCCATCACAGAGCTGCAGAACAGCCCGTGTGCAGCTTATCTTCTGATTTTCCAGTACATTAACATTTGAAAAGGTCAGCTCTGTTTACTTTAAATTCATCATCAGCTATCTCCATAAGACCCAGCGTGAAGTGTGATAAGTAAGGACAGAATTTACCATCCGTCCTAATCTGCCTCTTATTTATAGCCCATTATTATATAATGCAGGGCATCGCTCTGCCGTTTCAGCTCGGAGAGAGTGATGCTAGCAAAGGAGGAAAGAAAAAAATCAATCATGCGAAGCAGCGTGGGGAGATTAAAGAAGTCAGTTCACTTCAGTGTGTGTGTGTGTGTGTGTGTGTGTGTGTGTGTGTGTGTGTGTGTGTGTGTGTGGTATCATGACTCAGCACTGTTCAGTTTTGGACGGCTAAAAAGTCGCCAGGTTGAGGACACACTGAACCATCGCAGAGCAAATAGACACTCTCACTAATGATAGCACTCTGACATATGTAACTCTGTGTCCGTGTGTGTGTGTGTGTGTGCAGACAGGAGCCTGTTGAAGCCAAACTGGGACAGATCGAAGCCTCTCAGTGCCGAGATGGATGGAGGGTCCTCAAACACAACAACACAACACATAGTTATTTTTCCTCTCAGCTGGACAGACTGTCAGGTGTGTGTGTGTGTGTGTGTGTGTATGAAATAATTGGCAACTACTTTTCTTTCAATTGATTTGGACAGTTGTTATTCCTGTAAGTGCCTCTGTCATTAAACTGGAGGAGTTTAAACTCACTGAATTATTTTAAATTTTTCATCCCAAAATAATCCTGCAGCTGAGCTGCAGCTGCTCCTGTTAGCTGGAGAACACAACATGTCCAACGTGTCATCATATGGTCGCATATGGTTTTAAATATATATGGAAATATTCCGACACTAGGCAACAAAAAAAGGCAATTTTATGACCTCAACATCCTCCTGCCTGAGAGTAACAGGAGCATTAAACTCATTAAAGTTCTTTATTTCTTTATTTAACCGTCTTTGTGTAGTTACAGTAATCAGCCCGATCAAAGAGCTACAACTACATAAACCTGCATCATTTCTATGTTTAGGGCTTTAAAAACTGATATAAACTATATATTACATCGGCGACATGGTGTATCAATCAGCTGGAATTCTGTGTTTTTGGACTTAATGCGTGACTGAAATGGAATCGAGTGGACATCTGGGAATAAGAGAAGACAGTTTTTGTTGGACTTGATGCTCTACAGACACTTTGGTTGTTGGTTTTATCTTGACTTTCAGTGATTTTGTTGAAACTGGATCATATTTCTGCAAGCTATAAGTTAGCTCTGCTAGCTGACTCAGCTCCTGGGTAGGAATGGGCAGCAGAACCGGGCTCAGCAGAATCTATGGACGCCATGTTTATGTCATGGCAGTTTTCCTACATCACACAGTTCAAACTTGCAGAGTTTTGTTTGCTGGTACATCTGACAAATGCTCACAGCAACCTTGGATTTGTATTTACAGCAGCTGTTTTGCACTGGAGGAGGACAAACTTGCACAAAAAACAAATATGTTACTAAAATTCATGAAATCCAACAGTCTGAGTTCAGTAGCTGAGACTATCGGATCCAGAACTAATAAAACATTAACGGCACTAAAGCAGCGAGACGATACATCAGATCATCAACTTTATGCCAGGAAGTTAAAAGATTTATGGGAAATTGAATCCGTATAATAAGCTCCTTTTTAATGTCGAGGAAAGAAAACAAATCATTTAAACACAAAAAATAATTATCTGAAGAAACTATGAATGATTCTGATTTCTAATTTTCTTGTACTTCTGTTTTACAGCCTGAAGCTGAATAAAACTCTTCTATTCATCGTGATTCAAAATGAAAACAAACCTCAGCTACAAGGATTTTTATCTGCCGGGCAAAACTAAACTTATTTCACGGCCCGATGTAGGAGTAGAAACAAATTAACACAATGTCCGTAAAATCTGATTAAAATGGCAAAGAAACGCCATGAAGCAAGTTCACCAAGTCGTCTGCGTACAGAACGACTGATAGAAGTCAGAGTGACTCAGCATCCCGTTGAAATGCTCGCCACGTGTACCCGGGTACTCGACCCGCCCTGCAGAACCGAAGCACAACTCTCATGGGACACAAGATGCTTTTTAGTTTGGCGGTCAAAATGTCACATCAATAAAAGGCCTGTTCAACAGAACTGAGAGAGACGACTGGATCCTGTAGTGATGATAATTATAATAAATATGAATCACAACAGTTATCCTTGACAAAGAGGGAGTAGACGGTGGGATGGACGGGAATAAATAAAGAAGAGAAGAAGAAAAGGGATTCAAGTAATGAGAAGAAAAGAGTTTGAGAGGAGGACATAAAGTTTATAGTCTCATCTCTCTCTATAAACACGTTCTGTTGCTCTCCAGCTGCCAAAATCCAGATTAGAGAAGCTCTGAACTGATAGAAAAGCTTAACAATCAATTAGGGAGACTTTATTTATCAGCAGGCATCTGTAGCCGAGGTTACAAGGAAGGACAGGAGGAGGAGGAGGGAGAGGACGGGAAGGAAACCCAATCAGACGGCCAGGTGGTGGTTACAGCCCGTTTAGAGGAACTGTACTGGATTAGCCACTCGGGAAAAGTTCTGGACATGTACCGTACTTTCCGGACTATAAGCCGCTACTTTTTCCCCATGCTTTGAACCCTGCGGCCTATACAACGGTGCGGCTAATTTATGGATTTTTACAGCTAACAGCCACTAGGGGACCTCCTCAATCTATGGATTGTACAGGTTACGTCCCTCACCTTTAACGCCTGGTTTATTATTATGCTTCTGCATCGCGGCGACAGCGTAGCTACGTCGTCGACCCTACACCGTCATTGAGCATTCGGAGTTCTGCGTCGAGGGAACGCGTTGTTCTGTCGGTGGACGTCATCAACGTCAGTGATTCAGGTTTGTTATGCTAACAACACATAGTCAGACAGGTGGCGGTGCTAACGGAGCTAACAGCTGTCTGTCAGTCTGACCGAGAAGTTTCTCACTTTACTTCGCTGTTAGTTGAATTAAATGACATTCATGTTGTCTTTAACTGTCCGTGCGAACCAGTCCGCAGCTTTGTGCGTCTGTTTGTGCGTCTCTGACTCTTGCGTGTTGACGTTTGCGTGGTCATAGGTTATGCAAATATGCAACTTGTTTGTTGAAATGTTAATAAAATGGAAGCTTCCCCAAACAGCAGTCTCTTTCCCGACAATCTCCTCTGTGCATGAGCCTTTACATATGGTAATTAAACGCTAAAACACCTGCGGCTTATAATCGGGTGCGGCTTGTATATGTACACATTTGTGTTTTTCCCTAAAATTGGCTGGTGCGGCTTATATTCAGGTGCGCCTTATAGTCCGGAAATTACGGTAGATGTTTCTGACTCACTTATCTTCTGTAAAAGACTAATTCTAATAACACCACATATTATTACATGAACAGCAACACTGAAAAATGAAGGTAAAACAACAGCCAACATAAAACAACACTGACACAATGACACTGTTCAACACCAAATAGCAAGAATAATCACTTTCGTTTGGAGTCGCTGGTGTCAGTCAACTACTCTGCACACTCCGACAGCACACAGTGTGCAAATACGTGCAAAAACTGCATTAAAACACAAATCTACATTAAATAGGTCGAGCTCTACACAGTAATCAACACAAAATCAAGAAAACTTCGGCGTCACAAGTTGATTTAGACGACAGAACTCAAAACTGAGCCTGAGCAACTACAGCACAAACATGCAAAAGTTAAATTACATGCAGATGATATTCAACATTACATATCAAAAGTTACTGTCTCACGCACTGCACGCAAAAAAGCATTGCTCACCATAAATATGTAAAGACAGAAAGCACAAAGAAAAGGTGCTGAATCCGTCGAATCAGCCAAATTCAGTGCGAAGGTAATGAAACAGAGTCTGTATCGTTCCACTGCTGAGACTCGATGGCTTCAGTTCACTCTGTTTTTACATGAACGGGTGTAAACAGGATGCTGAAGAATCAAAAGGCTAAAAGTGCTGCCACTTCAGCCTCACAGCCCGCGGCGAGGCGCAGGTATGACCTGAGCATTTGGGCCACGCATCAGGAAATGTGAAGTGGAACCAGAGAAGGAAAGGAGTGTTCTTGTTATCATACAGATGATTTATTTACCGCCTGAAAGAAGCCCACATTTATTTGCCTGAATCCTGAATTATACATAATCATGACAAGGAGAGAGTTTCCAAAGAAAAACAAAAAAGCAGTGAGAGGCAGGAATGAAACAGAATCAGCATTAAAACAGGATGAGGCACCTGGAATAAAACATGATGCGGTCCGACATCAAACGCATCGTTGTCCCAACTGTTCTCCGTCCAACAGCGCCGCACTTCTGAGAGGAAGTCTTACCTCAAACTCTGACGCAGATGTTTCCAACAGCTTTAATAATCAGAGAAACAACATTTCACATTTCACTAACGTGGTGCTGAAACACATCACTTTTTATTCTAGGCAGCGTCCCGGACTCTTGTGAGTAATTCTATGCTGGAAATCTGTTTTGATTGTGATGTATAATTTTGCAGTAACTGCAGATGTCACGGCATAACATCTGTAGAAAAATGACACCATCCAAGAACGGACTGTTTCCTGTAACCTCACTTTCACTATGACAGTCAGTCTGACACCAGGCTCAACTACGGTCGTACAACCAAAGCCGGAGGATGCATCGCTTCCCCCCGGTCACTATCTCCGGGTAACGGTGGAACGACTGGACCAGCTGTAGAGGAAGAAGCTCGCCGATGGAGGAGGTGAAGCGGGAGAGCGATAGAAGGTGGAGGTGAAACAAGAGTCAACGGACGGACGTTCAGTGGATGGAGACGCTCCGGTGCTGCCTCAGCAGTCAGTTCCCTCGTTGATAAGTGTTTCCTTTTAACATCGAGACTCGAGACGCTTCAAAACCAACATCCTCTCTACAAATCCTGCTGCTTATTCATACAACACACTCTTTTCATCGCACTGAGATCAGGGTTTCTACATCAAACAAGGATTCTTGCATTTGCTTTTTTTTTGCTTTGGACAGCAGCCAGGCTGCTAACAACAGTAGCACCACAGGGAAACACTGCTGGGAGGGAAGCTGAAAGATAAAATCTCTCTTCTTAGCCGTGAAAACAGTTGGAGAATGTCCTGAAGGTCGTTAAAATGAGCCGGCTCTGCCAGTACAAGTGGTCTCAGATGGTGGCCGTCATCACCTCCTTCACTCTGCCTCTTCACAGCACTCAGATCAGGGTTTCCAGCCCCAACTGGGATTGATATGGTTGGTTTGTGCTTCAGACAGAAGCTAGGCTGCTAACGGTAGCCATCTTTCTAATGCTGTCTTAGTACTTCTTACCCTAGGGGTTAAAAACCGAGTGTAAAGTATCCTAAAAACGGTCGACAAATATAGATTTTTGTTCAAAAGTTATATCAAAGCCCACATCAGCAGCTTATGTAAGCACACTGTTACACAGAGGAGACGAGCTGCTGGAAGTGACGGGACGTCAACACAAACACAAACAACAGATGTCAGCAAACAGAGAGCAGCAGGTGCAGACGTCAGGCTGACAGCACACTCGCTAACAAGCCGCGACAAATGTCAAACGACACAATGAACAAAAGCCCCGAGGAGGAACACGACGCTTTCACCTCCAAGAATAGTCAACATCACCAAGAGAAGCTCGCTCGGCTTCACTGTTGGGCTGCGAGTAACGACTCCAGCCCTCCTGCTGAGCGGAGATACGTCGCAGCAGGACTGGAGAGGGCCGGTCCACACAGAAAGCAAATAAATATAAGAGGAGTGGAAGAGGAAATGAGAAATGATGGCAGGAACCGATGGAGAGACGTCGTGTTCAGTAAACTGTTAAGACGAGGCGCACAAGCAGAGGACGAGCCGACACAGCGGGGAAATAAACATTTCTGATTTCTGTCAGTCTCAGATATCGACCGCATTAACATTCATGTATTCTGACCGACTGGAGGAAACATTTACTCAACCAGAAACTCCACTGATGGTTGAACCGAACCGCAACCAACTTTATTAATCAAAGTAAGCAACAAAGTAGGAGTAGAGTTCATTTTGACGTGGATCCAGGATAATAAAATATGCTTTATTTGATTTTGGATTAGACTTTACAGAAGACAGAAACGTTCCTGCTAACGTTATCTGCTAACGGAGCATCATCAGGACGAGAACAGGACCAACGACATCGGCAGGTAAGTGAGGAGGCTGATGATGAACCGCAGAGGTGATGCATTCAGACTGTATGTGACCAGGCCAGCATGCTAAGTGTCCCACATCCAATCCTCTAAGCAGTGTGTGTGTGTGTGTGTGTGTGTGTGTGTGTGTGTGTGTGTGTGTGTGTGCTAAGAGATAAAAAACTAAAAACCTATTAAGTCGGGTCTGATTACCATCCCAGTGTAACCTCGGCGTGCTGTGGGTCATCTGTTCATCTTTTCATTTCACACACACACTATTAAATATCCGACTGCCCTCCCACTGAGGCGGCTCCGTGCACGCAGCCACTGTGAATACACTTCAGCATTCAAGTTTAAATTACTTTTTTTCATTATGAAACTTTCAAATAAATCACCTCTCGGCTGGAGTACGTCAATGTTACACAAAGGATTTCAAACCACGATTCATACAAAAACAATTTTCATTAATTCTTAAAAGCTACTGAATGTGTCTCATCTCGTTCTCTGGTATGAGATGCAATTAAATCTACTGTTAATGTAAAAAGGTGAAAAACAATTAATTAGCGACAGACTTTATTTTATAACAGAAACTCATAATGACGGAACATGTGATAGAATTTGATCGGTTCGCATCAGTGAAACTTCATCAAAGATGTGATCTGATGTGCTTTCCCTCGCTTTCCACCCGCCTCGCCTGTTTCTTAATCAGCTTTAACTTCCTTCGTTAAGCACCGTCCTGTTTGTATTCATGTGTCGGTGCAGCGCTGGACAAACAGCAGCTGGTCTGTACTTCTTCTGGTCTCTCTCTCTACAAAAACTATTTGACACAAATTGTAAAACAACTGTTCAAACAACAGCTGTCCTGCGGATCACTGCTGCAGTCGGGTCGATTAACAGGAGTGAAGATAAATCCACTTTTTAATCCCAAAAGTTTTAAAGTCATCTCTGAGTTCTAATGTGACGTTGGGTGTTTCTTCCTCCAGAAGGTCTGTCTCTCTCAGCGAAAATCTTTAGTTTTGTCTTGATAGAGTGGCAGAAATGACACAATGTGCATTTAAACAATCCATAATGAGTCTGATGTCATCTTCTAAACAAACTTCTCTCTCCCGAACCTGAACGATATTAAAGTTGCTTTATATGTTCAGGTATGACAGAAGAAGGCGTGAGCTGAAAAACTGTTGATATTAATTGCTAATTTGAATTTAAAAAATGACCACGAGAGTTTGTTATAAAGCGGTTTGACAATCTGAATTTAAACCGCGCTAATTAAAATTGAAAAAAATCATCCGATCAGATGATTCGCTGAGGAATCTTTTGTCTTCGTTTAAATCTGTTTTGTTTTTTCCTTCGTGTGTCGCCAGCCGTGATTTATTCGTCTTCCAGGAGATTAAAGTCTCTGAGAGTGAATCACAAAAAACACCACCTGTTATTATTCAGCAACAGTTTAACAGTTCAGGATCAAAGCTGAGTCGCTTCATGGAGACTCAGCAGATTATAAAAACCACAAAACCGCCAACACATTTGATTCCAGTGTTGCAGTTTGATCACAGACTGTTGGTGCTTCAGATCTTCAGGTCGGCTGGAAACTCTGGGACTGTACATGATGGTGAGCAGAGGAGAAATAACGACAGTCATCGGTTTTAAAGAATCTGTAGAACTGTTTGTGTGTCGGGTTCAGGATCCAATACGACCCGCTGCCAGCGCCTCTCATCTTCCTCCTCATCATCCCTAATTCTGCCGCTCCATCTCTCTTTCATCTCTCTGAAACAGGTCACATGTAATTACAACTCTAATTTGAATTCCTGACTCCGCTCATCTCTCACTCTCTGACACCATATTAAAGGCCGAAAGATGAACCGACACCGGTGCTTTCACGCTCTCTCAGCCTCTAAATCTTCCTCCTCTCGCTCCATAATGAGCTGAAGTATCCAGCATCCCATAGATCAGCCGGCTTTATTGATCGCACGGACGCTCTGACACCCGTTAAAGCGTCACCAGGTAGAGAGAGGGATGACCTGCTTGCAGCTATCGATGCAGGAAGTAGATCAACCAAAGGCAGAGAGGATAATGAAGGTGAAGAATTAAGATGAGAGAACTTCTGTGGTTGGAAAAGTAAAGAAGCACGACAAACAAATCTTTGACGAAGTTTAGTTCGGAGTTCTCAGGATGTCCGCTGAGCCGTTAACCAACTTTTTAGCTTCTGGGATTAAAAAGGTGATTTCTCTTCACTCCTGTTGATCAGCCTGACTGCAGCAGCGATCCGGAGCGGACCTCCACTGTCGGGTGGTTCTGTTCTGTACTGTCGACTGCTGGAAGTAAAGTACATTTCCCCACCAGCTCCAGAGAGTCTTCAAATAAAACGTACAGTTACTTTGAGTAAACTTGTGGATTTCTCTGTTTCACTGGAAACGTTTGCGATAACGTTAGCATTTTGCTTTTTGGGTTTTATGTAATTGAGACTTTGAATATGAGTCTTCTTCATATATTTAATTGTACTGGAAATATAATGTGTATAAAGCAACAGTTGATCAGAATGAAATCCTGTTTTCTGTGGTGGTTAGCGAGCAAACACAATCCAAAGACTAAAAGGTGACCTGTAACTGAACCCAGCCGAGCATCACGCGCAGAAAGATGCAACGCGTTTCGAAATGTATATAAGAACATTGAAATGTCAGATCTTTTGTCCTTTGATCACATTTCAAAGGAGCGTAATCAGCTCCATCAATCGGAGCTGTTTCTTCCCATCGGATGCGCTTTTATTCTCCTGACATAATTGCTAATCAGTAGAATGAAAGGCAGTGTGTGTTTGAAGCACAGTGTTTCTCTGTTGTGTTCAATTATTGTGATGCCCAGTCTGATCTGAAATAAAGATGCTCTCTGCTTAACATTAGAATAAATTATTAGACTTTTATTAAGATATACATCTTAACTGCCAGAATAAAATCCAGACAAGTTTGACTTGTATATTAACTTGCAGAATATAGAACAAAGATGTTTAATATAACATAAAACGTATGATCTTTCTTTAACCTAACCAGACTATGGTCATTTGTTACTTAACCGCAGAGTCATTCACACACAAAACATGCTCGGAAGTGTTAAGTGTCGTGGTTTGAAGCTTCATTTCTTTATTTTGTGATGTTTTTTTAAACACTGTCTACAACAGAAGTTGTATTCTATGAATGACTATGAGTAATGTGGCAGGTCTGTAATTCTGTCATAAAAGGGGAAATGTCTGCTCTTGAAGTAACTTTTTCAGTGTTTACTTTTAGTGTGTTTTCAAGGTGAAACGGGCGAGATTTCCTGTCACAAACACCAGAACGTCATCAGCGAACAACAGAAGCCGTGTCTGCACTTTCGCCTCGGCTGCTTCACTTTGATCGGCGCTGCAGAGACAGATGTTACAGCAGGAACGTGGACAGATTTCACAAGTTCTCAAAAATGTTTCTGAGAAAATACGGTTGAATATAAATATGAAAATAACGGAAAATGCTGTAGCAAAGTGTGGCGCAGATTCTGAATTATGTCCACAGATGTCAGTCGGTTCAGTACATCTCCTCTCCACAGATCTCTGACCCTCGAGGCCTGAGGTTTGAAGCCTAGTTTGGCTCTCATTCTCAGTCCCACCATTCCCGTGACAACAGCTGTGATTCCTCCTCGTGATCCTCAGCCAGAGGGAGCAGAAATAAATTGATCAGATCACAGGCTGGAAAGTGCTTCAAGAACCCCCCGGCTGTATTTAAGCTCCTCCATGCATCCGCTGAAAGAAAACCACCTCTAGGCCTGTGTTTTTTCTTTCATATTCACAAACTTTCAAGGATTTCAGGCAGCCTGGTAGTCCCAGCGGGCAGGAGGTCTGAGGCTGAAGGGTTGGATTATTCAAATCCTCCTTTAGATCTGCGTAGCACGGTCGCATGTTGAGTTTATCCTGCAGCTGCTTTGCTGTGCTATTGCTTCACAGTGTACACACTTAAGTGTTCAAAGGCATCACGAGGACCTAATCTCCCACAATGCAATGCAAAAGCAAGTTCCACACAGCAGGGAAACAGTTAAATGTTGTTGATGATTGTTAATTCCAGTGTGTGCCACAGGAACGAGTCCTGAAAGTTGGGAACCAGTTGGCTGTTTTGCATTTCCCTCGTCTCAAAGTCAGCGTGTTTTTCCTGTTCGATGCCTAAAATAAGCCTCAGATATTGTCAGCTGTTGGTCCATGATTGGGTCAGGTGGCAGTTATTACGCAGGTCTACTGCGAGATCAAATAACCCAACTACCACTCCACCTCAGCCCACCTCTTTAAAATCCACCCCCGACCCTGCTGCCAATCCTCCACATGTCCCCTACGTGGACTTTGTAACTTTTCAGTTGTAGAAACAAACCAAACAGTGATATCAGATGAAACTGCAGCTCACACACCAGGAGGCACAAACAATTTCACACAATACATTTTCAATTCAGGTCACAGGTGCTTCCCTGGACAGATTGTGTCAGAATTCAATAATATCCTTCCTCTGTCTGCACTGTGTCTCGCTACGCTCACGTACTCTTCTTCTACCAACTGTATCACCTTTCAGGTGATTTGCAGTCGCAACGTATTTCTGGAGGGAGTCTGGAAATTAATCCGAGGCCGGCTGCTGCGGCCTGATATCAGAGTCGCACAGTGATCAATCTGTCCACTGCAAGGTGGATTTCATCAGCAGCCTTTATTTACAGTGGGAGAGTTGACCAAGTGTGAAGACATTTACTCAGTCCTGCCATGCTTCATGTTTGTACACTTTCACTCATCGACACGGAGGAGTTCTCAAAGTTCAGCAAAAGTTTCTTTTTAAGGTCGTCTGCTGTTCTGATTCTGTTCATGGGAATTTAGCGTGAAATTAAAAAATGACGATGTTACGATCTGTCCACCACTTTGGTCCAGACTATATCTCAACTACTATTTGACGGATTCTATTAACTTAAAAACTTTAATATTTTCATTTAAAGTCATCATCAGATCAACATTTTGTTAATTTTCGCCAACTTGAATCCATTGTCAACCATTTAGGCTGCCAGTGTTTCGAGCTACTGGTGGTGTTACACAAGATTTAAGTTGTTTTTTATGAAAGCCAAAAATATATTGTATATTAAATATTTAGATATACGGAAGCCCTAAAGGGCCATGCATTCATACATTTTATTTTCTCCGTTTTCCCAAGATAACAACATAATATCCCAGGGACCTCGTAGCTGGTCAGCTATGTAGTTAACGACGACATCAGGCTCACTTAGATTGCGCTGCCGATACAGCTGAAGCCTTGCTAACCGTCTTTTTAGATGATGCACACTGATGTGTATATTATCTGCAAACCCATCAGTCAGCAAACAAACATCAGCAAAGAGAGCTGAATATATTACAACTCCATAACAAGTGTTTGATACGAGAGCACCGCGGACTACACTGGTTCACTAATGACAACTGAAGAGGAGGATATGTAGCCCTCAGCTTAATGAACTGAAGAGGAGAACGGTGCACCACACAGACAAACCTGTAATGATGCAGGCTTACAGGAAGCAAAATGTCTGACGGCGCAATTATGTAAAAACAATCATCAGACACAGAACGAAGCCAAACGTTAGAAACCCTCAGCAGAGGACACTGGAAGTATTTTCCAGGAACATTACAGAGACTCCATAAATTCATCCACCGCTTCTGGGTGAAGTATTCGAGTTCATTAGAGCTGCCATCAGTGCAACAGACTGAGCCAAATCCTCCCATCAGCCATTACTGCAGAGAAAACAGAGGAGGCAATTTGTAGGTTAAAAGCCAATAAATCCATTCGTTGTGACGACTTCCCATCAGCGCTTCAGAAACCTTATGGGAGGAGCCGAGGTCTTTAGTCCCATCATCCTCGCTCACACGCATCGAGGCAGCAGATTCAAGCCGTCATGGAGCGAGGACTCATCTGGACCACATTGATCACGGAGGAAGTCTGGTGTAAAGGATCTTACCACCAGATGTGCATGTTTGAGATCATTTAACTTCATAATGTGTGTATTTTACATCACTACAGATCATTTCCCAAACCAAACCATCAGTTGTAAGATTCATTATACCTTCCATGAGTTTCCTTCAGGTGCATTATTTGTCTTTTTTTTTATTTGGTGGTTACTAATTCTGCAGTCAGTCAGTAATTCTCAAGTTAATGCACACACAGGTAATGGAAACTGCATACAAGTCACAAGTTCTCAGGCTGTGAGATTTTGTGCAGGAGATCTACAAACCCAAAACCAAATCTACAAACAGGAATGGATGACAACGATGTTCTCCTGATTTTGATGATGACAAAGGTCTCCTGACTGTGGACTGATGCAGCTTGTGGTGTGAGTATGTGTTGGTGTGTTTATGGAAAGGCAACACATCCTGTTCAGTGCTGCGTTCTGCTCTCCGTTTGTTATATTTTGGTTAATCGTGACCAACTTTTTTAGTTCTGTTATCTGTTTTAACGCACAGTCAGCTTTTCACGCTGCCATCACGCTTCATTAGTGGCCTTCCAATGTGCTTCCTGTAGATTTGCATGTATGCATGCACGTCTGCATGCTTCATTACATTCATTTTTTGCAGACTTTGCGCTTAAAGCTGCTGAGGGAATAGCACTCATTTGGTCCGATGGATCATTAACAGGTAGGAACAGAACCTGGAGGTATGTTCATCTGTTTCACCGCAGCAGTAATAAGAATATGAAAAGTGTTCCCTGTTTGACCGTTAAAGTTTAACTTCGTAGGAAACATGTCCGCCTCATGGGACCATCGAAACATCAACACAAACAATCATGATGCCCTGACTCTCTTACAGATAAAAGGCTGTTAAGCTTCTAATGTTGTTACCAGGCCTAGTTCTGTGCTGAAGTGAATGACTCAGCTACGTGATTAATATGACTTTCAGTATGACTATCCACCTATCCGTCCTGAGTCCTGGACTTGAGAACACTTGGTATTTCTCCACCTTCAGATCAATAAATTGTTATCTGGTCTCGTCCGTTCTCAGTCGCTGTAATCTGCTGCTTCACTGGAGCGTCTGGAGGCTCCACAGTTCATCGTTCAGGTAGGCGGAGTGAAGCAGAGCTTCAGTAACGAGCGTGTGATCAACACACGTGTTCGGTCCATGTTTTCTAAAAGGTGTAATGTTTAGATAAAGACCAGACATGAAGACGAGCGCTCCAGTGTCCGAGCTCTCATCACTCACAGGATCGATACTGGGGAACGTGGGGGAGATGACCATCGATGAGTCTCATTAATATTTATGACCTCTCTCATCTGACAATGGACTAAAAGCATTGATTACAAACTGAGGCGTTGTTATTGGCAGCTGGATATCGGCAGTTAGATCCGTCACTCTGTCACCGGTCCTCATTTGAAAGGTATTTACCACTTCACATGACAATATGATCTCAGGGGTCATTTGTGCAAGAAGTGTTAAGTTAATTAACTAAAGCTTAACAATGTGTGTTGAAACATGATCCCAACTCCAGTTGACTTCAGATTTTCAACTATTACAAGAGAATCCTTTGGGATTCCCATAAATGTCTAAAAATCTTACAGGAATTATATCGTAAAATGTTATTTTTCTATTGGAAAGCAGTTCTTTTTATTAGTTCGAGGGGTGTAGCAATATCGCAATACTCACCATAACAGTGATATTTAACACTTAAAGATATTGATACATTGTTAATAAAACACTATTGATAATATTGTCTGAATAATTCAACAAAGATGTTCTTCTGGTTGCCTAGATAGCATCTTTTTTCTCAGTTATGACAACCGACTTTCTCAACCGCATGTGCCGATTTCTTATTTGTTTTGGAACACTTTTATCAATTCATACAAGAATTACTAATCGGACTCTTAAATTAAAATTCCAACCTAACAGTTATGTGGTGCTAGAGGGATGAAGTTCCACAGGATTGGTCGCATTTCTTACTGGTAATTTCTTCTGGAGTCCGGTGGGCTTTTTTTGAGTTGTGGCTGCTCAAAACTGTTAACTTGGTGTTTTTTTTCTTTTTATGTAAGAGTTGTCTCTTGCGTTAGTTGACTCGACACGTTTGAGACACGTTTGCTATTATTTTGTGACCTGGTTGCTCGGTCCGCATGCTGATATGCTTAGAATGACAACGACTGAGTTCTCGGGTGAAACAAGTATCCAGTACAGACAACACACCGTCTACAAGTACGAGCATGAGCCGAGTAAAATTGTGAATTATGTATTTATGTGTGATGGCAGGTGAGCCAGAGGTTATTATGTCTTTTCTGTGGTGTTTTTGCTAATTCGTTTGTTAACTTTTATGTTTTGTGTCACAAAAATAAGATGTCGCACCTCAAGACGTTCCCCCTCTAATTTAATTCTGAAATAAAATAAATGCATAAAGTCGTGAGCTCTTTCCAGTCTTTATGCTAAGCTAAGCTAACCGGCCGCTGTAGTTTTACATGAGGGACATTATGCAAGAGGTGTTAAAGTTCTCATGTAACTCTGAGCAACACACCAATGAGGAATATTTGCTGAGGGTTGACTTACCGTCTTCCTCTCACAGGTTTGTTTTACTGCAACATTTCATCACCTTGTCAGGTGTTCCTGTTATTTCGTCCGCACCACTGGAGATTAATTAACACTCTGCACGTACACAAATGTAAATATAAACAAAACACACATGGCTGCATTAAAGTCTTGTAACACAGCAATATTTCCACGACTACAGTCACGGTCATGAATATGTATGAGCATAAACATCCTCATTAATATTCATGAGCACGTCGGAGCGATGCATATGCATCAACAAGCGGCAAAACAAGAGACTCTGACCTGATCACAGCAGCTGTGTGTGAGTGTGTGTGTGTGTCATAAACAGACACACACACACACACACCACACCACACACACACACACACACACACAGTCGTCATGGCACCCAATCGTTGTCCCCGATGACAATCTGTAGCTAATTGCCATTCGATTTCAGATGACCTTTGGTTGATGGGATGTTTACATACTCAAACACATACACACACACACACACACACACACACACACACACACACACACACACACACACTGAACACACCAACATGTATGAAGCGGATTATTGCGCACGGGAAAGTTATTATGGAATGTTTGAAGAGGGAACGTGAAGGTCGAGGCACTCCATCAAACAAACACACACATTGACCTGAACCAGAAGATGCTAATTGGTCGGTTCTGTCCATCTCAGCAGGAAGCAGAGGGGGACAAAACAAGGACATCTGCGTGATCTTTGACCTGCTCATGTTTGAATACATTTGTGTCTCTTTGGAGACGTTAAAGGTGAACCTCAGCTCTGCAGTAACTGCTGCTTTCTTCTTTCAAAAGAAAACACGAGTGCTACAGCAACATTTTATAGAGACTGGTTGGTGAACACAGTGGAGCATTTGGCAGCTATAAAGTCAGATGATTCCTTCAGGAGCTGGTGGAGACCAAAACTGGAGCTAAAAGAGCTAGAAATTTTGACTTCTCGTTCATCAGGTGATCCAAACACGACTCCAAATGAATGCATAGATAAGCGACTTTGCCAAAAAGTCTGATATGTTGACAAAAAAGATGTTGTCAGCAGCCATGTGAATTTGCTGCAAGGTTTGGAAATGTTACAAAAAAAGGAGGAAAAAAGAAAATGTGAATTATGTGCGTTTCCATCAACTGGTTTGGAGAGAACAAATGAGACTATGCAAAATGCAATTTTAGATAAAAGCAAACCAGTTGTTTGTGACTCAGCAATAAACCTAAAAGAAGTAGAAGAAACCAAAATTGTCTCCTTCACAATCAACAAGAGATAAATTGAGAGAGGTCCTCAGATTGTTTTTCTGGAGGATGCTGCCAGCGGAAACAAATTCACCTTCATCTCATCCTCCAGCGAACTTCTGATAAATGTTTTAAAACGAAAAACAATGCGGACATGTATATGCATCTGCATTTCAGTCAACTAAAGTATAAAAACTGTCGGGAGTTTGTCAGGAGTTTGCAGTACAGGCATAAACAGACTAGAAGAAGTAGAGACTGCGAACCTGAAACAACCACCATCCACCACTAAACCTCAAAGAAGAAGACGCAGGAGAAGGAACATCTATCATCTTTGAGAAAAGCTGAGAGCATAACACAGCTGATCGGGCACCTAAATGAAATATTCGCTACACCCAAACGTATTCAGAAAAGGTGTTTCCACTTCAAGAACTTCACACCATTCATATGTTTCATATCTTACAACAGATTACAGATGACCATATTATGGGGAGGAGGAGAGGATGGCGGTGGTGTGCCAGGTGATAGCCGGGCCACTATGTGAGACCACGTCAACTGACAGAACTGGGTCGTTCTAACGTCCTGCGGGACATTGTCCAACTTTCTTTGTGACAATTGGACAAGTTTTCCAGCCTGCTGTCAGACTGAATGTCACAGTGAAAGTGAGGTTTAAAGAGAGCCAGTCTAAAGAGGTATAGAGTCATTTTTCCACAGTCGAAGTTGTCGATTGCCGGACTCTTCTGTAGGCTGACGATCACAAAGGACATCGGCTGTGTGGCGAGAACATGAAGAGGAGGTGTGTTCGCTCAGGGGTGTGAATAACAGATCCAGTGTGCAGATGCTGGCAGGACGGACGGGTTTATTGACCGAACAAAACTCAAGGGCAGAAGTGACAAACACACAAACACAACACAGACGGCAAACAAACAGCAGGGCCTTCATATCTTTCTATCATCCAGTGACATTTTCCTTCTGTTATCTCTGAAGCCAATCACAGGAAGCTTTACTCAACAAAGGTTATCCTCAGGAGGGTTGCCACGGAGATGAAGGCAGGAAGAAGAAGAAGAAGGAGAACGTGGTGATGTATTCTCCAACTCCTCTTCTTCTTCTTCTTCTTCACATGGTTTACAGGCGGGAACTCTGACGTCTGATGTCACGGGTTCAACTCCGTCATGTGCCCTTTGCCACGCGTCACCCTTCATCTGTCTCCCGCCGGGCTTCCTGTGGATTCTCCGTAAAACGTAGAAATGCCATGAAGATAATGTCAGAGAAAGGTTCCCGGGTCAGAACAACAGACGAGGGATTCTGCCGAGGATTCTGTTGTATGAGTGGTCCACGGTACGTGTTTGTGCGGTGGCTGGGAGGTGTCCTCGAGGAAGGAATCATTTCCATTACAAGGAACCGTTCACCCACACAGTAAAACCCCGTCATCATCTCTGATTTACAGTCAGGTGAAGTCTCTGGACTCGCCTGCTGCTTTCAGATCAGCTGTGAGGGGAAGTTTGGATTGGACGAAGACGACGTGTCGTGTTGTTTGAAACGCGTCGAATACGAGTCGAGCAACGTCCCCGCTGTTTTATAGCGGCCTGTCAATGTGGAAGCAGAGACACTGCCAGAGTAATTAGCATTTATAACACATTTACATTTGACCTTTATCAGCATTATGCATAAAATACGACCTGTGTTAGAGTTTATGTTCCCCGTTTACTGCCTAATGCATGAGTCAAACAAGGTGAAGCAGCTTTTAGTCTCTCCCTCTTTAGAGGTCGGCTAAAACTGCCAGCTCGCTAAAATCATGGCTGAAAACATCAGTTTCCTGTGGCTTTACAACAAGTCAGATACATGCCCTCTTTATAATCTGGAGTTATTCATTTGCTTACTTTTGCTTTCTTATTTTGCCTTTTCAGTTAGAAACACGTTAGAAACACGTCTCAACTCGGAGGAACGAACTATAAACGCACTGCTGTCTGCTGATAATAAATGACAGGATGGATTCAAAACACAGATAGAAAATTGTAAAGCAAAGTGGAAGAGGTTAACCTCAATATTCATGAAAAGGCGTTTTGTAATTTTGCAGATGTCCCTGAGTGTTGTGCTGAAACACATATAGTCTCTTATACCCTCTTTGTAAAGTTCATCAACCAAAGACGGAGCTGGAATGTGGACAAAAACATGATACTGTTGAGACATCCGTTAGCAGAGGAAGCAGAGTTAGACCTCATCAGCTGCCTTTTAGAGAAAAAGAAAAGGTTTCTTTTCCTCTCGTTATCAGTGAGGTGTTTTTGAATTAATGAAGTCGAATCACTAAAAGTGACCTTGGATAAAAAAAAAAAATACCTATCCTCCGGTTTCACTGGTTAGATTCCCTTCGGCTCTGCCTAATAGAGCCAGGCAATCTACGAGATCCCAATCGGATAATAACTGCACTCCTAAAATGCACACATGCGGACATCATTTGCAGCTGGTAATATAATGTGATCTGTATCTGCATATCTTATCTGGATAATAGGAGGAAATGTTCTCAGCAGGAGCTGATGGGATCCTTCCAGAGTCAGAGAGGCGGAAATGTAATCTGGGCAGAAAAGTTAGTTTGCAGGGGTGAGAAAACATCAACAGCGGCGTCCAAACAGTCACTGGTGCAAAGAAAACCTCCCCGACATGGTTATAATATCATCACTGTTGGCGGAGACGTACAATACTGAACTAATTCCCACCAGTAGGGGGCTCCATCTAAACAGAACATGCGAGATATGTGAGTGTTTTGTGTGATTCTGCTCAGATCTGGAGATGTTTACCGACGGGAGGAGAGCTCACAGATTACTTTGTCGTGTTCTGGAATTAAAAAGTGGATTCATGTTCACTCCTGTTTATCCGTCATCGGACGTTTGACGCCACGTACGGTAACGTTCTCTGCTGGCTGGAGCTGGAGGGGGAATGTACTTCACAACATTACAGAGACACACAAGGTTTCAAAATACACCGTCATCAGAAAGACACTACACGATCATCCAAACTACTATATCTTCAAGTCATTTTATGGGAGTTCAAACAGGACCACAACTATTTTGGGACAATCCTTTGGTGTAACTGCTAGTTTCTGCACCCTCATCATCACTCACGCACAATGTCATGAGATGGAAGACGAAGCGGCAAAGATACAGTTTTAATTTCAGATTCAAACTGTGAACAACAATCTGCTGCGGCCCCTGGACGACCGCACCAAGGAGGTCCACCTTCACTTGATGATTAACGCTGTAACATTACGGGCCTGCGCTTAATTATGTTTCTCAACCATTAGACTTTAGCTCTTATATAGTTATTCAGTTGAAGTGTGTGTGTCATTCAGGTGAAAGTCATCAGGTGGAGCTTCACCTCGCTGACAGTCAGGAGTCTGTAAGTGTTGACAGTCAGAAACAACACGGCACATTCCCTCGTCCATCAGAAACAAATGTCTCAGCAGTATCACAGAAACTGGTAATTTCACAGTTTCGCTGCCTCGAGGGGAAATCATGCAGAACATTTGTCGACGCCGCTGCCTCTGCTCCCATTTCCTCCCATTTTTATGGCTCTGATTATTCTGCTGTGCCGCCTGATGGGACTGAAGAGGGCAGCGAGACGAGGAGGCGGCCGCTGAGAGACGGAATAATGTGCAGTTATTTTATTGTGAGGCGTCGAGTCAGATGAGAAACTGAGATATAACTGGAACCAATTTCTTTTATAAACAGAAATACACAGAAGAAGGTTGTGGTCTTTTGACTTTTGTGGTCATCATGACAAACAGTTCTTGAATCAGATTTTTTTAAGGGCTGAGGTGAAATTTCATCTCACACTGGAGGTTTACTTACACTAACTTTACTTTAAGCTAAGGTAAGAGGAATCCAATCCGTCCTTTGAAGAGTTTTATAGTGCAGCAGAGAGACAGAAAAAAACATGTATGTCTGTAAATTATGCTATCAGATCAGTTCTAAATCCAGGTCCCTCAGAGAACAGTCAGAAATGAAGGAAATAATCTGTGTATCTTTCGTTCTTGCCATATTCAACTGAGATTCCAGAATCAGAAGTGTGAAGTGTACTCGTTATTTGCTAAACTGATACCAAAAAAACAAATGCTGGTTTTATTCTCAGATCAACACATGTTGATGTTTCATTTGTCTGATTTGTTCGAACCAGAAGTGATTTATTTCAGCTTTACTGACTCACACAGAAGCTCTGCTAATGTCTCTTGGTTTGTGGTCTGTGGTTGATGAACTATAGCCTTGCAGGTAAACACACCACTCTCTTCTGCTGCGCCTTGAAAACAACTGACCAGTTTGGCCTCAAAATGAATGGTGACAATCGACAAAACTCTCAAAATGTGTCAATAAATACCAAATAAACTGAAATTTGTTTTAAAACAACATGGACGACAGGATCACCCTGAGAGTGAGCAATAACCTTGAGGAGTTTGGACAAACTTTCTTTAGTTGAGGATCCAGAGATGAGCTGAATCCGTCTGACACCTGATAAATGTCACGATCGAGGTCTGAACTTGTTGTCAGTCCGTCAGTAAAGAAGCGGCGTCTCATCGGGGATGACTCATGTAGGTTTAGTCTGACTGTCGGATGTTTCGCCTGTCATTCAAAACGGTCAAACGTCTGGAAAACAGAACGTAATTTGTTCTTTTCCTCTGGTGTGATTGGATAAACAGCTGTCTGAAAGTCATTTCACTCAGTCTGAAATGAAACCCAGAGAGCTGTCGGGTGCCGAGAGGATTTCTCTCAGTCCCGTTGGGATTACACCAGGGAGGGATCGAGAGGAAACCTTTAATCATATCCTGATATCCACCATGTAGAGATTTTAGAAATGACTTCTGCGGCTATTTTTAATATATGTCTTAATTATCTCGTGTCAAGAACGCGTGAAGGACGAATTCAAGGCTCTTTCCAGTGAATAATCCCTGTGTGTTCATATTCAAATACATTAATTAACATAATAAAGCCTGAATTGGTGCCTTAAGTATTTTGACAGGTTTTTTTTTTTTCCTGGTATGATACACGATCCATCTTCTCGCTCGTCACCACAGCTGGACAGATCTCAATGTCACCGCTCAACTATCGAGCGACTTGCCGTCACATGAACACTCTGAAACTTGGCTGCGACCCGTGCTGGTGATCAAACCGCTGATGGGAACACAAATCAATGCAGCGCCGTTTTGAGTCTGTGCAGCCAAACATGCCGATGAAAAAGCACCACAACAGGAATGTTTTGACGTGAACTTAGATTATAAGATAAAAAAACTAAACAAATAGTGATTTATAGCGACTGTGACTGCCGGTGAATTGTTGGTTTGACTCAGCAGTGAACACACAGAGAGTCAATAAACAGTGAGAGGACATCAGCAGCAGGCAATCAGCGTCCTGTAGCACATAACATTTTCACAGGGACCCTCTGATTGAACAGGACCTCACCTCAAAAAACCCCAATCCTGCAGCCGCAATCTCATTCCACCGCCGCCACGCAAACACTCGAACCCGCCAGATCTGTTGTTTCCTTTTAAATTAAAGTTGTGTTTGTCTCTTATTTCAAGCAAAACAATTATTTCAACAAGTCTATCTTAGTCTCATCACAAAGAGGCGACTTCAGAGGTATTCAAGACAGCAGGATGAAAAGGCCCGGCGCTATCTGAGCGCTTTATGAGGGAATGTCAACATGAAACATTATTGGGTTTAGGGCTCAAACTGCTCGAGTGCACCTTGGCATGAATTCTTAAAATGTCTGGATGCAGAAAAAAACAAGCGAGTTCAAAGAGGAGAAGTGTCGTCTCCGCGAGTGATTAATCAGAACGAACTGTTTCAGCACATGAGGGGATTCTTAATAATTGATTACAAGTTTGCGAGAGCCTTAACTCCCACATATCAAACGTCTTGTGATTCTGCGGCGCGTCAGAAGTGAACGAGATGAAACGGCGTTACGAGAGGCCGAGATTCAACAGCAGGACTCAAGCTGCGCCGTCCGACCGAGTCAGGAGCGCGAACAGATGCCTCGACGCTACGACGCAAACTGGTGGAATGAGTCGCGTCCAACAGGGACCAAACCCCGGACAAAATGGAGAACAAAGAGTAGATGTGCACTGATTAAACAGCGTGTCATCAATTTAAGAAGGGATGAGGATTTAATTTTGATCCGGGCACAAAGCCACATGGAGGCTTTAATCTAGGAGCCAGAGGTTTCAGATTTTCACAGAAATATTGATGTTGTGTTGATAACACACACGACATATAACTGCCTGAATAAGGCAGCAAAGATGTTGATTTTGGTACTTTTTCAGGCCAGGATTTTAGAAAGACTGGGTCAGGCTCGCCACCTCCACCCGTCCATCCACAACAGCTTTGTAAATACAATCAGGTCTCAAATTCCGACAGAAGAAGAAAAGTAACAAAACAAAGTAACAAATATGGTCAATTTTGGCTTAATGTATCAAACGTAATTAATAAAGGATACATTTTCAGTTAATTAGATTTAGTTATGTCATTTCAATAGTTCATAAAATGTTTGGAAAGGTTCAAAACAACCGTTGCAACCTTATAATGGCCAGTAAAACTGAAGACTTTATATCATCAGGAGGGGGAGAGGAGGACTTTATATCATCAGGAGGAGGAGAGGAGGACTTTATATCATCAGGAGGAGGAGAGGAGGACTTTATATCATCAGGAGGGGGAGAGGAGGACTTTATATCATCAGGAGGGGGAGAGGAGGACTTTATATCCTCAGGAGGAGGAGAGGAGGACTTTATATCATCAGGAGGAGGAGAGGAGGACTTTATATCATCAGGAGGAGGAGAGGAGGACTTTATATCATCAGGAGGAGGAGAAGAGGACTTTATATCATCAGGAGGAGGAGAGGAGGACTTTATATCATCAGGAGGAGGAGAGGAGGACTTTATATCATCAGGAGGAGGAGAGGAGGACTTTATATCATCAGGAGGAGGAGAGGAGGACTTTATATCATCAGGAGGAGGAGAGGAGGACTTTATATCATCAGGAGGAGGAGAGGAGGACTTTATATCATCAGGAGGAGGAGAGGAGGACTTTATATCATCAGGAGGAGGAGAGGAGGACTTTATATCATCAGGAGGGGGAGAGGAGGACTTTATATCATCAGGAGGAGGAGAGGAGGACTTTATATCATCAGGAGGAGGAGAGGAGGACTTTATATCATCAGGAGGAGGAGAGGGGGGCATGATGGGAGATTAGCGGCCTCATTATCCGATACAGACTCACTCTGCTGTGGGAGAACTCACATCAAACATCGTCTCCCCCTTTTAAGATCATCCGATGCCTTTATTGTGACAGCTTCCTGTCGGTCCTCAGCAGGAGGTCTGGTCATTAAGCTGTAGTTTTTATAGAAGTTCACTGTGAGACTTGCTGCTGTTTCCATATTCAACCGGCTGCTCCTCCTTTTGTCTGCGGGGGAGTATGTTTGTGTGCATGTGGCGTCTCAGAAAACAAGGCAGATGAAGAGCTCATAACATCCCGGGATTGAATGAGGATGTTGTGTCTCAGCGAGGGATTCTGGGAGATATTTGTGTGTCTGTTGTGAGTCTGTGCTTCTTTGTATGTGCGTATGGAACAAACAGACAGCGGCAGTAATTGAGAGATTGTCGTCACTGATGTGTTGTGTCTTCCAGGCCGCTGACGCCTTATTAGCCTTTCTCTTCACGTCAGTGGGTCTATTTCTGTCGGAGTGGAAGATTCAGCGGTGCAGAAAACTTCGAACAATCGCTAAAAAGCGTATCACCTGCAGTGAAAACACCTCCCCCGCTGTTTACCTTCGTTTACCCTGGAAGAAAAGAGACTAAACTCTTTTGGACAGACTCGTTTCTGAGAGCTGCCCACGGCTGCCAGATCCTGTTTATCTGACTCTGTCAGGGGCAGCTTCACTCCGAGGACGAGTGTGGGCAAGTTTCCCCAATTCAAAATCTGACAACCAGAGAAGCAACAACTTTCAACACGGACATTAAAGGTTTCAGTGTGTCTTTGTCAATGGGGAAGAAGTTCTGGATCACTAAATACGGAGAGATTCATCCTCTGGGGAGCAAGAATGTCAGAGCGAAGTCACACATCCATCCATCCAGTAGACGTTGAGTCATCTCAGTCAGTCTTCTTCCTCGTGAAGAGGAACTACAGTCGGGTTCAGAGGCTGCAGAAGATCTGACGTGACCGCACAGGCAGAGATGCACATCAGAGGAGAACGGACACTGACTTTGCATCTCAAAGGTGCTCAGCAGTTCAAAAGCAAAGAATTCAACCTTTCACCCCAATAAACGGTATTTTTGAGGAGTCTAAGAAAAGTCAGAAGTCTGAGGAGAGAGAACTGGTTTTCCTGCAGCAGCTCCTCAAAGACCAACATCAAAAACAACACTTCGACCTCGAATGAAGCTCAGAAGAGCGCATACCTCCGCCAGGGCCCAACAGTCCCCTTTCAATTAAGCTAATCCAACATCAAACGCAACATTTAAAACTGACCGATCCTGATCTTTATTTGAATCTGCAACAACAACATAAACGCGCCTGAGTTTTCTCCTGAGAAATTAACAAAACTGTAAATATCTGGGAAAGATGTTGAGATCTTTCACTTCATCTGGATCCACACTACAAGTTAATCTCTTCTTTGTGTAACAGTCAACGAGTCGACGTCTTGAAGAGTTGATCAGAACTGATGAAGCTGTAACTTTCAGGCTTATGTGAATGTTTTTCCCCCCCACAGAGTGAAGCGACGCCGGCACTTTACAAGTCCTGTAAATGTTCCAGACTCTTATTTTTAACCTGGTTTGACAGATGTTTACACGACACGGGAGATAAGACGGCGACGAGGCTCGTGGGATACACACTGCTGATGTATTCTAACAACTGATACAGCAGGTATGTGGCTAAAGACCTGCTTGATGCACCGATATGAAAACACACTCCCGCCGATTGACGTTTGGTTTGGAAAGGTCTGATAGCGATTTGGAAGGAAGTACACTCAGGACAGGATGTTTGGGCAGCACAGATGCAGGTTGGGAGGTATTTTGGAGGATGAATGGAGGCTGGAGGCTGAACAGTTTCCCTCCTGTCAGTGGAGTGTGATAAAGTCATCAGAATTTAGTGTTTTTGTCTCCGGGAGCCGGTGTTTATTGATGTCGCTGGCAGTTATTTCAGTACAGAAGGTCAAAGTCGCCCCGAGGAGTCGTAGTTTGGTGTGTTTGAGCAGCGGCGGTGATGTCGGTGATGTATTCAGAGTGTTAAAAGACGTCCGGAGGGATCAGTTGTCTGTTTTTCTGCTGACAGCAGCTGTAAAGAGCTCAAGCACGCTCTGTCTGTCTGCATTTGAACTCTTAGTACTCATTATTGTATTATTATGTACAATTATTAATCATGCTGTGGGGCAGTTTACTCCCTGGACCCAGTTTACTGCTCCAGCGAACCGGCCGACTGTCAGTAACGACTTTCTCGTTCCCAGGAAGCGTCTTTGAATCTGATGTTTTCTTTTATTTACTGCTAATTATCTTGTGTGGCCGGTCGTCTTCCAGCGCTGTGGAATGATGATATACACAAGAAAGTGAGAGAAGATTCCCGGTTCTGTCTCTTTATCCGGGCCTCGCTCTACTCGAGGGACTGAGGACAGAGGATGTCGCTCACTGTACAGTTCGAGAAGCCGGCTGAGGCGATGTGATTGTGATTCTGGGCTGTATAAATAAAACTGATTTGATTCGAAGTGGGTCGCCGCGGGGACGATGTATTTTTGTAGCTGACCCTGAAGTCAGCATCACCCGGCTTCACTCCACAAAAAGCCTGATAGGATGCTGAAATGGATTTTGGATTATTGCAGAAAATAACCTGAAGTTTATGATACTGACATGTTTTGATTCACCGCAGATCTGCGACGCTCGACCACCGAAAAGGTCCAATACAAAGGTTTTAACATCTCCTCCAACCAGCCAACAGCAGTTTTAATATCCTGTCCTCTCACCAAAGTAGAGACAGGAGTGGAGACTTTAGAAGAGCACAGATCCTGAAGCGTCCTCCTCATTCACACCTTTAACTCACCGCTGGAGGCGAGTCGGTGGGTTTCTGCTTCACTCTGCACTTCATCTAGTCGGTGGTTTGGCCAGCGAGAGACAGATGTTTCTGTTCATGCCGTCTTTTGTATCTGTGTATCGATTTCATTCCTCTGATTTGATCCGTTCGGCCTGTGTGATGTATTTTAGTGGTTCCCTGTGGGTGAGCTCGGCGAGACAGCAGTATTGAATCTTTGTGGCTTTAATGCAGATACCAGAGGTAAAAAGCTTTACGTTGGGCTATAAACAAACTTCGGTCGCATGACTTACAGGAAACGTCACCACTGAGCTTCCTGACTCAGAATTTAAGCCATTCGGTTTGACAACATCCGACTGCATCAAGTAATCATTACTCAAGTCTCTGGTGGCCCACAACACCGACGATCTGGCTCATTTTATACACAGGAAGTCGAGCTTTTTTGGCGTCACAGAGCGGCTTTCAGGGTTTTTTTTAAACGGGCATCCACCGTGAATTCATGGTCGAGTCAACCCACAATCGTGGGATTTACCAAATAGTTACAAATAGTTACAATCCAAAGACGCATCTCCACATCCAAAATAAAACAGTTCAGTTGAATCCAGCTCACAACCAACCAGCAGGGACTCTTAGAGTCCACTCCGGGTTTCACCACAGATCCACACTCATCAATCAGGACGTCGAGCTCGACTGAACAGCGTCTGTAACAAAAGTTCAGCCACAGTTTACAACATTTACCCCAGAGACTGACGGTGCTGTCTTCAGGAATGATCCTCCTCCTCCAGCTCTTTCACTCCTACTGCTGTGAAAAGGCTCCTGATCAATAATCGATGACAACGTGTGATCTGGTGACTCCCTCCTCTCCGGCTGAACGTCTCCAGGGGGGTTTGGTTCATACTGCGCGGGCTTCTTGTGGGTTTTGATTGGATTACTGGGAGATTGTGGGTATTAACTGTGGAGAAGCATGAATGAACATGTTGACAGGTGGGCGTGAGACGCTGCACAGCTGATGGACGAACGTTTCCACATCTCCAGTCCGGATTTGTTGCCCATGAATGTTGAAAGAGTTTGATCCTGTTGCGGGTTAAATGTGTTTAAAAAGTGTTTGTGTCTGTTATCAGTTCTTCCCTCCATGTTGTCCTCCTGCAGTCAATCCATCAGCATTACGCACGAGTGGCACTGCAGTGTGTATTAATAACGCGTGACAATCCTTTACACAAAGAAATATATTCATGTATAACATCGGCCGAATGAACAAGTAGGTGCAGATAGTTACATTTGTGTTCGATACAGAACTTTACAAAGTTTATAGTTTCTCTTCATGATGCAACAACTCAAACAAATATCAATATCTTTTTATATTGTCAAAATGGTAAAGATACTTTGTTATGTTAAATTTTACTGTCTATTTTTTTCATCTGAAAACTTCTGAGATTGTCGGAACTGAAAGTCTTGAGTCGGGCTTATTAAGACTTCACCTGAAAACTAAAAGCATCAAAACTCACATTCATTAAAGAAAGTTGATTAAATAATAAATACGACTCATCAAATCTGATGAATCACTTTATATAAAGATGTTGGAGAGCTTCATGAGTTCATCTTTATTCTATAACGAGCTGCACGAGAGGCTCAGACTTCAAACTGACCATCGCACCAAAGGAAATAAGTTTTATATCTGAGGGCGATTGAGCTGAATTAAGAAAACAACAGTTGAATTAAGAATATTTTGTATATTTCATTTATTATTGTTCTGTAGAAAGTCATTGTGTCTTATTCTAAACCTAATCTAACTTGTTTTTAGTTTCAAAGTGTTTGTTTCTTCTATTCAACCAGATCATTTCTTACAGTGTACGGCTGAACGAGGAGTCAGCGACTTCGCTCTGTAAATCCTGGTCGGAGCAGCTTTGGTGCTCAGGGGACGACATGTTTTCAGAGAAGTTCACAAGTTCGTGTTGGAGACATGATGAGGTTTAACAGGAGGCGGAGGACATTCACTGTAAAACTTCCAGCTCCTGGCCGCCTCAGGGAACCCGGTCAGAGCGGGTTTAAAGGTGCATTCGAGGCTTTTGTCTTTTACAATATCTTAAAGGTCAGACGACAAGTTAGAGAAGAGCAGCGGTGTCAAACCGAGAGCACCAACACACCCGACGGCCACGTCGTTTAAGAAATGTTCTACAATGGTTTTCACCCTGAATTCATCATCTTCTTCTGCACTTGTTTCTTTAAATAATAATAACTCAAAATGTAATAAACACCGCTGATGGTAGAGATCCTGTTGAGAGGACAAGATGCTTTAAAGTCACTACGGATGAAAGTGTTTCCTGTGCCGACTCACTGAGGAGCTCTGACGGAAAGATTTGGTCGGTAACGGATCAAATTTGGCGATTAAGTGTTTATGTTTGATTATTTTCCTGCAGATCTTCGCTTTGTCTCCTCGGCAGACTTTTCTCACATTACTGTTTCTGTTTCTGTTAATTCCAGCTTGTTTTCTCTGTGACAGTTTAGTCCTGAGAGGCCAAATCAAATGAAAAATGAGACCGAGACGACAGCTGACAGAGAAAACAAAGAAACTGATGAATTTAAATGTGTTCTTTGATTGTTGAAGACAGGACTTTGTTTTGTTTTGTTCTTAAAACCGTTGAGGATTTACTCAACAGACCAAAAGTCTCAAAATCAAACTTTTGTTCAGATTTAACGTCTTCACGTTTATTTTTCTTGATAACTGAGAAACTGTTTTGTGTGTTTAAGTCCAACAAGCGGACGATGTATAAAGAGAAACTGTATCGAGGAGACCGGATAGACGTTAAAACAGATTAGGAGGCTTTCAGACAGGAGATCCTGGAGCCTGGACTCTCTGGAGGGATGATGGATCTCATCGTGCCGGGACGCCTCGGGATCCTCCAGGAGGATCTGGAAAGCATCGCTGGGGTGAAGGATGTCCGGAATACCTGCTGCCAGCACAACCCAACCGTGGATAAGCAGAAGAATAAGGATGGATGGACCTCGCTCCTTTAAAGAGAACAGCTTCTTGCAGAAATTGTGCCACATGTTCTAGTTGCAGAAAGGTTTTAACAGCTTTGTGACCCAAAAGAGCAAAAGAACGACTCATCTTACTGTGTTCTGTCTAATCTGGTGCCTGTATGTTTTAAATTGGACTGTTCTGCTGTGTTCACATGACCTGACCTGCTGGTAATCTGCCTCAGGTGTGTTCGATCAAGTCCTCCATGCTTGACGAGGTGCACCTGTAGAGTATCTCACAATTACTGTCTGACCTGCTCAGAACCCCGACGAGGGAATCCAGTAAATGTAATATATTAGTGACTAACAGAAAATCCTCAGTAGCACAGAAATCAGCTGTCTCACAGCAAAGAAACAACACATCTCACTGATCCAAGGCTCAGCAGGAGGCCGTCAGATCCCCGCGAGGGAACAAACTCGGGAGATTCTCTGGTTCGAATGCTCGCAGCGTGGTGGAGATTATCGGGTCGGTTAAGCAGCTGGTGTGGCATTTTCATTTTCATTGAGTGGAGTGATTCTCCGTGGCTTTCAGACTTTATTTCTCAGATGGAGCTCGACTGCGGGGTTCAAATGCAGAGCCGGAAAAATGCTGAGGAACACGCTGAGGTTTTAACCAAAGAGCTCTGAGAAGTTGTCATTTCAGAGGAGTGACTCAAACTAAGCCGGGTCATTACAGCTGAAAATACAAGACTCCTGTTGGATCAGATGGTTTAAGATAACGATGCCAGTGTCAGTTACTTACCATTTGTACAGGATGTCTTTCTGTGCACATCCATCCATCTTTCCTTTGGGAACATTTGTGATCTCCAACGTGTCCTTCTAGTTTTTTGCTTGTTTACTTGTTTAGTTTTTGTTCAGAATATCCCTCTCTCCTTAAGTAAGCTGAACATTTTTGTGTGTTTTTGTGACCGTATGTTGGTAGCTTGTTTGTTGTGTAACTGCTTATATTATGTTAGTGGTTTGTGTGTCTTTTAACAAAATTCATACATTGCACCTGTTTTTGTCTCGATGCTCGATGTGCAAAATAAACAAAATCTCATCTTCTCTTTCTATTTATATCTGTGATTGAAGGCACAAACATAAACTGAGTGGGAACAAGTCGTTAGGGTTGGAACAGAAACGTTGTGATAATGAGAATGGAGGCTGAAATTTGTCAGAAATTGGGGGAATCATGGGAAAAAGCTGAGAGAGGGCAATGAAAAATGAGAGCCTCCTGGGCAAAATCAGGAGGATAAGAATAAATTGAAATCCAAGGATGAAGACGTCTAAATGTCTCGACTGAAATCAAAAGACACCTCAAGCATCACGCTGTTATTTCTGAACTCTGGCTGTGAAGAAGCAGAAAAACACCTCCACAGCTGTCTGGAGTTGGCGTGAACAAACACCTCCACTTTGTGATGAGGTGAGTCGAGGACACGCCGGCTGATACGCGGGACATTCGGGGACGGCTCAGGTGATCGTCACGGAGACCTGGTGCTGCGAGTTGTTGTGGCAGCTTGAGTTTTGGCAAATGAAGTGGAAAGTCCATCTACTCAAGTGGCAGAGTGACACACAGACAGTGTTTTCCTCCATTGTTTCAGACGAGCACACTGTTGGTCACTTTGGCTCAAGTTTAAAGAGTTTAGAAGCAGAAGCAGGTACGTATGTGACTGACTGAGGCGTAAGCATCGCTGCTGCCGGCAGGAAATAATGCAGTCTGGACACGCCGGCTGTCGGGGTGTTTTATTTTGGCACAGATCTGATAGCACACATTAACATGCCGAGGTTTATGGAGTCCGTGTCAGCAGGTGATTAATGTGATGGAGTGGGTGAGTGTGTGAGATGATTTGTGAACGATTACAGAGCTGATGTGAACATAAAGCCGATATACTGTCGCTGGGGAGCATTTGTCTTCTGTCAACTCCCTCCGGATATTTGGGATTTTATGCATTAAAGCAGATTGGAAGCATAGAACTGGAAAAATGATCAACCACAACATTATAACCACCTGCCAAATGCTGTGTAGGTTTGCTTCGACCCTTCAGACCGGTTGAGATATGGACTCAACAAGTCCTCTGAAGGTGAGCTGTGGTATCTGGCACCAAGTCCTGTAAGTTGCAAAATGAGGCCTCCATAGATCGGACTTGTTTGTCCAACACATTTCACAGATGCTAGATTGGATCAAGATCTGGGGAGTTTGGAGGTCAAGTCAACACCTTCAACTTGTTGTGTTCCTTAAAACCATTCCTGGTGATTCATCAGACCAGGCCACCTTCTTCCATCGGTCTGTGGTCCAGTTCTGGTGCTCATTGTAGAAGAAAAAGGCTCTACACCCAGTACCTTCTTGCTACAAGGCAAGAACGCTAACGACCACTCTACCGTGCTGCAGCTTTCAGCATTGAACCTTGGGCCCCCATGACCCCGTCACCTGTTGTCCTTCCTTAGACCACGTTTGTTAGGTACTTATGGTGCCTTGATCTTGATCTGTGCTCAACAGAAGTCTTCGAGAGTATGAGTTAGGACCCGACTCCTGTCTTTGTTCAAGTGCGCTCAAATGTTAAATCAGTTGCTGTCGTTGCCTGTGAAGTTTGCGTACTTGCAGCGAGCGTCTATATTTTTTCCAACCAATATTACTGGAACACTTTTAGATCGGAAGTTGTGAATACCGAGTCAGGAATTCCTACTTCCGTCTTGCAATGGAACGTACCGTAACCGCTGCAGACCGGGAACACCGAACAAGACCTGCAGTTCTGGAGATGCTCTGATATAGCTGTCTAGCCATCACAGTTTGATTCTTGTCAAAGTCATTCAGATCCGTTTGAAAAAAACATTTTTCCTGCTTTCAACACATCAACTTCTTGACAACTGCTTAATATATACCACCCACTGACAGGTGCCACTGCAACACGATAATCAGTGTAATTCACTTCACCTGTCAGTGGTTTTGATGCCACGGCTGATCAGTATATATATATGTATATACATATCATAGAACACTGCCAAGAGTTTAGGACTTGCTACTGTAACAAAAAGTTAAGACAGAAGAAGCATTGAGGACATTCTTTCTGTAATGAGGCCCCTGATCTGAACAAGACCCGAGGACAGTCTGACCTTTAGTGAATGGTTGGAGTAATTCTCTCTGCAGAAATATCTGTTGAAATTAATTGATTCTGGGTCATAATCTCTCCGTTATGGAGATCTAGAGGGATTTCAATAAATGGACTTCATTTTTGTAAGACTGTCAGAATGACTTGTGTGTGTTGAAGAAGCTGAGTCATGGAGGAAACCTTACGTTCATAAATAACTTCACCTCTAAGGGCTGAATCATACTTCCAGTTCTCTGGTGGGTTCGTCCTGTTTCTGTCTCCTTCTCACCCCTGAGGGAACTTTATTCTCACCCTCCCCCTGCCGACACTCACCTTCCCTTCAGCTCTCTCTGACACTCCTTCTGTTTTTGGTCTTTTTGTCTCTTTGTGCTTCAGTATTTCAACACCAGGCCTCATCAGAAAGAAACACTCAGACTTATAAATGATTAACTCGTTGTACGCCTTTGTTATCTTTAATTAAAATTGTCACACATAATGACTACACAGTAGCAGCTAATTTAATTTTGTAATGTCAAACCGACAGTTTTTAATTATGTCAAAGCAACACTGTGTTCTGTGACCTTATACATTTCCACAAATCTGTTATCTCTCCTCTCTCTATCTATCTCTATCTCTGCTGAAAGTTCAGTCAGTTTGAAAACTTCTTTCTATTGTCTCCCATCACTACCAGGGGTACTGCTCTGTGGTCCGTATCCGTAAGCTTCCAGGAAAATGCAGAAATACGTACAAAATAAACACCAAGTATGGAAAGAAAGGCTCTGTCAGGTAACACAAATTAGTCAATATGCTTACCTCAGCACATGAGCGTCTGACAATATCAATTCTACTCTTCACAACTTTAAGAAATTGCTAAAATTCTAAAATATTAGTGGAGTAAATATGTCCAAGTCCTACACGTTGCAGCTGATATTAGATAGCCACAGCCTGCTATCATCAACTTTCCTGGAATTACAAGACATCTGCAGAATTATTCGTACTGCTGAAATAGAACAAAAATACGTTGCACTAATAATGGTGTAAAAACGACTGTCCATGTCCTACGTGTCACTGATGATGCTAGCCAGCTAGCCTGCTACAACTAGCCTGCTACAAGTAGCTTTCCAGCCTTCAACAAGCCAGGTTTACAAGGAGTCGGCGGATTAAGCACGGATGCTGTGTATATCAAACTTAAATGGATGATGTAACTATTAAAAATTGCTAAAAATGTGGTATACAAAGGCTAAAATAGTAAAATGCCACTACAGTAAGTATTAGCCAGTGCTGTGGCCTTCTATCATTAGCTTTCCAGACTTTTTTTAAACCTATAAAACTGACCATCAGCTACACTGTTAGCGTGACTTCAGATTTTTGAGCAGATATAAGAAACAATACATAATAAATGACTGTTAATGCCGGGGGTGTTACAGACAAGACGTAGCTTGAATATCTGCTAGATGTTCCTTTAAGTTGAGGGTCTGATTCTCAGCGAGAGGAGCCGGATCACTCGGGTCAGTTCACTAGATTGGCCCTGCAATCAGGATGGTCGGGGTCTTTTTAAAGATTAATCTCATGCTGTCTGTACATTGAGAATATAGAGGGAATATTGAGGCCATGTCTCTACAGAGCTGATCCCATGATGGTACAAGTCTCCTGCATGCACAAAGTTATTCTGTATTTTATTCATTTGCAGTGAACGTGGAGAAGTCTGGTGTTCTGGTCCGATGAAGCTGCAGTTTCGTAGTTTATATAAACGGATTTCTGAAAGAACTTCATGAGCTGGAGGAGAAAAGTGAACTGTGAAAAGATTACCTGGAAAATCTATGATGTGTTGAGGAGTTGTTTGAAGATGCTTTTGGTGATGAATCCATTATTGGTGTGTAGACTTTTGGAGTGAAGTCCATGAATGAAAAGGAAAAGATAACCAACCTTTAGATTTCCATGTTTAGTACATTTTTGGTGTTGCACAAACCGATGCAATTTAGATTCAGTGTCAGAAAGATGTTGGTGTCGAGTTTTAGTGTTTGAGATGTTTGTGTTGTATGAAGTACATTTGTTGAGTTGTGGATGTTTTGGTCACATGCTTGGAGGTTTTGGTGTTGGTGTTTTGGTGGAGGTCTTGTGTGTATTTTCAGTGTTGTAGATTTTTTTTGTTTTGTGGATCTTCCAGCTTGCAACTGGGTTAAAAATTGTATCTCAAACAAAGCTAGTTTTTAATGTATTTCCCTAGTAGCATACATACTTCTTGCAGACATTGGCACGACTTATGGTTGCGTAGGGCCTCCAAAGCCGCCTTCATCCTTGCTTTGGTGGCTCAGCACTTGGCTGACCAAACAGAAAGTACAAGCTAAAATGGAGAGCTGTGCTGTGAGACCTGACTTTGAAAAGCATTCAGTCCTGGTGATGCTCATCATGCCTGTGTTTTTCCGTTCACTAACTCAAAAAGCTTTCCTAAACAAGAGACGTTCTCTTCTGTGCGACTTTATAAAAGTTGTTTCACTTTTAAATCTGCACAACAGAAGTGTGTTGTTGCCTTGTTTCTCAGAGCCAGAGCAACATAAAGTACATCAAGTCTAAAGGTCAGACGAGAGAGAACAGTGATACACAATTACTGTAAAAGGCTTCTCTGAGTGTCTTTGTGTACGGGGGACTGAATGTTCCCTCTCTCACTGTACGGAATAAATAAATAATTTAAAAAACTCATCTGAAATACTTTACAAACCAATCACAGTTGGATTAGGTGATCACTTGTGCAGTTTGCTTTGCAGATTGTGTATTGAGAAATGTGTGGCTGCTTTTGTGGAGGCTGTGTTTGAACAGAACCAGTCTGAATGGATATTAAATTGCTGATTTAAAACATGTTCTCAGTCTCTTCCAGAGACATCCAAGAAGAAAAGAAGTTATCCTCGCGGCTGTCTGTTATTACGATGCATTCTTTTCTTTGTTGTGACGGAGACCAGATGCAGTCGAGTTCGAGCTGAAGCAGTTCAATTTATTCATTCACAACAAAATCCAAGAAGAACAAAAGACTTGCAAGGCCGGGAGGCAGGAAAAGGTCAAATGCAGATGAAGGGCAATTAAACAGTCAAACAAATGAGGAGCTGTGGTTCAGAAAGACTTTACAAAATGTTACTTTGGTTTCTATTATATCTCAGTCCTCATGTTCAGGCTTTGCTTTACCTGTTTGTGTAGCTCTCATTTTTGAGTTTCGTCACAGTAGTGCTTCAGTGAGCCAGCGTCTTGTTATCGGAAGGTCGCTGGTTCGATTCCCCTGGTCTGCATGTCAAAGTGTCCTTGGGCAAGATACTGAACCCCAAACTGGTCCTGCATGGCAGCCACTGCCATCAGTGTGTGAATGTAGGGATTACTAAAATGTAAATGTAATGAAACTAAATGTGTTTCATGTGAGAGCTGATGTAGCTCGAGGTAGATTTTGGTTTAAATCCTGGCTAAATCTTGAAGCATATCTGTAGTATTTAATGCAATATTAAGTTTAACCTGTTGTATTTTGTAACTCACACTTAATCCAACAGTGTTTTGTGTGAGAGCTGATGTAGCTCAATGTACATATTTTAGTTTTTGGTTCTAATTCTGTCTGAATCTTTGAATGTATCTGAACAACTGAACACAACATGAACTCCTCCCTCTTGTCTGTGTTTAATCAAATCTTTAATTTGCTGTGGTTCTTCTGTTTAAAGTCTCTCTGATTCATTTATTCCCTGACTTCAATCTGCAGTTCAGTTTCCTTTAACTTTTTATTTCCTTTTCTAAAATCTGACATCAAAGTGATCGACACCGCTACAAAATGAAACCAACTGGTGGCGTTTGAAAAAGCTTTTCCTGGGAAGTCACAGTCCGTCTTTAAAAAAAGGGCCAAACTTTTGTCATTGAACTTCCAGAGAGTGAGAGTAACTGAGGGAGAGAGGCCTGCGGGTATGTGACTGTCCTCCACTTCCTTCACATCATCATAGCAGGTTGTCATAGCAGCTTCAGGTGTCTGTGGCAACGTGCCCCGGGAGCCCCATTTCATTCAAGAGTTCTGTCAGACCCCCCGACCGGCGGCCATATTAGCTCTGTTGCCCTGCTGAGCGCTCCCCGCTCTGCTGATGATTACTGTCAAAGACACGGTTCAGCGGAGTCTCGGCGCGGCAGCAGACCGTCGCCTGTCAATCACATGTGACGGGGCTGCTGATTGGTTGATAAGGAGTGTATTCTGAGGACAAACAGCAGCTGGATGCATCAGCTGTACAATGTAATCGCACAGAGAGCTTCAGTTTTCAGCCACGCTGGCAGGAATGGTCGGACATTTCAACCCAGATTTTCAGCGTTTAACTCAACATTTTTAAAGAACCTAAAACTCTTGCAATGAGCGAAACTCAAATATCCAGCAGCTGGATGTCGATCTAATCAGCGGGGAGAATGACACTGACGGAGGAGCTGTGAGTTTTAATAAAAGGCCAATAATATGAGCTGCCTGTCAGGCTAATCTGAATCCATCAATATGGATGGACACGACACAAGCTGATAGATTTCGTCTCATTCTTTCTTCGCTCAAGGCAACAATTAAGATTTCATTTTCTTTTTCGATATCCGTCCCGTCTGGTTCAGAGCATCAAATTATCCCAGTTTGTGATTGTTCGATCGTCTCTTTGCAAAAGTCTCAGTGGGTGGTGGTCTTCACCCTGAATCATGACTGCTTCATTTTGTGTCTCCTCCATCTCTCACTTCTCAAAAGGGAAGTTTTAGGTACCTGAGAGAGTTTAAAGCAAAGATCCGATAAGTAAAAGACTCGAAATCAACAGCTCTCCTGGAATGAAAGACATTTTGAGGATGTCATCATGGGCTTCGGCAAAGAAATGTTGTAATCGATCAATCAAGAAAATAAACGACGATGACAAAAGTCATTATTTGGCCTTGGTGTCCACTTGAAGACCATTTCTACTGCAGTCATTGTTCCACTTCAACAGCAACAGCTTGATTTTTTTTAAGTTTGAGCTCATTTTTGGCAAACATTTGGCTGATCAACATAGTCAGGAAGTAACTCTGAAAATATGAAATATAATAGGCATGTCTGGCAGTTCCATCCCGTTGTACTCATGCCAGACTTTAAGCAATCACACTGCAATTTCGTCAGGAATAGCTCAAATCTAGTTACTCAATTTCCGTACATATTTTCCAATCGCAGCGTACTCTTGTACATGTGCGAAACCTGCAAGAATGCTGTTACGACTCAGCAATCACGCTGCAGTTTCATCGAGAACTACTAATTCTCTTTCCCTGCATACAATTTAACACGAGCGAAAGTTTCAAGAATGCTGTCAATACTTTCTGCAATCACTAGAATTTTGTCAAGAAAAAAAAATCGTACAATCCGGCTGCTTGTGTCCGTCCGTTCCTTCTGATCCCTGCGTGCTCAAAAGGTGCATGACATAATGACGATAACGCGGGAATTTCATCCACAAGTTCCACGGCAAATGTATTTCTGTTTACTTCTTCAGTTTTGGGATACTGCAACAATCTTTGCCATCAGCAGCACTTCCGCGGCTGATTCAGTCGCGGCGGACTTGATCTGCCTGAGGCGCTCCTGGAGAAGTCGGAGGATTCATCTTCTGAGGGCAACAAATGTCTCCATGTAAATGTGTCCAGTGGAAATGAAAAATCCCCGCCAGCTTTATGAGGTCGGAGAAGTTTTGTTGTCTCATCCGTCACTGTTTCGCCTCCAGGTTCGTTTCTAACGTTACAGAACTTTCCCCTGAGATGAATAATGAGCATTAGGAATACATTACTTTGTGTTTCCCTCTGCACAGACAGTCTAATATGAGCTGTGAAATGGAAGAGAAGGATCTTATAATGAGCACATTTGTTTGGCACGATTCTCCCAAATGAGAGAAATTAGTTTTGTTTCAGAGAGGAGCGAAGCTGCTTCTTATAACCTCACAGTGAAATGTAAGACAAACACTCTCCAAACACACCAGAAGCTGCTGTCAAAGCGACACGGACGTTACGTCCACGCACATCAAACTCTAAGTCGACTCGTGCATCATTATGTGTCTTGGAGGGACATCCTGGCAGCGCTGAGACAAACGTTCCTGCCTCTGAAACAGCTCTGAGAGGGAAGGACTCGGAGGAAAGAGGCCTGGTGGGCTCCACTTCAAAGCCCCCCAGTTCGATCCTCACATCAGAGCGAAGACCAAAGCTCCTGTCCCTCGGGACGGACGTCTCCCGGGAATGTCCAGGATTTGGAATAAATGGAGGAGATCGCCTGTGATTCAAATCCCGTTAAAAATCTGCCACGACTGGTTTGAACAGCAACGACTCGTGCAGGAGTTGTAGAGAGACGGAGCTCCTGTGGCGGTTTATTAAACCTCTTTTTTTTTTATCCTTCTTCACCTACTTATGTAAAACCTTCCGCGTCCAGAAGACGGTTTTAGGAAGAATTTCTCTGCTGCAACCTCAAAGCTTCAAGCAAAGTAAAATTAGACCCGGGAGCCGTAGGGGCTCATTAAATTTCCCCGTGAATGTGAGTGTGAATGTTACGGTGCAATTACACAAAGTCCCCCTGTAACACTAAACCTGTGAGAGAACGGCTTCAGTCCTACTTTTTCATTTACAGCTCAGGCACATTTATAAAAAAAAAAAAAAAGTGCCTGAAGAATAAAGTCAAGGAGGAAATTAAAAAATGAGAGCCACCCAGGAGACGAGGAGAGTTTCCAGCCCGAGGATCCAGAAGAGATGATGTTTAATATCAGTTCTGAACGTGATGGGGAAACCCAGGTCTTTTGGTTTGATAGGTTTAAATTGTGTTGTTACGCAGATGAAGTCAAAGACATATATAATAAGTGGTGTATGAATAACTTTCTTTACAATATTACAGAGTGAGTCGCACTGCTGTTGTGTTACCTTGGACAAAATAGGCGACCAGGCGTCAGAGAACGACGCCATGAAAAATTCAAAATGGATGGATTATCGTAATTTTCCTTCCGTTTTGTGTTCAGCTGTCTCTGCCGGATCAGAGCTGACTGGCCTCCAGGATCTGTCCCGGGGTGGAGACACTTTCGTTTTTGACGGGAACAAACATACCCAACAACAGCAGGAAGAAGAGACAATGTGTCTCCTGTCAGAAGAAGTTCTGCTTCTGTTGAGCATTGGACTTCTGATCAGACAGACAAAAGGAATATAAATTACTAAGGAATGGACACTAATTGGGACTTTATGGCCTCTGTTGCCGACCCTGCCGGTCAATCTGAGAGAATGATTTGTCGGATCTTTTGGTTGACGTCCAATGAACTGAACAGTGGAGAACTGAAGTTATTATTTATGAGTTATTTATTTGACATCAGGACATCAGAGAGAGTAGGATGAGGGTGATTTCATGATCCACAGGAGACAAACATAGGGAGAATGTTATCGCCGAGTACAAAGAGAAACAGAGAGACCTTCACTGATGTCACCAGAGCCTTTCTTAAAAGTTTTGACATTTTCAAAAAAGACGCTGGGCGCTGTTGTTTTTCTCTGCCACTCGTAGGGAACAACTGATAAAAGATGCTGGCGCTCGGAAAGAAACGACTTCTGTGCCTCTTAATACTGTCCCATCTCCCCTCAGACACGGTCCACATTCATTAACACGTGTATGGAAGTGGTTTTTCCAAAGCGGACGTCTTCTGATAATTGAACGATAAAAACATCAACCCAAACACTCGGCACCTCCGAGCATCTGAGCTGACTCCTCCGAAGGAGGACGGGCGGAGGGAGGCGAGGGAGGCGAGGGAGGCGAGGGCCGGTCGGTCGGCAGTGAGGGAGGCGCAGAGGAGACGACTGACTGAAGGATGAACTCCCAGAGCTACGACGAGCTAAAAATCACAGAGGAAGAAGAAACGAATGAGGCAAAGGAGTGTTTGCTTTTGTGTTTGTGCTGATGCAGCGTGCAGAAGAAGAAGAAGAAGAAGAAGAAGCAGAAGAAGAAGAAGAAGAAGAAGAAGAAGCAGCAGAAGAAGAAGAAGAAGAAGAAGAAGAAGCAGGAGCTGACGGAGAGAATCAGACGGAGGACAAACCGGTCCATTAAACTGTGGCTGAGTCGATGTTTGTTCCTCCTGCTGAGAATCAAACACTTCTTTTCTTAATTAAAGCCACAACATCAATGTTAGACTTCTCCTCCTCTCTTCCTCCTCTCCTCCTCCTCCTGCTGTGTTTCCGTTTTAATAATCCCATCTGTTTAATTTCCCTCTTCTTTCCTCCATGTTCGCCTTTTGGCTCAGATTTTCACCTCCCACGTTTGGAGCTCTTCCCCTCCATCTGTCTTCTTCTTCTTCTTCTGTCAACATATACTTAACAACATTTCCTCAATTTAGCTTCAAGACCTCCTCTTTTGTTCTTCTCTTCTGTCTCTGTCCTTAGGGGAGAGGAATGAGGAGAAGAAGTAAAGAAAGGAGAGGGGGAGGAAAAAACAAGAGCAAAATAAGAGAAAAGAGGAAGAGGTGTTAAGAAAGGAGAACGAGAAAGAGGAGAAGCAGAAGAAAACAAGAACGAAGAGAATGGAAATCAAGGAGCTGACAGAAAATGAGGAGGAGAGGAAGAACGCTGGAAGGGAAGGGAAGGAGAGCAAGGAGACCAGGAGGAGGTGAAAAGGAAGGAAACAAAAGAAGTAGAGAGAGAAGGTGGTGCAGGAGAGGGAGGAGAAGAAGAACAGAGAGGAGGGGAAAGAAAACAAGAACAAGGAGAAGAGGAGGAGGAGGGAGGGAACACAAAACATAAGGAGGAAGGGAAAAGAGAAGGAAGAAGGTGAGGAGAGCAGTAGGAGGTGAAGTGGAAGGAAACTGAAAAGACAGAAAAGGAAGAAGAAAAGGAAGGGGTAACAAACAGGGAGGAGAGTGAGGAGAGAGGAAAGAGAGGAGGAGGAAAACAAGGAACGGAGAGGAAATGAAGGAAGATGACTAGGAGAGGAGAACGAGAATCGAGGAGGAGGAAGAAGAAGAGAACAGGAGATGATGGAGAAGAACAAGGAGAGGGAGGAGAAGCAAGGAGGGTTAGGGGAGGAAGAGGAGGAGGAGGAGATGAAGAATTAAAGAAAAACAAGGAGGAAGAGTGGAGGAAGGAGAGAGGAAGAGGGAGGAAAGAAAAAGATTTGGAGCTGGAAGCAGAGACAAGGGGAGGAAAAGAAAAGAAGAAGATAATAAAGGGAGGAAGGAAAGAATAAGAACGAGAGGAGGATGAAGAGGAAGAGGAGGAGCAGAGTGCAGTGACCTTTGACCTGACAGCTGAGTCGGCAGCTTAGTTTCTCAACTCTTAACGAGTTAGAGAAGGTCGAAGGAACAAATTAAAGAAACACACTTCACCAGTCAGTGAGCAGAAAGTGCTGAGTCGTGTTTATAATGAACTCGTCACTCTTCCTCGCAGACGGGCTGACGGTGACGTCATCAGTCCGTCATCAGCAGATTACAACATGTTGATCTCTCCATTTGAATCGAGTCTCAGCTGCTGTGAAGCTCCAGAGACGTTCTGTGGACGACGAGGACGTGGTGATGGCTGGATTTTACTTCTTTAGTTCTCCACCTTTACATCCACACATTTATCTCCATCTTCATCTCTTATCAAACCCAGCAAGGTTGTTTAAAGCAGCAGCTGATTCGCTCTCTGATGAGATTAAAGATGGAACTGATTCTTATCAGAACATTTCACCTCCAAGCTGTTTGAACTTTGTCTCTCACGTAAACGCCTGATCGACACGGCCGGCTTCATCGTTCTGTGTGTGTGTGTCGGATAAAAAAGACATTTAAAGACGTCGGTTTGTTCGGACTGAATGATTAACAACTGGCCTGAAGAAAAGATTCAGATTCAAGACTAAAAACCTAAAACACTCAAGTCTCAAGAGTCCTCCGAAAAAGAGAAATGTTTTAGATTAAACATGAGTTCCCACAAGACGCAGCATGACTTAATGAGAAAAGATATAAGATAACACTGAAGAAGAAGAAGAAGAAGAAGAAGAAGAAGAAGAAGAAGAAGAAGAAGAAAAGAAGAAAAGAAGAAGAAGAAGAAGAAGAAGAAGAAGAAGACTGCGGAGGGAAATTAACAGAAGGAAGAAGAGAAAGAAAAGAGAGGTGACAGGATAACAGGAATAAAAAATAAGATTTAGATGATTAATGCCCACAGGGGAAATTCAGGTGTTTAGGTGTGTAAGACACACACACACACACACACACACACACACACACACACACACACACACACACACACATCAACACACACACACACACACACACACACCTGATAACAACAAAGCTGCATATCTCCGGATGCTGACAGAAGAAGAAGAAGATCGAGGGAGGGATTATAAACCTGATTTAGAGAAGAAGAAGAAGAAGAAGAAGACGGCCGGAGCTAAAAGAGGGAACACATAAATAAACGAGGGGGGAAAAAGCAGCTCATCTGGATCTTTTTAGCAGCAGCAGATGAAGTTTTGCTCTGTTGCCGTGGATTTACAGAGTTTCCATCGTTTCTCAGATTTCAGTAACTTGTCTTCATTGGTGGCTCAAACGTCCAGATCCAACCTTTGTTCAGTTTGGACCTCAGCTACAGTCACAAAGAGCTCGTTCACAAAGTCTCAGAAACGTTCCTGTGCATTTCAAGGTGAACCACTTCTTTCTCTGCTCGACGGAACGGTGTTTGTTGTGCAACAAAAGGTGGACTCTTACACAAAGTGTGTCTTTGTTCACTTCCCAGAGGAGCTGATGCTTCAAGGTGAAACGGAAAGAAGAGCGTTTCCTTTGTCAGCAGAACAAGTGTTATATCATCTGCACTGAGTCTGAAGTCCAGGAGGCGCCTTGATCAGATGTTGGAACCACCTCAGCTCCTTTAGAATCAGTCGGTTCAGCAATGGTTCTCCTTCCCAGTGTCTTAAGTCCTGAGCCAATCGCTGACAGTCAACATGCATCACGAACGTACAACCCGCTCGAGGCTATTACCCAAAGTTCACGAGCACAGGTGAGGGTTGGAACGATTCACCGAGAAGTCAAGAACTTTCTACGTTTGGACTTGGTTAATCGAGAGCTCCGTCTTTGGACCCCGACGATTATCTTGAGAAGTTCGGCCTCGAGCTCAACCGGTACGGAGAACGTCAGCTTCAGGTTCCACCGTTGTAGTTCGTGCTTGACAAACAAACCCAAAACTTTGGCTTCAAGCTGGACGGATAAAAGTCAAGTTTCGGCTTTGGGCTCGACCTGTTGCTCGAGAACTTTTATCTTCAGGCTGGACCGGTAGTTCGACTTTGGTCTCAACCAGCAAATTCGAGAAGTTTGCAAAAGGATTCATGAGTAAATCTAGAGACTCAACTTCAGTCACAACCATTCAATTGAGAACTAAACCGAAGACGAAGCCTGAAGAACCTTCAAGGCTTCAAGCTGGACAGATAAATAGTTTCAGCTTTTATCTTCAGGCTGAACCAGTAAATCAAAAGCAAAGGAAAAGATTCAGGACTTAACTTCTTCACAGGTCCATAAAACAGATGGAGACTCTTTGGTTAGAAAATCATTCTGGCGTTTCTTCTGACAAACAACACGTCAGCTGTCAATCTGTCAACAGTTTTATTCACAAACACAGACAAGATGACCTGAAATGTCATCGCTCAGTGTTTCTACATCACTCCAACGACATGTTACAATTTAATCACAAGCCCGAGCTCTTGTCATCTGCTCAAACTCTTCAGTCTGCTTTTTAATCTCAAGTGTGGGAGACGTATTTTTACATTTTATACTTAAAATTCACACTAACTTTTAAATAAATAGGGTTTATTTATCAATAGTTTTTACAGATTGGATCTCTCTTTGTTCCTTCCTGATTCTTGGGCTTGATTCGGGTTCTTTTGTTAAATAAAAAGGCTTTTTTTTTCAGATTAATTTGCATCAGTTTTACATTTTACATACAATTTTAAATTAAAAACAGATGAAGGGATTTGAATTGGCTCCCTGAGAGAAAAGACAAGTGAAACAGAAGTCTCTCTGTTGAGTTACTTCTGAGAAATTACACCACGACGTCTCCTCAACAAAGAAGACCAACTGACCAGCTACTTAACAAACTTTTTATACACATTTTCAATCAACGAGCCTCAAAACAAACTGAATCAAACTTCAGAAACTTGGAATAAAAGATAACAAAACATGTGCTGTATAAACATATTAAAACACGTGTTCACAGCTCAGAAGGGACTGAACGGATTCAAACAGCTGAACGAGAGCGCTCACCGAACACAAACGAGACGTGAACGTAAAGAAAATCGCTCGCCTTCAAACGCCGTTTGATCTGCGTGGAGTTGAATCAGATCAATAAAACCTCTTTAATCCTTCAGAGAGGTCGGCTCGGTCGAACAAATCACTGAACGTAAACGTAAAGAGGAACATAAAGAAAGTCATCAAACACTCGCGTCAATAAAAACATTTACAACCTTCAGAACTGCTCACCTCTGAACTGTTTCTTGTTCTCGTGGCCGCGTTAATTAAATGTCTGTTTGGGATTTAAAACGACTCCTCTCTGCTTCTTATTTCTTTTCCTCTGATGGAGAAACAAACTTCCTGCTCTCATCATGCTCCTCGACAGAAAATTACCTTCTTACAATTTATTTTACTCAGCTGTAGTTTGATTACCAGTATTTTTTTCTCCCCTAAATAAAAGTTTATACGCTTTTCTAATGTGTAAAAAATGTTTTTTAGTCTGGTTTAGTTTCCTTTTGTTTCTTCACACCAGAACAAGACAAAAGTCGTCTGGGACTGCTTTCACACGTCTTTTTGCTGATAGAACAGACTAATCTGGGTACTTTTAACACCATGTCGGGACATTTTCTTGCCGTCTTTTTCCTAATAAAATAGAGTATTTCTAATGAGACGTTAACACTTGTTCCAGCTGTCTCTGTGGCTGCAAAACTCTCTTTCTGTTTGTAGAGTCTAAACTTTTTCCAGTATTTTTAATGAGATGTCTGGACTTCTTCCAGCTGTTTTTGTGGCGAGGAAACTTAATATCTTTAATAAGCTGTGGAGAGCAGAGAGTGGAGAAACGTGTAAAAACAAATCTTACTGTGTTCTTACGTCTTTTAACTTTACTCTTCTTCTCCGAGTGATTCTGGTTTAAATATAAAAACACAAGAAGAAAGACGTCAGTGAGTTTAATCTAAAGGAAAGATGTATCTTAAATCTGCCCTCGGAGGCTTTTTTTTTTGCTTCACTCTCATATTCTTCTTCGTCTTTCAGATGACTGGAGTTGTGAAACGGGTCAGGAGAACTCCTTCTTCCTCGCTGGTAACTCGGGTTAACACAAACGTAAAAAGAGAAAAGCAGCTACAAACATTCCTCTGGAGTAGAAGAAGAACGTGAGGTCTCTTCTCCTCCTCCTCCTCCTTGTCTTTGTCTTTCTGTTTTTCAGATCTCTGTAGAGACGACTGGTTTAATGGGAGGATGAAAGAAAATGGAAATCAGACTCTCGTGTCGTGGAAAAGCCTGTTTTTTTAATCTCTCTGCCCTTTTTTACGCTTTCTCTGTAATTCACTCTAACGGAGCTCTGCGTTCTTAAAACTATCAGATGGAGCCCGACTCGAGCTCAGCAACTTAACATGTGATCCTGAATGAAACGGCGGCTTTAACGTACGTAGTTAAACTTGATGATCTGATCAGAAGTCTGAAGGTTCGACCGGTTCGTTTCATGTCTAAATAGGTGATAGATTTGTTAGAAAACCGTGTCTTTCACCTCAAAACTGAACAGATATTAACACCGTTTTTATTCGATGGGTAGTTTAAGGTGAGCCGGAGAGGAGGAGGACGGAAGGATCTGACTCTGACACTGAACAGAAGTCTAGAATATACTTTTTATCAGCTGGCTTTGTGTTTTTGTAAAACCTAAACAGCGCCTGTCTGTCTTCTTTTTATTTTAGTTTTCTACATCAGAGGCGATAGAGAGAAGAAGCTGAGCAGGAGCTAAACATCGTCCTCCTCTCCGACTGAGATAACATTCAGAGTCGAGGGAGGAATGAAACAAGGAGATGGTAGTCGTTACGAAAAGCATGTGGTAGTGTGATAATAAAGACGGTCCTGCCTTTTCTCCTCCTCGTCCTCAGATCGTCTCCTGGCCGCTCAGCCTCAGACGAGAAAAGGCCTCCTGCAACAACAAGCCACATCTTTCTATCACTGGGTCGAGACGCCTGATGGTTATTTTTAATCGCTGGCTCTGCCCTCGGATCACACTGACGGTACAATAACAAGTGACACCAACATGAACGTGTGATGAATGTGTTCACAGGTCGGACTCGTCATTTAGCTCATTATGCTGCCAGAAGAAAATGTGTTCTCTAGACTTCTCTGTGGCACCAAGAGCAAATACTTTTAACGCTACGTCAGGATGTAGAAGCCAAGAAAAACCTTCTTTTTTTTTTAGAGACGTCAGAACATTTCCATCCGATATCTTTAAGTATGTATCAGGACATTTTCTTACCATCTTTGTGGCAAGAAATATTGGTGTTTTTAACAAGAAGTCAGGATGTTTTCAGCTCTCCGGACATTTTTCAGCTGTTTGTACCGACAAAACTGTGTGTTATTTCAACGAGACATCAGGAAATATCCACCCGTCTCAGATCAGAAGGTATTTCAACAGGACGACGGGACACTATCCAGCTGTCTTTGTCACAACAGAAAAGATATTATTGAGCCAAAACTGATCTTTTCTTCACCCTTACCAATTTGTTTAACCCGACGTTAACCACAGGATGGAAACCTGCTGTAAAAACGAACCCTACACACAAATGTTACTGCTGTGTCTCACCGTCAGTAGAAAGGCGACGGGGGGCTGATGTAGAGCCGCTGGGTCTCGGAGGACGGAGGGCTGAGCGAGGACAGAGAAGAGAGGGGGGAGAGGGGGAAGGAAGATGGCGGTGGAGGAGGAGGAGGAGGGAGGCAGGAGGCGAAGGCCCGGCCGCCGCAGGTCAGCAACCCGGGACTGGTGGCCAACGGGGGGACGGCGAGGGGAGGAGAGGGGCTGCTGGGAGAATCACAGGACGCTCCGCTGAAGAAGGTCGAGTCTGGAGGACACGGAGAGGAGACGGAGTCATCAACATCGAGGGTGGAGGTGAGATTAAGTAGGCGGGGCATCGATTCAGGTGAAAGTGGAGGAAGGTGAACTGCTGTTTGTTAAACATTCAGGGAGACAAACTGTGAGTCCACCAACACTACGAGCCTGGAGACAAAAAACACCGGGCGGGGTAAAGACACAATTCATAAGTAAACCTTCCTGCAAATTTGCTTATTCAAGGTGCCAATTACCACAAAAACAGTCACATGAGCTCCTGCAGGGAGTGACGTCTATGTCAGGAGCAGAGACAGAGAAGAGGGGAGGATGGAGGAAGGGGAGAAGGAGGAGGAGAAGGAGGACAGACTGCATGTTGTGGGTTGAGCTCCATCACTGGCAGAGATATTCAGGTTCCCTGTGGAGCTGCGAGCATCATAAAAAATGGATGCTGTGTAAGAGAGTTTGATTAAAAGCGCCCACCGCAGGGCGGACTTCCAGCAGCACTCCCAACTTTCCCTCTTCACGTTTTCAAAGTAACATCTCGTGTCCAAAAAAAACATTTTTAATTGCGTTTGTGCCGGCGTGTTGCCGACCGCAGGGACCCAGGAGAGCTGCCACCACACAAACCTGCTTCCTGGAAGTCAATTAGGAAAACCATTTTCACTTCAGCCTCTCTGAGCTGTGAAACACTTCCTCGCTGCTGCTCGTCCCTCACCGGCCAATAGGACGACACTTCACTGCTGCACTCAAGCTGCGACCACAAGAGACACATTTAGGTAAAACTGGAGTTGTGCTCTATTTTCAGGACTGAGCAGCTGTTTGTTCCAGGAAGGCATGATGGGAGATTCTTCAACCATCGCTTCATCTGATAAAAACAGTCAGAAGCTCCATCGAGCCACATATCAGTTCATGGTTGTCTTTTAAAGACCAGAGGGAAGGTTCACCTGACACGGTCACCACTCCATCCGCCACACTCATCCAAAGCTGTTGTTGAAGCAGTCGATGTCTCTCTAAGTGTTTCTGTCATTAATCAATACGAGTCTGAACACACTGAATTATTCAACATTCCTCGCTTGTGACAGTACAACCGTCTCACATGGTCCCAGTCCAAATCTAATAACAATATCACTGAAAACATGGTTTTATGAGGACATATTCAGATTGGGTCGTTTATCTTCACGTTGGCTGTTACAGGCTCTAGGACGGGCACAGAAGCTCCCACCTGAGCTTAAAGATGTGTTTTTGATTCAGCAGGTTTAGTTTGGATGGTTCTGGTGGTACAGATCGTGCTGAGTGGAAGATGTTCATTAACACTAACTTCAACATCCCATCACGTCTCAGTTGCTCTAAATGTGAGAACAGATGTTGTAAAAAAACAGACAACTTGCACCTTCAGTGGTTTTCAGGTGGTTCTGATCTCGTTCCAGTCTGCAGGTGATGTTAATTTTCAATTATCTCATTTTTTAACAGAGCTCTTTAAATGTACGACGTGTTGTGAGAGGCGCCGGCGCCGGCAGCTCTCTGATTGGCTCTGAAGGAGCTCCGGATGGCACGAGTTCAGACTCTGACAGCTGCTACAACACATTTCAGACAATACGCGACGTAACGAGGCTGCCAAACCCGCCTGGATCCGTCCAATCTGTTCTCCAGTCAAACGAGTTCATTCTCTGAGACTCAGACATCCCCGCAGCGTTCAGGTGACCTGGTAATTAAAGAAACTGAGACGCCTGCAGGGTGCTAAACTTCTGAAAACTGCCACTCAAATGAGAGGAGTGATGAGGCAGTTCAGCGGGAGACTGAACAGTAATATGAATCTGAATAAATGATGACGGTTAGATTAAGAGCGTCAGTATGTGTAATATGTAATAATGCAAACACAGATTATCAAGCTGCTTCAGCTGCAGGCGGCTCTGCTGCATGAATACAAATACTGCATTTAAAAATGGATCTTACGTCATTATCTGAAGATCATCACACCTTTTCTACCAATAACAGGTTCCTTTAAGAACCTCTGCAGCTGTTCAACCAAGAGGAGAGAGGCAGGTGACAGTTCTGGAACCAAATCACGGCTGCAGAGAGAAGTTTTACCGTTTAAATGAAGGATTCTGGGAGGAAAAGACACGAACATAATAGATTTACTATTTGCATTTCCTGACACATGTTTCTCCTCAAAATCGTCCTTTTTATATGCAACACACGTTACATGCCTGTACGATTCCCACCATGAAGAAGCAAATGTGATAAAACATGAAAGCTAATTTCAGTCACACGAATACGTTCGATAAACTTCTGTCTTCAAACTGAGCGTGTGAATTAAAGGCATTAGCGGCATTAAAGGTATTTAAAGAGTCGAGTTCAGCCACGATTTTTCTTCACCTGCTAACACAGACAGGTAGACCAACTGTCGTCTGCTATTGTTGTTAAAAACACACAATCAAACATGGAGGACAGGTTGGTCTCTGTTCCACAGCGTTAAACAAACTTCACCAAGCTGAGACACAAACTTGTTAGCAAATGTTTGTTATATTCTTCTGGTTCTGTCTGGATCCTGCTAACAGCTAACAGCTAACAGGCTACTTGTTTATTCATATGGTATATTGTAAACAGTCTGTTTATACACAGACAAACAGTAAACAAACTGACAACACAGATCATAACACTGAACGTCAAACTGTGTGTGTGTGTGTGTGTGTGTGTGTCTGTGTGTGTGTCTGTGTGTGTGTGTGTGTGTGCGTGTGTGTGTGTGTGTGTGTGTGTGTGCGTGTGTGTGTGTGTGTGTGTGTGTGTGTGTGTGTCTGGATGTGTGTGTGTGTGTGTGTGTGTGTGTGTCTGTGTGTGTGTGTGTGTGTGTGTGTGTGTGTGCGCGTGTGTGTGTGTGTGTGTGTGTGTGTGTGTGTGTGTGTGTGTGTGTGTGTGTGTGTGTGTGTGTACCCAGGTTCCACAGGGTGGTCTGTGCAGCCAGCTCTTTGGCGTCGTCCAGCAGCACACACAGCTTGTCAGGCATGTAGGTGCTTCGTGTTGACGGGATCGACACCTGCGCGCACGCGCACACACACACACACACACACACACACACACACACACACACACACACACACACACACATGCACACACACACGCACACACACCTTCAGTTTGTTTGTTTGTGACAAATGGAATGTTTAAAATGTACACAAATAAACATTTATGTATTTATTCTGCATGAATATATTCTGCTGTTTAGCGGCTGCAGCGAGGCTCGTGGTCACTGTGAGGTAAAGTGAAGGTGAGGCAGGTAGAAGGAGGTGGAGGAGCAGGTGGAGGCAGGTGTCAGACCTTGTAGAGGAGCAGCAGCTTCCCGTCCTGTCCAGGTGTGGAGTACAGGTGGTACTCGGGCTGCGACCAGAAGTTCTTGCTGCAGTAGAAGTCGAGCAGATTGACGGCGGAGGCGATCTGACTCTGCTTCAGCGCCTGCAGGTTGGTGGGGGACAGCTGAGTGCCGGGAAACAGGGGGAACACACACCTGTCTGGGTCGTCTGATGACACACACATACACACACACACACACACACACACACTCGGAGGATTAGCATTAGCGCTCATTAGCATGAACATGTTGTTGTGCGATAACACATCGCTCGGACTGAGTCCGGACAGTTAAGGAGCTGCTGTGGAGGAAAGTGAGCGAGGAAGTCTGACTACCTGGTAAGTCATGAAAATATGTCTCAGCACAACACAGTCCTGATCGGTCCATTCAGGGAACAAACACTTTAAAAGCTGTTTGCTTGTCATCTGACCAACAGACCTGATGAAGCATGACTTCAGGCTTTTAACTGATCCATTTAATCTCTTTGTTTTGGTTCATGTCGATGTGGTGAGACGGATTCATTCAGTCTGCGTCTACCTGCCGGTCACAATTACTATTTATTGATTTTAACACACCTGTTGGGAAGCTGCCACTCAGCAGAGACAGATGGACACCGGTCAGCCTCAGAGGTAATTATTCAGTTATTAAATAAAGAACACTTGCAGCTCCTGCTTCGTTTAAACACGAACTTAGAGATCACTCCAGCGTGTCCGGGTGTTGCACTACCCTCCAAGTTTATTTAAGATCCATGAAGCACATCTAATTATGCTAATCATGTCATTAATCTAGCGGAGTGGTGCATTCAGGAGCACATTCCTCTGGTCTTAAACAAACAGTGTAAAATATTCTGTATCTTTAAGCCTTCAGCAGCTCCAATACACTCTGGTGCTCATGATTAAACATGTGCTGCTCTGTTTGTTCTGGTCTCATCTGGCTGTTTAACACTTTCACCATCGATACATCACCGTCTCACTGAATCAGCTGTATTTCTATAAGAGTAAATACAGATTAATGGTGGCCTCTTTATCTGGCTGCAGCAGAGCTGCTACGGCCACGGAAAACTAAACCACATCTCCCAGAATCCCTCTGACTTCCTGCACTCACCCCCCTCCTTTCTTTCTCTATTTGTCCTTTAATTAGTGTTAATTACAGTCATTATTGAATGTAACTGAACATGAAGCAGCTTTAAACTCACTTTCCTCTGTCCGTCAGACTCTTCTCGTCCCAAAGTGAATCCTTAATTCCTTTTCTCAGGAGTCTCTCTCTCTCTTATCTACCCTTCCTCAAATCTACCCCTTCACTTCTCCTCTCATAAATATTTCACAGTCCATTTGTGGGAGCGTTAACTCCAGAACTTTTTTCATTTTCACAAATTGTCCGCAGGCGTCGTGAGGGAAGAAACTGGAGTTTCGCTTCATCGCCAGATTATTATCACGTCTGTGTCAATATACGAGTGAGAACTGGACAAATGTTGTGTGTAATGGATAAAAAAAAAAAAGTCAAAACCTGCTCAAGCTCAGCAGGATGAAAATTGAATACTCAGCGAACTGAATGAAATAGAAGATGTAGGAGAAGAGCGAAGCCGTGTGAGAAACAAGATGGAGCTGCGACAGAGTTAATGAAGAAGCAGAAAGAGTTCATTCTTCACACTGACGTCGACTCTTCAGGTGGTCTGACACTAACAAACCACCTTGTTACAGCTGGGACAGTCGCTTTAGACCATTCTGTGCCCTAACCCTCAGTGCGGGTACAATCTAAGCATGTGTTTAACTCTGATATACGACTAATAACATCTTTAAAATGCTGTGTATCTAACGATTGTCCTGAGAGAAGAAGCAGGGAAACAGAGCAGAGATCTGACTTCACTCTCTAAAGAAGTGCTGAGGAGCTGCAGGCGGATCGGTTCTGTCTAAACGAAGACGATCGTTCAGCTCCGTGAGAAGACGATGATGATTAATGATTCATGTTCAGCCCATTTTAATAACTCGATGCACATGAACATTTTAAATTGGATGGAAGGCGCTTCTCACTTTCACACTACGGAAACAAAAAAGTTTCTCCAGAGTTGAGATGAATTTATCTTCATCTGCTGTGTGTTGTGAGCTGAATGATAATCAGAGACTCTGGTTCTGGTTCTGGTTCTCCGTCTCCTCTCTGTAAAGTAAAGTACGTTTCCCCTCCAGCTGCCCGACCGCTTAACACAGCACATCAGGATTTCTTTGAACTTTAACATTTATTGATTGTGATGACAGTTTGTGTGGTCCTCACCTGCTGCTCCGTCGTAGAAGGGGCTTCCCAGGCGTGTTTGCAGGGCCCTCAGGGGAGAATATCCGTTCCCAGCTCCTCCCATCATCCCTCCGTTGCTCCTGTGCAGGAAGAAGGTCCTGTTCCCTCCATCTCCTCCTGCTGCTCCTGCGTTGTTTCCCAGGTATCCTCTGCTGTTGTACCTCCTCCCGGCGACGCTCCCGTCTTTTATGGCAGCAGGTTTGGCCAGCGTCACCTCAACGCGCGCGCCGTCGATCTGGGCCCCGTTCATGAGGCCCAGCGCGGTGACGGCGTCGTCGCGGGTGCGGTAGTGGACGAAGGCGTAGTCGGTGAGCTTCTTGACTCGCTCCACGCAGCCCGGTTTGAAGCAGGAGAACTCCAGGTGAAGAGTTTCCTCAGTGGTGCTCACCATCAGGTTACGGACCTGCAACAGACAGCACGTTTACATGCACAGCTTAGTCGGATTACAGCCATAGTTCCACTATGCTGCTCAATCAGACAACTGCAATTGTCAGAGGATACATGCCAGTGAGAAAATGTAATTACTGGCAGAAGCACGTCATACCCCGGTACGATAGGTGGCGCTGTACCCATTTCAACCAGTGATAACACAGTCACCTCTGGCTGACCTCTTTACGTCACCAGCTGCCTCGGCATGCGTACGAATAGCGAGGAGAAGCTACATCATTGTACACTTCGTATATGGTGTACATGATAACTACACAAACTAGATGCACGATGGCGCTCTTGCTTGCGGTGATTTCGGAGGAAAGACGCCGCCACCTGTCTACTTCCGGCTCACGACCCCGGGAAAAAAGTCCCAAGCCTGCGCAGAACGCAAAATCCGATCCAATCTGATAGAACGCATACATGCAGGAGTGATGCGACTATCAATCGAATAATCTAGGCGTGTTAATCCGACTATGAGAAATCCGATCCGGTCCGATTTCAGACTAAGGTGTATACATGCATTTTAAAAATCCGATCATAGTCGGACTAACACAGTAATTCGGTTTTCTTGAGTGTCATGTAAACGCACTGAGAGAGGAACATTTAACTGGACTGACCTCACATCAGTTTAAACCTACATAATAATAATAATGTGTCAGTCATGTTACTGACTTTTAATCTAGCTAGCATAACGTTAGTTTCATGAGATGCTGATGATTGGGAGTTATGGCTCCTAGGAGACTTCTGATTTTGATGGCAAGAAGCATGAGGATAGAAATGAATGGTGTTGATTGTTGGTGCCTGATTAGTGACCGGGGATAAATGGATTAACTCAGCCGTCCTGCTGTAACTCAGAGAGAGTCTCACTTCCTCTGTTAGGGCTTTCTTTACCTCTGCTAGAAATACCCTCCCTCACACATGTGTGGGCTTCTTGTGTTTGCTGCCCTCAGAGCACGTCTCAGAGTTCCAGAGTAAAAGCCTCCTCAGTAATTGATCCCCTGGAGGAGGAGCAGCTCCTGCTGGTCTCCTCCCTGCTGCTTCGCTCTCCATCTCACCTTTTGATCTGAGCGAGTCGGAGGAGTTTCTCGTACAGCCGTCTTCCTGAAACACTGACCCGACTGACAGCAGAGCCGGAGCTGACCGTCTTTATCTGACTCGAATTAAAGGCTTTGAAAGTTTGCACACTCGCACTGAAGTGGGCTTTTGAAAGTACGGCCGACGTGATCTATATTTCCTCCTTTCCCATCGATCACAAGCTAAGTTTCCTCACCAGGGATCGATGTTTCTGAAGGTTTTCAGGACCACACATACTTTCACACTCACATAAAGGACTCTGACGCGCTGCATGACCTCCTCGTCCACATCCTTCTCCGGCTCGGCCCAGTCCACCTGGATGGTGTGACCCCACAGCTGGAAGGTCCCTGTTGAACATGGAAGTCATTTGTATTCATCAGCCTTCATCTCACCGGCTGTAAGCTGCTTTAATTAGATGCTAATGTCTTCTTCGGTGCTGCAACCCGGCCATTATTTCCTTGATTGACTGATTATTGATCTAAAACATGTCAGGAAATAATGTTCAGTTCTCAAACAACAACAAACAGTCAGAAACACCCAAACCACTGATTCACTGTCCGGCTGCTCAAACAGAAAACCTTCAGAATTAAGTTGTAACAAGGATATTTTTTGTCTTGATAGTTAAAAAAGACTTGAGCGTGTTTAAAAACAGTTGTTGATTAACTGTCTGTAGACTGACTGATCAATTCCAGCTCCAGTAACATCAGGAGAAGCTTCAATAAGAGACAAAACAAACAGCGCTGTCAACCTGACTGCTGTAGTGAGAGATCTGCCTCCCTCTGCTGGACAGAGACAGCAGCTGACCCAGAGTCAGCTCAGGTGGAGGTGATGGAGGAGAGCAGCGGTGACTCAGCAGCAGAGAGACGACAGATCTGATCACACAGAAGGAGACAGGAGGTGCGTACCCGGGATCAGCTTCCTCCGGGCCATCGCTGCTGCTTTGTGGGACTCGTACTCGACGAAGGCGAAGCCTCGGTTTCTGGTTTTGTCGGTGGAGCTGGGATACACGATCACATCCACCACGCCGTCCGTCACCTGGACCACACGTGTACATACGACAGGAGGACGGAATCAGAGCCAATCACAGACATGTTACTGGTTTCCTTTACACTCTTCAACTCAAATCTCACCAATGTTTCTTCAGCTTGTTTTAGTCAACTTCACTTTTGTTACAGTTACAAAAGATCATTTCAACAACTTTAATTCACTTTATTCCAAAAGTTAATTGAAGGCGATGAAGTCCTGGAAATAATTCACAATTCACAAGTTAATTAATTGTCTGGCGCCTGTGGGAGCTCTTGGTTTGGTGTCACGCCTCCGTCCGATGAGTTCACTCCACATTTTAATAACTTCGCTCTACAGTGTCTCGTGGAACTGATCTCCATGGTTACCTGTTTGTTCCCACTGCTGACATAAAAGAGAAGGTTCTGTTCTGACAGGAGAGGACTGACGGTGCTGGTACCTGCTTCATCTCCTCCATGATCTCGTCCTTCCTCTTGTCTTTGGGGATGGAGCCGATGAAGAGGCGGCAGTTGTCCAGACTCACGCACACGCCGATGAACTTCCCCGGGCGGATCTCGTGGTTGTCCAACATCTGGATGGCCCTCTGAGCCGCCTCTCTGCACCACAACCAGTAACCAACAACACCTTGTTAACCACAGTGAACGTGTGTGTGTGTGAGCAGACTTTGGTTTAGAGCTGCAATGATCAGTGATGACGGTAAGTGAAGCGTCTTTGAGCGTGACAACAACAAGATGTAATTCACATTTCATGACATGACTCTGAGTGCTGAACTGCTCACAGTCACCTGTTGGTGTACATGACGAAGGCGTAGCCGCGGTTCTCTCCGCTGAACTCCATCATCAGTCTGAACTCGTACATCCTGCCGGCCGTCTCGAACAGAGGCACCAGCTCGTCCTCGTACATGTCTCTGGGAATCTTCCCCACGAACACCTCGCAGCCCCGCGGAGGCGGCGGACCCTCCCAGCCTGCAGCACAGACACAGAGTGGGTTAAACTCCAGGTGGCAGCTGGCGGTCTGGTTTTGTCACCTGCTGGTTTCAGCGAGGACGCTTTATAAATTTCACTCACGTCTTCGTTCACATACTACAACGCTCGCAGGAGTTTTATGCAATCAAGGAACATATTGTTTGGGTTATTAATCCCTCAAATGCAGCAGGATTTTCCACCAGATGACTTTAATCATCATTCATCAGTGGACTGTAAATCGAATTAACGTCTCCCACATACGATTCCGGTGATTCACACAAACACTGATCTGTGCGCAGGCTGACTGACGTTCCTCTCACGTGTTCTTATTAGTGGTATTAAACCAGGCTGTCCTCTGATGACACTGACTGGAGCTTTATGCTTCTTCTGGGTTCCTTCTATAAAAACATCTCTGAAATTTCCCATCAGCCTCTCTGGCATCTTGTCAGGAGTATTTCATTCAGTCTTATTCTCCATAACTGTCACAGCGCTCGTGTTAATACTGACACAATTAACCAGCTAATCCGCTGGCAGAAAAATCTACTTTTCAAATAATCCATTAAGCCATTTATAAATACTAACAATGATTTAAAACTTTGTCTTTCACACACCTGGCGGCGGCCCGCCGTACTTCCTCTGCCCGTTCTCCTGCACCATGTTGTAGCCCGTCTTCTCCATCAGGTCCAGCAGCGCCATCTCTTTGGCGCAGGACGCCTTGAACTCCTCGGCGCCCTCCAGAAGGCAGACGTTACCACCGTCTCCGTCCAGGTCTCCGTCCGACTCTCTGTCTCCGTCTGTCCAACGAACATCACGGTGAACTGTTATAATCTAGTTTACTGCAGCAGGTCTCAGGTCAGAGGACGACGATGATTTTTGAATTTAGCTTGTCTTAATAACATTTGGTGGCCATAATGTTGAAACTGTGATGTGATTTTCTGACGTTGATCAAGTATAAACCAATTCATTAAATGTCAGAAGCAATGAAAGCCTCCAGATATTAACCTGCAGTGTAACGTGGGAATTTTCTGCTCTGCATGATCCACAAAACATTCATTACATTTTTAATCAACAATATTTAAGTGCTAATTATCAAGTTTGAGCTGCAACGATTAACGTCATTTTTTGTCAACAACTAAATCGATATTTTCGTGATTTTATTCTTCTTCTTTTTTTAGAATAAAAGTGAAAGTTTTCTGATTCCAGCACTGATTGAAATATTTATCGACCAAACAACTACTCGATTCATCAAGAATGAAAACAATCGCTTGTTGCAGCTGTGCATCAAATAAATGTTGAATTTTTCTAGCCTCAACAATGTGCTATATAACCTAAATGACTAATAATGTTTTAATGTTTTCTGACATGTTATGGTCGCTGACAGATGAATCAATATTAAAAATAATAACAAAAATAATACCACACTTGATTCCGGTTACATTTCACAGAAATGTAGTTTCAGTAGAGAAAAATCTTGACTTTATTTTCAAGATTTAAACATAAATTAAGAGTGCATATGTCTCAAACAAGACAATAACAATATCAAACATTATTTACTGGATTTTGTCAGCACCATGATCATATTTAAGCACGTAAAATGACTTAAATCAACTTTAAAAGAAGACTGGATATCACTCCACATGAATATAATCACTGCAGGAAAGAGCCAACTCCATATATTTAACCCTAACTCAAGATGAAGCCCTGTTTTACCTTAACATGTCACGTTTCAGGTATTTGTACTCCATGTTTTCAAGCTTAGCTAACTTTGTGCAGCTTATTTTACCTGACACACAGGTTAAAATGCTACATGTAGATGCTATCATATGATTTAAAGTCACTGGCAGGGTGTAATCTTTACACTCACAGGAGCACATTTCTGTTAAAACTGCAGTAATGTCAGCTAGTTTTAATATAAGTTGTCAAATAACCCAATCTGAGATGTATAATGTTGTTAGCCAGCATGCTAACATTAGCTTTTATTGATTAGTTATTTTTATTTATGATTTTGGCTAAAGGTGACACTGCAAGGAGGTAAATTATAATAACAGTCATCCTAATGTTTGTTTTACTTAAATAACTTTTCAGAATGTGAAATTTAAGTTAAATTCAGCTATTTTTTAATATTATATTCAGCTAACTTTGTTATCTTCTGAGGACAGTTTCTAACCCAGCAGCTAATGAACGACAGTACACATTAATGAGAAGTAGTTAGCTTGTCAACCAGCATGTAAAACACTAATATGTATTCACCCAGGTGGTGAAAACGTCCATTAAAACAACAACATCACAGGCTACAAACTGAACCAGCTCAGCCGACATGACGGTAAGCTAGCGGCTCTGTAACGTCAGTTAGCTAACAGTAACGTTAACGGGTAACGGAACGTTAGCTCCCCCGCAGAGAGTCTTCGTCTCCGGCTAACTGTTGTCGCAGCCGAGCTCACCACACGCTAATAAACTCTCACCTGCTCGGTCTGTCGCCATTTCCTCTCACAGTGAGCCGTCTTCTTCCACAAACACTTAAAATGTCACACAGCGACAGTTTGGAGATAAAACTGTCACGTTCTTCAGTTAAACCTTAACTGAAAATAACGCGTTACCTGAGAACTATGTCTCGACAAATCAACGGGCCGGAAATATGATTGACAGTCCCTCTGAGCCAATCAGCGTGTCAATTTGGGGCACGGAAGGCGGGACATGTGAAATACAGTGAAATAAAATAAAATAAGTGTACAGATATTTAAATGATGAGGTGGATTTATTCAAATGACGAAGTTCTAGCTAACTGCTCTTCTAAAAAAAACTCTTTCCAACTCAACAAATCAACTGGCCGCGATTATGATTGACAGTCCCTAAGAGCCAATCAGCACGTCGACCTGGGACACGGAAGGCGGGACATCACGTAAGGTTAAAATATAAAGATTATTTAATGTTTCTCCTTTCTAGCTCGCTGCTGTTTAACAGTAAAAACAAATTGAATATAAAATTTAAAAAATAATAATCTGTAAACAGTTTATTATATTAGTTGCACAAACTGAAGGATATCAGACAAATACAATATATATTCAACATGTCATCATTTTATATTTCTCAGATTATCTTCACGTGTATTTTATTTTGTCATTGTGTATCTGACACATCCGGGTCTTCTTGTTCCCTCTCAGGTGTCTATGACGCCATCCAGATCAGGAAGGGCAGCAGCAGAGCCAGCAGGGCGGAGCATGAGCTCACTGCTCTGACGTAGAGGAGAAGACACGCCCCCAGCAACGCTGTCACCTTGGCAACACGACGACTCAGCAACAGTGACCTCACTGTCTTACAGAACTGAAGGGAAGGAAAGGAAAGAAGGAAAGGAAAGGAAGGAAAGGAAGTGAGAGGGGAGGAGGAGAAGAAGAAGAAGAAGAAGAAGAAGAAGAAGAAGAAGAAGAAGAAGAAGAAGAAGAAGAAACATGTTACAGATAAAGTTGTTTACACTAATGATAAAAGTCATAATCAGCCACTAGATGGAGCCGTCACGCTGACACTGTTCTGAGACCAGTGCAGAGTGAGCTTCACTCCTCCTCCTCCTCCTCTTCTTCCTCCTCCTCCTCCTCCTCCTCCTCCTCTTCTTCCTCCTCCTCCTCCTCCTCCTCTTCTTCCTCTTCCTCCTCCTCCTCCTCTTCCTCCTCCTCCTCCTCCTCTTACATAATGACACTGTGTCACACTCTCACCTGCAGCAGAACAATGGTTCTGACTCAATGGTTCTGAAACAATGGGTCCACTGACTCTGTGCTGCTGCAACAGGAGGCTTAACCCAGATAAACAGAGGCTGGTCTGATCTGTGATCAGCCTTAAACACAGAGCAGTCTGTAGTCTGCGGTCAGTCTTTTGTTGCTCCACTACATGTGTGTGATTACTTTAGTAACTCAGTAACAGATTACTTGCTGCATCGTTACAGTACAGGTTGATTAAATGTCACCTGGAACGTCTGGAAGCTCATGACGGTGCCGTAGCGACAGTACATGACGTAGTGCTCACAGTTGTACCACAGCAGGCTGTAGCTCACGTGACCCCGCAGCTTCTCCGCCCTCGCCGCCACCTCCTCCCCCTGCAGCGGCGGGTGGCCGCACACCTGGAGAGGTGAGAACAGGTGACATCATCACTGCGCGCCCAGCAACACCGCCGCACCTGCAAGCTGCTGCTCTAACATCCGTCACCTTGTCGGTGGTGTTGACGAGTATCTCTGAGCCGTAGGCGAAGTCGTCCAGAGAGTCCACCCTCACGCTGCCACACTGAGGGCACACACAGCACCACCCGTCATCATCACAGGCATCAATAATCATACTGACCCACCGGGCCCACGGGTCGCTGGTACCTTGGTCAGAACTCCCAGCAGCAGCCTGGTGTTGGTCACCATCTGACGGATCCGACGCTGGTCGCTGGAGACCACCGGCATGATGTCAGGGATGAAGTGAGCCACCCTGCAGAGGAGGGAAGGAAAGGAAGCGAGGAGAGACGAGAGGGAGGACGTTAGGAGACAGGAAAGGAAAGGAAAGGAAAGGAAAGGAAAGGAAAGGAAAGGAAAGGAAAGGAAATGAAAGCGGGAATAGAAGGGAAGTGAGGGGAGAGGAGAGGGAGGACATTAGAGTAGGAAAGGAAAGGAAAGGAAAGGAAAGGAAAGGAAAGGAAAGGAAAGGAGGGAAGAAAAGGAAGCGAGGAGAGACAAGAGGGAGGACGTTAGAGTAGGAGACAGGAAAGGAAAGGGAAGGAAAGGAAAGGAAAGGAAAGGTGGGAAAGGAAAGGAAAGGAAAGGAAAGGAAAGGAAAGGAAAGGAAAGAGGAGAGGGAGGACGTTAGAGTAGGAAAGGAAAGGAAAGGAAAGGAAAGGAAAGGAAAGGAAAGGAAGCGAGGAGAGACAAGAGGGAGGACGTTAGAGTAGGAGACAGGAAAGGAAAGGGAAGGAAAGGAAAGGAAAGGAAAGGTGGGAAAGGAAAGGAAAGGAAAGGAAAGGAAAGGAAAGGAAAGGAAAGGAAAGGAAAGGAGGGAAGAAAAGGAAGCGAGGAGAGACAAGAGGGAGGACGTTAGAGTAGGAGACAGGAAAGGAAAGGGAAGGAAAGGAAAGGAAAGGAAAGGAAAGGTGGGAAAGGAAAGGAAAGGAAAGGAAAGGAAAGGAAAGGAAAGGAAAGGAAAGGAAAGGAAAGGAAAGAGGAGAGGGAGGACGTTAGAGTAGGAAAGGAAAGGAAAGGAAAGGAAAGGAAAGGAAAGGAAAGGAAAGGAAGCGAGGAGAGACAAGAGGGAGGACGTTAGAGTAGGAGACAGGAAAGGAAAGGGAAGGAAAGGAAAGGAAAGGAAAGGTGGGAAAGGAAAGGAAAGGAAAGGAAAGGAAAGGAAAGGAAAGGAAAGGAAAGGAAAGGAAAGGAAAGAGGAGAGGGAGGACGTTAGAGTAGGAGACAGGAAAGGAAAGGGAAGGAAAGGAAAGGAAAGGAAAGGTGGGAAAGGAAAGGAAAGGAAAGGAAAGAAAAGAAAAGAGGAGAGGGAGGACGTTAGAGTAGGAAAGGAAAGGAAAGGAAAGGAAAGGAAAGGAAAGGAAAGGAAGCGAGGAGAGACAAGAGGGAGGACGTTAGAGTAGGAGACAGGAAAGGAAAGGGAAGGAAAGGAAAGGAAAGGTGGGAAAGGAAAGGAAAGGAAAGGAAAGGAAAGGAAAGGAAAGGAAAGGAAAGGAAAGGAAAGAGGAGAGGTAGGACGTTAGAGTAGGAAAGGAAAGGAAAGGAAAGGAAAGGAAAGGAAAGGAAAGGAAGCGAGGAGAGACATGAGGGAGGACGTTAGAGTAGGAGACAGGAAAGGAAAGGGAAGGAAAGGAAAGGAAAGGAAAGGTGGGAAAGGAAAGGAAAGGAAAGGAAAGGAAAGGAAAGGAAAGGAAAGGAAAGGAAAGGAAAGGAAAGGAAAGAGGAGAGGGAGGACGTTAGAGTAGGAGACAGGAAAGGAAAGGGAAGGAAAGGAAAGGAAAGGAAAGGAAAGGTGGGAAAGGAAAGGAAAGGAAAGGAAAGGAAAGGAAAGGAAAGGAAAGGAAAGGAAAGGAAAGGAAAGGAGGGAAGGAAAGGAAGCGAGGAGAGACAAGAGGGAGGACGTTAGAGTAGGAGACAGGAAAGGAAAGGGAAGGAAAGGAAAGGAAAGGAAAGGAAAGGAAAGGAAAGGAAAGGAAAGGAAAGGAAAGGAAAGGAAGTGAGGGGAGTGGAGAGGGAGGACATTGGAGTAGGAGAAAAGACAGGAAAGGAAAGGAAAGGAAAGGAAAGGAAAGGAAAGGAAAGGAAAGGAAAGAAGGGAAAGGAAAGGAAAGGAAAGGAAAGGAAAGGAAAGGAAAGGAAAGAGGAAAGGAAAGGAAAGGAAAGGAAAGGAAAGGAAAGGAAGTGAGGGGAGTGGAGAGGGAGGACATTGGAGTAGGAGAAAAGACAGGAAAGGAAAGGAAAGGAAAGGAAAGAAAGGAAAGGAAAGGAAAGGAAAGGAAAGGAAAGGAAAGGAAAGGAAAGGAAAGAAAGGAAAGGAGGAGACAGAAGAGCTTCAGTATTAGACATTAATAATTGACATAACGTGGACTCGTCCTTTAACCTGAGCGCAGACAGATGTCTCACCTGTCTCCTCCCAGGTAAATCCCAAAGTGAGTGAACAGAGTCCTGGGCACAACCAGCAGGTCTCCCCTCCTGAGAGTCTGCTTCCTGTCTGTCCTCCCTTCCTGTCCGTCTGTCCTCCCTCCTTCCTGTCCGTCTGTCCTCCCTCCTTCCTGTCCGTCTGTCCTCCCTCCTTCCTGTCCGTCTGTCCTCCCTCCTTCCTGTCCGTCTGTCCTCCCCCCTTCCTGTCCGTCTGTCCTCCCTCCTTCCTGTCCGTCTGTCCTCTTCTTGTCCTTCCCGTGGTCTCGGCTCGGCGTGGCGATGAAGATCAGAGCGAGCAGCTGCAGAGGAAACATGTTGATGTTGATGAGGAGAGAGCAGCTTCACCTCTCAGGTGGTTTTATGGTGGTGGGAGGAGCAGAGGGGGATTAATGACTGGGACTGAGGCTGGTCCAGGATCAGAGTCCTCAGCAGCTGACGGATAGAAAACACCTCATCGTGTTTCTGTAGGGTCAGTTTAATATGATCCGGTTATGTTTAGGTACGTGTTTTCTAGCTTTGTACGTGGTGACAAAACATCCTGATGTAACGCTAAAAATATCCAGAGTCGTCTCCACAAACCCAGCTGGAAAATGTTGCAACTTCTTGTTGCAATATTCACTTCTGTTGTCACAAAGATGGCTTCAAAATGTCCCAACGTCTCGTTGAAAACATCAGATTTCCTCCAGCCGGAGAATGTCCCGATATCTTGGAACACCAAATATTTGTCTCCACAGTTGCAGCTGAAAAATGTCCTGATTTGTAGATAAAACTCCATCATTGGTCTTCACAAACCCGGCTGGACATTCTCATGACTCCTCATCAGAAACACCCGGTTTAGTCACCACAAACAGCCTTGTGGTCCACCTCCTGACATGAAGCTCATCTCATTTCATATCTGATGTGAACACACTGCACAAATGTCAACACGATTCACATCACACAGACTTTAATCCAGCGAGCAAATCTTCAGTTTGCAGAAACATTCACGGTGCTGCCGACTGTTCTGAGCTGGCTGGACTTCAGCCGAGTCACATAAACCCTCAGAACGTTACAGAGCTGCTCCAGAATCAGGATTATTTCAATTAAGCAACTTTAATGCCCCGATTACTCTAATTAATCTCACACTGTGGACCCTGAGGGTTTACCAGCAGCGCCGCACTCAGAGTTCTGCAGCACGGCTGCAAACTGTAGCAGAAGTTGTACTGGAACGAGTCTCAATAACCTGCTGAAGGAGGAACCATTCAACCTGAATCTCAGTTTACCACCTGCAGGTTTCATGACATCACAGCTAGTTTGTAGCCAATCAGAGAGCAGGATGAAACTTGAAACCTCTGACTGCAGGAAACATCTTAAACTTTGGAAACAAACAATATCGACATGTTTGAACCCGACGACCTCTGAGTGTCTGAAGCCAGGAGAAGACAGTGACGTTCAATTATTCAAACAAAGGTGTTAAACTATTTATTAATATGTCTGTCTTTGTTTACTCTGATCTGTTTAAGTCTCACTGTTGTTGTACTTCCCACATTCGGCCACTAGAGGGAGATAGAGGTCAGAGTTTACTGCAGGATTCTGCTGAATGCTTCTACAGAAATATTATGTGCTCACTTCAAATATCAAATGAGACTTAATCATGATGATAAAATATGATTTTATTACCACACCGGTGATGTTTGTCTCAATTAATCTGCTTTAAATTGCAAAAGTCTAGAAAAAAAAGTGAAAACTTCCAAAAATCTTTCTTTATCTGAAGTAAATCTAAACATATATGAAAAAAAAAGTATTTCACATGTTTATATTTTTCATATTTGTATGTTTATCTTTTGGCCTTAATGAGAATTCTTCAGCTAAAATAAAAAGTATAAAAAGTATGTTGCTGTAAATCAAGTTTTATTGCTTTATTTTTAATATTTTAATGTTGATATCCAAATGTGATTGATTATGTGAAATTGTTCTGTTTGATTGACAGATTTTTCAAATATTATTTGCTTCTCAAACTGTTGTATTTAAAACTTTGCATTTGATTCAAAATATTTTTTTACTTTTCCAACAACACTAAAAGATAAGAAAGTTTAACTGCAGTAGCTTTTGTTATGCTGAGAGGAAAACAACATTTCAATTCAGTGACAAAACTTTCTCTGTATTTTGTATTTATGAAAACACTTTGATTTGTAAAAGGATTTCCAAAATAAAAGACCCAAATTACTCTAACTGATGCTTCTTTTTTTATCTGTTGACCCAAAAAACTCAGTCAGACTCTACTTCCAAGTACTTTATTTACATAGAAAGTATAAAGTGTTACAGCGTCGTAAAAAATAAATTCTGTACAAAAGTCTGTTCTCTGTTAGAGAACAATCGGGCTGTGAAGGATATCTACAGATATTTACAGAAGAGCTCCGTCGGGCTGCAGTGCAGGGACATCAACACGCTCTGATGACACAAGATGGCCGCCACAGAGGCAGTTTCTCCCCTGTGTGAATGTACAGACAACAAATGTTCCAAAAAAGCTTTGAGTGACAGCCAATCAATCATCTTTTCAGCTTGTTTGGTAGTTTTTTGCTTCTTTAAGAGTCAATAAAGATGTGAAACTGTTTCTAAATGACCTGAAAAGGAGTTTGATGTCTTTTCTTGTAAGACCCTGAACAGTTGACCTTCTGGAGATAAGATGTTTTCTCCAGACACCGGCTGCAAAACGAACCTTTCCAGGTGAAATAAATGTGTCTGGAACTCAGAACAGCTGCTATTTCATTCAGTTTACAGGCATTATGTGTGAAAAAACCTGAATAACTGTTGAAAAATAACCTCTCACTCTGTGGTTTTCTGTCTGCCGACGTGTCGTGTGATGTTGGGGAGATGGTTACAAGTTACGAACCGCCATTTTGGAGGACAACAAATACAAAAAAAAGACATCACAAAAGAACATCTTGAGTAAAATTCAGTCATTCGTAGCTAGTCTTTGGTCTCTTTAACACCACAGATTAGAGTGAGTAAACTAGAACCCTTTAACTGGCAACTACATGATGTTTTTTGAGCCATTCAGTCTTGGTTGCTAATGTTGCTAATGCTAACTATCCTCTTCTTCATCTTCTTTTTCTGTTCACTTTAAACAAGCAGCAGAAAGAGCAACTACAGAGGTTAAGTCCGGTCCTTATTGTGTTATTAGCAGTAAAATGCAACACCACAGTCGTTAACTGGTATAAACTTCTTTGCAGATGACTCCGTCCTATCTGTCAGTCTTCCAATATGGTGGCTCGGCCTGCTATGAACCGCCGCTGAGGCTCAAACGCTGACGGTGGTTGTGGATGTCGCCTGGGAGCTCCTAGCTGGCCATCCACAGGGTGAAGGGGATGAGGAGGGTGGGCAGGGCGGTGCTGGGGGATATTCCCAAACACACCATGGACAGGAGTCCCAGCAGCGCCGTCAGGAGAACGTTACGCTGGTCCCGGATCAGCGACTTCAGCCACTCGCAGAACTGGAAGATGGAAAATAAGATCAATGAGTCAATATGAGTGATTCGTTTGGAGAAAATATGGGTAAGTTTCATGAAACTTGGATTCTCACAATCAAACAATCCCATGAATGAGCTGCTTCATGAAGTAAATATATAAAGCTGCCAGTTTGGAATCAAAGTTCAACACATTTAAGATTCTTCAGCACTTTGTAGTCCAGTTCCCCTCAGACAGAAATGCACTTCATCTATAATGAAACATGGAGGCACGTGAGGGGGCGTGGCCTGTTTCTCCATGTGGCGTCTCCGTCCTGCAGCAGAGAGACTTTCCCCTGATCGAGTTTCACGTCCTGTAATTGCTAACCTAAACATTTGACCTGCCTGCAGCCGGCTTCCTCCAGGTTCATTAGAGGGGGGCCGGGGGGGCCACCAGGAGCTCTCACAGGGGCCTCAGGGGCCCCTCAGGAAAATAAACAACTGGCCAATTATAGTCGCAATTCTTTTTACGAGACGGTAGCTCGGTGAGGGAGCTGAATACCTGAAAGGGGACAAAGAGAAACTTGTTCGAGCGCTCCCCACATGGTCTTCATCTCCCAGCACCACCTCCTTGTTGACCTCAGGACTTCACTGATTGGTTCAAACCTCCAGATAAAAGCCAGTTTGAGTCAGGATGGTTTTGCTGGATGACGGTTAACTAACGGATGTTCTCTGCCAAATTATAGCTGTTCTTTGTTGTTTTGGGGAGAAAAAGAAAGGTGCGTGGAGCTGATCTCAACAGGGCCGGATTGAACCTTCAGCTGGGGGCCCCTCTTAACCTGACGACAGCCTGAATAATGCTGGATTTTAAAAAGACTGATGAATACTTGACTTACGGCCAGTTTCCTTTTGAAATAAATAAAACAAAATGAAACCAAAACAGCAGATAAAATGGATTCTCTGCTAACTACAGTGATAATAAGTTTCATTTTGTACGGAAAAGAAGTTCATTCTGCTTCCAGCTTGTTAAAAGTGAGTCTTTTCTGAGACAGTAAACTGAAGATCTTTGAGTTGTGGCCAAGAAAAGCTAAAGGAAATGATCTTCACTCTCCTGCAGCTGCTGTTTCACAATAAAAGTGCTGGATAGACATGAGATGACTTTTATTGTGAAGCAGACAAAGAAGATTTGAGATTCTTGGAGTTTATTTTGTCGATTCTGTTATTTTCAGACTCTTCCAAACGTCTGGATGAAAACATTAGAAACATTCCTTCAGACCAGCAGACAGTTTCCTCCCTGACCTGAACGTATGCTAATAAAGTGGAGCTGTGAGTGCAGGAGGCTCGGCTGCCTCCTCCTCCTCCTTCATCATCACCATCATCATCACCATCATCATCACTGTGGACTGGCTGTTTGGTTTCTGGCTGCAGGCTGAATGCAGCTCTTGTTCTCTGGACTTTTCCGACGAGCGACCCAGATTTTCCTCTCGTTTAAAAACACTCTCACATGCGGAAACACTCAGAGTGCGTCTGTGTGGTTTCTGCTCTGCTTTACCTGAACGGGAGGACGAAGTCCTCCATTACGATCCTTTAACGTCTGGGATGTTCAAAACTGAACTTATAATCACTTTATGATTGTTTACTGAATCTTTTTTTTCCAAACATGTTTAATATTTTGTGTGAAAACTGATGACTTAAAGGAGCAGTTCACAACTGAATTAGCTGGAGACTTGATTCAAAACAGAGAAACAACCTCAAACAAACTCTACAAACCCAAACTGATCGGATCAGAAATGTTTTGAGGACTACGAGACCTCACCTGACTTTCTTCTGTTTGGGTGAACTGTTCCTTTAAGACATGTATTAATTATTTAGTTCGTTATTAAAGTTTTTGCGGTTTCTTGTGTTGTCTCCAGTCAGTGTCAATGTCAACTTTTAATATTTTTGGTCTGTTGGAGGAATTAAAACCACCTTCAGACTAGAATCCCAACCTGACCCAGATCCTGGCAGAGCAGAACAGAACAGAACCGAACAGTGAGCAGTGAGCACTGTGGTTCGCTGAAACTTTACGAGGCTGCACAGTCGCCTTGTTAAAGCTCGTCTGGGCGCGTAAAAAGGCGCAGCTGGTTCCAGGGAAGGTGCCGCTTCACTAAAGCAGAACTCAATGAACCCAATGATGCGTAAAGGAACTCAGCACCAGATCAGATGGGACCCGTCCTGCAGGTTCTGCTTCTGTTGATCTGAACCTGCAGGAGCTCCTCACACGGCTCGGACTCTCAGGTAGTGTGAACGGGATCACAGTGCGTCGGTGTGAAAAGCACAAATCAGAGGGAATCATTAAGCTGCGCGTGCAAGAGCCACATCAAAGCCTCCGCCTGCAGTTCTGCGCGTAAAAACTGTGACCGCGTGCGTAAAAAGGTGCCGGTGCCGGCTCTCACCTGGTCGGTCTGCAGGCTCTGCGCGGTGCCGTAGCGGCAGTAGGTGACGAAGTGCTCGCAGTTGTTCCACAGCAGGCTGTAGGACACGGAGCCCACCAGCTTCTCCGCCCGCCGCGCCACCTCCTCCCCGGACAGCGGGCCCCGGCGCACCGCCCGGTCCATGACGTTTAGCAGGATCCCGGCTCCGTACGCGAAGTCCTCCACCGAGTCCACGCGGATGCTGGCGCGCTTGGAGAGCACCCCGAGCACCAGCCGCGTGTTGGTCACCATCTCCCCGATCTGCGCGCTGTCAGCGGTCAGCGCCGGCAGGATGTCCGGGATGAGGTGTGCCACCCGGTTCTCGCCCAGGTAGATGCCGAAGTGGGTGAACAGAGTCCGGGGAACCTCCAGCAGGTCTCCCCGCTGGAACTTGTGAGGAGCTCCGGCGGGCTGCGGAGGAGACTCATCCCGCTCACAGCGCCTGGTGAGCGGCCGCTCTGCGCCCAGAGGAGGCAGCAGGCTGGACAGCTTGATGTGGGCGAGGAGGAAGAGCTTCTCCAGGAGGAAGGTGAGGGTGTCCAGCATGACTGCTGCGACAGAAACCGAAGAAGAAGAAGAAGAAGAAGAAGAAGAAGAAGAAGAAGAAGGAGGAGGAGGAGGAGGAGGAGGAGGAGGAGGAGGAGGAGAAGAGTTTCTGTTTGATTGCTATCTTCTTCACCCCTCTGCTTCTCTCTGACCTCCTTCTGTCCTCTCTGGAGAATTTTCCTCCTTCAGGGAGATTTTGGGGATGGGGGGAGGACCACGTGACGTCACAAGTGATGAGAGAGAGAGAGAGAGAGAGAGAGAGAGAGAGAGAGAGAGAGAGAGAGAGAGACTGAAAGTGAAAGGAGGGACATGAGCAGAGCTGGAAGAAGTTTGCAGATCCTTTATAAGTAATCAACTTTGGATCTCCGGCTTCTCTCAGTTTTAGATGAAGTCTGCAGCTGCTTCAGTTGTTGAGCAGAAAGCTGCAACCACAGATGTTTGGTGGACTTTCATCAGCATGCAGGGAGGAGAAGAGGACTGAGGGTCACTGTTTCTGGTGAACTGTTCCTTTAAGAAGTTTTCATCCATGAACATTTAAAAAAACAAACCTGCAGACAAACTGTTCCTCCCCAATGTCAGGAGTCTGAACGTACACACACACACACACACACACACACATACACACACACACACACACACACACACACACACACACACACGACCAAGCCGACCACATGCACTCACAATTTCCACCACAGCAAATGTCAGTCACACACACACACACACACACACACACTTAGATGTGAGTGTGGAGCATCATGGGAACTCTGCAGCGAGTGGTTGACACTCAAACGGAGCAATGCTGAGGTCACAGCGGTTCAGCTTCCAGAAACCACCAAATGGTTTCACACAGACACACACGCATACACACACACGCACACACACACACACACACACACACAGAGCCGTGTGTGAACTGCAGGCTCAGCTCTTTCTCAGTGACGACTCTGCAGACGTTCAGTAATCAGCTCTAATAACTCTGTCTCTGCTTGTGATGCATTGTGGGAAATTTCCTCCACCGCCTGCGGTTTATTTACTCTTTTCTTCAAACACACACACACACACACACAAACACACACGCAGGTATTGTCCATTACACTGTCAGCCAACATCTGTTCTTGTAAAATCCAGACAGATGAAAGTTCATGAACTTCTTCACAGCGTTCGTTCAGTTCTTTATAAACAAAAACTCCTGGTGCATCTTTTGAATCTGTGTCGGGTTGAATGTGAACAGCAGCTTCACATCTGAAGTTCTGTCCATCAACTTAAACTGAGTGTCAGCATCAACAACTTAAAACACAGAGTCCACCTCTCCTCCTGCAGAGGTAATCTGAGAGTGAAGCAGCTGTCTGTGGGCACAACAGTCTGATTTCACCTTGTTTGTCCAGCCTTTGCCCATTTCCTCTTCCTGTGACATTAGCTGGATTAGCATGGCTCTTATTCCGACTCTCTTCCTCCCTGGGGGGGTCCAGCCAGCCAGGTTAGACGCTGAGGGTCATGATGGTCTCAAAAGTCTGCTGCTCTTAATCCAAAACACTCGCATCCTCCTCAAGCGATGACGATGGTTTCAGGAGTAAAGCTGCAGTAACGTCAGTTAAAAAAGCTAAATGTGGTGAAATTTGGAGGAGTTACCAGCTGCTGCATCATCATGCAAATATTATAGACAAACAAAGAAATTATGTTGTAAAAGAATCAGTGATGACCTGAAAAAAAACAACAACTGAAAAGTGCTTGATCACAATCTGCCTATAGATGATGAAGAGATTCTTTCATCATCATCTTCCTCTCAGTCTGACACACCTCAGGAATCTAAATGAGACCCCGTTATAAAGCGTTTTCAGTCTCTGCTTCATCATCTGCAGCTTTAACGGCCGTCCAACTCCACCGGGTGTCTGAATGCTGCTGGAGGGACGCCACAGCCCGAGCATGATGGGTAATTCACCGGCTTGTTACACCGAGGAGTGAAGCTGCTTTCTCATTTCCGTCACTCACTCATTCATTCTCCGTCTCTTTTACAGAGAAGAAGAGGATTTTAGGATTAGGAAAGATTATGGAAACACACACACACCACACACACACACACACACACACACACACACACACACCTGAGCCGTCACCCCCCGCTGAGACAGCCTGACTCCTGCTGAAAGATGAGACCTCAACTGCTGAATGTGTTGAAGTGACCCCGACTGAGCGGCAGTGAAAAGGTGAATGAAGCTGAGTGACAAGATCTGACTGCTCAGTGTGTGTGTGTGTGTGTGTGTGTGTGTGTGTGTGTGTGTGTGTGTGGGTGTGTTTGTGTGTGTGTGGGTGTTGTGGGTGTGTTAATGCTCTCCAGCCGTTCGGGGAGGAGATGTAGGACTCTTTTTTTAAAAGGATAAAACTTGCAGATAATTAGAAACAAAAACTAAATTAGCATCCTTCTCACAGGTGATCGCAGGTTTTTGTCCTCACGTTAAATCCTCCATCTTTGTGATTCGGGACTGTTAACGTTTTTCTTGTTCGGCCTCCAATGAAGAGCTGAAAACATCCAATGTGTGTTGAGCGACAACCTTCTTTCACAGCAACACGGGAAACTAACAGAAATATCAAATGTACGTCACGTTCTTCAGCTGAAGCCAGTGAAAAACAGGCTCAATAGGTATCACACAGAAAGAAAAGCTTTAATTCAACACAGTAATAAAATAAAACCACTTAATGTAACGTTTAAAATTCTGTGTGTAGGCAAAAGAAGCATTTAAAGCTAACATATTGATTAGAAAATATTTACCTATGAAATTAAACTACTTTAAGCCAATGGAAAGTCTGAAAAATTTATTATTTTCACGACATTATTAACTGAGGGTGTAAAATAACATCATATGTGAGACTTTCTATGCCAACTCATGACAGAACTCCCTGTTCATGTCACAGATTTTCTTGAAAAATTAATGTAGAAACTTTGTTAAACTCATTTCTTTCACAGCAACACGTGAAACTAACAGAAATGTCAATTGTATGTCAAGTTCTCCAACCCAAAGCCAGTGAAAAACAGGCTCAATAGGTATCACACGGATAAAAAAAAGCTTTAATTCAACACTGTAAGAAAATTAAATAAAACCACTTAATGTAAAATTTAAAATTCTGTGTATTGGGTAGAAAATATTTACATATGACATGAAAGTATTAAAAAATGTTATTTTTAGAAATGTGTTAATTTAGGGAGTAAAAAATTAATGTAGAAACTCCGATTAAACTCACGCGACCCTGTAAAATCCCTGTACTTGTTCGCCCTCTTAGCTTAATGTTGTCATGTCAGTGATTTGATGAATGTGCATCAACGTCTACCAATGTCTTTTTTTTCACTTAGATTAGGTTTAAAAACTGTATCATTTACAACATGTATTCATGTAACTGGGTGCTGTAGAATTGTTAGATTCCTTCAAGTATTAATGCAGTTCTTCACATCTAGAAGTTATTTTGTCCACAGATCTGGTTAATAACACTTTTTAATATATAAGTCACGAAATCCAAAGATGAAATCAATGATGGCTTCAGCGTCTGTGCAGTCAAAGATGGGATGTGTTGTTGTGTGTTCGGACAATAACAGAGAGCAGAAAAAAAACAAAGAGGCGTAAAAAAGAAATGAGAAATGACGGACGTGTCGTTTGTCTCCCTTTATCCTCGACGTCACGGAGAGACGCCGAACGTGTCAGCACGTCTCCTTTGTGCAGACTCACACTGATTAATGAACACACACACACACACACACACACACACACACACACACACTTGTTCCCATGCTGTCTGCATGTGATGAATGTTCAGTTTGTCAGTGATGCCGTCGTCTGTGGTGAACAAAGTTTGTTTGTTCATTGAAGGAACAATTCATCTCTCCGTGCAGATCTCAGAGCTCTAACGGATGTATATGTAGTTTTTGTTTTTCTTGGTCAAAGAAAATGTTATAAATTAAATGTATAAATTGAATTTATACATGTGAGGTCGTGTGTGTATGTTAATTTGAGTGTTTCTGCAGTTTATTGTGCTGTTGAATTAACAAATCAGTCTGTTAAAGAGTGAATCTAATCTAAAAATAATTATGAATGCAAGTTATTTTTATGTATAAAGTTTCATTTTCAGTTTTTTATTCTTATATAAAAAAATATATGTGCCAGCTTGTGTACAGCCTTACAATATTTATATACAAGTTTTATATATATAACTTTTTTAAAGCAAAAAAAAATCCATGACAAAATGTTTTGTTACTATAAACAAGCAAACAAATGTTTTCGAGTCGTCGTTAACACTAATAAACACACACAACGTAAAACAGAAGCTTTGCTCATAAAAATATTTATTCATCTCTTCAGTTAGGTATCTACAAAAATCATACAGAAATCAACTCATTGTTAAAATGCATTTCGTGATTTGTAGAAAGCATAAAAATCGAACTTCAAACTATAAATATATAAGAAGTGAAGAAGTGTTTGTTTGTTTAAACATGCTGAATTTACTCATAGTTAAAGTAAAGAAACATAAGAGCTTCGATCGAAACAGATTTATGATTCTATGGATTTAATCATCTGCGATTAATGTGTCACAAAATGTTAAAATCTAAGTGGCTGACCCTTTAATAAAGAACACAGTGGTAGAAAAAAGCACTTGTGGTTCAAAAAATGAGGAGATTCCTGCAAACATGTTGTGTCTCGTAAACATCAACAGAAACTGAGAAACAGTTCATCTGTTTTCACTTTGGCAGAAAAGGCAATATAAGGAGTCAGTGGTTTAAATCCTGCTCGAGATGGAACAACTAAAGGAGTAAGAACAATACACTGCCCGTGAGCAAGGCACTTCAACTCAACTTAGCAGTTTTGTCCTACATGATGGATCCATTTAATACTGCTTTTATCATCGCTTCCCTTTTTTGGATTAAACCTGAAATTTGGCAAAGACTCAAAGTCTTTAGTGTCTAAAAATAACACAGTGAAACAAGTTTGAACGTCAAGAATTCACAGTTGTTGTTTTTTACTGTTATTTTAAAAACATTCTCTGGTGTCCCACAAGGCTCAATTCTCAGACCATTTGCGTTTTCGCCCAACTGGCAACACTCAAAGAGTCTAGACTGAAATATCTCAACAACCACTGATGGATCCCTGTGATCTCTGGGACATTCATGGTGTCCATTGCCTTAAAGTAAATAATGAAAACGAGATGTTCCCTTGATTTTTTACAGAGTCCGACCAGAGCTAACCAAAGAGCCTGGACTGCCTAAATAATTGCTTCCTTTATGTGCTGTTTGTTTTATAAATCTCCCTAAAATTAAGAAAAACTTGATGATGTTCCGCAAGGGTCAATTCTTGGACCTTTGCTTTTGTGCTCAAGTCCCGGATTTGTATTTGTATCTGAGACAGATGATCAAGGTTTTCATTGCCTTTAAAACAAATGATCAATACAAGCTCTCATTTGACTGACATTGTAGAGTTTGTCCAGAATTATCAAAAGGACCTGAGTTCTTTAAACTTCAAGAAATTTTGGAGCCTTTTGTTTGTTCTACTAAAATTAAGAAAAACTGGCAAGTGGCATCCAACTGGCAAAACCAAAAGTGTATAGACTGAAATGTCTCAACCGTAATTATATCTGGGACGGACATTCATGGTCTTCATCACCTTAAAATAAGAAACAGATTGAAGCTTTTGTCTCGATTGAGACTTCAGGGTTTGATCAGAGAACTGAACTGCTTCAAAAAAAGTTGCCTTTTTGCTTTATTCTTCATTTGAAATCTACTGAAAAGAAGAAATACTCAGGCGCTCCCCACAGCTCAACGCTCGGACCTTTATTCATTCACTAAACTTGCAACACCCAAAGTGTTGGGACCTAAATATCGCAACAACTACTGGATGGATTCCCATGAAATCTTGGACAGTCGATCATGGTCTTCATTTGCAGAACCTGATCTGCTTCAGCTCGAAGAACTTTGGCACATTTGTTCTTTGAGTTGTCAAGTGAAGACAAACTCTCTGGGAATCCTACAAGGATCAATGCTAGGACATTTGCTTTTTGCCAAACAGAAGAATATTTTGGTTTCACTGAACACCTGCTGGACTGAAATGTTACGGTCTTTTGTGCTTTTGCAAAAACTGGTTATGTATAGAAGCAGTTATTCCTCAAACTGAGATAGTTTCACTTTATAATACACTGAATATCTTTATTATTATTATTCTGATTTACTACATTTTTGTTACATTTCATTTTCATGAGAAAATAAATCTTCAGATGTTTTTTGTTTTAACTCTCGATAATAAAGTTAAATAAAGTAAAAATTAGTTCTAATTTTAAATAGTAAAGAACATCCGTCAATGTAACAAGTGGATGAAGAGTCTGAAAACAGATTTTAAGATATTCTACTAACTTTGATTAATACCTCAGTAGCAAGAGTCTACTCGACAAGAAGACGCATCGTTCTGCATAATTAACATCTTAATGCTGGTTAGTTTCATTCGGGGCTCGTCTGCTACATCAAAGACATTGTTAACGGAGGTCAGGAGGTTGGGACGGACATTAACAGGCTCCCCAACAATCCTTCAGCCAAAAGAAGGGAAGTCTGATGTTTATCTAGACAAAAGAGAGCATCCAAAATGATTAAAATCTGTTCAAAATGAGCAACAATTGCTCAGATATTCATTTCAACACACCCAGAGCTTTTGGGTCAACATCAAACAATTCCTGTTGATTTTTGGGCTGGATGAAATTTAGCTAGAAATCGTTCTTCCTCGATGATAAAGTGTTATTCATACAGTCTTGCAAAGAATTCACACGGTCTGCTTCTTTTTTTTAGAAGCGGCAATATGTAGGACAGATGTGAAGTTTTTTTCTCAGACCTCATCTTCATCATTAAGAAATGTGCGCCGTTTAACATTTCATTGCCGAGCGTTGACGTCCGAGCTTCGTCATTTCTCATTTTGGGATTCTGTAAAAACAGGAAATTAGCTGAAATTTACGACTCTCATTATAAACACCTCGTTCTGCAACTCTGACCACTTCAGTGTCGTCTTTAGAATCCCAACGACAGTCTGAAGGATATTCATTTTTCCCATGTGATTCCTCTATAATTGGTTTGATTTATACTCATGCAACTCTGTTTTCAATTCCTGTTCCAAAAGCATTTTTATTGCTTTAATCTATTGTGTTATTGTGTGTGAAACAGTCAGAAGACCATTGTTTAGTCATTCGTCTGTGCTGATTGCATCATAATGTGGTTCATTTATGTGTTTGGGCTCAAACTCGAGGATTTTTGATATTTAACAGACTCACAACTCCGATTCCCCGAAAAATAAAGTCCTAAAGAGGTCAAAGTTGACGTTCGGAGCAACAACGCTTGAACGATTTTCCAGGAGACTGACAACTGAGTCATAGTACAGAAGAAATCCACAGGAGCAAAGAGTCAGATGGTATTTCTTCTTCTTTACTGATGAAAACAAACTCCATGAGGGGGAAAAATTGGTGAGAGGGGGATATGATTCAGAGGAGGCGGATGCGTTTTCAGCCACGACGGAAGCTGTGGAGTGACTCTGACTGCGGCTTCGGTCTGTTTGCAATTATGGATAAACAGACTGGAAGCCAGAGACTTGGTTTTGGTGGAAGGAGAAACACATTCCTGCGGGGCGGCGAACATCGGAGCCGGGTCGCGTTGAGGTGAACGAGCTGAAAACCTGAGGCCTGCGAGCATGTGTCTCTGATGTCGGACTGGAGCGACTCGTGACCGTGGCGAATGCTTTGTTTACCCTCAGAGGGAAACCAAACCACGGCTCCTCCAAGAGGCCGAGCTGGTACACGCTCAAGTCTGTTTGAGACCAGATTGTGAGGATGTTGCACATTTACCCCCCAAAAATGTTCCCTGGAGCCTGGGGTGGATGATCTGGCCAGAAAATATCACAAAATCTTTCTGTCTCAGTTCTGAAACACAACAGCCAGAACACAGGCTCGCCAATTTGGCAATATTACGGGGTTCAAGCGGGAGAAAATGGCGAGTGAAGTCTGCATGTTGTCTTTGCCGTAAGCAGGTAATGAAAGTCGAAGCAGGTCTGTTAACTGAAGTCAATCTGAGTGATTCCTTCACCGCTCACCTTCTAGAGGAGTTCGACTGGACTCGTCTGATAATCTGACAACTCTGGTTTCTTTTCTTTTTGTCACCAGATCAACAGACCAGAATTACCCTTTAGAGACGATCTTTACTCTGTTGTTTCTGCACAGTGTCGCAGATTTCTGATGTGATGTTTTACTATTTGAATAAGATGTCGTAGATAGATTTTTGAAAATGTGCCTCAAAGAAAAACAGAAGTTAGACCGATGTTGTGACTAAAATAATAATAAAGTTCACACGCTCTATTTTGTTTTACGGTGTTGAGCTGTGAGGAGGGAAATGATGTTGAGGTTCGATGTCATATTGAGGGTTTGGTGACTTCAGACATTTGTTGTTTTGCCTCCTCTTGAAAAGTATTAATCACTTCATGGTGTTTTGTTCCTGAATGCTCTCTTTTGGTTGATAAAATGCTCAGAATCTGAATTAAAGAACATAAATTAATCTTTGAATGTTTGTTTCAGTCTCACTGCATGTTTCCTTGATGTTTTCTTCACTTTCACTTTCATTTCTTGTCATTAAACGTTTGTAAGTCTCAGCTCGTCTTTCTCTCAGCGTCTCTCACTCTTTGCCGTTCAGTCCACCAGTGACTTGAGGTCGGGGAGTCCTCGCAGCTTCAAGTCCAGCAGCATCTGACCGAAGGCTTTACCCTGAGGAACCAGGAGGAAAACCGTCAAACAACTGCAGGATAAAACAAAACCTTCAGTCTTTGCAACTTCACGTCCTCGAGTGTGAAGTGTGTGTGTTAGCACGTTGAGAGTGCGCCGCAGTTTGTGTGTCTTTGATGTGTTGTGGATTCCAGCGAGGCGGTAAAAAACTTTATTGGAGCGTCTGAACAAGGGATGGAGAGAAGGAGGAGGAGGAGGAGGGTGAAAGGAGGTTATAAAGAAGGAGGTGAAAGAGCATTGAGGAAACGTCCGGGTCGGCTGGTTTCTGACAAGGAATAAGGCTTTTTTCTTATTTTTAGCCTCACTTCATATTTAATGTTTGGTGCCTTACGGTGTATTTTAATGTCATGATTAATTGTTAAGTTGATCAAATTGAGAGAAATGTTCATTTGTGACGTCTTCAAATTGCTTCTTTTGTCCAACAAACAGTCAAAACTCCCCAAATTCTTCTTTTACTGACATACATGACAAAGAAAAGCAGCAAATCGTCACATTTAAGACGCTGGAACCAGAAACTGTTCGACAGTTTGGTTTAATCTTCACGCTGATTTGTCGACTAATCGTTGCAGCTACTTGAGACATCAGAATCAAGATCAGGTTTTATTGTCCGAGGACGTGAAACACCACAATTTTAAAGGAACAACTAAAAATAAACATAAAACTACAAAGAACTGTGGAGATATGTAGACAAAAAACAGCAACCTATCAGTGAATTTGAATGTCTTTTTTAAAAAATTGTTCATATCGACTGCCAGAATAGTCCATGACAATTAATCCGCTGACAGCTGATTGATTATTGATGGATTATTGCAGCTATAATACAGATATTGTAAATAAACACCCACATCCTGCACTGTATGTCTATTCAGTAGTTATGCACTGTTTGTATTGTTGCCTGGTGTTCAGGCATACACCGACATCACCCGTTCACCGTTGCTTTGCTTTTTTATTCAATAAGTCAGATGATGGACGCTATATAAAGACTCGCAGCACAGACTCACATTTTAAATACAACAGGACAAGGGAGGAAAAATGATCTATCTTCCATTTTTCTTATAGTTATTCTATGTGAGAGCAGCTTGAAGTTCTTTAATGTTATTTCTGACACGTTTAGCATGATTAAACTTTGAGTTGTTCTGTGAAGATGTGTCTGTTTGGATGTCGACACCGAGGGAGAGACGAGGTGACGAAAGAGACGCCAGAAAGAGGAAGAAGACTTACTGGAAAGAAACTACGGAGTTGAGAAAGAGTTAAATGTCTGTGTGTGTGTGTGTGTGTGTGTGTGTGTGTGTGTGTGTGTGTGTGTGTGTGTGTGTGTGTGTGTGTGTGTGTGTGTGTGTGTTACCTGGGGGTCACTTCGTAGAGACGCCACCCCTCCCCCTCCCAGTGAACTCTGCAGGACAAAGTTGAGGCCGTGGATCCCCGGCAGACTGTATCTACAAACCGCAGAAAGAGAAAAACACTTGTAACCATGGCAACGCAAACCCTCACACACGACGAGTGAATGTGGTTCACACACACACACACACACACACACACATGCACAGCCTGGCACCATGTGTTCGTTTGGCGGTTTATTGCTCACAATCATACGTTAATGAGTGTGTGCATTTTGTTTTTATGGACCCACGTTGGTTGTGAGTGAAGTGTGTGTGTGTGTGTGCAGCTTTGATCCGACAGTGTGTGTTCTTGATGTGTGTGTGTGTGTGTGTGTGTGCGTGGGCCTCCTGCAGCTTTAACGAGCACAGGAGGTGCACTAATGAAGCGTCTGTGGCGGCAGGGAGGCGTTTCAGGGTGTGAGAGGAGACGCAGGTCAGCGAGCTTTACGGCCTCCACCTCTTCATTACGCTAATCGCTAACACGCCGCGCGTTGAGTCATCGCTCAGACATGTACGCCGACCACGCACGTGTTCAACCGCTTCCAAAAATCCTCCATCGTACCTGCAGATTAACACCTACAGACCCTCCGCTGGTTCACTGTGGAGCCGTTTGTCCTGTGTGGTAGTTTCAGCAGCTTCAGCATCTTTTAGTCCAACGTTTGCTCAATAGCAGCCTCTAGTGGTAACTTCAGGATATCAGAGGACTGAATTTACATTTTTTTGGCGACATTTACTTTTTGTTAGACTTTATTGTGACAGGTAAACTAGTGGAAAGCTTTCACAGGTAGAGAGGGGTGGAATCTCTCCGCACCTCACGTTTTGGTTTGGATTCATAGGGCTACAGAGGGCATTTATCAGACACTTTTGTCCAAGGCGACTTGGCTGCTATGCAAGGTGCCGACCAGCACATCAGGAGCAGTCTGGGGTTGCCCAAGGACACTTCAATATGCAGCTAGGGGGAGCCGGGACTCGAACCAGTGACCTTCCAATTACTAGACATTGGGTACAGCCGCTATTAACGGATCTTTATGCATCAAAATTTCAAATTTCCATGGATGTTTCATCTGTTTTCATCTGATTAGTTTTACTTTTGCTACTTCTTGTTTCAAAACTAGATTGGCATTCAGTAGAGCACGTACCTCTGCCGAGGCCCAACAGCTCCCTTTAATTAAACCGAGCCTAATCCAATATCAGATAAATCACTTAAAGCTTCTTCAAACTTCACATTTTTTTCCATGAAGATTCATGCAATTTTACAAGACAGTGGTCAATTAACCAACAAACCAATCAACAAACCAACCAACACACCAACAATCAACCAACAGATAGGCACGAAAACGCAACCTTCTTGGTAATAAACAGCTGAATTTACTTCATTATCTTTGCTCGCGCTCAGCAAAGGAAGGTCCAGCCTCCTCTCACTAGATCTTTTTACACAGCGACGCCGAATTATCTCTGCCATTGGTCGTTCACACAGAGTGAAGCATCTTCGCCTTAAAGACGAACCGCTGTGTAATTCGCGCCATACAAATCCATCCATTACAAAGAGTTGGTAGGACAGTCGGGAGGAAAGACGCTTCTCCACATACAGCTGTGGTATTTGTTTTCCTCATATAAGTCGCCAAAGACAGTTACAGTTACTACGTTACTCTTGTTCGGTCCTGTACGTTGCTTTGCGGGACATTTCTCTGTATTTAGTTGAGTGAAGGACCTGTGCAGTTATCAGACTGTCAGACCGACACTCCCTCGCTCCGGATTATCCGTTCACACTGGTTCTGTTCACCAATAATGCGGCCCTAATACTAGAAAGAATTGGTGCAGGATCCCGGCATGCAAACGGCAGTGTGAATGGAGCTACTGTCAAACAACCACCATCACTGATGAAAACCCATCAGACTTGACCCGGCATAAATCTTCACAGGCACGACATATTTACCACAAATTTAGACTTGTTGGCGACTTCTCTCTCCCAGAAGTAGCGACAGATGAACAAATGAAACTCAACTTTAAATAAACTTTCTTTGTTTTGAACAATGTTGTGAGAACACAACTCAACAACATACAGAACAAAGGTCTCGTCTGTACATGTACATTTGAATGCAGAAATACCTTTATCTGTCAAATAACACGAGGTAAGTCATGAAACGTATTTCCTCTGTCCAGCTCTGACAGCTCATCAGTGGTTCACCTTCTGCCAGCTGCCTTTGAAAAATGTTGATGTTGCAGAAAGCTTTTCTTTGTTTATGGGTCGTTAAGAGAATCGATACTGTTGTTTGGAGACAAACTGAACATCCTGAGCCGGATGTTTGAACCGTTGGCTCGTATTGTGTCTACACGGCTGTGTCGCGACCTTTGAGGAGGGTAATGACAGTCAGTCATGTTTACGGCGTTGTGTCTTGGTTTCAGTGAATGTCGTGTTCCTGGTTTCTCTCAGTCAGTTGTGGTTTTTCTTCCCGAGTACAGAATGATGGTTTGAACCACAGCCGTCCTGCAGTGTCCTCAGCACTCTGTTAAATCTTTGTCAGTGTGGTATTTGTGGGGTTTGTAAATGGAGACAGTAAACATGGTTTAAATGTTTCAGGGAGGATTTTAGATTCCCTCTAGTAACGCTGCTGGACACAATATAACAAACAGCTTTGTGTCATGCAATCAAAGAGAGAAAGCCCTGTGATGTGTACCGACCTTCAGAAGCATGACATGCTTTTTATTTTCACTGATTCATCTTTAGTCTGTAGAAAAGGGCTGGGCGATTACCGTTATCATGATTTGAGATTATACATGGTCTTACTTAGGATCAGTCTATGTCCCAAGACCACTTTTTGAAAGTCCCTGTCTTGTGTCAGACTCGGACAAAGAGGACTTCGGATTTCATTTCAAAACCAGTGAAAACTATGACTGCTGTATTAAAATGTTGTTTGATATCTTCTGTACTTGTTGAGTCACCTCCCTGCCACACCAGAAAAGGCCTGAAGAAAATGTCGACCTGGCCTCCAAACTTCCCAGACGACGCAAACATCCCTGAACAAGTCCGATCCATGGAGGCCGAACCACGTCCATGGACACAGGACCTCTCTTTCTGGTACCAGGGAGTTGATATCAGATCCTTTGAGTTCTGTAGGCTGCAAGGTGGCTTCAATGGATCGGACAATTGATCGGCAATTTGGAGGCCAGACAAACACCTTCAGTACTTTGTCACATTCCTCGGATCATTCCTGAGCAGTTTTTGCCGTGTGGCAGAGTACGTTGTACTACACAGCCACTTTACAAGTACTTTTTTTAATAACACAGCCACTTTATAAAGTATTTCTGCACTATACTTAACATGGAACAACAACAATACCAAATGCTACATGTAAGTGCTGTCTTGGGAAACGTGATTTCATTGCACTGTGTACTGAGTTTATGGCTGGAATGACAATAAACCCTCTTGAATCTTGAATTGTCCACATACAGCCATCAAGGGATGAACTTGGTCTGCAAGTCTTTTTGAGTGGCTAGTTCCCATTAAGTTGTATCCACATGAATGCCAGGACTCAAAGTTTCCCAGCAGAATCCAGCATTGCTTCAAGATGATGAAAGTTATCCTCTTCAGCTGTCAGTGGTTTTAATGTTCTGGCTGATGGAGGAACATAAAAACCCAACCGATACGCATTATTTGGGGCCAATACCAATGCAGATACTATGAAGTAAATATTTCAAAATCGATTTTGTTTTTCAGTGATCCATCGGCCGATATCGGACACCATTTACACTGACGCCGATACATCTGCGATTAGCCAATAACACCAGACCAATTAGCCAATGTATGATTTGTCTCCTCTGGACATTCGTGTGAATGTGGATCATTCAGGTCTCGATACACTCCGGTTTTGGTTGTGACTTGGCTTAAGTTATCTTAACCAATAAATCAAGGTTTTTGAGGATAAAGTCAGGAGTGACACATTAATGAAAAAGGTGAACTTTGTTGCACAGCCTGTAGAGAAAATGTGAGTTGAAATTAAAAAAAAACTTTAATGTAAAGTTCAGATATTCTGTCTGTCGTACTGTCGACAGTTAAATACTGAGCGAAGAAGAAGAAAACAAACATGAGGAGGTCAGGGTGGTTTTCCAACAGTATCATGCTAGCTCTGTGTGTGTGTGTGTGTGTGTGTGTGTGTGTGTGTGTGTGCGTGTCCAGCTCGATTGTGACTCATCAGATTGCGCATCTTGTTTTGGCCCTGTTGCGTCTTGTTGCTGAAGGTCGACGTCTGACAGTGATTACACCGACCACAGCTGCTAATCGCTGCTGCTTCATGCTCTGTGTGTGTGTGTGTGTGTGTGTGTGTTATGTGTGTGTGTGCATGTGTGTGTGTGTGTGCGTGTGTGTGTGTTGAAATGCTGGGTGGAAGAGTTGAAGTGCTCATCAATTCCTCAAACTTTTATCCCTCTGCTCACCGTGTGACAGCGTTTTTCAGCCCGGGCTGGATAAGGTGGGAGAAGTATTCCTCCACCACAGAAGAAGTCAGGTGTTTTTTCAGGTAGGGGAAGAAAAGCGGATGGCGAGCGATCACTCCTGAAGAGAAAAGAGAGAGAAAACTGTGAGAGTGAAGTAAAACACAACCCCAGTTTTCCACCTTTAATTCAATGAACAGCCACTTTATTCTAAGGCTTCTGTGTGTTAATAACATTGTTTAAAGCAGTTATTTAAAAACCTGTCAGCTGTCTTAAACCTCACATTTTGGGAATTAAGCTTATTTTCTTTCTTGCTGACAGTTACATGATTCACACCAGTCTCCTGTGTGTGTGTTCATTATGAAGCAACAGCCACTGGAAGCAAGAGGAAACAGCCTAGATCCACTATAAGCTAACAAAATACACCAGCATGCATCTCTACAGTTTGATTGATCTGCACAAAAAACAAATCGTTGTCAATGCATTGTTTAATAGAGAGTGGAAGATAAATCGATCCACTTAAATCTCCTGGTTCATTTTTCACTAGCGTTTAGGACGTTAGCTTGAGGCTAACACATAATGGGACTTATCATTAGCGTGCACACAGAAATTAGCATTCACAATCATACTTTATGATATCTTCTTTCTTTTATTGTTTTATGACACTAACTTGATAATCAGCAACAGCTAAATGCAAAAAGGCAGAAACCTCGAGCAGAACCAGACTCCACCTAGACCAGTTTGCATTGAATCTAGAGATTAGCGTATCACCCCAGCTCCACTGTTTTATGTGCTGGACTTTTTCTCTGCCAGAACCAGAAGAGACTCCAGGAAGTTACTGGTCCCAGTCAAGAAAAACAAGTTATAACCACTGACTGTATAAAATATGGACTCTGGGTTTGAGGAGTGAAGCTGCAAGGTATTTTAAACCTCTTTCTGAAGGCCAGCAGGATTTTATTTAAGCTTATGAGAAAATGAGCCTGCTTATGACTTGATTTATAAACAAGTAAACAGTTTCTTGAAGAGTTTATGGTCTTAATCTCTAGTTTCAAGTCTTCTTCAACGCAGGATGGTGTCCATTTTGTAATTCATGGACCCATTTAGGATAAAATAGACGATAAAGTATAACGTGCTTTAGGGAGTGGCTAGTTTGTGACTGACAAGTTGCTTCCCCTTATGTTCTCAGTCAGATCCAATCAGGATTTCCTCCTAAGCTCCTCCCTCTCATTCATATATGGTCACTTTCTGGTTGAAAAAACAAGATGGCGACGACGTGATGTTTCAAAGTGGGAGAGCACACGTGATGATGCGTGTTTCACTTGGCTTTAGCTTTTGAGGTGTTTCCCCCAGTGTTTCCAATCTTTATGCTAAGCTATGCTAATTGGCTATAGCTTCATATTTAACAGAAATATATGGGAGTGTTTTTGATGTTCTCACCAAAATCTCTACAAGAAAGCAAATAAGCATATTTCACAAAATGGCAAGTGAATTCTTAACATTTTTTTTTTGAGTTTCAGACGTATTGAGCTTCCTCCCAAAGCTAGCTAATGCTTTTGTTCTTGTTTCTCACCGATGTTGGCAGAGTCTCCTTTGTCTCCACTCCTTGTGTAGGCCAGTTCCTCCAGTCTGTAGCTGTGGGGTCCACTGGGCAGCTCTGCACAGACCGGAGACACAAACAGACCTCAAACATGTTTATTTGGCTCGGCTGACGGTGATAAAACACTGGAGCAAACACAGAACCAGGCCTTTTAGTTTGGACCCTGTTTTATGGTATATTTGATTGGCAGGCAGGATAATGAGATTCCTTTCTCCATCTGTGCTCATTATCATTTTTGTGGTATGCGTTTATCAGTGGGTTGTGGAGGACTTGAGTTCATGAATTTTGCCAGAAAATGTTGGATGTTGAGTTGGATTTTTCTCTGCATCCCTGCGTCCCATTCATCGTCTTAGTAGTTTTCAGGAATACATTTAAAAAAGGAGTTTATTCATTCTCTGTTGATTTTCTAAAGCTCAGCATCTCCTGTGTGAAGCTACAATTAAAAGTGGAACAGTTGGACGAACTCAGCCGAAGTTGTTTTGTTAATGAAGTCCAGGTGATAAATATTAAAAGCAGCAGCTCGAATGTTTTTATTCTCTCTGGTTTGGTCTTTGTGTTTCGGAGAGGCTTTCCTGTTTTCAGCCTGGAATGTGAAGGCCAGGACTCAGTGTGTGTGTGTGTGTGTGTGTGTGTGTGTGTGTGTGTGTGTGTGTGTGTGTGTGGCCACTTGTTTTATTTGCAGTGGTGGAAGAAGGACTCAGATCTTGTGAAGAAATACACTGTTACAAGTTACATTCCTGCATTTAAAACTCAAGTATTAGCATCAAAATATAGTTACTAGTGAATGTGAAAGTACTCACTGTACAGAATGATATATGATTATTAATTAGTTCATAAGTTTAATGTCATAGCCGGTAATTGTGAAGCTCGGTTTTAAACGACGGTCTGGACTTTATCTGTTTTGTAGGTTGTCATTTCTCCCCTCAGGGATCAATAAACTTTATTTTAACTTATTATATTTCATCATAATTGATTTGTTGACAATGTTTTGTGATATTAATCAGAATCAGCAAAGTGAAGTTTTTAAATTGATGTTGTGGAGTGAAAAGGGTCATATTTGCCTCTGAATTGTAGCTGAGAAGAAAAAGGAAGTTACATTTATGTCAAGTTAAGTACAGTATTCGAGTAAATAAATGTACTTATTTTTCCACTGCCCTCTTTTCTTCTTCTCTTTCAGTTGTGGAATGAATAAGTTTTCTCTGCTGCGTCAGAAGAACGTCAGTAATGTTTTGTCGGGCGTCTCTGGGAGCGTTCGAGGAGTTTCCTGAGCTCCGTTGTGTTTGTGTGATTGTTGTGGATGTGAATGCAGCGTCAGTGAAAAGAGGGGAAAGAATAAAGAGTGGCACAGCCTTCACTTCTCAGGACACACACACACACACACACACACACACACACACACACACACACACACACACACACACACACACACACACACACACACACACACACACACACTCAGTATTGAAGAGGATTTGGGTTCTGTGTTTGTTGAATGAAGGTAAACTGTGAGGAAGGTGTCGCCCTCTGGAGGCGGACATCTGTAACTGCAGACTTTATTTATTTATTTTTTTATTTTATTTATTTTTTTATTTAAGATACTTTATTAATCCCCGGGGGGAAATTATTTATCAGATATATAGTACATGCATTACATGCAAACACACCTGAAGTTCTCTGCATTTAACCCATCCTAGCTGCGTATATATTGTAAGCATGCACAAATACACACACACACCTTGCAAGCTAGGAGCAGTGGGCTGCTTTTACAGCGCCCGGGGAGCATATGGGGGTTTGGTGCCTTGCTCAAGGGCACCTCGGCAGTAGCCAAGGAAGTGAACTGGCACCTCTTCAGCTACCAGTCCACTTCCATATTGTAGTCTGTAGCTGGACTTGAACCGGCCACCCTCCGGTCCCCAAGCCAAGTCTCAACCGACTGAGCTACTGCCGCCCCAGACTTCCTTCATCTGTCAATAATTCTAATAATTCTCCCTTTTTTCTCTCCATGAACACTTGAATGTTTGCTATATGACTCCAGGCACCTCTTCAAAGACCCATTCAATGCCCTCAAGGATGTTGGACTTACCTCTGGAGCTCAAGAAACCTCTTCATGGACCCTTAAATCACCCTCAAGAACCATTTTAGCCCCCTTAAGACTCCCCGGAACCCCTAAAGCACCATTTGTCTCGACTCGAGTACAGTTCATGCTCCCTCAAAGACCCTTGAAGTCCCCTCTAGGACTATTTCAGCTATCCTAAGGAACCCCTTCATGGATTCCCGAAGTTGCACAAGCATCCCTGGAATCTTTTCAAAGTTCACTCAGTCCGACATAAGGACCACGAAACTCCTCAACAGCCATTTGTGTCCCTCAACGAGCTGCTAAAGAGACGTTTAAGTCTTGTCAGGGTCTCCTGGAAGAACCTCAAGGACTGTATTTGACTACCTGGAACCCCTAAAGCACCATTTGTGCCCCCTCCAAGATCCTTGAAGCCTCTTCAAGGACTCCTTACGGTCCTTAAAGAACCTTTGTAACCCCTCGAAGACATTTAGAGTCTTGTCAAGGACCCTTGGAAACCACTCAATAATCCCTGGAAAGTTTTCTAAACCAAACTACAGGTAACCATAGCAACAGAGGGGTTAACCTGACTATCATTGTCATGTGCTTGTTTACCTGCGTCAGGTACGTCGTCCGACGAGGTGGGAGGGGCGTCGTGCTCAGGTGTGTCTGGCTCCGCCTCTGTTAGAGACTCCACCTGCTCTCCACCGACATGAACGTCCACCTGCAGAGGGAGTTGTGCGATAACGTCGTTAACAAAATAACACTTTGTCTCGATTAGCTTCTTATACTTTGTGACTCATTCAGTTCCTTCTTCTTCTTCTAACAGTTGGTTTGTTTTTTGTCTGTGAACATTTTGCAGATAAAACTCACTTTGAGTTGAGATTTCGGGTGCAAGAAGAAAAACGGCTTCAACACAGGAGACCTGAAGAACAGCAGAGACATGATCAAGATAAACAAAACGAAACACAGACAAGTTGTGAATAAATGTAGGTATTGATATAAAATAACTGACTCACACTCGGGGTCGGCCGCCCACGATACCGGTGAGTCCAGGAGCTGAGACAAGAAGTAAGAAAGGTGACAAAGTGTTTGCAGTTCTGTGTTTGTTCTATATTCAGTTCAACAGCACCGACAGCATGAATCAGCCGGAGTCACACAGAGTTCATACTGAGTGTGTGTGTGTGTGTGTGGTAGATCTGAACTTGTCACCATAAACAAAAAAAAGAAAATCTGGTTCAGGAGGTCACGACCCTCCTTATCTGCAGAGACACACAGACCGCAACCAGCTGACGAACACTCCCTCTTTACTGTGTGTGTGTGTGTGTGTGTGTGGGATGGGGAGGAACAGATATTAATAAACCACTTGAAGCAGAGCGAGCAGCACCAAGGACTCAAAACTCCAGTTCATCTACGGTGAGATGAAACTCAAAACAGTCACCAGAGTCTGGATCCCTGTAGCTGTGACTGGCCCTTTAAGAGGGATATTTAGTGGTGTCGCTTTCAAAATTTAGTCAGCAATTTCATGAACTTCGGACGTTAATGAGCCGAAGTGTATCGCGTCTTTTCGTACCCATGCCGGTCCCTGCAGGTGCTACTTCTCTGGCGAAGAGTTCAAGAGCTTTCTTCTGTTTGTGGTGGACGGCCATCCAGATCAGCGCCTCTCTGGACCCCTGACGACACAAACAGACAGTAAAGAAAACAAACGTCCATGTCAGGTGCAGATCCAGACCTTCTGGAGGGGGAAACACCCAGAGTCACGTCAGATTCTGCTCTGAGACTTTTAACTTTTCGCAATTAAAAAGTGGATTTATTATCACTCCTGTTTATCTTTCTTCTGGTAATGTTTAGTCTCGCTCTCTAACCGTGTGTGTTTCCGTAAAGCATCCTGGTTTGTTTATCTCGTTCCACCTCCATTTGTGATGTAGCTTACGTAACCTAATCAATTTGCTCAAAACAGTTTATGGAACGCAGCTACAAACCCTGGAAGTTACAGGGACAGATGACCAAACAAAACGCACCGTGACCCAAAGTAAACTTTCTCTGGTTTGAACATTGTTGGAAACATTCGGGAGAAAGAGCTCGACATGTAGAACAAAGATCGAGTTGATTTTAGCCATTTTAATGAGGAGAAAACAGGGAAGGCTGAAAGGAGAGGAGGAGAAGAAAGGTGAAGTAGGAAAAGAAGACTCAGAGGAAAAGGTCAGAGAGAGAAAGAACGGCGTGGGAGGCGTGAAACAGGCTTAGCTCCGACTCTGACCTGCTTTTGATAGAAGATGGACGGAGGGACGACGGGGAGAGTTCAGAGGCGTGAAACAGGCTTAAAACCAACACTGACCTACTTCTGGTTCCTGTCAGTTACCTTGGTGCGAGCGTTGGCGCCGTACGTGTCCTCAGCTCCGAGGACCTGGACGTTGACGGAGCTGAAATCTTCCATCCCCAACTGCTTGAATATACGCTTCGTCCTGAACACACACACACACAAACAGCTGTGGTTTAAATCTACGCGGTTCACATCCGACATCAGCTCACACTAAGTGTTTCCGACTCAGCCGACTCACCGTTTGATGATGCTGTCCGCGGTCCGTCGCGCCTTTTCTGCCGCTCTCGGGCCTCCAACCGGACAAACCGCCGTCGCTCTGAAGCCGTCCATGTACGTAGCGCACACCTGGAGAGACGAGAGGACGGAGACAGGAAACAGGATGTCAGACCTCCAGCTGCAGCAGCATCGACTAGAATCACCAGCTCGTTGTTCTGTGATGGCGACGTGAAGAGAAGACTACAGACTGAAGCAACACGGGGGAACACGAGGTTTCACTCTGGGTGACTTTGAGAGATCGAACCAAAAACTAAACGCTGTGTGGTCACAGCGACTTTTGACCTTTGACCATCAAAATCTCATCAGTTCATCCTCGAGTCTAAGTGGACATTTGCTGCAAATATGTAGCAAATTCCATCGAGGCGTTGATAGGAATGGGACGGGACGGGTCATGTTGATGTTTACCTTGTAGTCGTGTGAAGGAGCGAAGCCTTTAGCCCCCGTCACTCTGACAGCACCTCCGTCAACACCTGAAAACACAGAGGAGGAAGTTTACACGTCCATGTTTCCATGAGGAGTTTGTCACCAAACTGTTCGAGGACTCTGATGTGGTCGACATCTGAAAAAGTCACTGCCGTGTCATCCACCTCCATCTTTCACCTCCTGCCGCCTCCTTCAGTGGGACGAAAACATCACACAGCACTTAAACTGACCCCTGTTTGAACCGGACTACTGACTCACCACCGGCTCCTGCTCGGTTCACATCCTCTGCCTCCTTCATGTTGAAAAATAAACTTCTGATGAGAGCGCCGGGGTCATGAAGTGGTCAAACCAGGCAGAGGAGTTCAGCTGAGGCTCAATTAGACTGAAATATTTACATTTTTGGCAACAACAGCAGCTGAAAGTTCACATCCGTCTTTGAAACGGGACATTCTGGTCCAGAGTTGATGCAGAACTCCCACATTGTGTAACCCGGGCTGTTGTAGACCAGATAACATCTGATTTACGTGCAGGAGAGCGTTCACTTCAGTCCTCGACTGAAACTATCATTTATATCTATTTTGCCCGAACAGCCGTCACAAAAAGAGTTTCTGAAAAATGTGTTTCACATCGATGAGTTCAGATTTGACTCGAGTTTGTGTCTTCACACGAGTTGCAGCGACAGTTTTAACGTTTGTTAGTGGAAACTATTCAACTAAATGGAAAGCAAAATGTTCATATTAGCTTAATCAGCTGTTAGCATCTCCTGTTAGCTTCTCCTGTTAGCTTCTCCTGTTAGCATCTCCTATAAAAATCTCCTGTTAGCTTCTCCTATTAGCTTCTCCTGTTAGCTTCTCCTATTAAAATCTCCTGTTAGCTTCTCCTGTTAGCTTCTCCTGTTAGCTTCTCCTATTAAAATCTCCTGTTAGCTTTTCCTTTAACTTCTCCTGTTAGTAGCTCCTTCCTTCCCACCTTCCATCCTACTTTTCTTCCTTCCTTCCAACCTTCTTGTCTTCCTTCCTTCCTTCCTTCCTTCCTTCCCTCCTCCCTTAGATAATCTATAACTGTGAATCCAGTCTTTGTGTAGGAGGATGTAGGGTGAATATATTCTGTGGAGAACTGGGTCATATAAGAGTTCCTGTTTCTATTGGAGGTTGTGAAATCTTCAGGACTTTCTCCAGATTGTAAACACAACATACATCACTGGGACGATTATTTATTCGAGCAGGACAGTCGGAGGGTGAATGACGACCTCCCTCCACCAACACGGCATTAAAAAAAATCCCTGAATTAATTACCAACGAGGAAGAAAGCAGCTTGTTATCAGTGAGGAAGAGTTCAGTGAAGGTTCTGGAGTTCATGTGGGGGTTAGATGCTGCAGCACAGCTCGAGACGGGTTCAATCTGGGTTGATGGATCCATGTTTAGTTTTTAAAAAAAGGAGAATAAAACACTAATAGCTGATTAAGAGTTTATTGTAGGTTCAGAGGAGGCGGCCGGGTTCAGGCCAGGTCCAAACGCAGCTCCAGACGCATTTGTTTAAGGTCGTCGGGTGAATGTTTGAGGGTTATAAAAACAGTCGGAAGTTCAGCCGGCGGTCATGTCCTCAACACTGACTGTGTGTGTGTGTGTGTGTGTGTGTGTGTGGTGTGTGGTACCTGGTATTTCCTTGATGACCACCTGGCTGAAGTCACAGATGACGTCAGGCAGCAGGTATCGCCGCGGGTCGCCGATCTCGTACACCAGCTGCTCGGCCACCGTGCCGAAGGAGACCAGGCCGCCGGTTTTGGGCGGTTTGGAGAGAACGAAGGAGCCGTCGCTCGAACACTCGACCACCGGGAACCCCATGTTGTCCCTGAGAGCCCGAGAGAGAGAGAGAAGTTTCTGCTGGAGCTGGAAACTGACAAACTAGTCGTCCACGACATTCCCAGGTCGTCTTCTGTCTCACCAGTCAGGAACTTTGTGCCAGTCGGTGAAGATTCCTCCTGTACTCTGAGCTCCACACTCGATCAGGTGACCTGCGAGACTGACACACACACACACACACACACACACACACACACACACACACACACACACATTAACATGTGTTGCTTCATTCAAGAATCTAAACTTCTTGTAAACATCATCATCAGATGAAAAAAGAAAATGACAACAGATGTTCTTATGATTTTTGAAGAAGAAGATGAAAAAGCAGAAAATGCAAAGAAAGAAAAAGAAGAAGCAAAAGAGGAAGATGCAGAAGAAGATAACGCAGAAGAAGAAGAAGAAGAAGCAGGAGAAGAAGAAGCAGGAGAAGAAGAAGAAGAAGAAGAAGAAGAAGAAGAAGAAGAAGAAGAAGAAGAAGAAGAAGAAGAAGAAGGAGAAAAAGAAGCAGCAGAAGAAGAAGACTCTGTTTGTTACCTGCCAGCAGCCAGCAGGTCGTAGTCTGTCCTCTTCCATCCGAACTGCAGCAGATAAAAGACAGAAATTATCCAAAACAACCAAACAGAAATCATAGGCTATTAAAAACCCATGAGGTGTTTTCTATGTCGTATAAATATATAATTATAACAATAACTCTGTATGAAACATACGCTGTGCATGAGCGGGCCCAGAGCCACAGCGCTGTCCACACAGCGTCCGGTCACCACGATGTCGGCCCCGAGGTCCAGACAGCGCTGGATAGGAAGAGCCCTGAACACACAACGTGAGAGATGACATCATGCTACACACTCTGAGTGTGTGTGTGTGTGTGTGTGTGTGTGTGCGTGTACGTGTGTACCCTAGGTAAGCGTTCATACTGTGGAGTGTTTTAGGTAACGACTGTCTGCTGTCGTCAGCCACCATCTTTACTTCAGACAGGCTGCTTCTCTGAGAGGAGACAAGGAGACAAGGAGAGGAGGAATCGGAAGAGGACAGACGAGAAAAGGAAACAAGAGAGAAGGAAGGAAACGACAAGGAAATATGAAAGAAGGAGAGGAAAAGAAACCAGGAGATGAGGAAACACCCGGGGAGAGGATGCAAGGAGAGGAAAGGAAAGGAAACAAAGGAAGGAGAGAAGGAGACAACAGGAGGAGAGTAAACAAGGTAAAGAAACAAGGAGAGCAGAGGAGGAGATAAAAGAAGGACAGGAGAGGAAGCAAGAGAGGAAATGAATCAAGGGAGGAGGGGAAAAAGAGGGGAGAGGAAGCAAGGAGATTAAAATAATAAATGTCCACCATGTTTACTGCAGGTACCATAAATGTCAGTTATGATGTCATGCTGTTGCTATAGAGATCTTACATGGGGCATGAGGTCATCCCCAGTCACCACGGCGACCTTGAGGTCCAGGCCGGCCTTCTTAATGACTTCCTGTATGGCCTCAGCACAGGCCAGAGGGTTCACACCTCCTGCGTTACTGACCACACGGATACCTGCAACACACCTGGACCGTTACTGTCCGCGGACCACTTCCTGTTTCACACTTCATCACAAAAACAAATCACCCTCGAACAGAAACACACAGAAGAGGCAAAGACGTCTGTGTTTTGGGGAGGGTTCCTAAGACCGACTCACCTTTCTTGTGGATGTCGTTGATGAACGGAGCGAGAGCCACCTGGACGAAGTCTGGAGCGTAACCCAGGTTCTACCAGAGGACGAGGACATGAAGAGTCAGTACAGAGGAGCTGCACTGCCCCCTGCAGGCCGACTTCATTTATACACACTTAGTTAATGTGCAACAATCCATCAAATGTGTTTATCAAACACTCATGACAAAGATACTGAGTGACAGAGGCAGGACGTTTCATCCTGTAACAACAAACCTGACATCAAAAAATGGCATCACGCCACAAAAACGCAGATTTTCCAAGAATCTTTTTCTACATTTAAGTTTTCCCATCAGAACATATCAGACTCATCTGAGTGTCCGATAAGATCAGCTGACCCACATATTGTTCTGACTCAGACATTTTCTTAGAACTGATGACACAAAAACAATGAGTCTAAAACCTTTTCTGTCTCTTGCTGCACATTCCTCTCATCAGTTCTTGTTCTTTACTGTCCGATCTTCACGTTTACTTTTTGGTTTTTCTGAACTTTTATCTGTTTTTTTTTAATTAAAAGTAAGTAAACAAATGTCACATTATTAAACGTGTACAGACTCACAGGCATCTTGGACTTGGCGGCGGTGAGCAGAGACATGGTGATCTCACTGAGGTAGTCAAACACCAGGAAGTCCAGCTTCCCGCTGTAGATCAGCTGAGGCACTGAAAACACACACAGTTACTTTTTATACTCAAGTACATTTAATATCAGATACTTCAAAAATTCATATTGGTGACTAATTATTTTAACATGATATCTTTACTTTTACTCCAGTTTGACTATATTAGTTATTAGTCGACTTCTGTTGTGTAAGAAGTTCAATCTATAGCTTTAACACATTAATACATCAATAACTCTATAATATAATACTCATTATTATCAAATGTAAGGTTATGAGTACTTTACTTTGGGTACTTTTATTATTTTATACTTAGATGCAGATGCTTTTAACACAGTTTTTCCACACAGTGGTATTTCTGCTTCATCTGAAGTAGAAGAAGAAGATCTGAGTTCTTCTTCTACGACTTTGAAAGAGATAACAACAGGAAGCTGTAAACAAACAGAAAAACAGCTTGTTTTGTGTTAACTTGTATATTAACTTAGCTTTTTACACATTTTTAAAGCAACACATGTTGAAGCTTAAGACCTGAACCTCGTCTGATAACTAAACATTGGCTCTCAGCCACAGATGAAAGTTTGAAAAAGGATGAAACACCTGTTGAAATGTGTATTTTTAGCCTGATGAAGCTAATGCTACTCGGTTAGCTCCCCCACCTGAGGTGGCTGTGTCCCCCCAGAACCCGGAGGCACAGCCGATCCGGACCGGTTTCGTCCTGGCAGAGCTGGTATAACACCTGGAGCTGGTTTTGTTTTGATGTAGAGTACTCGATGACATCCTAGCAGACGAGCTAACCCGCACAAACCTGAAGTTTAAACACAAACTGACGCTTTTTTCTGAACTTCCGCCGCGCGACAACCGCCTGAGGGCCGAGGGCGCGTGACGGAGCACGTTTGGCAAATTAGACATGTTTTAATTAAAAAGTGTTTAAAGTGGAAAAACAGAAGAGGAGAGACGGATGAATCCTCCCTGACAAGTTCAAGGTACACGGGCCGGTCCATCCACAAAAACAGTCCGACCGGAAACACGTCACGGAACGGTCCCATCCACCCGGGAGTCCCGCTTTAATAAAACAGCCGGATCTGACTGTTGGTTCAATCAATCAAACTTTATTTACACAGCAGCTTTCAAACAAACCAAAACACTTTATAAGTGATTGGAAAAAAACAACAACACCAACTGCAATAAAATAATAGTTGAATAATAAAAGATTTAAAAAGTAATAAATAAAATAAATAAAAATATTGCACCTAAAATTGTATTCAAAATTAGTTAATAGAATGCATATTAATAATAATAATAATAATAATAACAATAATAATAGTAATAATAATAATAGTAAGAAGAAGAAGAAGAAGAAGAAGAAGAAGAAGAAGAAGAACACAAATGTTTTTAAAAAATCTATATAAAATATAGTAACAACAATATAGTGCTATAATATGTATATTAAAAAGATTCTAAATATCATAAGACACTACATTAAAGCCAGACTGAATAGAAAGGTTTTATTTTATGTTTTAAAAGTGACAATATCTCTTCTCAGATCCTCTCGGCTCGAAGCGTAACGGCTGAAACAGGATCACCAAATATTTTAGTTCTGCTCTGAGGATTTGCGTGTGATGCAGTCTGGTGCGAGGTCATGTAGCGCTTTATAAACAACAAACAAGCAAACAAACAAACAAACAAAACTAGCAGGCAGCCAGCGTAAAGACTTTAAACTCAGTGTGATGTGATGTGTGCCCTCCTTCTGGTCTCAGTCAGCACTCATGCATCAGAAGTTTGAATTGATTGCAGGTGATTTATTGTTGAGGTGGAGCTGATTCTGAACTATTTTATATAAGTTATGATTGTTTTCAATCTGGATTAAAGTGTATTAATTCCTAAGTGTTTCTTATGAAGTTATAACAAGTACAGGGGGTAAATCGGATACCTGGCAACCAAATGAAAACGCACCATGTCACTGGATTTGAACACAGACGGAAACATTTGGTATAATTCCAAAACACAACCATACAAAATATTTAAGTCGAGCCATTTTCAGACATTTAAATGTGGAAATATGACCTTTTTTTTCTCTTTATCTGAACCGGTGTTGTTCTACAGGTGACCACAGCACGAACAATGACAGGAGAAGTTTTTCCTACTGTGATTGATGGTCGACAGTCAACTTACATACAACATGCAAAACATCTCCTGCTTCCATCAGTCACTCAGACGCATTCAGATAATTAATATCCCACACCTGCATACACGCCTGTATTACTGTTTGTTCAGACCTGGACCGAGTGAACAGCAGTCAGCGGGTTTGGAGACGCAGGAGAAGGAACATCACCAACAATCACTGCTGAAGAGGTGGGAAAATTAACATTTCTCCATAATTATCATCATTATGACTAAATATTTTCTCCTGACAAAAAGTCAAAGTGGATTTCCACTAAATGTAGTTACTCAAAAAGTGCAGGAAAAGCATAGAAACAACCGATTACAGATTAATTTGGCATTGTTGTTAATAATGTGTGTCATATAAGTTCTTTAATTAAATAATTGATAATGAATAAGAAATGGGGAAAAACTCAGTTGTAGTTGTAAACTCCTGTCCCATAATGGTCTGGAGGGGGACGTGAAACATGTTACTCATTTTATGACACCTTCTGTTGTAATTGTTGACGTGCACTTTAAATGTCTGCCTGGACTGGTGTTTTTTTTAATGCATCTATGTTCTGTGATGTACAACAATTTGCATAATGATGCCTGGTACTCAAACTTAGTCAAGGTGGATAGACAAGTGTTTACCAGAGTTTTGATGTTAAGATGTTGATCATATAGTCTGTCCAGTGAATTCACCAGTGTTTATATTGTAACTGCATACCTACCTCCTGATACAAACTCATCAGCAGTCACATGACAAAACAACTGGACCTCAAATGTTTAACCCAACTTCCACCAGCATGTCCAGATCCCCATCTGGAGAAAAAATACCCTCAATTTGGACTGTCAGACCATAAATCTTTGCATCTACCAGCTTTTTTACTCCCAGCTGATCAAAAAGGCGATTAACCAGAAGTCATAGCTGTTAATTATGTGGAGGGCATTCCAGAACATCCCAGCCTACAAAAAGCAGCAGCAGCACCCTCATTATGTGTGAAAGTCCACTCTGTCTCCAGAGGACAATCAACCATCAGGAACCACAGCGGATGTAAGAGAAATGCTGCTGAGAGTGAATATGACAACATTGTCCCCTCAATCAACCCCATTCTGGTGATCTGAGAAACTAGTTTCAGCACATCCAGAACAAAATGTTCAAAACTTTCCAGGCTTTGACAGAGCTGTGAGGGTTGGTAGAGTCAGAGGCTCTGAGGGTTTTGAGGTGCATTAGATGTCAGTGCATATTATAAAATGAATGGACAAATTAAAGTGAAACTCTCGGCAAAATGCTACCTAGGGTCTTTTTGTGAGTGTCAAACGTTGGTTTAAAAGCATAATTACGATGAAAGCGGCACTTTTAAGATTGACTGTGTTTTTGTTTTCGGGTCAAGCTCATTTTCAATGGGAGTGCTACGGGCACTTTCACGCTAGCATCAAAATCTCTATTTTTAAAACACTAAGAAGGCTCGACACAACATGAAACTTTGCTCGTAGTATCACCAGGGTCTCTACACATGAACACGAGCACTGAGAACATTGTTTGTGTACACAGAGTTACTAAAAAGAAGGTTTTTGAACAACTCACGTTAGCAGTAGCTTGTTCCGCTCGCCGCCGTCCTGCCAGTGGAGAAGTGTCGATCTCAGAATGTGACGTAACCTGGAGGACAGTTAAGGTGGAACGCTCCTAAAGCTTAGTTCCATATAAATGCAAATCTTAAAAGTGCCTCTTTCATCGTAATTATGCTTTTAAACGAAGGTTTGACTCAAGTACATTCACAAAAAGACCCGAGGTTGCATTTTGGCGAGAGTTTCGCTTTAAATTAACAGGCTTTTTAAGGAATACTCACATATTTGTCCTTTAACTTGATTGTAAATTCTCTCTCTGTCTGTCCATCCAGTCATCCGTACAGACATGTCAGTCAATTCCTCCTCCAACTCCTCCCTTCATTCACCTCCTAATGAATGCTTCCAAAACAAAGCAGTCACGTCAATCTTTGCAGTCATCCTCATCAGCTCCATCCTCCTCCTTCCTGTCCTCATCCTCGCTCTCTACGTAGGCTGCCAACGACGGAGGAAACAGCGCTCTGTTTCCACATCAGCGAAGATGAGCCATTCAGACATCTTCACCTTTCACATTGTTGTCCTGGAGCTGATCTGTGCTTTGGGAACTTGCCTCTACTGTTGTGGTGTCTACACAAATCAGAAAATTCTCCTGGCAGTGGGGTCGTATCTCTATGGTCTTGTCTCACCTGGACAGACTCTGTTTCACCTCCTCACCTGTGTGGACCGCTACCTGGCTGTTGGTCATCCCATCACCTACATCCGGCTGAGACAGTCGGGCGGAGCCAAGATCAGAAATATCAGCATTGGGAGTGTGTGGCTGTTTTGTTTCGGTTCACTGTATCTATCAAAGATCGATTTTTATTTTAACCTCATCTATAGTTTCTTGTTCTTGTTCTTCTCCTCAACTGTCGTCGCTTTCTGCAGCTTCTCTGCTCTCTGCATTCTGAATCGACCAGGACCAGGGGAAGTGGGCGGGAACAGGGAGCGGGTTGACCGATCAAAGCAGCGGGCTTTCTATACAATCGCGGTAATCATGGGAGCTCTGTCGTTGAGGTTCTTGAGCACCCTGGTTGCCCTTGCAACATATTACACACCTGGGTTAAGTAAAAGCGTTAATTGTATAGTGGAGTCGTCTGCGGTCTTGTTCAATCTGCCGAGCAGTCTGGTGTTACCTCTGCTGTTCCTACACCGAGCAGGAAAACTACCAGGCTGTAAAAACAACACAGGTTGAGGGTTGAGGGTTGGACTACATTGCCCATCGTCAGCAAATCATCAGGCCACTAGTCCCACATTCTACTTGAGATTCTTTAGTACAACCGAAACTCATGAGTGTGCGAATTGCATACTATCTAAAGGAAAACTTTACAGAATGCAGGACTGCTGTAGTGACAACCACAACACAACAAACAATGGTTGTGTCCAAAATCATTGGACACATTCACTGCTAGCTAGTCAATACCAAGGAAAACATAGAGGACTATATAGTGAGCAGATCAGTAAGATGAAAGATCAATCTTGGAAACCACTCGGGTCATTTTTTTCTCCAGCATGATGGTGTATGATGGTTGGTTAGTGACCATCAGTTGTACACTACTTTTCATGATGGGATTCTCTGAGTCAATGATGTAGACTATAATAAATGTAACTACACATTTGAACAGCACTACAAAATGGTGAACTCATTATGCAGTCCACTGTACACTGTACAGTATAATGGGTAGTTAGTGATTTCAGACATGGTCGTTGTTGTCATCATTGTCTCCGTGCAGGCTAGACGCTGCAATGGAGAACTGCTTTCCTTTACTGTGTGCTATTAATGCTCCTTAAGACAGTTATCTATAATTTTTCTTACACAGTCCAATGCTGTGCTGTCTTTATTCTACTCTACTTTTTTTTGCATTTTTGTTACACAGAGTACTAACAAATAACAGCAAATAAGTACTGATGGGTTCCGGTAACGAATTCCAGGTACCGGTATTGGTATCTGTCCATGTGTGAATGGTACCTAACCTTATTTACTATTTGATAATTGGTTGCTAACAACTCCTATGCTGTTTCTAAACAATTCTAGGCAGTGGCTATCACGTTTTTTTTCGTTGATGCTTCATATAAGGCTGTTAGTCAGCTATTGGGGTGTTCACTGGTTCTAGTTGATTGCTTTGGTATAAGAATGGTTGATATATGTTACATGTAGTTACTAGAATACTATTAAGAGTTTCTGTGTTGCTCAGAGCCCAGGTCTCTTAACGTAATTGCCGTGATATAATATCCATGTACCTGTGCAGTTATTAGCTCGAGGGCACTCTCTCTTAGAGGCAGTAAATAAATGCCACTGGCAGCTTTGAAACGGTGTCCGTTCATGAGAGACATACATGTCCAAGATGAGTTGCCAGATGCAGCACGGTGTACAAATATTGTGTATTAATGTCTGTTTGTCCACCATATGAGGCTGGGCGACAAGGTTGGCTGTAGCTCAGGGGTAGAGCCAACATCTTGTTATCGGAAGGTCGCTGGTTTGTTTCCCCTGGTCGGCAGGTCGAATTCTCCTTGGGCAAGTGGCTGAACCCCAAACTGCTCCTGATGTGCTGGTCGGCGCCTTGCATGGCAGCCACTGCCATCAGTGTGTGAATGTATGAATTACTGTTAGTTGCTTTGGACAAAAGCCTCTGCTAAATGCCCTGAAATGTAAATATGAACATTATTATGAGAGTGTTGAAGCGTGGAGGTGGGAACTAGCGGTGTTGAGGAGGCTGCAGCAAACCCTATACGAAGGTATTTTGAAAATCATCAATTGAAAAATAAAGTTTTATGCAGACACACAGCAAAGAGAGAGAGTCTGTGTGAGAATATGAACAGAAATGTGCACAGTTTATAAACATTTTCTTTGATTGTTACTCCACAGTTCTTTGGCTTATTATTGAGGTGTATGACGTAGACTGGACTGAAACAGGGACAAACAGTCACAATGGTTTTTAAACTGAACCTCTAACATTTGTAGAATTTACAAGGAGGAATTTCTCTCCCTCTTCTTCTCCTTGCTGTTGTTGACTGCAGTTACTGTCGCTGCTCTGACCTGTAGTACGATGGTGTTCTTAAATTGATGTTAATACTATTAGATCAAAGTTATACTGGCCCCTCAAATAAACCATTTATAATGACGTCATTATACAGACTGACCCATCAGCATGCTCATTTGTGGTTGACTTCCCAGATCCCTGCTGAGAAGAGTTACGGGTGGGTTTCTCCCTTGCTGCTCCTTTGGAGTGTGTTGTGTGTGAGCTGCTTGTACTGCCATATTCTGCGCCTGGTCAAATAATAAACAGTGGTATATGAAGATAATCAAGCCTCCTGGTCATCCTTTTTTACACAACACAAGGGTTCAAGGGTTTGCTTGAACCAGACAGTTGTGTAGAACAGAAAATACAAAAGAATATCTTCCTTTAGCGAGGACATCTGGCTTGTGGCTCTTGTAATGTTTTACATACATCAGATGGAAAATGAAAAAGCCAAAAAAGCCAAAAATAAGTCTATTTGAATGCAGAAATATTACACATTATACCTCCAAATTATTATTATCATACTGAATTATAATAACCAATCATTTTGATGTAAAGGTGCCCTAGTTGTCAGAGAGCTGACGCATTTCTAGCCTCATATTCTGTGAGGTGTGTTCTCCAGGTGACCCTGTTCACCGGAAGAATAATGAGAGGACAACATTTGCATTCTGTGATTAATAGTGTCTGCAGTCTACAAAACTCTGTTTTACAACATGCAAAACATCTCCTGCTTCCATCTGTCAGATCATTAATTACCCACACCTGCACACGCGTCAGTATTACTTTATGTTTGGACCAGGACTGAGTGAAAAGCAATCAGTGGGTTTGGAAACGCAGAAGAAGGACGATCACAAACAATCACCGCTGACAAGGTGGGAAAATTAACACACATAATTTAATGTGGGTATTGCTTGAAAAAACGTTTTGGTATACAAATAATATGACTTATTAACCAAGATTAGTGGTTTTCTACGGCATCATTTCGATGTTCACTTAATATGCTGGATGCCTGAAAAAGGTTCAGTTGGATAATTTCCATTTTATGTTCACACAGTTTATTCAGAGGATGTATTTCTACAATAACTGCCTTATAAAAGTCAGTGGATACACAGTTTTTGGGCACTGTTTTATAATTGTTGACATGCACTTTAAATGTCTGCTTGACTTTGACGACATTGCCGATGGCTGATACAGATGATCAGAGTCTACTGCTGTTTTTTTTGTCTATCTCATGTGTTTTTAATGTGTTTGTATGTTCTGCATTGTCAGTCACATGACAAAACAAGTTGACCTCGGAACTGTTTTATCCAAATTCCACCAGCATGTCCAGATCCCAACCAGGAGATTAAATATCCTGGATCATGAATATATGAACATTCCTGGCCGCTACAAAGTCTTTAATTTGGACTATCAGACCATATTTCTCTGCTTCCTTTGCCTACTTACTCCCAGCTGATCAGGAAGTTCTAACCACCAGTAAAAACTGTTTATCATGTGGCAGGCAATCCAGAATCCAAATCGCATGCTTCAAAAACCAGGAGCACCCCTGTTATGTGTGAGGCCATGTTGGCAGATGAGCTTGATAGTTGATAGGGTTGATAGTGTCAAAGGTTTTGAGGGTGTAGATGGACTCTAGGTTTCAGTGCATATTTTAAAATGAAAGGACGTGCTCAAATTAAATGGTGTGTTGAGATGCTTTTTAATGAACTGTCACATAATGATGCAGTTTTTTCTCCTCTCTCTGTCTTCTTCTCTATGTGTCCATGCAGACATCCGTATAGACATGTCAGTCAATGCCTCGTCCAATTCCTCCCTTCATCCTCTTCTTGATCATTGCTCCCACAACAAAGCAGCCATATCAATCTTTACAACCGTCGTCGTCGGCTACATCCTTCTCGCCCCTCTCTACATCCTCGTCCTCTCCGTGGGCTATCAGCGATGGAGGAAACAGCGCTCTGTTGCCACATCGGCGAGGACGACCGACTCTGACATCTTCACCTACAACATGGCTGTCCTGGAGCTGATCTATGTCTTGGGGTCTTTCTTCTACCTTTATAGTGCCTTTGCCAATCAACCAATTCTCCTGACAGTGGGGGTGTATCTCTATGGTCTTGTCTCACCTGGACAGACTCTGCTTCACCTCCTCACCTGTGTGGAGCGCTATGTGGCCGCTGTTCACCCCATCACCTACCTGGGGCTGAGACAGTCGGGCAGACTTAGGATCAGATACATTAGCATTGGGTGTGTTTGGCTGCTTTGCTTTGTATCACTGAGTATGTCTGGGATCCATGAATATTTTAATTTAATCTATAATGCCTCGATCCTGTTCTTCTCCTTTAGTGGTGCCTTTTACTTCAGCCTTTCTGTTCTCTGCATTCTGATTCGTCCAGGGCCAGGGGAAGTGGGTGAGCACAGGGTTGACAAATCAAAGCAGAGGGCTTTCTATACAATCATGGTAATCATGGGAGTTCTGTTGTTGAAGTTCTTGAGCGTCCTTGTTTCCACTGCAACACTTTTTTCAGGACGTTTAAGCACCGCTGAGATATGTTTAGTGGGGTCGTCTGCAGCCTGGTTCTCTCTGCCCAGCAGTCTGGTGTTACCTCTGCTGCTTCTGCACCGAGCAGGAAAACTACCAGGCTGTAAACACAACACTGAGTCAGGTTGAGGGTTTGAGCAAGTGAATCCTCATGTCCCTTTAAACTATCCTTTAAATCATCCTGAAATCAGAACTCACGCCATTGAAACTCACGAATATTGGAATAGTGAGAAAAAGAAGTTCTACTAATTCATAAAAAATGTTAATAAATAGGAGAACATTCTTTCAAAATATCTTACATTTAAAGGTAACCAGACTGCTCTCCTCAAGCCCATCCAAAGACTGTCAATCACATACAGTTCAGGGCTCTGACCTGCCCGCTGAAAGACATTCACCATCCTGTCCTGAAGCCACAATATTGTTTTTTTGGTGTTGTGCTTGAAGGTGAACCAAGTGTTCAGCAGAGGGTCACTGGTTTTCATGAAAAATAATTTGTTTACTTGGCAGAATCAATTTTCCTTTCAATCCTGACCAATTGTCCCAGCTAAAGAGAAACATGCCCACAACATCACGTGTTGCTTCACAGTAGGTTTGTTGTGATTGTGCTCAGTAAAATAATTTCAGTCTCGGTCGCATCTGACCAGAGAACCTTTAGCAACATGACTCCACAATCTTCCAGGTGATTGTTTGCGATGTGCTAAACCGACTCTGTGTCATGCGGATGATGATATTTCAGTTTTAGAGCCTTAATCAGCTGATACTGATGACGTGCAGATATGATTGTGCATCCCTCGTTTTCAAGGAATTGTAGGTGGTTGTGTGATTGTTACTAGGGGGGATTTTCATAATTTGTGGATGTTTCGAAGTGGTTGTGAGTACAACTGCGTAACTCTCTACATTTATGGGTACCGACCAAATGACATTACTACAAATTGTCAAAATGAATCAATGAACACTCATTGCGATATCTGTTATGTAAAATATAAATCTGCCCATCACCTGTATCCTCTAACCTGAGGGAATATCAGGTCAAACATCACGTGTATCTTAAAGCTAAAGAGTTTACCGTGTACTAACATCTTCATTGACTTCTTGACGTAATTAATTAGCTAGTTGAAGAGGTGTTGGGCTTTTTTTATTCTCTGGGTTCACCATACATTAGCATTTCTATTAGCATTAGCCAAAATTCAGCCACTGGCTGCTTACAGACTTCCTGACCAACATGCTTTTTAGTACTCTTTACAGTAATTTTAGCTCTCAAAACAGTACACACGTTTTTTTTTGTATATCTCAAACCTTTTGAATGTAATAGTGCATGAATTGTACAACATTTACAGGAAAAATCTCTGCTGCTCTGATCTGTAGTATGTTGCTGTTCAGGTCTGCTGTCTTCTGTAGTGCAAAATGTTGTTAAAACTATTCGATCAAAGCTATCCTGGCAAAGGGATTGATCTACTTTTCGATGCTGAAATGTTCATAAAAATGGATAAAATAACTTGCTGTTCCTTTGTAAGGTGCTGTGTGCTGCAAGCCCACTGTCTGACTGTGTGACACTGTATGAAGGAGGTCAATGTAACTTCCATAGCAATTACACGTTGGGTTTAAGGATGTCAAGGATAGACAGCACCATGAGATACTTACCAAAATGTTCACTTTATTGTATTTGCTGTATCATTTCATAGTGTTGAAACAGGCATGAAAAGAAATGTGAAAAGTCTCCTGTTCATGGATTTCCACACATACGTGTTCATGGACATGAACTTAGAGTTCAAAAGCTTTATTTATCATTGACCTAATTATAAATTCATAATGTATATTGTGTCCATCACAGCTGTCAGATGAAGTAACCTGTTATTTTACATTTTCTTCAATAAATAATCACAATAAAACAACTGTACAGACTGGATGTCTTATTTTTTTTATTCATGATCATATTCTTGCTACACCCAGAGAATTAATAAATATTACACTACTAGTTATTTTTCATCATCATTATGCTGTTCTGCAGGTGACCCTGTTCAACGCTGTTACACAACATGCAAAACATCACCTGCTTCCATCTGTCACTTGGACACATTAGCATCATGAATAGCCCACACCTACATGGACGTAAGTATTATTGTATGTTTGGACCAAGAAGGAGTGCACAGCGGTGAGTGAGTTTGGAGACACCAGAGAAGGACGACCTCAAACAATCACCGCTGTAAAGGTGAGAGAATTCATGCTGCTCTATTGCTTTGATATGTTCTCCTGACCAATTTCCATGACATTTAATTGGAATAACTTAATTAGTGATATTGTTGGAAAACATTTTTTTGTACCTACAATAATATTGACATAATACCTCCGAACAAATAACAACTCTTGTGAGATTAGTAGTTATCTGAGGTATGTTTGGGTAGAAAAAGTACAGAAAGCATTTGCAAGAAAACAGTGTCACCTCGCAGAATGATGTCACATCATGCTGTCGGATGGCAAATAATTTCTTGCCTCTTCATCAGTAGCCAATGACAGCTCAGAATCTACACCATCTACTGCCATCAAGGCTGTAATGACTTTCTTATTAAATTTGAGGTGTTCCATGGTCGAGCTGCTTGCAGGTGTACATTAAAGTATAAAAAAAATGTTATGGGCAGATTTGACCATGTGCAACAAAAATGGACACCTCAAATTTCCTGAAAAGTCCTGCAGTGAAGTTGCTTTACTTGTTCTCCTCTGAAGTCAATGCAGACAGGCAGGGCAGGAGCACAGGTTGCTAATATTAGACTATGAAGCGCTGCTAGTGTCCAGGTAATGAAGCGGTGTTCTGTTTTAATTGATGACTTGATTGATTACATTAGGATGCAGGAAATCACCACAGCTGCTGACGTATTACTTGAAATATCCAGTCGAGTCCCTTTACATAACCGATATAGACTTGTCTTGAAGGGTTGTCACATGAAACATGAAACGTTCTTTTGTTTTGAGGAACGAGGGCTTTTGAAAACGAGAGGCAGGGGGACAAACTGGAAATGGGATGGAGCCAAAATGTGGTATGGCAGCAACCCTAACCCTTCCCTCTGTCTCCTCCACGTACACCACAAGTATCAGCTGTAAGACACAAAAGTGAGGCAGAATAAAGAAGCACGTATCCTGAGGCTGTTCAATCAGCCGACAAGCACAAAGAGCCTGAGGACTTTATCATATTATGAATGTTTGAACGTATAAATGATCTTTTTGTAAATGTCTGGTTGTCTGTTTTTAAGAGCTGCATGAGCCAAACTCTGTCAACAAGGCAGTAAATCACTGAATATTTCTCCCTCTCTTCTTCTTTATCCATCCATCCAGCCTCCATAAAGACAGATATGTCAGTCAATTCCTCCTCCAACTCCTCCCTCCATGCTCAACTTGATGACTGCTTCAACTCCAGAATCATCATTTCCATCTATTCAGCCATCTTGATCAGCTTCATCCTCGTCTTCCTCCCTCTCTTCATCTTCGTTCTTTACGTGGGCTACCGGCGATGGAGGAATCAGCCCTCTGCAGCCACAGCACTGATGACGAGTCACTCTGACATCTTCACCTTTAACATGGTTGTCCTGGAGCTGATCGGTGTCTTGGGGTCTTTCTTCTTCCTGTTCGGCTTCTACACTAACCAACAAACTGCACTGGTAGTGAGTTTGTACATCTTCTCCATCGTCTCATCTGGACAGACTCTGTTTCACCTCCTCACCTGTGTTGAACGCTACCTGGCTGTTGTTCACCCCGTCACCTACCTGGGGCTGAGACAGTCGGGCGGAGTCAGGATCAGAAATGTCATCATTGGGTGTGTTTGGCTGTTTAGCTTTGGACCAGTATGTCTGTCAAGGATCAATCTTCAAATCCTCTTCATCTGTAATTTACTTTTACTGGTCGTCTCCTTTGTTGTCATGTCTTTCTGCAGTCTGTCTGTTCTCTGTGTTCTGATTGGTCCAGGACCAGGGGAAGTGGGTGGGCAGAGGGAACGGGTTGACCAATCAAAGCAGAGGGCATTCTATACAATCATGGTAATCACGGGAGCTCTGTCATTGAGGTTCTTGGCCAGCCTGGTTTCCTATGGAGCACATTCTTTATCGATGTTAAGCCCCGGTGAAAGATGCGTTGCATCGTTGGTTTCCTCCTGGTCGTGTATGCCCAGCAGTCTGGTGTTACCTCTGCTGTTTCTTCACAGGGCAGGAAAACTACCAGGCTGTAAACACAACTGTCTTAGAGGTAGTAAATAAATGCCACTGGCACTTTTGAAGCTTCATCAGTCCATGAGAGACATTCCAAACTGTACTGTGTGTTGAGCAAACTGTATAACGGACCAGTCAATATTCTGTTCCTGTTCAGATTATAAACTGCTGCCTAATCAGATAATCAAGCCTGCTCATCATTTTCCACACCACACACACTTACACTGAAAGCTGAAGGGTTACAAACCAATGGGCATGAACTTGAATTTGAAGTCTTTATTAATCATTGACCTAATCATAATTCTTAACTTTTGTTGTCTCCATCACAGCTCTGTCAGACCACATGACATGATTGTTCTTAACCCTTTTTCTGCAACTAACAGTCATCAGAGCGGTACAACCTGGACTGAATTTATTTCATCTAACATCTTGCTACACTCTCTGAGAGTAAAGAAACATTACACTTCCACCAAGTTTTTAATCACCATAATGTTGTTCTGCACTGCTGTCATGTTCATTTGGAGAAACATTTGCCTTCTGTGATTTATAGTCTACAGTCATCATAACTTTGTTATACAACATGCAAAACACGTCCTGCCTCTGCCTGTCAATCTGACACACTGACATCATTAACGAGCCACACCTGCAAACACAGATGAGTATTATTGTATATTTTCACCAAGAGCCAGTGAACATCAGTCAGTGAGTTTGGAGACGCAGAAGAAGGACGATCACAATCACAGACAAGGTGGGAAAATTCATGCTGCTTCGTTATTATGACCAAATAATTTCTCCTGTCCAAACGACAGTGACTTCAGTTTGGTGTCATTTTATTGAGGATATTGCTTAAATTACATTTTTAGTATACCAATAATAACATTCATCTCGTAAAACATATGATCTCATTCAGAATTAACAAAACATGTGATATTTGTACTTGTGAAAGATATAATATCTATGTTGACTTGACATGCTGAAGGTTTTTTCCAAAGCAGTAACTAAAAAGACTCAGGTAAAAGTCTACAAAGCCATTTAAAGTCACAATTTAACAGTGTCTAATAATGTCAGGTCATGTTTGTACATTTATCTGGCACTGAGTTGATAATATTGTTGTTCTTATGGTTTGTTCAACAATCTAAATATTGTGCTGAAAAGACACAAAACCATCTGAGAAAAGTTCATTTTAACTTCTTTCTTTTTACATTCACACATATTTATTCAGGTGATATGTCCTTATAAGAACTTTGCAATATTTTAAGGCTGCGTCCTGTATTTATTTACAAAATGTTAGGACTTGGCGACAAAATGAAATTTAACAATATTTTTGACCAAATCCCTCTATAGTGACACTTTGACAATGCTGATGGGACGACTATTGGTACTTTGGAGAATATTAACACAATGAGATTTATAAAATATTTTAACATTTTTCAATACTTTCAACTCGTATGAATATGCAAATTTTGCATTTTTGCTCCCTTGCGCGTCAACATATGTGTCTTGTGGTGCAAACACACTCACATTTGTTATTCATGTTTTTGTATTGACATTAAAACCAAAGTTTTCCACATATATGGAAAACTTTGCAATAATTATCTCTCATATGTTTGTTAAATGTGTGTAGGTCTATGGTGAATGCATTTGTTGAACATGTAAAGGGACACGTTAAACTCTAGTTTGCAAGTTGGTGTTTAACAATTTTTTCACTAATTTTTCTTTTAACTTGCATTGATGCCGTTCTTTGCCCTTTCTCTGTCTTCTTCTTCATCATCTGTCCATCCAGTCATCCATACAGACAGACATGTCAGTCAATTCCTCCTCCAACTCCTCCTTCCATCCTCAACTTGATAACTGCTTCAACTCCAGAAAGAACATTTGGGTCTTTACAGCCCTCTTCATCAGTTCCGTCCTCCTCCTTCCTCTTTTCATCCTCGTCCTGTATGTGGGCTTCCAACGATGGAGGAAACAGCGTTCTGTGGCCACGGCAGCAATGATGAGTCACTCTGACATCTTCACCTTTAACATAGTGATCTTGGACCTGATCGGTTTCTTGGGGCTCTGCTTCTTTTGTTATGGCATGAGAACTAATGAACTAACTGTACTGGTGGTAGGGATGTACATCTACCTCACCATCCCAATTGGGCAGACTCTGTTTCACCTCCTCACCTGTGTTGAACGCTACCTGGCTGTTGTTCACCCCGTCACCTACCTGGGGCTGAAACAGTCGGGCAGAGTCAGGATCAGAAATATCATCATTGGGTGTGTTTGGCTGTTTAGCTTTGTATCTCAGGGTCTACTCATGAATAATGCTCTTTACTTAATGAGTTTAAACATCTTGTTCTTGGTCATCTCCTTAAGTGTCGCCTATTTCTGCAGCCTTTCTGTTCTCTGTGTTCTGATTCGTCCAGGGCCAGGAGAAGTGGGCGGGAACAGGGTACAGGTTGACCAATCAAAGCAGAGGGCTTTCTACACCATTGTGGCTATAACGGGAGCTCTGACATTGCGGTTCTTGAGCAACCTGGTTATTGCTCTGCTAGCTACTTTAACACAGTTAAGCTCCAGTGACTCGTGTTTAATGATGTGGTCTGCAGTCTTGTTCAATCTGCCCAGCAGTCTGGTGCTGCCTCTGCTGTTTCTACACCGAGCAGGAAAACTACCAGGCTGTAAGCACAACGCTGAGTCAGGGTGAGGGTTGGTATAAAATTCCTCCAACAAAATCATCATTAAAATTAACATAATATCTCACAATTGTTGTGCTAATTGCATGCAGTTAGTACAACTTTTTGACACCAATTCTGGTACAATTTCAATTTTCAGTACAAATATGACGTGTTGCCAAAGCCTGACAAAATATTAAGTCAAATCAGAAACAATGATGAAAAAGTAAACAAGATTACAAATCTTACCAAACACCTGGTATGAGAGTTTATGACATAAAGGCTGTGGTCACATTTTCAATCGACACATTATCCATGACTTTCCTGGGGAGGTTTCTGGGGAAACTTGAGGATGTCGCTGTGTGAGGATTACGCTTCCTTTTAATATTGAAAATGTCAGTTCTGTTTCAGTTACATGACGCGCCAGAAGTCACTCCCATAATACCTGGTACCAAATGCAGCAACTTCACTGCTGGACTACATTTCGGTGTTACATGTCATCAAAGAGGAATGACGACAGTGAAATACATCTAATGCGGGACTGTCATGCAGAAGTCAAAAATAACAATAACGTTAGGTAGCTAGCTGGTTAGTTAGTGAGATATCAGCTCGTAGTGTTTGTCTCATGCTGGAAAAAAAAGGACATTGAAACATTGAGACAACAGAGATTTCTCATAACCTCCAAAAATCAGGACATCTTACCTGAAATTGACCACACAAAATGGAGGGGTAGTGCTTGATGGTAACACAAGGGGTGTGGCTGGGC